>JALXJV020000025.1:14173662-14773662 GCA_024633595.2 Lepomis macrochirus
GGTGGTCACACACAATCCGAGAATGCGAATAAACACAAACAGCGATTACCACAGCAACGATCCAAATAATGCCGAAATGACCACAACATGGTGCCGTTTTGTAAAACAGATGAGTTCATGCTTTGTCAGGTCCGTCAGCAAGACAGCAGGACAACAACTTTTAAAATGTTTGTTTTCTGAATGGAGTTCGGAATGATCGGGCCTGTGCTATGCTAACTTGTTCACATTAAAGTGAAACAACAGCTGGAATAAAGTTACAGATCAGCTCTCAGTAGTTCAACTTCCTTGCTTACTTTTCTGCAAGCAGTCTCCAGATTTGTATGTTTTTTATGTAAATATTAAATCGTAGTGGGAACTCAGGGCGCCCACTGATGCTAACAACACTACATACGTATGTAAATCTGAAGACCTGCTCTGAGATATTAATCCAGTCATTTATCATGAAGGAGTTTCTGCTGTATCCCAGATTTTTGAGCATGGACTTTGTTTTGTTGTTTTTTTTAGGATTTAAGGCCAGCTAGCAGACATTCCTCTGTAATTTCCGCTTTGCAAATACAACCACAATGGCATTTCCCTGCGGCACAACATAACTCCTTCCCTGTACATAGGATTCAAACCATTTCACTGTAACAGAATCAAAGTAGTAGCAGTTTTCAAAGCAAGAGTTTGAAAACTCTTGCTTTGAAAAGTGGTTGAAAAGTATAAAAAGCCTTATTAAAAAGGAATAATGCAGCAGCGACTTCCTGTCTATTTAATATCTTCATCCACTTAATTTCCTGAAACTGCTTTGACCTGATGAAGATGTTTCTGGGCCAGCTTCTAACTTATGGAGGTGATTATTTTAGGATTAAACTGAAATGGGATTAGTCAATTTTGAGGGGAGTTGGGGCCTGAAAAAACAAAAGGACTGAGGCATTAGAAGACATTCAGCATTATTATTATGAAAATATCATCACAGACTCAACACGGCTGCAATAACAGGAGAAATACAGAGTTTGATGTGGATTCGAGCTTGTCATTTGTTTGTATTAAAATAGATTTAAATAGTCAAATCACATGAAGTGTCCCTGCGAACTTCAGCCTAACACACTGCATGTAAACCGGAGAGCAAAGCCTCGTATGAGTCTACATGCTAAGAAAAGGTGGACGGGTGAAGAAATGGAGACAGGCAGCAGAAGACGGGCAGGGCCAAATGATGAGGAAGAACATGTGTGAATGCTGTCTAGTTCTGACACAAGCAGCAGAGGATGTGTAACCAGGAAAACCGCAACACGGACATCATTGCTTTAGTCTGTGTCCTAAGGCTAAGAGACATACTGCATGTGTAAAGACATGAGGCCCGTCCACACTGCTGGGAGAGATGGTTTGTCCTGGTTTTGAGATTTTGAGACCAGCTGGTCTGTTTTCGAATAAAAGCTTCAACTTTAAAGGCTTCTTTTACTTCTATTGGTGCAATGCAGGATAACTAAAGAAGGTAAAGACAAAGTTTAGGTCCGAGAAATTAATTTTCAGGGATCAAGTAATGAGTTCAAGATATTCTGCAACAGTGGAAGTAAATGGTGCAAAACACATTTCTACAGGTTGTCCCTGTGTAAAAACCTTGAAACGCCTGTTATTACACCCTCTGATTATTTATTATATTTACACTATTCTTATTAATAAAAGGAAGACAGAGCAGTTGGTCATACAGTGAAATAATGAACAAAACTACAAATTTAATTGTTAGTTTTATATCTGAAAATGTCTCAGTTTTGGTGAGGTAAATGTTTGCTGTTTGCTTTTGTACCATTTAAGTTGAACTTAAATCAACTCAACTATTTCAATACAAACTAGAAAAATGTGGGTGTCCTAAAACTTTCGACCGGTAGTGTAGTTTGTGTTGTTCACAACATTGTTTTTTTATTTTAAAACAGCAAGATCATCTTATGCAGCCTTGTGCTTTATAATAATAAAAAACAACCTTGTACGTCCTGATTATTTACAGAACACACTGCCTATTTTTCCTTCTTCTCTTTTTGGTACCAAAAAAAGTCTGTGTAAGTTGTGTCTTTGTTAGTTTCCTTGAGCAGCACATGAAGGCAAACTGTCTGGAACTGTTCAGAAGCAGAGGTGGACAATAACTAAGTACATTTACACAAGTTTACTCACAAACTAGAGGTGCCGAAAACAAAATGACAGCTATTTTGATTAGTCATTTTCATGTAAAACATTTCCTGGTTTCGAGCTTAACAAGCATGAAGATTTGCTGCTTTTCCTTTTGAATATTTTATTGCATTTTAAGGTTTGGACTGTTGGTCCGACAGAAACAACACCGTGAAGGTGTTGCTTTGGACTCTGGGTAACTGTGACAACATTTCTCACTATTTTCAGAATTTTTACTATGATTGATGGGAGTAAATTATCAGCGGATTAATCCATAATAAAAATAATAATTGATTGAAAACCCTGCTTTGAGGTTAATGCATGAGTAATTAAAATGCACTGATATTCAGTCACAGGTGACATTTTTCATTCAGCTTTGAGTACTTTTAAGTACATTTTCCTTGTTAGACTTACATATTTTTCCTTAAGTAACATGTCCAATGCAGTTCTTTCACTTGTAACAGAGCATTTTAACAGGGAGGTCTTAGTAGGATCTGACTTCCTCCACCGCTGTTCAGAGGTGCACCTGCGCTGCATGATGCAAGAGAGCAGTAATGAAACGTGCTTTCCTCACAGCCAAACAGAGCAGTGATCAAACACACTGTGTAAAATATTTGTCTGATAATTTTACTCAAAATATTTCTCTGGTTTTAGAAAATGCAACCCATTTGTTTTGATCTGAAAAAAGGGTTTCTTTCCATGCATCACGTTCTGATAGATAAGACGCACAGACCGGCCGAGGAAAAGGGACACATTCGCGCAGAAGAAGCGAAACAAAAGTAAGAAACAAACAAAAATAATAAGTTAAAACGAAACGCAAGGTCTCGTGTGAGCGCTAGCCCGCTGCGCACGCAGCTTTAGCCTTCTTCTTCAGCCCAGCCTGGTAACTCACCTGAGTCTCTGTCAGGTTCTTGTCTGGGCCCATCAGGTAGGCGGTGAGGAACGGCTCCGACGGCCGCAGGTTGGAAAAGAAGCCGTACACACAGAGCAGGAGAGTCGGGTAGAGCACAGACATGTTGGCCCCGAACAGCGTGACCTCCACACCATCACTGCTTAGCGCAGTCAGCTGCTGCGCGCTACTTCTTCCTCTTCTGTTTTGGTTTTGTGAACAGCTCTGGTGTCAGCTTCATGCACACTATCTCCACCAGGTGGTATGAACGAGGAACTGCATATTTTACATGTTTTTTGTTTGATGATTTTAAAATTTTAGTTGTTTTGTCGGTTATGTACCTAAGACTTATATGTGTACACAACCGGTCAAGTGTTTTAGAACAGCGCCATTTCTCTAGTTTGTATTGAAATATAAGTAGTTTAAGTCTATTGAAAGATTTACAATGTTAGTAAGCAGCACACTGACAAATTGAAAAATGTTTATGCACAAAAACAGGCGTATTCAGAGATAAAATTAACAATTAAATTAAGGAGTTTTGTTCAGAATTTGTGTAGGATCACTGAATGAACAGCTGGTCTGTTTACCTTCATTAATTGTCTTTTCAGTTGGATTGTTGTACAAATAAAGCTTCTGAGGCTGTATTTACATGTGTTTACACATTGGGGCAGCTGTGGAAATGTGATTTTGCCTCAACTTTTAAGGATTTATTTACTTCCACTGCTGCAGAAAAACCAAAGAACGTAAAGACAAAGTTTTGGTCAGCAAAACTGAGAAATAATGTACATTTCAGAGACACAGAATGTTCAGGTATCAAGTTTTGAGTAAACAGCTTTTGTTAATATACACATTCAGAAGCTTTATTTGGACAATAATGCAACTAAAAAGGCCATTAATGAAGGAAGACAGACCAGTTCATCCTACAGGGAAATAACAAACACAACTCCTTAATCTAATTTTTTTAATTTTATATCTGAAAATGTCTCTGATTTTTATGATGTTATCATTGTTTTTAACTTTGGCAGTTTGCGGCTTACCTTTGTACCATGTAAGGATTTCCACTGGACTTAAAGGAGCTGTAGTTAAGATGGACCCCTCGCCACCCCTCCTCAGCCCCAATAAATAAATACATACATACACAAATAGCATTCTGTTTACAATATTTGGGAAATGCTTTATTGATAAATACTTTAAAATGTGTTACCAGTGAGCAAGTTACATCAGGAGACTGGACCAACAGGTATTACAGAGTGAATATCTTATCCAACCAACAGACAATAAGGAAAGTAAAGCAAAGATTACTGAGGCAGATACTTTATTTAGTTGTGTAAGTACTGTCAGAAACATGTTACTGTAATTAAGCCAAATATAGTTTAGAATTCACAATCTTATAAACAAAAGAGACCAGAAATAAATTCAAGGATTTATTTATGCAAGTACACCGAGAGGCTCGTGACAATAAAATATTTCTCTATTTGTTTAGCAAAAACGCTGCACAATAGAGGTCACAGCCAACCGTCACATAACTCTTCGACACTGTAGGTAGTGATGCATCATGCTTGTAAAAGCAAGACAAACTGAAAAAAAAAGAAAATCTCACAAAGTTCTGATACAAGCTGCAGAGGAGAGAAAAGTAAAACACCAAAAAAACCATATAAGCCAACCACAAGAACCGTGAGTGAATGAAGGGGCCTGATCATCAACACATTCAGAGAATGAAGTATTAAGACAAACTGGCGTAAAGAGCTGATCACCAATAATGAGGTTTATCCATGACTCCTGCAGAGAGCATTCAAATGGAAGCAAAAATAACAACTGCAGTGACGCATGGGAACATTATCAACAGTTAAAGAAGCTTTTGTCTGTGCTGCTTTCAGGTGCAGAGCAAGAAAACATACATTTCCTATTTAACAGCTGCCCAATTCCACAGATCTAAAACATTTTTCTTCCGAATATTATTTGTATTTGCACAAGAAATGGATGTGCATAAAGAGATGACTGAAGGCAGTGAAGGGCCACTAAAGAGGGCAGGGCGAAATTTTTGTTTTGGGGTTTACAGCCCGCACGTTTGCTGTTTTGGTTCAGCCTCATTATTCTCATCAACCTGATTTACAGGAGCAGCGGGCAGCTCTGAGAATCGCACCGTACACGACCTGCTGAGCAGTTAACAGCAGTCAGACGCGGTTAGCGACTAGCTGGTGAACACGGTGCATTCAGCAGCTAAAGAGCCGGATATTTTTTCCTCATGCGGCTGGTGGGGGGCCCTAAACCAGAGCTGAAAGAGAGGGAATATTGGACTTACATTCATCAGAAGGAGAAAAAAAAGGATGCTAATGTTGCTCTGTGTTTGCTGGATGTGTTCCTAGGCAACGGTGTGCTAACATGTTAGCCATAACAACTTCATAAGGTGATAAAATACCAATGTTGAGTTTACAGCTTGTCCCGCAGCCCACAGCAAATAATTTAATGCAGCTGTGAGTTTTGTACATCCACTGAAGATAACTGTTTTTACCATGTGCACTTTGTCTTGTCTAATCCAGGCATGTTTTTCAGAACCTGTCTAATTCTTAATAACTCAAGGAGGTGACACTTTGCACAACCAGGGTTTATTTTTCTAATTATTTTCTGAAATGGACTCTTTAACTTTTGATGCAGTGAAGCAGTTTGGAATGGGGTGAGTTTTTGTGACAGCATTAAAATCTTCCTAACAAGAACTCTGTGAGAGGTCACCACATTGTGGTCACGACATTAAACCCGTAGAGAAACAGAGGAACAGTCCAACCTTTGGGGCGAAGCCTTGTCTGCAGTCTCACCCGGAGTCAGTGTTATTCCTGTGCGTCGAATACAGAGATATGTCGCGGATGGGGTTAGTCCACGTTAGCACAAAGACTGGACGTGGGAGGAAACAAGCCAGCTTTGACAAAAGTAAAAAAACATACACTGAGTCTGGGTTTCATGGATAACAAGGCCGCTTCCCCAAAACTTCAGACTGTCCCTTTAACACAGTTTTGTCACATACCTCCAATATTGCCCTTGTCCAGCACCTACGCAAAGTGTCTCAGAGTAACACAAACATTCCACAAACCAGCTGTAATCAGGTCAGATATAATCTCAACACAGAGGCAGAAGAGCTGATCGTTGCCATGTACACATGATGCGTTAGCGGAGGCCGACTGATGGAGCTACATGGTGAAGTGTCTTGTGTAGTCGTATTCTATTGTGGGAATGACGGCCTGGACAAACTTGAGGAAGATCAGAAGATACCTGAAAGTCCAAGTTAAGGAGAACACGGAGGAGCATGGAGGGAAATTGCAGCAGCAAATACACAATACAGCAGCACGGTTGCTATAGTTACCGAAACCACTCCCACCTGTCCTCCACCCTAAACAACAAAATAGGTTCGGTTTAGAAAAACGTTGTGGTTTGGGTTAAAGTAAACGCATTACGTCAACCACCTCGCTATTTATGATAAGTCACCCGACATCCTCTTGCTGTTGTACAGCAAAATGTAAATATGGGTCATAATAACGTGGTTGTAAAAACGAGCAACGTGGGTGTTTATCTGGTGAGGACAGTGTCAAGCATTCAGCTACCAGAGCACTCCAGGACTGTCTCTTTTTATTTGAAATTCAAACTACTGTCTGATTAATAGAAAAAATAAACATTCAGTCTGTAATGATTTGTCAGAATTTAAGTCATAAAGTAGAAATGCAACAAATGTTCGTCTGTTCTTAGTGGAAAGTGTTGGAAAATTCACTCTGATCAGTCGCTCTCGTTGTCACCATGGAGGAAAATAGGAAGGTGTTTATTTACAGTAATGTTACAGAGACAAAAAATGGAAGTATAATAACTTATATAATTTGTGATTTAGGATTAGGCTTGTGTTTACAACTTGATTCTTGAAGAGGTGCCGGCCTAACAGAGTGCTGCGGGAATGAGTCTTGAAATCCTGGAAATGAGATGTTGCACTTCGGTTCGTCTCAAAGTCAGTGGGTTTTTTGAAATTTTCCTTGGTTAGGTCCCTGAAGTAAGGCCAACGGGTAACACAAGCTGAGGAGATTCTCATGTTCTGTCCTACAACATAAATTACAGCAAGTACCCCACTGTTGAATTTTGCGGTTTTGCTAATTGCTGAGCGTCATCACGCCTAACAGCTCAAAATCCCATTACAAGTGGGAAGCTTAGTGGTGGTGACGCAGACGTCAAGCCACCGTGGTGTAGTTAGTTTAAAGCCTAACGTTAGCTTTACTCCTGGCGACTGCATCATCAAAAGTTAAAAAAATCATGAAGGTGGTGTTCATCAGTGAAGTATCATAAACGTTTGTTTGCCACAGAGGTTATTTTCTGCAATAATCCAAAATTTCACAGGCTTTTTTTGGAAACAGCGAGATGCCAACTTCCAGGTTGGCCCCAGTGGTGGTTCAGTGGTCCTTTAGTAAATAAGGACAAACACAATTTGGCTTTTGAGCGACTAATGCAAGTCCTCAGTAAAAGAAGCAGACAGGTTATTACCATGAAAGGATACATATGCACTCCAAGCTCTCCTCCGCCTTCTGCCACAGTCTCAATTATCTTCTTCATCACTTCAGCATGTCTGAAAGGAAAGTTTGGAGCAGCCGAAGCCTTTTATCAGTGACTGGAACAACTGCCAAACACCCCAATACTAATCCTTTAAGTTATCCCTATACTAAAAAAGCATGTTTTCATATAGGATTCAATGTTATTTGCACCCAAGCCAACATTGTTTAAAGCTCACAGACAACGGCTGCAACTAAAGACGGAAGGTTTGTTCGATCTCCCTGTGTTTTCCTCACCTGCAGGGGTGGACAGAGCACATGGCAGGTGGAGGAAGGTGCGGGTGGTTCTCGATGGTGACCGTCTTCTTCACGTGGTCCTGGCTGATGTCCTCGTACATCTGCTCTACAGTCAGCGGTTGCCTGTCCTGGGAGACACCACAACAGCTTGATGAGCGGACGGCTCGTTAGTGCTGCGTGAGTTTGATTTGGAGTCTGGTTTGTAAAATATCACCTACCGCAGCTTTAAACAAAATAATATCAAGTCAGAATTATTGTTTTCCATGTTACTTAAAACTCTACAAACGATTGTCACAAGTCAATTAGATCAAATCTGAGACTCTCTAAAAGGTGTGATGAATTCCTCCCGTCTCCAACAGAACCGATAAACACTTCCATGCTTGTCCTATTTAGGCTTTTGAGAATAATTAAATAAAAGTCCCATTTTGCCCAGGTACATACTTCATCATATCCAAACAGCCAGAGTCGAGGGGTCTGGTAGTATTTATCATATGTGATGTACAGGTCATAAGTTCTAGTCTGAAGGATGGCGTCTTCACTCCCAGGCTCTGCTTTGGCTTTCGTTTCTACCATTTTACTGGTGTCCAGGGTCGCCTACACAGAGGAAAGAAGTACAAGGTGGTAGTTTGATTGACGGTACACACACAATAAACGATACGCTGCAACGCTCCGAGCCGTCTACCTCGTCTGTTTCCAACAGGCCGCTTTCCTCGTACTCTGCAAAGAAAGGCAGCATGAAGGACGTATGAGTGACGTGCTGTTTGAAAGAAACTAAAAGATGGCTTCATTACCGCTTGGATATAAGCGAGATAACGAATACCTTCCATATCTGCTGCTTCTCCATCTTCATCATCATCTTCATCATCATCATCACATGCTGCAGATTTGGCGTTCATGTTCTTGTCCTGGAGGAATTCAAATTAGAAGGACAGCTGAAACTAAACAGCCATGATTATAAACCTGCTCCCAAGGCACACGACGAACACCAAAAGACCAATCATGATCTGAAAAGGTCTTTTTTTTTATGAAAAACCTTCTAAACAATGTGTCCAGGTGTTGCTGAAAAAAATATGGCCAAAAGCTTAAGGAGTTGTGAAGCCTGAGTTTAGAGTTTTTCTAACAGTACAAGTGTTCCTGAGGTTAAAAATGACCCTCCTACGCTAAAAACTTTCCACTGACTGTCGTATGAAGAACTGCATCTCTGAGTTTGAAGCCATGGTTCAGGTTGAGGAGCTTCGTGCTTTATGATTGCCACCGACTGCCAGTAAGAAGTCTCATCTTTTGTTTCATTTAATGCCACAAAGTATACAAGGTCTAACTCTGGTAGTAGTGTCAAAAAGACAGTGAGGCAGACAGCATGGTCTTTTAATGCTTTTAGCGGCACAAACTAAATTCAAACTAAATTAGCTTGGATTTTAGTCTCCACGAGCTCCTGAGGGAAATATCTGGCTCTGTAGCTGCTACATGCTCCACTGTGTTCACTAGCTGGTCTCTGTCTGAGTCTGTCTGCTGACCTGGTTGTGCAGTATACTGGTTTTCACATTGTGTTTAATCAGGATGAAACATACCTTATTATTGTCCAGTGAAATATCTTGTACTGCGTCTGTGACTCCTAACACACCTGCGGGAAAACATCAGTCAGAGAAATTCAGATCCTCTTCTTAAACTTACACATATTAAGGTCTCACAGTCATCTTTACTTTTATTTTCAATAAATATCAAAACATCAAAATAACTTTTTTTCCCCCTTTCTACTATTTTATATAATTTTAATCTGAACCATGATAGGGAAGTTATTTCTAACTGAAACTGAAATGAAACTGGACTACCAATCATCGACAGCAAAAATCATCTTCATTTCTATTTCTATATATTTTCAGAGCACATTCCCAATAAAATGGTGAGTCATATGCAGGGCTGGGAAATAAAGATATTTTCCTCAACAACAATATTACAAATGTTCAATTTATTAATTTGAATCACAACAAATTAGATGAAAAATCATTTTTCTATTAAGATCTTTATTTTGTTGAGGAAAAGGACAGAAAAATAGATTTTACTTAATTTTACTTGTGCATATTTGTTGAAAAAAGATTTTTTTATCATAATAGTTTCTGATGTTTTATCTCAGATTTGTTAAGTGGCCCACTGTCTGGCATGAAACGTTTGTTCTGACCATAAAAAAGCTAAAACCACGATTAACCACCTGGTTTCTTCATCTTTAACTCAGCAGCAAAAATCAGCCTTTAAAATTGAAAGAAATAATGATTTGACATTTATCGTGATATTATTTTTTATCGTGGTAACATTTTTGGTCATATCGCCCAGCCCTCTTTCCGTTATAATATTTGCAATATAATTTTTTTGCATAATGTCCGGCCCTCATATGTGATCCCCTGCAGGTCTCTGCTGGGTAGAACAAGGTTTGTCACAGCTGTGATGTAAATTAGAGTTTTCATACTGCATTTTCTACAAACTTTCTTCCATCCGCCCTGCATATCAATCCAACCGGTTTCTGACATTAAAAAACTGAACTACATGCAGCCATGCTCAGGATTAGGCTGGAGCTCACGATGATTTTAGTATTCAAAGCTTCTGTGGATCATTTCACCGTTCATCGACCGTCGCTCAGAACCAGGCTACTTTTCCGCAGCGCGTCCCCACCCGTAATGGGATCAGCTGTGCGCGTTTATAGGTGATAGATATTTATTAGTCCTTTCAGAAATTCATAGTGTGTCATAGAGCAAACATTAGACCAACAACCAGACAGCTGCTTTACAAACACAAACATCACCCGAGTACAAGTTAAACTAAAGGCTCTACTACACGACGATCAGCGTCGGCCGATGGCCGTGTCGTTCACACAACTTGCCGTCATATGACGGCAGTCTTAAAGTCGTTGTGGCGTTCACACTACAGGAGCTGACAACAGCTGTGTCACCTGACGCTGGTCTCCAAACCACTTTTATCAAGAAAACACATGTGAAATGTGAAACGGGAAATGAGCGATGCTGCACGCAAAACAGCTGTTGTTTGTTATTATAAAGATGGCAATTATAAAGAAGAATCTGGGTGAAAGGATGGATTAACGTCTGAGCTACAGAGAGAGCTGCAGGTGAGTTAAAAGGTGCAGCTCCCCGACACCCATTAAACTCCTGACTCATGAGGTTACAACTCAAGGCCCAAAAAGGAGAACAACAAACGCACCTGGTCACATTTTCAGCTGAGGACTGCAGCTTACTTTGGCTTCAACTCAACAATCAATCATGACTTCAGTTAAATGCTAAAGTTGCTGTTACTGTTACCTTGTCTGTGGTCCGCTAACAGAACACCGGCTGCTTTCTGATCAGGCGCCGTCGTGCTGTTGCCGAAGCGACGTAAGATTCGTTTTACGGTGGACAGATGGTAACATTACAGAGTTGTTGTTTTCTTTAGCTTGAAATAATCCCATACTTTGGACACTTTCTTTTTTGTCACGCACTATTTTCTTTCTTTTCCTCCACTTTGCAAACAGCGCCATCATAATCACGTCGTGCTGAAAGCCTAAGCGCGATGTGCGACAGTAATAAATGTCCCTGCAAAACACTGTGCTGTATAGTTACATGGATTAAACGAAGCAAAGAATTTGCATCGATGCATTTTACTAATCGATTTTATCGATTTAATCGATGAATCGTTTCAGCCCTACTCAGGATATATGCAATGTATGGATGGTGACAGATGGCGTCCAACCTGAGTTGTGGTAAGTGTCCACCCAGCCCCCATCTCCATCATCCTCCTCTATGATGGCCTCCAGCTCATCTGAATACTCCATCTGTTTACAACGCTTGTAACAGGGAACTGCAGAGAGTCAACACACAGAGAGGTGGGGGTTAAACACAAACCAGAAGAAGTAATAAAATAAATTTCAGATCTAACTGGTGACCTACATTAGTCAGTAATGATGTTTTGATATAAACCTTAATGTTAGGTTGTACATGACACTATTAAATTGAGTTTATCTATGATGCTGTACAGAATGGAAATTACGTCAGCCTCAGCCGTGAGGTCATTAATAAATAAATATGAAATATGAATCGATTTTACTTAAAAGTGTCAGTTATGATATAAATATATGTATAAATTTATATATACAAGTAAAGGTAAATATTTAAATGATACAACAAGCAAACATGGATGGTGGGGGGTTTCCTACTATCTGCAAAAACTAAATTCACGGGATGTTTCAGATGAAGAAATGAGTCTGTATGACACTCAGCTGATGTTACTGCAACCAGTAGCAATATTGTGCAGAGCAGTAAATGATGTGATATTGCGCAGCTGGGAAAACACACACAGAGAAGTGAACACAAAACGAAACACATGAGGAGCAGAAAGATGTTACTACTTCCTGCTACGCTGCTTTATGCTCCAGTGTCAGTAATCTTGTATAACCCCAAACCCTATTTGTACCGTACAACTAACGTTTTCCATTCATGTGGACTGTGACGCTAAAATTACATGAAAATTTCCTGTGTTCATTATAACATTAATAAGCAATTAATAAAGAACTTAAATGTACACTTAAGTTATGATGTGAAAGCATTCAGTAAAGGAGCATTTAAAATAAACATTAATTATTTAATAAATCTTTTCTTAAAAACGTTTTATTATGTGTCATGTAAATACATTCCCCTCATAAGTAATTTACATGCAGCTAGAGACCCACACTGCAAAATAAAAGAAGTCCAACACATGGAAGTTTCAGAGTTGCTTCACTAGAAACTTTTTTCCATTTATGGGGAACTGGCGAGAGTTGTGGTGTAACATACATACTGTTAATGTGATGAAGTGCGAGGTTTGGTGGAGTGAACAGTGATGAAAGTGAAACACTTAAATTCACTTCTTACCATTACGTGTCAGGAGAAACTGTTTATCTTGGGGCAAATATGGCTTCACCTTGACTTCTTCCCCCGTGGCCCTAAAACACAAACATAACAACACAGTAGTTTAAATCAGGGCATGTATTATCAATACTCATCAGTAGTATCCCCAGTACTAACATTACTACCAACAGTAACCACAGTACTAACATTACTACCAACAGTAACCACAGTGCTAACATTACTACCAACAGTACCCACAGTGCTAACATTACTACCAACAGTAACCACAGTACTAACATTACTACCAACAGTACCCACAGTGCTAACATTACTACCAACAGTAACCACAGTACTAACATTACTACCAACAGTACCCACAATGCTAACATTACTACCAACAGTAACCACAGTACTAACATTACTACCAACAGTAACCACAGTACTAACATTACTACCAACAGTAACCACAGTGCTAACATTACTACCAACAGTACCCACAATGCTAACATTACTACCAACAGTAACCACAGTACTAACATTACTACCAACAGTAACCACAGTGCTAACATTACTACCAACAGTACCCACAATACTAACATTACTACCAACAGTAACCACAGTACTAACATTACTACCAACAGTAACCACAGTGCTAACATTACTACCAACAGTAACCACAGTACTAACATTACTACCAACAGTACCCACAATGCTAACATTACTACCAACAGTAACCACAGGTACTAACATTACTACCAACGGTAACCACGGTGCTAACATTACTACCAACAGTACCCACAGCTAACATTACTACCAACGGTAACCACGGTACTAACATTACTACCAACAGTACCCACAGTGCTAACATTACTACCAACAGTACCCACAATGCTATAATTACTACCAACAGTAACCACAATACTAACATTACTACCAACAGTAACCACAGTACTAACATTACTACCAACAGTAACCACAGTACTAACATTACAACCAACAGTAACCACAGTGCTAACATTACTACCAACAGTAACCACAGTACTAACAGTAACCACAGTGCTAACATTACTACCAACAGTAACCACAGTACTAACAGTAACCACAGTACTAACATTACTACCAACAGTAACCACAGTGTTAACATTACTACCAACAGTAACCACAGTGTTAACATTACTACCAACAGTAACCACAGTACTAACATTACAACCAACAGTAACCACAGTGCTAACATTACTACCAACAGTAACCACAGTACTAACATTACTACCAACAGTAACCACAGTACTAACAGTAACCACAGTACTAACAGTAACCACAGTACTAACATTACTACCAACAGTAACCACAGTACTAACATTACTACCAACAGTAACCACAGTACTAACAGTAACCACAGTACTAACAGTAACCACAGTGCTAACATTACTACCAACGGTAACCACAGTGCTAACATTACTACCAACAGTAACCACAGTACTAACATTACTACCAACAGTAACCACAGGTACTAACATTACTACCAACGGTAACCACAGTACTAACATTACTACCAACGGTAACCACAGTACTAACGGTAACCACGGTACTAACATTACTACCAACGGTAACCACAGGTGCTAACATTACTACCAACGGTAACCACGGTACTAACATTACTACCAACAGTAACCACAGTACTAACATTACTACCAACAGTAACCACAGTACTAACAGTAACCACAGTACTAACATTACTACCAACAGTAACCACAGTACTAACATTACTACCAACAGTAACCACAGTACTAACATTACTACCAACAGTAACCACAGTACTAACAGTAACCACAGTGCTAACATTACTACCAACAGTAACCACAGTACTAACATTACTACCAACAGTAACCACAGTACTAACATTACTACCAACAGTAACCACAGTACTAACAGTAACCACAGTACTAACATTACTACCAACAGTAACCACAGTGCTAACATTACTACCAACAGTAACCACAGTACTAACATTACTACCAACAGTAACCACAGTACTAACATTACTACCAACAGTAACCACAGTACTAACAGTAACCACAGTACTAATATTACTACCAACAGTAACCACAGTACTAACAGTAACCACAGTGCTAACATTACTACCAACAGTAACCACAGTACTAACAGTAACCACAGTGCTAACATTAATACCAGCCGACCTCTGTGATTCAGCTCCATGTAGAAACTCACCATTTCCATGTGGGACAGTGGTGAACCAGGTGATCTCCTGCTGCTACAAACTAAAACACAAAAGACAGGATTGAGTTTGCAATAAGGTGTTATATAAGGACAGAGAATAAAACACATAATACTACAGTTTGTCCTCACCTCCTCTGGTGTGATAACTCCAGTCTCTTTGAATTTTGATTCCTGTGATTAATAACAAAACCAAAAGTGTTATCACAGAGGGATTTCACTTAGAAGCCAAATGATAACATCAAGCTGTTACCTAAATAAATGTGCGGCTCATTTAGCAGAACTGTGCAAATGTATTAATGAAGGGATGATAATCATCAGCTACT
Source organism: Lepomis macrochirus (assembly GCA_024633595.2). NCBI lineage: Eukaryota > Metazoa > Chordata > Actinopteri > Centrarchiformes > Centrarchidae > Lepomis > Lepomis macrochirus. The sequence continues at coordinate 14,188,934 of JALXJV020000025.1, forward strand.
GGACAACATCGATCATCTGTTCATGTGTTTATGATAGCCACCACCTATCAACAAGCTAGCTGATGCAAGTTTACCTTCAACACTGGAGTGAGGAACTCGGCCACTCCGAGAGCCGTGCCTTTCACTGTGTTTATCACGTTCTGCATCTTGTAGGGTTCCTTCTCGATAGAACGCGGGGTTCTCCTCAAACCGTCCTGTCAAAATCACAATTATTATTTTGACATAGCTACTCAAGCAGAGACAGCAAGCAAGAGGAAATCACATGATACGTCCTAACACTTCTGGGATAAAACTCTCGCGAGAAGTGCGGAGGCGACGTATAGCGCGTAGACTGTTGGTGATCAATGGTGCATTCATGTGCTCCTCGGTGTGTCGGAATCTGGAATTAACATGAACACTAACACAAAGATGTGTTGGAAACCACTAAACTGTTGCTTGTGCTGCAAATACTACTTGTAAATATATTTTCTAATCAATCTAGGTCACTATATTGGCAGCAAACTAACCGCTATAAACTAAGATTATTCTACAAATTACATGTTAGCAAACTATTTACATGCAATACATGATTTTGCACAATTGATCAAAAGTTTCTTACCATTTACCATGTTTTTTTTAGTATTATATTAGTATTATTGCAATGACAGATGGCAGGATACATATATTTAATTACCAGGGGATAAGTGGTGAAAAAAATTCAGAAGTTATGGCATTTACAAATAGCTATAAATTAAACCATGTTTTTTATTCATTAAAAATTACAGTAATAGTTACATACGTACAAATACACAATAAAATGTCAGAGAGCAAAAAACATACCACATAAAATACACACACACAAAAAGAAACTACATGAACAAACAATTTTTTTTTCATATCCTAATCAGACAGTAAACAACTGTAAAAAAAAAGTAAATAAATAAATGTTGAGGAGTCAATAAATGAGGGATACAAAATAGGTAAATTCATTATCCAGTAAGAATGGAGAGAGAATTAAATAACTGAAATGGTGTCAAGGAAGCTCATCAAATATACTCTTTTAACAGTGTACAAATCTGTCGGTTTTTAAAATGATTTACCAGGAGGAGGAGGGGCAGTGAGCAGAGTGCAAAGGATGCAGTGACTGTTGGAGTAAAAAATTATTATTATCATTATTATTATTATTGTATGCACATGTCAGCGTTGGATGTGATATACAAGTACACATACACATGTATCCAGTGACACAGTACGATGGAGCATAATGCAAAGGAGGCTGGAATAAATAAGCATTATGTGCAGGTGTTATGTACTTGAGGTTGGTGGGTTTGGTATACAGTATATACAATATACAAAGTGACAACCTGGTGACAACATGAACAGCATGAACAGCACTGAAATAGAGAATGATGAATAAATAATAAGTGGCATCCAGCAAACAGGTGGCTGAGTAACAGAGTATGTTTACAGTGAGATATTAGTACTTGTAATTAAGGAAAGGATCTGAATACTTCATCCACCAGTGCAAATTTCCTTTCCTAGTTGTTTCGAATTCAGTGGGCGGTCGGGAAATAATCATTCCGATTATTCTGACAACACTTGAATGCACCATGGGTCTGCTGTTACTTTTGCTAGCACTGACCTCAGACTGCGCGCCGTGTTACTGTGCGAGCAGCTAAGCTAAGCTAAGCTAAGCTAAGCTAGCAGTGCGGATGCCGCTTCATACAGTGTGAGGCTTCAATATGTGGAGGTGCTCAGTGAGGTCGCTGTTAAGGAAAGCAAACGTTTTATCAGTCCAGTCAGCCAACACTGTCAAATCCAGATCAAGTGGATCCTGTAGCGGCGCTTCAGGGAAGAAATGGATAACACCCAGCGGGTTTGACACGGGTTTAAAGACTTTCAACAGCCTGACTAAACAGAAAGAGCCTCTCATTCTGGCAAGAGAGGGAGTAGCTACCTGGTACGGAATATTTTTATATAAATAAAAGTTTATACATTCATAACTGCATAATGTTAGTGCATATGTTGTGTTTCAGGTACAGCTGTGGACCTACCGTGTATGACCATGCCCACCTGGGCCACGCATGGTACTGATGCAAACACCTAATGTATAAGCCAGATGTTGTTAAATGTGCTAAATGTAATTTATGCGCGTGTCTTTTCACAGCTCTTATGTCAGGTTTGATATCCTGCAGAGGATTTTGTCCAGGCTGTTTGGAGTCACAGTCTTGCACGCCATGGTCATCACTGACATTGATGACAAAATTATCAAAAGAAGTTGGGAGGTAAGATCACAGGAGAGTGTTAAAAATGATTCTCATTAGGGATGAACAATTAATTGAAATCTTATCGAAATCACGATATGAAGATTTGGAGGTGCAATAGTTGTTAAAGGCAATATTTTAAATTAAATATTGTTGTACTGCAGAAATGGCCTGGACTTTATTATTTTTTATTTATTATTTGGTACAGATCCTTGCAAAAATCACATCATATCAATTTCATTATGTTTCTTATTGATGATCATTCCTGACAATATCACAAATCCTATCGCAATTGCAACATCAGTCAAAATAATCTCAATTAGATTTTTTTCAAAATTGTTCAGCCCTAATTCTCATGGCTGCTGGATCAATTAGCTTTGATGGAAGCATGTTTATTCAGCAAAAATGTGTTTCCCTTGTTTTGTAGGAAAATGTTTCCCCAACCATCATAGCCTCAATGTATGAAGAGGAATTCAAGAAGGATATGCAGTCATTAAAGGTGTGTGATTAAGTCACAGCATTAAAGTATGTGATTTAATTTACTAACACAAAATCACTCCATGCTGCAGCAACAGGAGAGAAAAGTTTGTGAGATTTATTGACATGTCCTCAAATGTACACTTTGTTGCTCAACCTGTCACGTTCTGAATTTAATTTTTGATGTAAACAAGGTTATATCTGCAACTCAAATGTAATCATAAATGTCATAAATGCTAGTGAAGTTACTACTGTGAAGTGTATTTATCTATAAACGTCTTCTGTCATTGTTTTTGAGGTGATTCCTCCTGCAGTGTATTTAAGGGTCACTGAGAATGTGCCTCATATTGTTGCCTTTATTGAGGGAATCATCAGAAATGGACACGCTTATGCCACAAAAGAAGGTGAATATTTAGGATCTTGCTATTGTTATCTCTCTTAAGACATGATGGCTGCGTCCCCACAGTACCTGAGTCAGCATTTGTGAAATGCCTTGGTTGCAGGTGACGTGTATTTTGACATCCAGTCAATTGGCGATCGTTACGGCAAGTTTGTGGGAGCTGTGGACTCTCATTCAGAACCTGGTAAGTGGGTCTTTTTGCTTCATTCAGTGTCAGTCAGGTCTGTTTTAGTGAATAAAATAAATTGGATTCTGATAAGGAATTACAGAGCAGAGTGCTGTCATCTTTTCCACATCCAAAAGATCTTTCTGGGATAACTCTGCTCTCCAGGAGTAGAAATTACCCATGTCTGTATCGCTCATTATAGTTTGATCTTTTTCATCCTTTAAAGGAAGTTTCAGATTTCTTAAAGCTGATAGGTTCAGTCTTAAGTAGCAAACTGTAAAGAAGAACGAGGACAACCTTGTCTGATCCCTCCCTTAATGGGGAAACTTCTCTTTTTATAACTACCTAAGTCTTATTTTCTTAAGTTTAGCCTCTTCTCTAAATAAACTAAAGGCAGTAACAACAGAATGTATTCTCTACACCTCTTTCTGTTTTAATTGAATTTATTTTATTTGTTGCCAATCAGAGTTCTGCCCAGGTTTTAGTATACTATTAAAAGTCTGTGAAGGTTTCTCAGTCATCCAGGTCATAGTTATCCAAGGAAGGTTAAAATCAAAAGGCAAGTGGACTTGTTTGAGGATATGTTTCTTCAGAAAAGTGAAGATGCCTCTTGAATTAGAGATACATCATTAAAAGTACCCACACACACTGTGATCATTGGCACTGCTTGTTCTGTATTAGGCTACATGCTACCTTTTCTAACTGATAACAAACTTCGTGGTTCTCCAGGCAGCACAAATAAACGAGACTCGAGGGATTTTGCTCTCTGGAAGCGGTCCAAACCTCAGGAACCGTACTGGGAATCTCCGTGGGGCAGAGGAAGACCCGGCTGGCATATTGAATGCTCTACGGTTGCTAGGTTTGGATTTACACCACACTGTATGTTAGCCTGTCCTTGAGCCTTACTAAGAGCTAATGTGTCCTTTTTTTAATTAGAAGGCTGAAAAAGTGCAGTACTGACCCAACAGGGAAAATATGAAAGGATTTTCAGCACAATTCATATGCAACAGTTAATAACTATTTATGATTCTACTACAGCTGATTTGAAGCCCAGCTTTATACAGATGACAGGGACTTTTGTCCTGCAAACTTATACACAGAGCTTCAGTTTATTAGGCACCCCTAGTTATAACTAAAGCAGTCTTAATTCAACAGCGCTGCACTAAATCCTTCATAAGGTTCTAACAGAACTGTAAGATCATTTACGAAGATTCAGTTTGTGCTGCTTTTGAATTGTGCTAAGTTATGCTGAGAGGTGTTTCTAATACGTACTCTACCCTCACTGGTATAAATTAGTTGCATTAGTTTAAGCTAGACATACTTAATACATCTGCACTTGTAAGAAATCACTGTGGTTTCTTGTCAACTAATCAGTAGATTGCTTATTAATGATACAGCGTGCTCTTCAGACTCAGTCCACATTGTCGTCCCTGTGGTGGTTTCAGCTCAGTGTTTGGGAGTCAGCTGGATATCCACTCTGGAGGTATCGACCTGGCCTTTCCTCACCACGAGAATGAGGTTGCTCAGAGTGAAGCCTATCACCAGTGTGAACAGTGGGCGAACTACTTCCTCCACTCAGGTAAATACTTTTTTTTTTTCTCTAAACGTCCAATAAACCTGGTTGGAACATGCTTTTAAATGTTTAGTAATTCAATGTTTAGTAACTCATTTCCACCTGGCTTTAAAATATAATCAGCATCTGAATATATAACCAAGGTTATAGGGTTAGGGATCATTTAGCAACAATGATTCTGCTTATTGAAATGGTTTTTATTGCATCGCGTTTCCAAGTCTTTTAATGAGAATGAAAAGTAACCAAATTTTTTTGCAGCACCGAGCTAAATGAAATTTGCATTGATTATATTCTGCTGTATTGCTTATCCACACCTCATATATTGCAGACAGTAGTTTGTTCCTGCTAAATTATATATGCTATGCTTGTAATTTGACAGCAGCACAGCGAGCTTAAAATGCTGATATTCTTTGTTTTTATGTTCGTATTGTTTTTAGGACACTTACACTTAAAAGGCAGTGCAGAGAAGATGTCTAAATCTTTAAAGAACTATGTCACCATCAAGGTAAAGTCATTATTCATCCCTTATTGAGTAACTGTAAGAATATATGCCTGTATCTTCTGTATTGCATGCTGACGTTTGTGAAAGTTTGTGTTTTTTGTCCTCCATCAGGATTTCTTGCAGTCTTACTCCGCCAACGAATTCCGGATGTTTTGTCTTTTGACCAAATACAGATCAGGTGGGGGAAATTTAAAATGCTGTGGACTGTGTCCTGTTTGACACATGTATTGAAGGATAATGTTAAGTTTTCAGAAGTGAGCAGATGAACATTTGTGATTTCTCGTGGCGTCTCCACAGCTGTAGACTACAGTGACAGCAGCATGTCAGAAGCTCGGACCTCCACGGGAACCATCTCCACCTTCATCCATGAGGCTCAGGCCTACATGAAGGGCCAGCTGCAGTGTTCACCTGTACAGGAAGCTTTTCTCTGGGAGAGGTAGGAACTCCCTCCACAGTTTAATTCATTCATTCATGTAATGGTCTTCATCATGTGTTTCTGCTGTTGTCATACTGTGTACTTAACAGTTTTTGTTGGGCTCTCAACTCATATTATGTTAAGCTGTGAAAGTTAACCCAATTTAAAGTTGAATTGCATGTGCCAAAATTAGCAATATTGACTTTCATCCTAGTTAAATAAGTTCCATTTTGATCTAGTAGCTTACAGTATATGGATAACCACTACAACTAGATACAGGTTTGATGTGTAGTGGGATCTTTGTGTTTACAGGAAAGCAACTGATGCTACTCTCGCAGACTGAGGCTCTTAACAATGAGTCATCAGATCTCAGGCAGCACCATTACTTCAGTCTATTTGTTTTTATGATGGTGGCTGTCCACACTATTCCTCAAAAATGTAATCAATAAGGATATGATTAGTAGTTTCGTCTACTAGTTATAATTCAGCTAATTGGAAGAACTTGGGTTCTGGCGTTTCTCCAGGTTAGCTGGAGACAAAATCCGCTGTGATGAAAGCACTCGCAGATGACTTTGATACTCCGAGAGCCATCAATGCTGTGATGAATCTGGTTTATCATGGTAACTGCCAACTCCACCCAGTTTGTAAGGTAACGCACCGTGTCCACCTGCACTTCTGAATCACGAACCGATTGAAGGTTACAGATCTGTACTGTCAATCGTTGTTTACAACAAGCCTTACCAGTAAAACAAAAAATGTAATCCTTGTCCTGGGGGACACTAGAAGAATATAGGGTCATAGTATGGAGGTAAATTGATGTCAATATCATTGTAAATGTACAGACTGAGTCACAAATATATATTAGTTTGTAAACACAAAATACAATCTACAAATAGATTCAAAATCCACAAACAAACTCTTCATGATTTACAAATAGAAACTGGTAACTTGTATTTCAGATGACCTGATATCACATAGAAACAATACCCTGAGTGGCCGACTACGTTTGTGGATCATAGTCACACAAAAAAGTTTCAAAATGATTCATAGACAAATATGAAGCAATCCACAAATAACAATGTGATCTGCAAACAAAGATTTGACAATTGAATGCTGAGCTTTGCACAGAATTTGTACGAATGTCTTGAAACAGTAAAAAAATACAATTTAGACACAAATTGTGAAGCGCATTTGTAAAAAAGGCAAGTTAGTAGTGTCAAAATGCTGAAAACAAATGCAAAACACGTATAGAATGACTCACATGCAGACAAATAATTTTGCATTCAGTGATTCAATTTATTAAATTCTGGTTTTCGAGGACAACTGACCAATTTATATTTGTGGATCATGGAGTTTGTGGATTTTGAATCTATTTGTAGATTGTGTGTTTACCAATTGTAATATATATTTGTGACACTGAACCCTTGTATGTATATTTTACCTCTGTTCAGTCTGACGGAGTGGCTCGGAGCCCTGCAGTGTTTGGAGCGATGGTCAGCTACATCAGAGATGTCTTGGATGTGTTCGGAATCGATCTGCTGCACAGTAAGGTCAGATCTCAAGGTGTAGGTTTGGGTATTTGTGGACGGACTATTTCATTTTTTTTCCTCACACATTTCCTCACCTCTGCTGTCCTGCCGTCATGTGCAGGATGCTGATGTGGTGAGTAGCCGTGGAAGTCTGGAGGCCGTCGTGGAGCAGCTGACTTGTTTCAGAAGCAAAGTTCGAGCGTTCGCACTCGCTCGTCAGGATGGTCCGACCACCGGATCCCCCAAAAAACCTGGACTTTACCCAGAGAGAATCCCCCTCATCCAAGCATGTGACACCCTCAGAGAGGACCTGGCACCCTTGGGTGTGCTGATAAAGGTATGCTGGGTTGGCTCACATTTAAATTAAAATTAATATTTTACAGTTTGAATACAGAAAAAGTGGCTACACGCAGCATTTAGACTGATGTCAAATATTACAGTTTACAGGTTGTACTGATTTGTTTTTCCTGTTTTCAGGATAGAGGAGCCAACTCAACCTGGGAGATAACTCAGGGAAAACAGATGGGACAGACGGTCCAGGATAAAGACCAGGAGACATCCAGCTGAAATCCACCTTTGCCTCTGAGACTGACGCTTTGTTTTAGTCTTGTGGACTCAAAAAGAAAAGACTTTAAGAAAAGAACAATCCTGATTTCGTAACAGAAACTCACTTTAAGTCAAATGCCTGATGTGCCTGCCATCAGTGTTTGAAATTCCTTTTTTTAATGAAGCAGATGGTAGATTATATAATAAAATGTCTATTTAAGTGGTATAATATAGTGTGTTCAAAGTATTTATTATGTTTTTATAGTGCTGAGTTTGGTATGTACGATGAAAGCACAGCAAGGACTACGTGATTCATTACTCATTATAATATTTATAGATATTTTAGATATCTGCTTATGAATACAAAATCTGTAGTCAAGGGACAAGATGTTTGGTATCGAAAGCGTTCTACTCTGAGTACTACTGACCAATCACATTTGAGCGAACTTTGGTTGCATGCAGGTAAACAGTCCATGAGCTTTGATAACGGGATAACTGTGTGTGTGGGGATGCCCAGCTTGCAGTGGCACCGTACAGATTTTATTCACAGCAGGCGGCCGTACCTCTGGTGTAATGAGCTCCGCAGAAGCTGCAATCCATGTCTTCAAACGTCAAAAATTTAAATCACTAAATTCTTTTTTTCCCCCAAACTTTACTTTTGTTTTGCAACAATGTTAAGTCACTGTTGATGTTGATGAGGGCTTGTCAATGTAATGCCAAACACTGCATTTACTGTCTGTTAATTTTAACTTTTTGATTAATCAAACAAGTCCAAATCCACATGAAGCCTGACATTTGCAGGCAACTGAGCCGTCACCTGGCACCAAACTTCGAGCCAAGAGCAGATTAACAGTCCCGTTTCATGCGTGAACACTGTGGTCCAGGTGTTCTGCGGCAGTAAAGAGTCCATCAGGCGGTGCTGCGGCTCTCAGGCATCAGGTTGATCAGAGAGTTACTGGCCTGAGCCAGCTCTGTGATGGACACTCTGCCTCTCTGTCTGATGAAATGAGCCACTGAGTCTAGCTCTTCTGGAGTGATGGAGATAAACTTCCCTCTGTCATCAATCACTCCTGCAGGAAACAGAAAGCAAATCAGGAGAAGATACTACTCAATCACTTTATTAGAAAAGAAAACTGTAACTTCGACCAAAAACTACCGGCACAGCGATTTATTTTGGTTAATCGACACATTTTTAGCTGTTTTAAAGTGAAGTTGTTTGGATGTGCATGACATGTAACCAGGTAGTCAGGTGACGGCCATGAAGCCGGCTTTATTCATCTAAAATCTTTCAAGGAAGTGAAGTGTGAAATAATATGGAGTCTACATTTAAAGTTTAGCTTCAATTTCATCCACAGATGTTTGAAACCTCCCCAGCTCATTCCTGCTGCAGACCTTTGATGTGACTTGTTTGTGTGCACTTGTTTGATGGTACTGTCCTGGTTTTAATGAGACACGGGAGCATTTCTGCATGTCACGTTCGCCGTCCATACCAGGCCTGGTCCCACTCACCTGTGAGGGAGCCTTCTGCCAACAGGTCCTGCAGTCTGTCAATAGCATCCTGTGTCCTCATCCCAAAATGAGAAGCCAAGTCCTCCAGGAGAACCACCTTCGAGCTCTGCAGGACAGTGGTGACACTGTTTAAACACTATATTCAGATATTTCAGCACAGGTTTGAGTGTGTAGAGTCTGTCAGCTCTCACCTTGATGTACTGGATGAATTCTTGCAGCAAGTTGCGTGACTGAGAGTAAAGACCACAAACACTCGTTATATTTAAAATATTATAGTGACATATTATGAGAAAATTGAATGTTGACATGGGCAGAGATGTGACCTGGTCCTCAGTGAGATGCTCCTCCTCTCCCTGGTCTTCTACGATGAAGGAGGCCTTGAGTCTTAAATACTCCTCCTCCTCCCGTCTCTCCTGCTCCTCTTTAGCCCGTTGCTCCTGCTCCTCCTGAACAGACACCAGCACAGAGGCTCAGCATCACCTCGTATAAACACAAAGAAAGGAAAGAGCTGCTGGGGGAAGGCAGTGACCTGTCTCTGTTCCTGAAGTCGTTCCCTCTCCTCCGCCTGACGTCTCTCCTGCTCCCGGAGCTCCTGCATCCTCTTCCTCTCCTCCCCTCTCTTCCATCTCCACCTGAAAAAACAAAACCAACACAATACAATACTGAATGCTACTGAAAAAGGGCCAGTTCACAGTGGAGCTTTAAAACCGAAACAGTGAGCTAAAGATATCAGAGGGTTGTCATCAGACACTAAACATGGAAGACTTATATTTCATTCATTCATGGCATGACACTTTGACATTCCTGGATTATATTAACGGCGTCTTGTGCTCAGCCAGCGCGTTCTCATTCCCAGAGCGTCGAATAGCTACGCTTTGTCACGTCCGTCAGGGACTGACACCAACGAAACATGGCACCCTGTTGTATCATTGATCAACGCAGTAGGAGAAGCCTGTGTGTGCCGTTGTTTAACGCTAAAAGTACTACTATAAATAACAGAAAAGTTCAAGTACGGAGGTGGTTTGGGTGGATGGGTGGGCCAAAAAACAGACTTTCTCACAGAAGACTGGTGTTCGTTTCCCATGTGCAACAATAAGTCAACATTGATTCCTTTGAGTGAGTAGAGTTACTTAACTTAAGTAAAAGTTACTTTAACCCAAACTGTGATCTTTTCCTAAACCTAACCAGGTAGTTTTTATGCAACGTGTTACAATGTTGTACAACGTTAACCACGAGCCATTTCAAAACTTTAAGCACTAGTTTTTTTGACTAACCATAAATTGCATATTTATTCTTGCTAACTTGACCGCGGATGCTGAAGGTCACACAGGGCGTTTAAAAGCAACGGCGAAGGCTGTTGACAAAGCCTCCATATGTGACGGCCTGGGATGAGAACGGATTGGCTCAACAGGGTGTCCCTACTCCAGACTAAGTACTACTTATTATTATTATTATTATTATTATTATTATTATTATTTATCACAGTGTGCTGTACGCAGGAAATAAAACATGCGGCTGTGGATGTCAAACAAACTGTGACTTTACAATGTCACTGCCAATTAAACTTCACAAAGAGATTTCAAAATGTTTTTCCAAATATTTAATATTAATATTTTCTGTTTTTTTGGTTTCCAATATAATTTGCAGATGTGAGCAGCAGCTCCATTTTTCATTGTAAAAGAATAATGTCCACCAACAAAATCGACAGCGTTTAGAGCGCAGCATGGGCCTCTCACCTCTCTCTGGGCTTTCTTGGCCTGTTTCTCCTCCAGCTTCTTCTGCTTCTTGGCTCCAACTTTTGCTGTCGGCGGGAGGTTCTGCTGCTGCTCCACCTCTTCTTCTTCCTCCACACGCTCCTCCTCTGAAATCAACAGCACACTTGTTAAATGCTTGGCACCTTTTATATGGTTGAAGAGACAGTTTCAGGAGAAACAGAAAACTCTGGCTCATAAAAAACGCAAACACAAAATCCATTGTTACAGTGGTATTACAGAGCAAAATAAATTAGTTCAGATTATTTCAGCTCAAGGAAAAACTAAGCAGAAGGTCAATATAAACAGTACGCACTGGGATAATGTAGAAATGTTCCATTTGTGTTATTACATTATCTCAACTCTTAGCATTAAGAGCTAAATTTTAAAACAAAGTTATGTGTTTACCATGTTCCACAGCGTCTCTCTGTGGTCGTCTGTTGGCCATCACCGCAGCAAGGTTCCTCCTCCTGCGAGGCATACCGGCTCCTCGCTCCTCTGCTGCGTGCTGAGGAGGCCCCGCTGCCCGGACAACATCCCTCCGTTGCTCCACATCGGCTGTGAACGGAGAGGGCACACAACACATCATGGTTATCTATATCCGTGTCTAAGCGCATTGTGTTTGAAATGACTGTATGGATTTCAAATTTAGCCAATACCCTGAGGTTCATAGAATTAGAAGACTAGATTAGAAGAAGATTAAGAAATGCCAATATTTCTTGTTGGATGGGTGTTTTCCTTCCAAATGTAGCAGCACAATGCAGTAAGTTTAGGTTTCATATTCAAGAGCAATAATATGGTTTTCAGTTAATTACTACTGATGCAGAAAAAATGCACACAGACAAACAAAAACAAATACATGCAATGCATTTTACAGTTGCAACTTATTATAGTGTTTCCTGAAGCCCAAGATTACATCCTCAAATGTCTTGTTTTGTCAACAAGCCAAAGATTTTCAGTTTATTGTCTTAGAGGAGAAAAGAAATCAGAACATCTTCACATTTAAGAAGCTGGAAATCAATTATCAGTTATTAATAGTTCGCGATCAATTTAATAGTCGACAGCTAATCTATTATTCAATTTGTCGTTGAGCGCTAAGCATCAACAAAAGAGATTCAACTAACATGTTTCTGTATCGCCACTAAATTTGCTGCTGATGAAGCAATGCTGGTTGAGGTGGCCCTCGGCAGCCTCCGTAGTTTGTGACAGCTTGACAGCTGCGAGTTTACAGTCACTTCTGACTCTGAGAACTACAGCTGAAAGCTTTTCTTCTGACTGTTTAAATATTCATAAACATATTAAAAAATGACACCGCGTCGAAAGTGAAGAAGCTGAAGTGCTGAGTGCAACAGCTTGATATAGACACAAACGTTATGCTAACAGTTAGCTCACCAACGTCTAAAGGCTCCTACCTTCCTGTGTTTTCCTCCGGACCTTCAACCCGAACAAAATCAGGACAATGAGCAAGGCAGCAGCCACCAGATACAGAGCTACATCCATAGCTGCTCTGAATTATATCAATTCCCGTCCAAATTATTGTCCACGTCAATTTAGCTCTTCTTCTTCGCCTTCTTCTCTCGGTAACAACTTCTTCTTCTTTTAGAGTTTCAATGGCAGTTTGCAAACAACAAACTGGTGCATTACCGCCACCCACTGGTGGAAAGTGGACCAGAGGTTCATACATTAGGCCTATTTTTTTAAAACAACAACTCATCCTCTCAATCATATTAATTATTCTAAACAGTGGTTCTCAAAGTGGGGTCCGGGGACCCCCAGGAGTCCTTGAAGGGGTTCCAGGGAGACTAAATTGTCATAGCATGGCACATTTTAAACTCAGGAAATTAACCACACTTCTTTAATTCTTCTTTCTCTAATTCCACACAAGAGTAACACAGTGACAGAATGTGTTTGTTCATGGGTTTCATACATGTTCTGTAATAAAACATCTAAAACCACCATCATTTCAGTCTCTGATTGCTTTGAACCTTTTCTTCATTCATTCATAAATGCTTTTGAATTTGGTCTTATTGAAGCTAACTGTCACATCAATGTGACACTTCACTTTTTGTAGCACTCCTTTGCAACCTTTTCTGCCATATAACTTCCTTATATATATGAATATATACATAAATAAACGACTGAAAGACCCAACATTTGAACACTAGTTTTGAACTTCTATCAAAATGGTCTCTGGTCTTCTGTCTGAATGACTGTTGATTATAACTTAAGTATGACAAAAATTATGCTTTCAATGGTTTTGTTTCCTCCATCCATTGCCCTGCTAAAACAAATACAAGCATTTCCCCTGTGGACACTGATAAGTCATCACTGAACCTTTTCCCTATATATATAGATGAAACTCTCTCAGATGAAATGTGACTCATTTACTCATCACAAAATACTTTAATCTGTGTAGAGCTGGATGTAACTGGTATCTGTTAATAACACGCCTGTGTGGTGTGTGAATTCAAATTAACTTCCTGTCCTTCTGCTTTTTTAACAATGTAAAGTCTTCTTGGTTTACTGGCAGATCGCTAACAACTTTAAGGAGCATACAGCTATTTCTTAAATTCTACTCACCGACCTTGTGTCACTTAAGAAATTTAAAAAATGCCTTTCTGTCGACTCTCACCCCTCTCCCTCTCCTTCTGTTCCCGGTATCCCCATCAGATACCACTCCCGTCCTGCCAGTCAGATTTTATCATGTTGCCTTTTTCTTTCTGCTTCATGTTAGATTCGATGCTCTATGATATGTTTAATGTTTTCTTTAACTCCACAGTTCCCTCACTTCTCACTGTTAATCCTGTAATGCTTTCCTCCCTTCTGTCCCAGTTTTTTGTTATGAAAAACCTTTCTGCCATGTAAAACATTTTCTTCTTAATCATGCTTCTCCTTTTCCAACTGAAACAGGTTATTTCCATCTGACAGTTTATCAGCACACTGAGCCTGTAGTATCTTTAGTTTTAAGACTTTATTGTTTGATATTATTAAGAAAATCTGTACACCTTTACCACCTCTATGGATTCTTAGCATGCTTTGGTAAAGTCCTGTGAGCAAATCTTCTCTGGCAGTTGTTGTTTACTGCATGCATACCAACACCCTTTTGGGTCTGACCCCTTCGACCCACTGTAACCCAATAATGGCCGCCACGATTTCTGCTGTAGTCTATATACAGAAAACTGGTATGACAGTCTTTCATGGAGATAGATATCTTAAACTCAGGGACAAAACACACCAATTCCCACACATCCTGTTTGTTTAAGCCTACTGTGTATATTTTTGAGAAAATTGTGATTTTGAACAATTCCTCGAGGACATACTCCACCCGAAACCCATTCCTATGGAACTTGGAATATTCCCAACAATCATTTAGCAACTACTTAGAAGGGTTTTCTTTCCCACTCCCTTTTAATCCGGCTCCATTAACTATACAACCATAATCTATTGTTGACCTCAACATCGCCCTATAATTGCAACTAATGACTAATGTTTATCTGTCACATCCAGCCACAGCTCAAAAATGTTTACGACACTTGTGTACTTTTTTTACTACATAGATCCAGGTACTGAACAAACACCCTCTCCATGGGCTGACCATGATGTTAGCTTCTCAGGAAACTGTTTACGTGTAATCATCATGTAACAAGACCTGCTTGTTGAAAAGCTGAACCCACACTCATATGAACAACTTTCTGTATCACTTCCTGTGTTCTCCCATCTGTTTACAATGTGTCACAAGTGGGTGTAGGGAGGAGCAAGTTGGAGAGCCCAAACTCAGGACAAAGAGCAGGTTCAGTTCAGAAAAGGTTTATTAACAAACTAAAAGCGAGCACACTTACAATGAGGTGACAGAGATTAGATTAATGAGACACAGGCAGGCAGAGAGACAGCAGGGGACAACAGAGAGACATTAACAGGTTGCAAAACACAAGACAAAACTCTAACTGGAACTCAAAACCAGAAACAGACAAGAAAGACCAAGTAACTGAGAAATACAGTCAACTCCACAAGACAGAACAGACCAAGGCTAATAAATGAAACTGGCAGGGAACATAAAATGACATCTAATGGACAGACAGAAACCAACCATGACAGTAGGGAAACTAATGATAATAACCAGGTAGAAAAGAATTAAACAAGAACTAAGGCAGGCATAATTAATTATAATTAATTATAATTAATAATTAAAACTAATCCAGAACACAAGCAGACAGATCACTAATAATAGACATAAAGTAGAACCAGCAGGGAAAACAGACTGAGAGCAGGCAACGCCAAAATAAAGGAGACACAGAACAAGGAGTAAATACAAAGACATGAATAACTAAGACACAGCACTAAAATGCAGGAATAAACCAACGTATGAGACAGAACAAGTACCAAGTGAGCTAAACTGAACATGCAAATTAAAAATTGAAATAACAAGGCTAAACAGAGGAAACACAAGACAAGGAACAAAACCTCAAAACAGAAAACATGGACTGAACTAAAACACAGAGTGGACAAAGTAGACAAGATAACAGAACAACACAAACAGACAGGATCAGACCAACAAGCAAAACACACAGAGTAAACTGGACACAAGACGACAGACAGGACTGAAATGCAAAACAAAGACTAAATAACAGATACCGAACTGACCAAAACAACAAACCTCACAGAGACCTAAACTAAAGAGGGTCGATCACACAGGCAATGTGACACAATAATGCCTTCACTAGCAGACTTTCCAGTTTTTAAAAAGTGTTTTCAAAAGCGCATGGATGCTAAATATACAGTGACTTGGATAGATATAATTCTAAGTAGCAGGTTAGTGAAATAAATGTTTAAATAACCAAAAATAAGGCCATAAGACCGGAGATCTTGTTCAGCATGCAAAGCAGTTTGTGACATGCAGTGCAGTTTGACACTCACTAGGAGGCAGACACGCTGCCTCTGCAGCTCTGCAGGCATCACCTCCACTGCTGACACACCAATGTGTTCTGTGGTTATGTGTGAACGTCTCTCTCTCTCTCTCTCTCTCTCTCTCTCTCTCTCTACACACACACACACACACACACACACACACACACACACACACACACACACACACTCATCTATCAAGTGAGAGGGAAGGTCACATTCACAGCAGTGTGCTCTGCTCATAGTTACACCTGAAGGCATCATTCATTATTCCATATGGATAATGAATCTAAATACTGAGACTATTGTAATAATGCAAATACAACAAAAAAACTGCTCTGGTGACAGGAGCTGACGTAGAGAAAACAAGCACGGGGCCCACTGAATCTGAACCCTGCGCCTTTTCAATTATTTATGCAGAAAATGAATATAGAGTCTGTCTTAAACCTTAGAATCATTTGGACATACTGCATTAAAGCTAAATGGCATTGACATATAAACCTGCTGCTGGGCCCCTGAGAATGTGCCTTTGTTCCTGGTCTGTACGTGGAATGTGTAACATTTAAACACAAAATACTGAAATAATGAAGGTCATGAAACTACATTTTAACATAGGATCCCTCCAAACAGGGCCTAAAGAGCAGTAATCGAAAAGTCCTAAAACTACTTAAAATCTGTCATCTGAAACCTGACAAGGATCCCCATCTACACACTGAGGTCACAAGTCAAGGTGCTTCAGTCTTTAACAATGCATTGTATTTATGTTTGTAAAGTAAATATGCAACAATATAGAAATAGAAAGAGGAAATACTTAGCTAAGGTGCAAGTAACTCAACATTTTACTTATGTACTGTACTTGAGTAGATGTATTTAGTTAATTTTCACCACTGTAATAAGGCCCTAACGATATCAGCTGACGCTGCGCTTTACACCCAAACTAAATTTGAATTAAATTAGCAGTTGACCCACAATAAACAAGGAGTTTGGGGGTTCTGGGGGAGTTCTGGGGCTTGGTAGGTACTCCAACCTACACTGAATTGAATTGCCGTGACTTAATGAAATACATTTTCATAATAATTCTTTACAGGTCATGTTCTTCTACACTAATGGAAAATAAGGGGTTGGTTCTTGTTATCTTCATTCAAAAGATTCTCAAGGCGGCTCAGATATTGCTGAAGTCAGGATGACAGCTGACCAGTTTCAATTTAATGATCAATGTGGTTTAAAGTTCTGGGAAATGCTTGCGAGTGGACTTTCAGTTAAAGGGCCACCTCACTAATTTTACACATGCAGAATAGTTTACTTCTTCATAAAGAGTCCTACTTTTGTACAAGAGGTGCATCTCAAGCAAAACCATGTGAGGACAGAAGAAAAGAGGAAATATATTTTTAGAAAAATGAGACGCCCTTTCCTCCGAAGCTTCGCACAAAGCTACGTCTGTCTCTGATGACGGCAGCAGTGAATCGCAGCTGGATCAGTCGGCCTTAACAGCTGTAGAGACGTTTGATGGAGCTTGTGTCACATGTGCACTGAAACTAATAAAGGCACAGAGTTTTTACTGCCAGGGCAGCATGTTTTCTGTCTGTAGCTGTAATGTTTAACAAACACCTGCGCATGAAGAACAGACTGCGTTCTGTATTTACACTGTGTCCTGCTCAGAGGCACAGGATCATTTGCACTGGCAGAAAGCTTCTCTGTTTTTCATCTTTTATCTGCATCTGTGTTTATTGATATTCTGATTGTGAATTCAGTATTAAATAACCCAGAATATGATAGTAGTGTCTTTAGATTTATTACGCTAAATGTTTGAGAGGAAATTTAAATGAAACTCATATCAAAGCTGATGCTCAGGAATGTTCAGTCTTATTTCTGACTGAATGGAAATGACAATAAATTATGTAAAATATGTGTTTCTTGCCGACAGACAGACTCTCTCTGACTTTAACTGTCTCCATAATCCAAGTCAATAAGAGAAATAACAGAAATGAAAAGTCTTTTCCTATAATAAATCAGCTGCAACATCCAATCTGATATCCAATACGATGTCGTGCCGGCCAGTTAAAGACTTCCGTGGAGGCTGCTCTCGTGTATCCTCGCTCTTGGCTCCCCAGAGATCGCTTCTCGATGCTCAATTACTCCTCGGTGCGAAAATAGGAGCTTATGGGACAGAACGCCTTCTGGATCAAGTGAGGATTGAGGAGTGAGAAAGGACAAATAAGAGAAATGAGATGCACAAATGTGTTCTGTGGCTCTGAGCTTCTTCAGGTCTGAAAAAATAACCTTGTAGAGGTCATCAGAGTCATCTCAGACTTCAAATTTCTAACACAAAGCCTGTGTTACAAACACAGATTAACAACAGATTTCTTCACAGACCCTGGAGGACGACACCGAACACTTCAGGTGCTGAAGGTGGTGTTTTAATTGTTACATTGTTCGTTAAATCTGAGAAGTGTGAATTATCAGCTTTGGACTGGTTGTCCTTGTACATGTCAGGCAAGACGCTCTAAGTTACAGTTTTTACTTACTTAGTTTTCTGCGTTGTTCCCAAAGTTCTGTTCTGGGCCAGAGCCTGTTTGCATTGTACTTGCTTCCAGTCTGTCAGATAATAAATCATTTTAAAGGTAAGATACATTGTTATGTGGATGATATTCAATTATACATTTCCTTTAAGCCCCAGAATGTTTACAAAACGTCTGTTCTACACTAAATTACTGGATAGCAGATAATTGTCTATGCGTAAATACTGATTCTTTCTGCCAGAGATGCCGTTGTCATGAAGGTGATGGAAAGTCTTGACTCTGCATCTTGTGATGTTAAACCTGGACCAGGCTTTAACTCATTTTTTTTTATAGAACAGCTGAATAGCTGACAGAGAGAGAGAGGTGATAACATACAGGAAAGAGCCGTGGGCTGGAATTGGAGGACTTTGCCTTTGTATATGGTGCAAATGTTCTACCAGGTGAGCTAACCTGCACCAGTATTGACACTTTTAAAATCAGCTCAGGACCCATTGGTTTAGACCTGCTTTTGTTTCATTTGTTTTGTTTATTTTTGTTTTGCCTTTTGTGTTTATGTCCGTTGCTCTGCCTCTTATTTGTCTTTTTCTTTGTTTTTGTGAAGCACTTCGTGAGGTGCTATATAAATAAACCTTATTATTATTAAGTCTGTAATGAGTTCATCATGACGCATCATGTGTGAATGCGGGACAGTGAAGTGCAGTGAGCTCGTGTTCTCTGCTCGTGCAGCAGGAGCTGAAAGAATGTCCCGGTCAGCAGTTTTCTCAGTCAGAGAAAAGCAGCAGAACATAAGAACAGGAGAGAAGAGCGCAAATGAAAGTGAGGACGAGCTAATCATTTAATCCCCTCTCCCACAGAAGGATGTGACGCTCCACTGGGTGCGACTGTACTTTTCCGTCACCAGTGACATGTGGAGGACACAGCCTCCGTCTGGAGCACCCACTGCAATCTGATACGCTCTCTCTCTCTGTTTTTCTGTGTGTGTGTGTATGTATATATTCCATCTCGTATGTGGAAATGTTTTGTTACTAGTAATAACACTTTTAATGCTGGTGAAAAGACCAGTGTGTGTGTTTGTGTGTGTGGCTGCAGGATCTTTACTCTAGTGATTACAATGACAGTGCAGCATGTCCTCACACTTACTGCCTGAGCTGATATGTCTCAGTGTGATGAGAAGCTGAGGAGGGACGGACCAAAAAAAATAAATAATTTTTCTTGTTTCTTCTGTCTTTTTGCACAGTCTGGGTGTCCCTACAGAATACATCTGCTCTGTATTGTGTTTTACTGTGAGTTGTCAGTTTGCCTGTGCTTAAAGATAAGCATGATTAAATTTGGCCAATGAACTAATTCTTATTATAATAGTTTAAGGTATGCAAAGAATGCATTTATGGTAGAGACTGTCTAAACTGAAGGTGACAATCCCAAGGACACTACACTTGCCGCAGTCCTTATTTCCTGGTTCACCGCTCAGGTGATCTACAGGGGGCGGAGATTACTGCAGCTCATCTTGTGGGACGGCCTTGGAAAGGAAAACTGCAATCTGCAGTAGCGAAATAGTTATGGGAACATGACTGATGTCCCCTGTTTCTATGTCAAACCTCCAGAGGTCAGTGTGGCCTCAATCCCACATGAAGGGAGCAGAGCCGGATGTGTTCTGCTAGTCAGCACACTGTGCAGGTGTGTGGATGTAGTCATGCAGATACAAAGAGGAAGTAGTAGTAAGGAAGGGGGCCGGACAGAGAGGCAGGAAGAGGAAAACAGGAAGCGCTGCAATGTTCTGCAGGGACAAGGTGACTCCTCTCCAGGACAGGTATGTTCATGAGTGAAACCTGAACATATTCACTCACCTTCAGAGTCAGAGGGAATGTTTGTATCACACACAACACACAGAGTTCAAACTGAACAAATCACCAGATTGATTACACAAACGGAACAGGAGTACATGAGTAGTACTTTGTTACAGAATTTATTGAAATGTCATACCTGATGTGATTGGCATTCACTCAGTCAGGCATTCTAGTAACTCAAGAAACGCCCATGCCACATCTCTGTGTGTGTCACTCTGCCTGATTTACATTTCAATGCCAACTCTATGTCAACACTCCACTCCAAAACCTCGGGCCCCAAAAGAAAGGATCCCATTGTGTGAGTATTGCGCGTGTGTCTAAAGCCTGATATATTGTATTCCTCTGTGCCATAGAGCTCCTTTTCTGTCCAGACACTATTAAACACACAATGTAGTTTATTTCACCCACATCCCCGCGTACACCATCCTGCTGCCATAGATTCTCACTGCAGCACCAAATGTGGATTAATCCACGGCTGAATATAGTCCCCAACAGATTTGAAAACAACTCCAGCAGTTGTAAGGAAATTACTGAATCTATACACAAAAACTATATATACTGTATATGTGAGCTGTTTTTAAAGAGCTTCAGTGGGAATCATTGAGCTTGTAGCTGAGAGCTGGAGACAGGGTAGGGAAGTCAGAAACACTGCTGAGACTGAGACACTACTGTTTGGTCTTTGGTATTTGTTGGCAAGATGAAAAATATTGTCTTTGCCATTTAGTGCGGAGTTGAGGTCAGGAACTGGTTTGCATAAATACTAGAAGGAGGGTCAACCAGCTAGTCTGAGCCAACGCTTCTAATGCTCATTGACTAACATGATGTATCTTGTTAATAACCCTTTGTGATTTTAAGGGAAGTTATATTATGCTAAAGGTATTTTTTGCGGAATAAGAGCCCTGCATAGTTGTGCATAGACCAGTATAGAAAGGGGCTCATCTGGACCTTTTTATACCAGTAACCTGGCTATCTAGCAATGGCAGATGGCTGGGTTATTTTTATTGTGCAGAAATTCATTTATGATCAGATCAATTGACCTCTTCAGATCTTGATGTTGACTCTGTTGGGCAGCATATTGTTCTGGCCAGTCCCAGACATGCTGTTTGGAGGCAGAGATCATGGCTGTATGTAGATACAGATGGGAAATAACCTTTGAAGATTCACTGTTGAACTTATTTGTTAAGATTTTGTAAATGCTCTTACACTGACATGTGATTGATGGATATGTAATCCTGTGCAAATGCAGAAATTCTCTTGTACGGCTCAAGCAATGCCAGTGATGAGTGATGTGTGATTGTGAAATGCATATAGTTAAACCTGTTTTCCTACCCTTATAATGACACCGGCAACAATATGTTTTTCACTTTAATACAGGAGGGGGTCACAGTTTTGTGGTACCTCTCAATACAAAGTTCATTTTTGCATTCCCTCTGATGCATCGGATGATGTTACACTTTACATGATGTATTGATTGCTCATTACTCCTTTCAAAAGGCTGAGCTGTCACTGGCTGATGAGATGTGGCTGCGCATATCGACGGACTATGGCTGAATTTGATGGTTGAATCTCTTCTGTGCTTCTGCCAGATATGACCAATGACAGGAGTCCAGGAATGAGGGAGCTTCAGTCATACAAAGGAAAATGAGGGGCGAGAAAGGGCAGGGAACATTGTGATTACTTGGTCAGTGTCTTAAACCCCCCTGGGCCACTGGGACACCATGGAACTGTTTTTCTAAGCACAATCCAGGCAAGGCAAGTTTATTTGTATAGCACATTTTATACACAAAGGCAAGTGGCCTCCCGAATCAAGTTCAAGTCACTAATGCTTGCATACAGAGCGGCTACTGGTTCTGCACCCATCTACCTAAACTCCATAATACAAACCTACATTCCTTCTCGGCCACACAAAGCGATCTCATCTCTCCATCTTTTTTGAGTACACTTTCTCCTATAACACATCTAACCTCTAACATCTAACATGCACTTCCTGCGCTCTTCTTCTTCTATCGCTTTACAACTCTCTTGTATTGACTGCACTTTGTTGTTAACTCTTACTTCTTTCCCTAGGTATTTACCCCATTGCTGCTCTTACTTGTATGCATTGTCACTTGTAGATATCTTGCTGTATTGATAGTTTGTTGATGCTTGTATGTTGTTCCTCAGTTCCTCAAATGGAAGTCGCTTTTGGATAAAAGCGTCAGCCAAATGAGTAAATGTAATGTACTTTACCTAATGCATTAAAACCCCTTAAACATAAAAATAGAGACATAATGGATGTAGGTAAAGATGTCAGTGGAGCATGGGGTGTGTCAGGTTTAGTCAAAGAACAAATTCATCCTTTAATCCAACATAAAAGTTGGATAAAAAGTTAACGACTGGGGACTGTATGAAAATTATTTGGGTGGGGAAGCGGACAGAACTTCTATTTAAAGTTTTAAAAAGTAAAATCCTTACCACCACTATTACTATTTTCTTTGGATGTTCTCCTTGACTGAGAACACCCTCAAAATAATATAACACCACTGAATTGGTACGATTAACGTTTAGAACACATGATCCCTGAATGCTGCTTCACAAATAAACCCTGATCGAAATATGCATTCAGGACAGTGGGCATATTTGTTTTTGTATATTTTTGTCATGCTTTTTGTATTTATTTTCTGATGATATTGAGACGCACATTTTCAGAAGATTACATTATGAGATGCTTTGGAAACATACATATTGTCTGTGCTCTGGTTAGATGACGTGCAAGGACCACATGGCCTTGCCGAAGATAAAAACTGAAGGTTTAATGCAGTGTGATGTGGAAATATTCTGAGTTTGGTTTCAAAGCCTCACCACAAACATTTAGTCACAGCAGATTAGTCAGAGCATGCTGGGAACATTTGTCCTCTCTGCACACATGAAACAATAAAAGACTGATGTCTGTTTGATGTGAGTTTGGCCCTGAAGAAGGTCTGTGAACACATGAAAGTAACATGTCACATACCAAAGTATGTATGAAATAATCAAAATATCCACAGATATGTTGTGCTGATATGTCAGCTCTTTGATGCCACCAAGATCTTGTCAGGATTCGTGGCCCTCCAAGGGACGTTATTGATTTCTTATTCTGCATAATGAAATTCATTCATTTTTCATAATACTGCTTTGTTACCAGGAATATAAGAAGCAATGTGACTGTGTAGGATCTGTTTACTTTACATACACATTTGTATTTTTTTGTCCAAATCATCTCAAAGTTAAAATCTCCACTCAAATTTGTGAATCCTACCATGGCGAAGGCATGACCAACCTTATTTTGCCTCTGATTGGATTAACCTGACGATGATGTTTCTCATGTTTCCCTCGCTGAAATAACAGCCAACAGCTAACGCGTGGTTCACATTGTGAAACGTCACAATTTGTTGAGCTTTAGATGAAAAACTGTTTGGTTAGATTTAGGGATTGTAGGTGTAAAATAACTGTGTTAAGTAACATTACCAATGTAGCCTAACTTACTGAACATGACAAAAAAAAAATCAATGTTGACTTTTTGTCTCACATGGGAAACAATTGGTCTCCTGGGTGAAAGTCCGGTTTCTGACCCAGCTGACCCCTGTCCACCCCAACCTCCTTGTTACTCTGACTTTTCTGCTATGCTAATGCTACTTTTAGCGTCAAACAATGATGCTAAAGAACTTCTTCCTGTGTGTTGAATTATGATGAAAAAGGCTGCTATATGTGCGTCGGTACCAGATGCCGAAGGACGTGACATAGCACTGGTATTTGACACCTTGGGAATGAGAACATGGTGGCCCATCAGAGACGTAAGTAGGGCGGGTCATGCCTTCGCGATAGTAGGATTTGCAAATTGGCGCCCGAGCTGGCAGCTAGTGTTTACACCACTAGCACAAGCTCTTTGGACCACCAGGTTTACAGTTATACTAAATAAAGCTTTATTTAGTATAACTTAAAGCTAATGGGACCGCTAGCTGCATGGTTAATTGAGCTAACTAGCTAACCGCAGCTACAGTTAGGAGCAGAGGTTACTTTAGCAGGTAAACGAGTAAAGTTATCTGTCCATCAGGAAACTCTATAAATCATCAGGTCGAGTCAGAGTAGCCAGGTGACATCAAAGGGAAAACAAGAACATATTTTCTCCATAAAATATGATTCGGTTTCACCAAAATCAGTGAATAAAGTTGTGTTTTCGTACTGTAATCAGTGAGGTACTCCAGCTGCATCTATTATTCTTTGTCTTGTCTGATCAAATTCAGGTTAAAAACAACAACACATTTGGTTCTTTCCAAACAGAATTGATGTATGTGATTATTTCACTATATCTAGGTGCATTATGGGAAATGTAGGCTCCAGTTTCTTTGGAGCTTGACACCAAAAACCTAAATATCTTGGCCTCTGCTGCTACGATTGGGACCATTCTTTGTACAATCTCTCTTGTGAGTTCCCTTAACTTTTTAGTAGTGAAGTGCCACAGTAAATTATTGGCTTGTCCCTTTAGCACGTGACTGATTCAACCACATGCGGCCATTTTCAGCAGGAGACAGGTAAGAGTAGACAGGTGAAGGGCAGGCCAGAGGGAGATTGTCCTCCTCTAAAAACACACTTTGTTGACACTGTGTGCACTGACTGGTGATCCGTAACGATGAGTTTGTTGTCGTCACAATAGAAGCTGATGACGTCCACTCTGCTACTCCGATTCATCTACAACTCTTCTGTTGGTTAAACAGATAGATAGATAGCGCTGTCCTCCTCATCCTGTCATCAGAGAACTTCTGCAGGTGGGACTCTGAGTTGTAGGTGAAGTCAGCGTTGTATAGATAGATACATGCATCCTTTTACACATTGCAAGCACACATATCACAGTTACGGGCGTGTTTAGGACAAAACTCCTGCCAAAGCATGCCGGTTGAGCAATGGGAAGAATGGGTTGAGCGGTTGCCTGGGATAATGTGCCATTGAGTGTGCTCTGCATGTAATGGCTTTGCTGTCGAGGTCTGAGAGGTTGGGGGTGGGGAGGCTAATAATTCTGGATGACATCATGACGACTTCGGTTGTAAAAGTATTTCAACATGTTTTTTCGTTGTGATAAACAATAGTGAGTACAGGATTGTATGTGAAACAATAGCCTACTGGAGGACTGTGAGCGAGCCGGACTGACTGCTTACAGCATAACATTCCCTTATCAATCCATCAGAGAGTCTGTTAATGGTTGTGTGTTTTATAAGACTGCAGGCCAGATCGGCTGTGACAGGGCGTGTTGTTACTTTCACCTTGTTCTTCAAGGGCATCATGGCTTCAGCTAAGACTCACAGTGTTTCCTTTGTCTCTCATGTTTGGCCAAATACTCAGTTCTGTCTGTCAGCTGGTGTTAATATGAGGTCACTGTGGGTCTGCTACAGAGGAGGACTGGGATCACTCTGCTTTACCTGTATGAGCTGGAGAGGAAACCCTCCAAGCAATGTCATGGAGTCAAGGTTAGGACTCAATAACTCACCCATGGTCCCAGCCAGTAAAAATCCAATGGGGAAATAATAATTTCTTAGAGCTTCCTTTAGGCAGTAAAAACTGACCACACTGTTTTTTTATTATGAGCTTTCTCAAATAGAGCAAAAGTGCACTTTAAATACATAGATTAGTCTCCGTTAAGTGAAAAAATACCTCAAAATTTTCATATAAAATTAAAATATTTTAACAAAAACAACTAAAAAAAAAATGAAATTAAAGTGAGAGCTGTGTCACCATGGTTCTACCTGGTTAGTTACTGTATCATACGATATCATCTGTAAAATGTCCAGAAGATCATACTGATACATGCAATACAATAATACAATGAAATAACATTAGATTTACCATATTGACAACAGTTAGTATTCATTAAAACAATATTAGCGATACCGCCTTTGTCATTAATGGTCATTTCTTCTGATTGGTTGAGCTAGTTTTTAAAACATCATCAGACCTTTGGGAGGGATTTATTTACATCTTTCTGTTCAGTAAGATCTCTGATACTAAGCTAAATATATGATTACCTTTGAAAACTCCACTGTTAACATTTTTTGAAAGAAAAACACCTGGACAGGTCTGGATTTTGGCAAATTTCAAAAAGTACTTCATGCACCCGCCATTGTTGGGTCAGCCAAGTCGAAAGTTACAATTTTCCAGAAGAGATCACAAAATGTGCTCAGAGAGAAAAGGATCAGGTGAAGGTGGAGCCTGAGAGGTTTTGAGATGCTGTTGTTAGTTCCCATTTAAAAAGGAGTTTTCTCTTTGAAACAGCTCTGAACTGAGATTGAGCCCTGGGCCTTTACCTCACAAGACGTTTCATTACCTTTATAGTGTGACCGTGTACCGCTTAATCGCTCCCAATTCAAAGAGCTGGAGTCTAATTCTGTAGATCAGGTTATCTATCTGGCTCAAATATTAACCATCACAAAAATTATTGGAAGGAATGAGTACTAAACTTTGTACTGCGGTAAGCAGCAGCTAAATATGAGTGAGATGTGGATTAATTTGTAACCAGCGCAAAGTTTCGCAAGAGCATGTCTTTCACCACAGCATCAGGAGTGTGGCCACCTGGGATGTGCGATCTGCATCAAACAGGTTTGGAGCATGGTGACAGCTCAGACAAGAGAGGAAAACAATGAAAGTTTAATAGTGAGAGTCGACACCGGCAGCTGGCCATACACACTCTGTAACCTTGGGGTTGTACTGGCACAAGCGGAGGCTATTGGCAGATAGAAGACAACCAGCTAAACATGTATCTTAGAAGACAACAATCTTTGCTTCAGATGTGTTGTTGTGTGGTTTATTTGAACGCTTCTCATTCAGGCAAACTTACTTCTAGCTTCAGTGTGATTATTCCTTTATATCCCATTTATTTCCAAATGTGCATATTGATGACAGTGAAGGAGCCGATGAAACGCAAGTAGCCCTATCTAGTTCCCACCTTCACTCTGTCGTGACATCATGTCCTGCCTTCAGGGGATTTGGTAACAGAGCGACACAAATGCAAATGCAAATCACTAACACAGAAAGAGATCACATAAAGATTACGTTCAGATATTCCTATGCTAAAAGTGCAAAATGTACACATTATTCCGTTCAGGACAGTCATGTTAAAGGTTTTATTCAGCTGCATCACTGAATAGCAACACCATACACTCATCGTTGTTTAGACAGAGAAGGAAGAAACATAGATGTTTGGTTTAAAGGTCGGGTGTTATTCTAAAATGTTCTTATTGTCAACAAATCCCATGAAAAGACCCAAATCAACCATGGGTCAGTTCGTCTCTTGATAAAGCACATCTGTTCCTACTTAAGATATACATCATTGAAAACAGCTCACAGACATATATTCCTAAAATATTAATTTCCTAAAACAACTGGACACTGTACTTTTTAACAAACATTACTCAAACAGGAGGAAATATCTTTTCAGTAGGATCCGTATGTGGTGCTACAGTGAGTTTCCTAAAGTGCATGTGGGACTGAGT
Source organism: Lepomis macrochirus (assembly GCA_024633595.2). Lineage (NCBI taxonomy): Eukaryota > Metazoa > Chordata > Actinopteri > Centrarchiformes > Centrarchidae > Lepomis > Lepomis macrochirus. Next base: position 14,216,809 of record JALXJV020000025.1, read on the forward strand.
CAAAATAAACTACAGGGTATGCGCTCATGATAATGACGGAACATGTGACCCAGCGGTGTATTTTAACCGTGTTTGGACAAAAATGGAGCTCTATGAGGGAAAAAAAATTATTTATTTTAATTTATTTGTGTTAGTAGTCAGTCCCGTACATGGGATTTGTTGACAAGAGATAAAGAGTAGAATATCACCAGACTTCTCCTAATACATGAGTCAAATTCAGGATTTATCAGTGGTGGATGAAGTACACAAATCCTGTACTTGGACAAAAGTACAAAGCCCTTGCTAAATATTACTCCACTAAAAGTAGATGTAGAATTTAAATTTCTACTTGAGTCAAAGTATACAAGTACACGTTAGTATGGTCATGCTTGTCAGGGGTTGTTGACATGACAAACAGAATAGTAGCCAATTAAATTTCAATCAACTAATCTTTTTAGCTGTACTTACTGTATAAACTGTTTTGTGTTTATAGTAAAAAAAGAACATCATATTTTGTTAAATCTTGTGTATAAAAATCTTAATTTGTATAGTAACTAGTAACTGAAGCTGTCACATAAATGTAGTATAGTAAAGAGAACCATATCTCCCTAGTAGAAGTAGAAAGTGGCCATAAAATAATACTCAAGTAAAGTACAAATAAAAACATTACTTGAGTAAATGTAATTAGTTAATGTCCACCACTGGGATTTATATAATTGTCATACATTTGCACTTTGCTGAAATAATCATGGTTTTGTCAGTTAGCTTGGCACCACACAGGATGATTTCTAACGGTTTTGGTAACCCTGTTTTTTCATTTAGCATTGTCATCAGATCCAACCTGACCTTGACCAACACTTCGAAACGGTACTATATGTTTCAGAACAAACTCCACACTCTGCTATTCAATTCTGATTGGGTTTGTTGGGTCATACGTGTTTAGTTGTTTAAGCTAAAGTCACTTATCACTTGCATTCATGTTGGGACAGTGATCTTTTCCACTGCAGTCCATCAACACCAGTACGAGATAAGTTTACAAACACACTAGATATCTGTCACCTTTGCTGTACTTTGAACAAACAGAAAGCTACAGATTGACAGGTGGACTTTAACCCTCAATTATCGTTATTGTTCTTACTGAGATTCTTCTTTGTATTTCATTGTTCGCAGAAACTGCTTTGTTTGTTTTTTTCGCTCACTACACTTGTAAAGTTCAAGCAGCTGGGAGTCGGGTTGAACAAGTTAAATGCAACCACAGATTCTTTTCACAACCCTGACACATTAACCAGTGCTGCTGAGAGAGGACATTAAACTTTCCATAATGATTCCTGTCAATTATTGACCTCTGGGGCATTATGTTGTGGCCTCGGGTTGTGACTGACAAAAGGACTTCAGACATTCTATACAGCAAAGTTAAAGGGGAGCACAGAGAGCCTTAACTATCGGCATGGCCCTGTGTTTATCTTTAAAAGAGGTGTAGCGGGAAAAATAGTACTACTGTGTTAGTACTGTGTGTCCTTTAAACCTCAGTCTGAACTCAAACAACACTCACAAAGAAACAAATGTAGTTCTCATTGACAGAATTGACTTCTCTGTTTACTGTTTCTGTTTAACCTTTACAATCCGTCCCCCATCTTACCCCAACGCACAGACAGACAGGCCACAAAGGCCCTCAATGAACACACACACAAACAGATCCAAATCTCTATTTCCCTGTTAGATGACAAAGCATTAGGACTTAGGACAAAAATGTTTTTTTAGGATAAAAAGTTTCATATCTTTTGATATCGAGAATTATCACAATAAGTACTCATTTTTGCTCCTGAGTGATAGTTAAAGAAACCTGATGGTTAATTGTGGCTTAAACTCTTCTTTATGGTCAACACTTGATGCCAAACAGTGGATCACTTCGCAAATCTGAGGTAGAACATTCAAAAAAATATGCACGAGTAAAATCAAGTAAAAGCTTTTTTCAGTCCCTTTCTCTCAACAAAAAACATCTTAATAAATAATAAGTCCTAATTTGTGTGTGATTCAAGTGAATAAAATCAAACATTTATTGAATATATATTGAACATTTGTTATATTGAAAAAAATTGTATTGTGACGAGTATTGTTGTTGTTTTATTGTCCAGCCTTGACTAATGGGACCAAATTGGACCCGTTGCGTAACATCTGGGTTAGAAAGTTAGTCGGCCGATAGAAAAGTATGTGTTCTTACTGTGCATTAGTGTGGTGTTTCATTATTTCTCGACTATGAAGATTCGCCTGAACGAATGAGTTGCCGAGTTGTTGACGTCATACATGTAGAAACATGGCGGACAACATGGTTGACGGTTAGAAAATTTCGATTTATGGTGCGAAATCATGTGTTGCACACACAGTTTTTGCGAACGTGTCATTTTTAATATGGAATTAGGTTGCAAGTGTTTGTTTGCTGTCCATGTAGAGTGACCGAGATTAATTAGGAAAGGGTTTTTATTAGCAGGATTTGCAATACAAGCAATATTTTAGCTATTTTAGGTGATGTACTGGTGCAGTAACAACTCTGGGACAAATATCACTTTGTAATAAAGTGTCATCACTGTTTCAGCGTACTTGGATGACAACGAGATCTTCGTAGTAGCGCCCATGTTGTTTCCACATTCCGATTTAAAAGCACATGAACACACCGAAGTCGGAAGAACAACTTCACAACTTTGGAAATGGGACCAACATAGGAGTAGGTGAAAGCACCATTAAGTCTTCAAATCTGTTTGCTGCCAGTCGCTCTCACAAAGATTTTCAGCATGTTGAAGTTCGCTTCCTTCTCACCTCCAGTTCCCTCTGTGGGCTGTACAGTCCTACCTGCCTCTCCATCAAAGATCTCACCCAGCACAGCAGCAAAGCGGAGCCAGCCCTATAAACGCCCATCTGTTGCTCTTTCAAAATGAAAAGGTGTGAACAGCCGTGAATTATGTCCTCAGGAGGCTTTTACAGCGAGGTGCGGACAGTCCTCAATTACATCCTCAGGAGCACTAAGACCATCCACGCTGCAGCCATATATCAGACTTCCACCTCGTCTTGTCTTTTTTGGTTGGCCTGTTCCGTTTCTGTTGTTTTGTTGGTCCAATATCCCGTTTCGGGCCGACTGTCAGAGGCTAGCTGCTGGAAAAAATCTTTATGGGTGGTCTGTCCAGTCTGCTACAGCAGGTTCCAGCTAATCCTTGGCTTGGTCCCAAGAGGTTTGGATAAGTATTTACAGAGCAGAGTCACAGTTACGTTAAATTCAAGACAGTACAATATCATAGATTTGCTGCCAAAAGCAGGGTGGTTTAACTGCACTAACAGAGGCGTGATTAAGTCTTTATAAGGGGTGACGATGGATCAGTGGATAAGACGCATGGCTTTGACGTGGGGTTTGATTCCCAATGCCACCAATGTGTCCTTGAGCAAGTACACGTTGGTGTCGCTACCAGAGGTGTGCAACCTCGTTTGTCGCATTGGATAAAAAGCGCCATCTAAATGTAAATGTAATTCACTACCAAGATGCCATGAATCAGCTTGATGCGGCTTGTAAGACACACTTGTGATTAATTAGATATCAGCCAGGGTTGCAGTCTTACAGATCCGACCATGGAAGAGGCATGAAGTTGTCCTTGTAATATATATTCATGTGGTTCCACTGAAGATTTGCTTCATGTTTTGTTATTATTCCTTATTTCAGGTGAGGTCTGCTGCCTAAACCACGTAATTATCACATTTATTTGACTTCTGGGTTTAATATTTGCGAAGAATGACATGAAATAAAATGTATTCTCAAATCACTTCTCACTGTTCAAAAACTATTAAAATCACACACTGTCGTTTATTTTGATTCAAACCCACATACACTGTCCTGCTGCCAGAAATGCTCACAACTGCACCAAATGTGAAAACTAGCCCCTAATGAATGCATTTTTCTTTTTGTTTGAGTAACGTTTGATAAATAAAGTGACCAGCTGTTTTGGGAAATTAATGTTTTAGATATATAGCTTATATATTTATGAGCTGTTTCTTAAGATTTATGTCTTCAGTAGGAACCAATGAGCTTGGGAGCTACAGACCGGGTAGAGAAGTCAAAGTATCGCGAGACGGACCAACACATTACTGCTTCGGTCTTTTTGTTGTGGTATTTTGTTGATGGTAAGAAAAATACAAAATAACAACAGATTGATGCTGTGAGGGATTATCTTAAAGAAAGTACCGTCATCTGCAATGTAATTTGCTGTTTCATGTTTTTAAAAATGGTGTAGATTCCACTGTTTCTTTAGTTCATGTTGGCTGAAAACAACACTGTTGATACACCTATAAACAGCAGCATAGTACACTCTGCCGTTATAGAGCCGATATGGTCAAGGTCAGAAGCTTTGTCTGAGGACAACATATGCAGGCGGATATGAGCCTGTAACATGATCCTATTGTGTATTCTGTCTATATTCTAAACTATGGCCATCTACTATTGTGTTTGCTAGTAAAAGTATATATAAATTAGATATATACATTATAAAGATGTAATCAGGGTTTTGGATCAGGAACAACTTGTATCTCACTGTATCAGATTGTCAGTTCTGCAATGCTAACAATGTCAAAGCTTTTCAGTAAAACTGCAGAATGGAGTCTAATGATGCATGAGGCAGGATAGCAGCTAACTCAGTGTAAGTGGAGCAAAATATACAGCTAATCATCCCAAGAAAACACAGCTTAGACAAGAGGTTTCCATGATTTCCATTGATTACCTCTTCTGGTTAAGAAATTACAGTCAAACTTTGCTGAGCTTGAGCCCAAATACAATCCTGGGGAAACAGCAAGGGGAAACAGCTGGGTCTGTCCAAAGTTCAGAAATACTAACAAAGCTCACTGATTAACACGTTGTCTTTCTTGTTAAATCTATATTCAAACAGATCAAGTATCCATCTTCTTCAGCAGCTGTAGTACAGGTTGCCAGATTTGATTGGTGGTCTTGGTTTTGGTCTCTGGGCAGGCACGATGGTACCAAACCTTAAACAGACAAGACTTCACAGTGAATTAATCAAACAAACGACAAGCAACAAGATCATTAGAGAGCTTTAGATAAGCTGGACTTGTTCTGTTGATATCCTCACTGTGTCGACAGCAATCTATTGCTTTTTCACATTCTTCTGACAAACATGTCCTTATCGTAAGTGGCTGAGGACAAAAGCTTCAGCTAAATGCCCTTAATGTAACTGTAATTGAAGCTCTAGAAAGAGCCAGACTAGCTGTTTCCCCTTGTCTTTATGCTAGGCTTGGCTCTAATATATTGAAGTCCCCCACCTTCAGCTTACAGCCTACCGATGTTATACTTTATAAAACTGTCACCCCAAAAGTTTTCTTGAGCTTGGACACTGATATCTCCACAGTGGCCAAAAAGATTTTTAACACTGAAAATGCATTTGAAATATCCATCTCTCAGTCATAATCATACCGATAATTATGGTAACACCAATATGACAGGAACACAGCGTTAAGACAAAGACATGTTGATATCCTGCAATAACAAAGTAAGTCATAATTTGATGAGGACGCCAACAGTTATAATCCACAGCCCCTGAATTTCTTAGTAATTAACTTCTTTGACCCTGCCAGACACAGCACTGGGTCAGTTTTTACAACCTCACGTGAAGTGGATAAGTCGCATTCAGACTTGTTTTAGACAGTCTATGGTTCAAACACACCTATTTTACATTCTAAAGGAGGTAGACAAGGTCCGACATGTCAGGCTGAGCATTTGAGAAACGAATGCATGAAACGACGCATGTGGAATATTTTATATCGGTTGTAATTGTGAAGCCAAATAACCCATCCTGTTTTGGGTTTATGTTTCAGTTTTAACATTATCAAGCAAATACAGAATATATATAATCGTACAGTGATTGGATAACTTAACCACTGCAACAGAATCACTTAATGACATCCAGAGTTGAAGAGATTAAAATAAGAGGAAGCCAGCAGGCAACCGATAATAATCCACAGCACTTGAATTAATTAGCAATTATCTCATTAATTCCGGCATGTGCCATAGGCCATCATAAAGGATTTGGGGTTGGGTCTGCTTATCAGCGCTGCAGAAGCTCAGCCGACGTCGATTGTTTTCTTGTACACTTTCAACTCAAGCAGCTACAAGCCTCCACTTTGCATGCTCTGTAGACTCCTTGGTGTTTTCCATAAATGTGAACGTGGAATTAAAACCATGCAGATGTTTTTTCTTGTTTAGTTAATTTACTACAGATCAAGTTAACAATACATCACTAGCCACAATCATTGCTAACCATTTTCCAAAACCCATGATAGTGTCTTTTTTTTTTTAAAATATGTCGTTTTTAACCACTGGTTTCTATTGTCATGCAAAAATCAACACGCAAAGACTTAAAACTTATTATATCTGCTTTTAATGTTGCGTTCCAGACAGGCAAACACATGGTTTCATTTCAGTGAAATAACTGTGTGTCTATTTATGATTTCGGAAATGTGCAAAACAGTTGGAGGCAGCTGCTCAGTTCTTTTTTTTTTAATAATTATTTAGCTTTTTTAACATACATTACAATGAAGCACAAGATATTACAAGGAGAGGTGCCCCTGGGTGCACAGGTCACACCAGTTTCCCAGTGTCCCCAAGGGAGAACTAAGCCAAAGGGTGAGGGACTTGGGGGGAGGGCTGGTACATGTCGAGACTGACATTGAGGATGAGGATGCCAAGACAGTTTCCCATTCACTATTGACGTCAAGGGCAACTGGACAAAACGTCTTCTAGTTTCTTCTACCAACTCCAGCTGCCCTTGACCTCAACCTTCGTTGGTCTATAGTGACCATACCATAAACATTAGCCCTTTGTCACAAACATAAACATGGACACATACCAATTAGGTTATTATTTTGTTATTGTTCAAATAATAATGTTCTTATAACAGCTTCTCAGTTCTGACGTCAGAAAACTGTGGAAGTTGGGCCAGTGTCACTGTGAATGATAGAAACGTTTATTTAGTACATGTCTAAAGAACAATTTGGAGCAAGTTAGTTTAGTTATGAGTCATTTATTTAGATGTCACTAAGCTAACATTAAGTTACATAATGATGCTAACGTTAGCAAGAAATCTGAAAATCTGCAGTTCAGTTCTCAGTGTGGAAGCGTCTGTGCTCAACAGCTTACATTAAAGACTATATTTCTTCAAAAGGCACGAGCACGGCCGATGTCCATGACTCAAATTAGTTACTCAAACCAGGCTGTAAACAAGCATTTGAACATGGGGGTCTATGAAGGTTCGCTTCTGGAGCCAGCCTCAACCGGCCTTTCGAGAAAATGCAGTTTTCCCACTGAGGTGAGATGGGTTGTTGTGTTCTCCTCTGACAGGATGTTTATGAGGGAACAGCTACACACCAACTTCATCATCGCTACACACCCAATACTACTAGAGTAGGTGAAAATATTGGTTGATTAGATAGAAACTTGTATTCGTGTCAAACGATGGCATGCGACCTGTGCAGGCCTCAAACAGGAAGACTCACTTTCACCTTGAGTCCACCCTCCCCCACACACCTTTAATACAGTACTCATGTTTATTGTGTACACAAGCTGATAAAAGGCTGCAGTTGTCTAGGTGTGGCCGCTGTCAGACACCAGGGTGTATCATTAGAAAAATGGCAGGTTTTATCTCACTGACTACTCCACAATCCACACAATCCTTGCCTCTGTAATAACCAGCTCGATGGTTCCCTTCACATTAGCTCCAGCGTAAACAAAGGAAATGAGCATTGTAGTCGTGCAAATTATGACCAATTTCGGATCAGGACGAGTGTACGGTAGCAGCATGGTTCTCACCAATTATTAGAGCTTGTCTCATCATGTTTGGGGCAACAGATAGGTGGGACTCACCACTGTGAATATGGCAGCAAGTAAGTTAAACACAATATTCACAGGAATATTCACCGTGTAGCTCTACATACATTTTTTGTTGTAGCTGCTGAAGACATAAATCTTTAAAAAGCTGGACACTGTAGTTCCTTGGTTGATCCACATTTGGTGCTTTAGGGCGTTTTCTAGTAAACTATAGTGTGTGAGTTCGTGACAATTAAGAAGAACATGTCACCCAGTTCAGCAATGTGGCTCACTGATGTGTTTTGAATCATGTTTTGGACAACATTGGAGCACTATGGCCCTGGGGAATAATATATATCAGGCTTTGAATACACACACAATACTTGCTAGTAGGATACATTCATTGTTGGTTGGAGTCTCAAGGCAAACTGTGAATGGCCACACTCATGAGGTAACATTTCACACTTTGGGACCATCTCTTCTCGAGGGCAGTCTTGGTGTTGCACTTGGATGTACACATGAAAAGTGACGCCTGGTTTTGCTTCAGTTCCTTTATGTTTCTTTACTTAACAAAACGGTGTGTGTTTGGTTAGGAGCAGGGGTAGGCGGTTAAAGTCAAGATATATGCAAAGATGGGACTCGCTTGTGGGCCGGACGTTCAGGTGAGCCTTTCCTTCGAGACGGAGCTACGTAGAGCTGGACAACGTCAGTGATTTGATGCCTCTCGTCCTTGAGGCGATGTTTAAAGGTCAAAACCCTCATGTGCATAAACCCGACCAATCACACTAACACACACACATGTTTACATTCAAACAAATGTACACAGCTCAGGAAACCCAGATGGCAGCGCACTGCTGAGTGAGTCCACGCATGCACGCGTGAACACACACATTACACACAGCTAACACTGCCAGACAAGAATGTGAAGTGGAAGCGCGCGCACACGTCTGTACAGTCGGCGCATGTGTGTGTGTGTAAGTGTGTAGTAAGTGTACCGGGTGGGGGAGGGGCAGGTTGGTCAGGAAGTGGTTTTTCTAGTAATTTCTTGCAAATCAAATTTAAAACCATTTTCAATTAATTCAGATGAGGCATTTAAGATGAATAGTCAGTAGTATAGTATTAGTATTAGGTAACACAGTGCAAATTAAAAGCATCTTATTTCAAGCTCAGGTAGAAAATTGCTCCATCCTGTGGCCCCTGGCACTGGCAGAAATGCCCTTGGAGTCGGTTTTAGACAGGGGTTATAGGATGTAGAAGGCGGGATATATATACAGGTTTCAACTATGTGTATACTTGGCAATGCTGTGTAACTAGAGCTTATTATCCCTGCGGTGTGAGGAGGATGCCTGTACAGAGGGGTTCACTGCAGGACACCCACCGAGTTAAACCGGGAACAGATACGAGCCGCGCAGGCTTCAGCTAAATGAGCTTTATGCTGTTAGTTAAGGGGACGAAATGATTGTATTGTTTGTGCCATAATTAGTGTTTTAGAGCAGCCGACTTCACTTTGAATTGTAGGTTGGTGCACTGTAATCTGGCATTCTGCGTGTGCATTGTTGGCATGCAGGGACTTAACCCGAACAGCCGTGCTAAATTATTGTTATTATGTTTTCTTTTACCTTTATTTTACCTGGAAAGTCCCATTGAGACAAAATCTCTTTTTCACAAGGGAGCCCTGGCAAAGAAGGCACATTACAAGAAGAAATAGCGTAATTAAAATAAAATACAATACATAGACATAAAGAATACATACATAAACAAAGTGACAGAGATGCTTACATGTAACCAGCATTTACTACATTTACTTAATGGATTAAGTATTAAAACAGATGCATGCGTTGCAAGTCTACACATGGATCATTATAACTGTAAAAGAGCTCACATTTTCAGTCTCTCTCTGCACCTGCTATTCACGACAAGTGGCTGATCATGGATCATGGTGGATGAACATTTTGTCAGGGCCTAAACTTTCTAGCAGAAAACCTCCTGACTGACACAACCGATCCATTGGACTGCTATGAAATAGATTTACATTAAGTCCCGGGCCCCCCCAGGATCAGCATGTGTCATTTGGTTTGTAAGTCAGTGATTTAATTCATTGCAGTTTAGTTCTCCACACTTTGCTAGTTGTGAACAGTTAAATAGATTTACTCAAGTACTAAGTGCAAATTTGAGGTATTTTAATTGAGTATTTTCCTTTCATGCCACTTTCTGCTTCTACCCCACCACATTTTTACTTCATCACACGTGAACACATAAACAGTTTATGCAAGTGCGGCTGACCCCATTATTAGATTGACATTGAAATTAACTGGCGACAACTTTGATTGTTGAAGACATTTTGTGCTTTGACTCCAGCAGAAATTTGAAATTGAAGACTTCTACTTTTAGTGGAGTTAAATTTAGCCAGAGTATCTGTACTTTTACTCAAGTACAGGATTTGTGTTCGTCCACCACTGACTAGGCTACACCACAATATGAAACTGTAGTCTGCACATGGGCAAGGCCAGCAAGAGCCAGGGGCAAAAAGAGGCCCAGTATGTGTGCATGTATGTAGATAGCCTGTATAAACACGTATCTACATACTCTTTGTAAAGCGAACCACTTATTACAGAGGTTGCTGATTCTGTTAAACATCTGGAGTTCATGTCTACACCATTTTAATTCCTGAAGACGATGAGTAACTTTCTACCTGCACATGTGACATCATCTGCAAAGCTCAGGAAATGTACAGAATGTATAGTGGTGAACGTCTGCCTCTATAGGCTTTCTGTCTGTCTTCCCGACGTCAGAGTTACGCATGGCTTCTCCGTTCCCCCAATTGGCCGGCGCTGCTCCGCCCTCCTGCTAGGTAACTTGTCGGGAGTTTCGGGCGGAGCCAAGAAGGAACGGTTTATATTGGGGGGGGGCACCTTCCAGCGGACCAAGCAAGGGTTCTTCCTCTAGCGACGGGTGCGGACTTTGGTTACCACACGGGAGGGAGTCCGCCGAGGAACGACTTGAAGGAGCAGCTTTGCGGGGAAATAAGTGAAAATGCCCTCAAATAAAGAAGATGGTGGATGGAAGAAGTTTCTGTGGGATTCGGAGAAAGGAGAGCTGTTCGGCCGTACCGGTAGCAGTTGGTGTAAGTATCTGCCCGGGTGTTCGTGGTGAAATGGTGCGCGCGCACACGGTTGTTGCAACGCGCACCGGTCACCTCGTGTTCCTTACCACCTGTTTGATTTGACTTTGCTGCATTCAGTAACAAACCGGCATCAGCATTCATTTTGCGCCACGGTAACTCATAAGTCTCCACTTGATTCCGTCCCTACTTCTGATCTGACCTGACCTCGGGAGTCCACAGCCCCCCCCCACCCCTCTCCTCCCAGACGAGGTGGCTTTGGATTCGTTAAATAGCTCAGTGTCTGTGAAAACAATTGGTCCTGATGTGTTTGAGCTCCAAGCTGTCCTCAGTCAGACAGCGCACACAGGGGCTGCGGTGCGCGCTGCGGTACAGAGGGAGACAGCTGGCTGATGATTGGACCTCAGCTGTTGTGACTTTTTTGTGTTGTGTTTGGGGGGGGCAAAGTTGTAATTTAGCAGTTTAGCAGGCAAAGAGTTAAAAATGCATCACGGTCCAAGGTGAGTCAAGGTGATAGGGCCCCCGCTCAGAAATGGAGAAAGGACTATCGATCCGTGTCGGGTTCCTCTGATCAGATGTCCCTGTAATCTAACGAACAATACGACTGATTAACTTGTCTCGACCTTTCTTCTCTTGTTTCTCCTGCGCTGTGCGGCTGCGCGCATGTCCTTGTTCCTCCGCTCAATGTCACACAGCTGTTCAGTTCCGTCTGGACTCTTAACACCTGGGTAAAAATAATGTTTCAGTGACACCACGTCTGCTCCGCCTGGGGTCCTGGCTACTGCAGGAGCTCCAGCTGATGTGCGGCGCTTGGAGGTGGAGGCGGGGGGCTCTTAATCTGTCCTTCTGAGGTCATCTGAAAAATGCTGATGCATTTCTGGAAGCGTGCCATGCGCAGTGCCATGTAAATGGCTGTAATGAAAGGACATCCGGGCAGGGATGGGGAACGACTTAACAAATAAGTTTTAAACACAATATATATCGGATCTGTATCTTATTCATGTCTGCAGTTTTACAGACTGCCCAGGAATGTAAACTGTCCTCATGCTGTAGCTGAGATAAGGCGCTATAGATATCTAGGATTGTTAGATTTACACTCCACAGAGGACACAAGCTTTGATGTATGTATCTAATAAGCTCAAGTGGTGTCTCATATATTAAATGGTTGATGCTGTTGTGACCTTTTTGACATTGTTTCATGCAGCAAAAGACTGTCGGGATGAATTTATAGTTTGCCAGCTGCCAGGTTAACTTGCCGGGTGTAAATTTATTGCTTCAGATTGCAGGTAGACTTGTAATGCTCTCTTAACTGTAGTTCTACAGCATCTTCATGCTAAATATTGATTACAGTGAGGAACTAACAGCGCCTTGGATAATTACTACCTTGTATGCACAGGATTCACAGTAGAAGTAAATCTGTAAAGACAAAGGCAGCCACTGTTGTATTGTATTGAATGGTTGTATTGTAGTTCCTTAACAACCGTAGTTGAGACACAAGCTCTCCCGGTATGTCCTTGTCTGACAGGCATCCTTAGAACTGGAGCAGCTCGATGAAAGACTTCACTTTGATGAGACTTGAGCTAATGAGGATGACTTTTGAGTTTGTGCTCAGAAATACGAGGTTTCAAAGGTTCCAATGCTGTAAAGTCTTTGAGCCAATAAAATGCTGATGAACTAAATCTTACCTGAAGACCTCTTCCAAACAACACGTCATTGAAAAGTATTCGCATCTGTTAAATCTATTTCTTCCTCTTCAGACAAATCTCTACAAATCGATTTTGGTTTAATCACAGAAAAATGTATGAAACTAATTTGCTCCCTGAGAAGTTAGTATTCAGCAGAGGCCACATTGCAGCAGTTCTAACCTTGAGTCTGTATCAGCTCTGCTCATCTGCACACTGCAGTTTGTTTCCTCCATATCTCTGCACAACCATTTGAGCTGTGTCAAGTTACACAGGGACTCAGTGAACAGCCGTTTTCAAGTCCTGCTTCAAATACTGGATTTAGATGTTAGTCTGAACCTTGTGGTTCCGGTGTAGCTTTATGTTTGGGTTGGTTCCCTTTTTTTTTTTTTCCTGCATTCTTTAGATCCTCTAGCTTGACCAGCCTGTACGTCCTGTCCCTGAGCGTGTTGCTGACACCAGCAGGTTTAATGCTGTCGGTGGCGTGTTTCCGCTTATGTTTGGTGTTTAGCATAAACCAATCATAGCGCTTGTTTAACAGGAAAAAGCTCACTTAAATTATTTATGGTCTGTAATTGGTCGGCCTCGTGAGACCATAAAACCTTCTTACACTTTGTCTCGGCCTCTCACATGCCTTCGGGCAAGCTGAGATGTCATGTGAGGCTTTTCCTTTCAGCAGCTGTGATGGTGAAGCACATGGAACAGTTGTTGTGTTCAAACCATGGACTGTCTTTAAAGATGGGCTCAGCGTCCGTGACGCCATCCGTAGGTTTCTGAAGAGCCGATTTGAAGCTCAATGAGGGCGGGTCGGATGAAGCTTGTTTGCTGGACCACCTGAGTGGGCACCCACATGTCACTCAAAGCAGCCCGCCCATAATTACGCACAACTTCAAGCTTACTTAGTCTTAACTGGGGAATTAACTATAGAGACCGAGCTTTGGGGGATTGATTCATGTTTTCGGCGCTTCCGGCTTCATTTGGAGGATGCCGCTTGGTTCATGCTCCCTTCTCCCACCTCAGCCTCAGAGCCCTGCAGCTGCCCAACAGGCTCAAGTATACGCAGGCGTCTCGGTATCCTTTTTAACATAGCTACTATTGTTAAATACACTTTTGTTTGTTAACGTCCCAACATAGAATCGCCCTGTGATCTCCCACTTTATGTGGCTTCTAGGCTCTAAGACTTGAGATTTCACTTTGACCCGTGTGAAAAAAACAATCATCTACCAGGATTTGCTGTTGTAGAACGACAGAACATGATAGTAGAAGTCCAAGGGGTTGGATACCTTTTCTTTTTTTTTTTATTGACGCCGTCACTCCACAGTTGTGTAACTGTTATCAGCTGTGGCGGTGTTGCTCAATCGAAGTGTAGGTATTGTAAAGTTTACCTGTTAACAAAATGAATGCCTCAGTCTTTGTTCGTTTCCGTTTCCATTTTGGCAGCTCCTACCAGTGAGAACGAGCGACCGCTGCGGTGTAAACTTTAGAGATAGTATCTAGATGTGGCCCAGGTGATAATATTATTGTTGTTTGAACAGTACCTGATGATATGATCATACAGCCTTTAATGTTTTTGTATTTACCTCCTAATTACATATGAGTTTTTATGATTTTAGTACTTGTAACTCATAATGGTTGAATCCAGTTTGTTGCATTGAATAACATACATATAAAAACCTTTCTAGGACATCCGTTGCAATGGAAAGCCTCTTCTGTCTCTCTGTACAGCTGTACACATTCTTCATTCCTTTCTTCATTTTTTTTTCTCTCCGCAGTGAAAATTTTTTTGTTCTATGTCATTTTCTACGGCTGCCTGGCCGGGATCTTCATCGGAACCATCCAAGCCATGCTGCTCACCCTGAGCAACTACAAGCCCACCTGGCAGGACAGAGTCGCACCCCCTGGTAAGAAATGTCACCCACTTCCTGTCTCTAAAGTCCAAAGGCTGTTTTGTCAACACTCGTAAAGAAAGACAGAATAAAGACGCGGCTTGGTAACGGGTCATGTTATGCTTAGAGGATCTTCCAAGTAATGTTTGCTAAACAAATAAAATGGCAGCGTCCAGAATGGGTCTGTAAGATAAGTCTGCTAGTTTTTGTTATTTCAGAAGCGCTGTGACCTCTTGGTGCCTCCTCAGTGGATCAGAAGCTGCCTTATCAGTGACGTTTTTGTGATTCAGTTATTGTTTTTGGTGGAAGTCTCAGCATGAATATATGTGTAAAACATTCTGGTCAAGTAACTGTGTTATTATGTATGACGCTGACTTCCAAACAAAGGTTAGATGTGGGATATCATATCTGTCTTTGAGACACACATACAAATAACAGTTTATCTTGGCAGCGCACGTAGATAATTTGAACCCTATCCAAAAAATAATTGTATGTATTTATTTCCTTCTTTTTTTCATTAAAAAGTCAGATTGATTCTTTATTCATTCTCTGACATGGGGCTGTTTTTGTGGTTCACTCGAGTGTTGGCTGGTGAAGCTTCTCTCGTGACGAATTCGCACACGTACATGTAATTATACGTTTTGAGAAAACAATCTCACCGCAAACCTCCAAATCTCCAGAACAGCTGCTCAGAGCTTTTGCACAGAAAACATACACCAATAAGTGATCCTCAAGTATAAAGAAGTACTATCTAAAGATGGGAAATATTATTATAAACGGGTGATCAAAGTGTTTGTCATACGTTTTAGTGACAACATGCAAGCTGGCTTGGTTAAAGATACACCTGCACAGTAATTAGAAACACAGATGTGGTGTTTATATATGCCACAGCGCCACTGATCCTTTTAATATGACTTATCAAGATATCTGAAATCTAAAAATAAACAGGGATCTCCAAAACTGAATACTGCACATGTTCTGCCTTGGTGTCACATTTCTTTCGAAAAGTCAACACACATGTTCACTGTCGGCACATGTGCTCACTCTGGCCTCAGGAAATGTGGCTGCATGTTGTTTCGGAAATGAACTCTTTACATCTCATCATATCACGGTGGCAGGGCAGTGCCTGCGCTGACAGCAAGCCTCCCGTTGTGTACACACTACAGGCTGGTTTCTGTGGCGGGGAAGGCCAGCTGGTGTTCAGCAGGCCAAACTGAGCATGTGCGAGGGACAGTCAAACAGCTGTTTGAGCGGACAGGATGAAGGCTGGTTGCAGCCAGCTGCTGTCTGAGGCTCTTTCAGTGAGCATTGTGATCATTTCAGGTCAATAAAATACAGTTGTGTTACGTGGAAACCTCCCAGTGACCTGATCTCTGGTCAGCCAGTTAGAGTTGACAGCATTTTGTAAACGTGCAGCTAATAGTTGAAGTTAAAGCGACACAGATCAGGAGTTAAAATGAGCTCCCTAATCTGTGGCGTTAACTAGGCCAGAGCTCCGGCCTGACATTTAAAGAACCACTCATTTGCATTTTTACCCAGAGTCACATGAGATCTATCAGTTTCATCCATGTCCAGTACTGAGACACCGCAATGGGCCGTATTCAGCCGATTCAGCTTATCTTAGCTCGAAGAATGGAAGCAGGAGGAAACAGTATCTGTTTCCTGGATGCAAAGACATGACTTTGAGGCTGCAGAAGCTGGCAGAAACATTACACTCAAATGTCAGATTTTCAGACTTTCTAGGCTTTCTGCTCTGACTTTTTATTCACTTATTCTGGGATCAAGACACACACAGTAAACAGTTTCGTTCCTGATAAAAATGTATCTAATCTGTTGCCCCTGCAGGCCTTACACACACCCCACGATCAGACAAATCTGAAGTGGCCTTCAACGTCAATGACTTTGAGACCTACCTGCCTTACACCAAGGCCCTGAAGGAATTCATGGCCAAGTATGACGAAGAACAACAAAGGGACCAGATGAAGTTTGAGGACTGTGGAGGTAGGATTCACTGACGTCTCCTTTAGGCTTCTCCTGGAGAACAGAGCACCAGTCGTGGTGGCACAGCTTCACTGGAGCTTTATGATGCTCCATGGTGTGAAAGCTAAGATGCTGTGTTTTAATTTGGGATCTCTTAAGAGGTTAAAGATATCTGTTCTGTGCTCTGTGAAGCATATGCATCCAACCTTTCAAACATTGCTGCTTGAAAGGTTGGACTGTCAGACATTGTTACATTGAGTCCTGATTCCCTTCCAGATGAGCTTGCAGAGTACAAGAACCGGGGCGACTTGGAGAGCGACGTGGGCATCAGGAAGGCCTGCCGCTTCCCCAGGAGCCTGCTGGGACCCTGCTCCGGCATAGAGGACCGCGAGTTTGGTTTCAAGGAGGGCAAGCCCTGCCTGATTGTGAAGCTCAACAGGATTGTCAACTTCCGTCCAAAGGTAAGTGTGTGTTTTTGTTTTTTTCACCTGCTGAGATCTGAGCTAAACCTTTCAATCACAATACGTTCGAGGTGCATGTTTCTTACTGAACCACATATAGATTGTATTTAAGCGGCAGGTGGAAATGGGGGACTCCCTGTGAAAAACATCACCTCTGTTGATGAAGCATGTGGGTCCAGTTCACACCCTAACTTGTCTCCTTTTTGTTTAGCCTCCTACCTCTAACGACAGCATCCCTGAAGAGGCTCAACCCAAGGTGCAGCCCAATGTCATCCCGATCTACTGCACCAACAAGGTTCTTGTTTTGCTTTTTTCCACTTTAGACCTCAGTACAGATGTGTGATTTCCTTTTGTGAATATAAAAAAATCTGTCCCAGTTTGGTCATCCCATACATTTGTCTCCTCCTATTCCTTACAGAAAGAGGAGGATGCTGGTAAAATTGGGGAGATTAAGTACTACGGTATCGGCGGCGGCTTTCCCCTGCAGTATTACCCCTACTACGGCAAGCTGCTGCACCCTCAGTACTTGCAGCCGCTGGTGGCGCTGCAGTTCACCAACCTGACGATGAACACTGAACTGCGCATCGAGTGCAAAGTGTACGGAGAGAACATCTACTACAACGACAAGGACCGCTACCAGGGACGCTTTGACATCAAGCTCCAGGTTAACAATTTATGACCGTCGTCAGGACCGTAGCACTTTCCCTGACAGCCTATCCCCCCCTCTGCCCCCCTCCCCCCTTTGTCCTTAACTAAATAGCAATCTAAAGTAGGAGATTTTAAGTGAGGGGGGTCAGGCTGCAGGGGTAAAGTCAATCACAACTAGTCTTGAATGAATAAATGAGAGAAAAAAACCTGATAGGGGACCGATGTGTAATCTGTCTGCTTTCATCACTAGCTTCTACACTTCTGTCTAGCGTTAGAATGTAATTTAGAGGAGAAGTAGAAATAGACCTAATGAAAATATTTATTCTGCTGTAAATGAGACTTTTAAACAAGCCATGGGACGTTGTTCATTGATGACTGTAAAGTTTAATTCCATCTCTGACCTGTAGCGAGCTGTGTTTGTCCCCCACCCGTCCCCCCTCCCCCCCGTCCCCCTGCATATCGCTGCCTCGTGTGGTTCCAGTAGATATTTTTGGAGTTTGCAGTAGTCGCAAAATCTGGTCCTTCCAAGCCACGCCTCGTTTTCTTCTGCGAGCAAGCTTTTAGCGGCTCTAGGCATCTGTGTCAGACATAAAGACACACACACACTCTCACTCACTTAACTTGATGATTGAAATTGTTTGATATGAAACACTCTTCTGATCTGTGTATGGAAAAGGCTGCACTCCAGGGAACTTCTTTCCTCTTTGTCTTTTACATGTGATCATGGGAGACTTTACTTTGCCTTTTTTCTTTTATTTTGTGTTAAATCATTTTAAATGTGTGAAGGAGTTTTTATAACTTGGTTTCATGCCTTTTACTTTTGATTTTTTTTTTTTTTTTTTTTTGCCTTGAATTTAGAGTTGTGTGTCCAGCCTGTTAGAGGCTGTAAGGGCGACGGTGCTAACTCGAGTTTTTAAGAAGTTTTTTGCTGGATTCATCACAGCATTGTGGTGTAACTCTCAGAATGTTTAGCCACTGATCATTGTGGAAGGATTTTATATTTATGCAGTTGTACATTTTGTTTCTTTGCAGAATATTGTATATTGTATAAATGCAATACCAAAAAGTGACGAGTTTAAGAGAGTCTTTGTCAGAAGCAATGCAGTACTCGTTTTCAGGATCTCATCATGCTGAGTGCTAAAGTCAGTGTCTCGCCTTGCAACCCTTCAGTGGTTAATGGATCTGTGTTTTGGCCATGAATGTAGTTAGGTGTAGAATTAACAGGTTTAATCCCACAGTGACCTGATGATCATGCATTTTAAGAGTTCTTACGGAGCTCAGTGGCTTTAGATGAGTAAAAGTGTTTGCTTTAATATTCCGTAGGATCTTGATGTAAAACACTCAATTGAACTTTAACATCAGTCAACTTTCCATCATTTCATCCACCTTGTAATTTAATCAAAGAGAGAAACTAATAAAATCTTAATGAACCTTTCTCTTGTTTTTTTTTTTTTTGTTACATGTTCATGAATCTTCAGCCTGTGTTTGAAATCCCTGCCTGTTTACTGTACATTGCTCCACATTTACCTTCTCCCATTTTATGAGTGCCTGAAATCTGAGCGTGGAAAGGTATCCGCCTACAGTGGAATAAACGTCGTTGTGTCCGTGACATGTACAGTACTTTCTGCGAACAATCCCATAATGCAGCGCTCCACATTTTGTAAACAAGTTACAGTCTGTAGCCATGTCACAGTCATGCGAGATTACACCTGTCAAAATCTGCAAATCTCAACTTACTGCTGAGTGTCCGTTACACAGGGAGAGGAGGCGCAGGGTGCGGTGTTGGGAGTTGTTCAGTATCGTATTACAGGCGGGATGTTCTCCTGACATCTGGTGCAAAGGGCTCATTTCCACTACAAATCAGACCCTATTAAATACTGTGGCGCCTGTCACCAGTTGTTGAGATAAATTATTCTGTACTATTCTAAATAAAATACTAGATTTCCTTGACAAACTGCCGAAGCGCCACGTCATTGATCATGTAGTTTATATACCCTTCACGCTTCACAAACATCTACACCAATTCATGTTAAGATACTCACTTGTTTTATTGATTTCATGAGTGTTCAGCTTTATTTGGCATGATGGCCTCTGTTACTTCTAGGTTGTGGTATAAAGAGCAAAATGTATGATCTGGATTAATCAGCGTATTTGGAAAATAGATGTGCTAGAGAAGACATATGGCTGTAATATGCCAGTATAAATGAACTTGCTTTTCAGCTGGATCAGTGCGCTGCTCCTGGCCTCTCCCTCCTAGATGAGAGAGGTGAAGTCTCTGTTTTATGCCAATGACCTTGTTCTACTGTCTCCTACTGAACAAGGACTACAGCAACAGCTGGATGTGGTAGATAAGGGCCGGCGGTTAATATGACAAAAACTAATGTCATGATTTTTAAAAAATGTCTGACATGTCTGGAGAACAAATACCAGTTTACGATAAAAGATCATGTCATTGAATATAGTTTGAGTTTTACCTGCTTTGGTATAACGACAGCAGCATCAGGGAGTTTCACCTTGGCAGTAAATGACGTTAAGAATTAAGAGAAAATGTTATCATTCCAAATTCCAATTAAAAATTGGTTTAAAATATGTGCTAGTTTCGTCCAGGCCATTGCACTGTATGGTAGTGACGTCCACTCGGTCACTATAGCTACACAGATCGGGACAAAAACAGAGACATTTTACCGTAGACAGAAAAACACCAACAAATGCATGCAGAGCAGAATTAGACCGATAATAACACAGATAATTGACATTCAAATGGGAGAACTGAAGTGTTCACCTTAAATCCAGACTCCGTAGACACCCTCCATTCGAAAGCCCTCCAAAACCTAAGAGCTGATCCCAGAAAAGACTCACTGGCCCCTCTCAGACACTCTCTCATGTATCACAACAACACAGCTTTCCCAACACCAATCAGAGTAAACCAAACTATAATGCAATGTACGGAAACCTATTTGAAACATCGGAAAGAAGAAACTGAAAACCAAAGTAGGTCAGAATGTTATCTGGCCCTGAAAAGCAGAAGATCTCCACTGTCACTGTCAGTGACCACAGCTTAGCAATCAAAAAAGGACAGCGCCTATTAATCAGCACTTCTGTAAATGTGCCAGTGTTTGCCGGCTGGCTAATTTTCAACTGCATTCCTTTGGCAAGATGTTTTTGAAAACTTTCAAGTGATAAAAATTGACGGACGAGGACATCAAAACACCGCGAAGACAGCAACAACAGCGAGAGAAGAATTCTCAAGACCAAAACACAAACCATGTGGAGCAACAGGAAACAGCAACACACCAATACAATCGTACCAACAAATGCCATTATGGCACAGATGCAAGCAACACGAAGCAATAACACACAACCGCATATGGTCCACAATCAAAAAAGTTTGTCCACCTCTGTCTTAACAGTAGGCTAGATGCAACTCGTGTTGATCGGAAGTCTGTTCTTGGGTCCAATCCCAACTATTACAAACACCTGAGACCCTTAGTATTTGTTGTCAGATCTAAGGTGAACCAGACCCAAGATGGGGTCAGGTCAGCATGGAGGGTCTTCCCAAGTCATTTGATTGACAGATGGAAACTTAAAAACATAGGAGTTCTTGAAAACTCCTGGATGTCTGTGCACAGTGCTGAACAATGGCATCCCTTTTATTTTCTGTGTAGCATTGGAGCATGTAGTCACTGGAGCATCCCAGATTTTAATATCTCACTCAGTGTAGCGCTATGAAGAGCTGGAACATGATGTACAAGCTGCTTAAAGAGGAGCGGCGTTTATAGAGTTTCACAGTTTCAAAGCTTGGGCAATGAGCTTGGAAGAATTTATAGGACAGGGAGGAGCTGGGGAACGTCCGGGATCAATAGGTCCAAGAGTGAAACTCATTTTGAATGGCACAGCAGCCATGGCCAACACAGCGCTGTATCTGATTCAAACTACACACAGTGTTCTCTCAGAGGAGTCCTGCATAATCCAGAGGCTCTGTGTCACTTTCCCCGTCTGCCTGATAGACTTTAACTCCTCACCCTCTTCGTGTTTGACCTCAGAGATGAATGAATAAGCTGTTGTCGGCTCAGGAGCAGGAGCAGAGTGACTGGACGATTTCTGTTACCGTTCAGTCATTCAGCTGCCAGTGCGCAGGCAAGAGGAGCGGACGCACGGCTCTGTAATTACAGGAGGTAGCCGCCGTGTAGCAGCTAACAGAGAGATGTTGTTTCAGGCTCCACCAGAGAGCAGGTATTAAGTCACCAGGAGCCACAGGGGCCAAGAGAGCCGGCGAAGCAGGCTGACAGGCGGCCAATCAGCAGCTGCTTAATAGGTTCCTTCTTTTACCTCCACCCAAGAACCTGCGTGTTAGGGTTTGTTTGTTTGTTTGTTTGTTAGCAGGACATCTCAAAAACTAAATCTTAACACGTAACGTCGGCTTTTTGTGCGGAGCCTTCGCATCACACGTCTTGATCTTCATCAGCAGATTTAGTTCGAATGGACTTTCACACTCAAATTAGGCCAAAGCTCAAGAGACAAGTGATTTGATTAAATGAGTTTCAGGACTTTTTGAAAAAGGATTTGTGAGATGGGACATTTTTGATAACAAAAAAAAATGTTCCTTCACATGTTTAACAATTCAAATGCAAATAACCCACAAATGAAGAAATCAAATGTAGCTCAAAGAATGAGCAGTCATTTACAAATACTGAGTGAAACATGAACGCAATACTTCGTATATGGAACAAAAATGTCCAAACACTGAAGACCTTTTCCACTCTGAGACAGTCTCAACTTTTTAATTTGATCATTAACTTAATCATTAACTGATTTATGTAGCAGCACGACCCAAGGTGATCTGATAATTTATGTGGCAGCGGTCTCTGGGACTTACACTGTATTCTCCACAGTGTCTCATTGTTTAGCACCACATTAATCCTCTGACGCATGCAAGGAAATTTACCAGTTGTCAGTACTTTTGTAAACAGAACTGTTGATTCACCTTCAATAGGACTCTTACCGCAGGAACCCAGGACACCTGATATAACCCTGCGCACTTGAATGGCTCAGTCTTATAGTCACTGATGTCACATATTCATGGGAAACCACTCCCCACTCCACAAATCAACAGGCTACTATACCAGGAAGAGAACAAACATGTCTAGTCACTGTTATTTATACAGCACAAAGTTACAGATGTCCACAGCATTCAACACCGTCTGTCCTGCTTCAGATACGGAACAACGCCAACAGAAAACAGAAACCTCAGAGCAGATGAGGAATATTTGTTTTAGTACAATAACTGCAATGTGAGAAAGTCATGACTTTCAGAACCTTTAAAAGCAAACAGTGATGTGTGACATTATGGAGTTATTTAACTGAAGTTCAGGAACAGGACCACAGTTTGCATATTCTCCCCGTGCTTGCGTGGGTTTCCCCCCGAGTGCTTCCGGTTTCCTCCCATCATGAAAGACATGCAAAATCCATAATTATGCCTAGAAACTTTTTTTTCTACAACAGGAACCACAGCGAGTGACTTGTGGTGACACCCTTTATTTTTAACCAAAAACAGAAATCTTGTTCAAGGACAAGTCTTGCTCTGAAATCTCATGAGAGGCGAGTTGTTGCAGGGAACGCTGGTGAAAACAAGGCAGAGGACTTTGTATTGTACATAGAGGAGCTGCTTGCAAGACTTTATTCAAACACAACAAGCTCCTCTCTCCAACTCTGACTCGCGTTCACACCGTCGTCTTCCTGCAACAACTCCCCTCTCAAGAGATTTCAGAGCGAGAACTGTCCTTGAGCTGAGCGAGACTTTAGTTTCATGTTAAAAACAAAGGGTGTCACCAGAAGTCCTGTAGGGACCTTTCCAAGATGTTGTCAGAGACCTGGTGTGACAGTCTGAGCCTGTCAGTGGAAAAAAAGAAGCGCTTTTTGTGGGCGTAATTTTGACGGCCACTATCGCCCCGAAAGAATACGTTGCAGCCACTGCAGCTGGTTTGCAGAAGCTGTCCACTGCACAGAGCCCAAAATTTATATATAGTATGTATGTATATTCTGGCTTGTTGTAAGTGGAGAACAGGTTGCTGAAGCTGTTCTTTGACTCCAAACTTGAGCTTTGATTCATCTGGCCACGTGTAACAGAAGTTATTCTGAGTCTCCAACCATCCATAAGCCTGAACAGGATGGGAAAATGGATGGATGGGATAATATGTGTCCTAGATGTTTGGATTACGTCTGCAAAGATGAAGACACTGTGGACAGAGAGGAAGGGAGTCACAGGGCTTTAGATAACAGTAATGGAGTAGACAGATAGCATCACACTATCAGGACACACTGTCTCTCCTTAACACAGAGGAGCACAGTTAACTTGAAGAATAACTTCATCCACCACACTTCATGACACCTCTAACCCCCTGGGAACCTGCTGGCTCGGCCTGCTGGAGCATGTGATTGATCGATTTCAGAGTAGTTTCGGTCAAATAGCAACAGATTCAGTTTAAAGTCACGGCACATGTGGTGTCAGTCTCCTTTCTCACAGAAAACTCTTGCTGGACAAACACCGTTTCACACATTATTACATTTCGATTTATTGTCCACAGATCTGGAACATGTCTCGTATTATAAGATTCAACTTAAGGTGGCCAGAGTTCCTGCAGTAATGCTGCGTTCGGGTCTGCATGAGGTAGAAAGTAGCTAACGATTCAAGTGCTGCAGGTAAACACACTTTTGAGTTAATCATGTTTGGAAGTATTACCATTTTGTGCTATTTTATACCTCCTGCAGGACATTTCAGAAGGAAAGAAGAGAAGAACTGCTTTATTAATCCCTTTGGAGAAATTTCATTCTGTTTTTCATCTTCCTCCCAAAGTCATGCCAGGGTCAGTGTGACTCTAAACTGTCCTATAGGTGTGAACGGTTGTCTGCCTCTGTGTGTCATGTGTGATGAACCTGACCTGTTCAGGGTCCAGCCCCCCCTGCATGGATAAGCTGTTATAGATGATTTATGGATAAATATGAGAAAGGGTATTGTTTAGTGTGCTGAATGTACTGGTCATTCTACTTTGTACTTGTTTTATTTATCTAATCCTTGTATGTTTTATCTTGTGCCCGGACTGCAAGTCAAGTTTGCCACTTGGGACAACAGATTAAACTTAATTGAACTGAACACCACCACAGCTATGACTACTAGTTTTAAATACAGAACATGACCTCCATCCCAACATATCCCACGCACAGACTTAAACCAGCAATGAAAGTATCCTACCAACAAGTATAGTGTGTGCATGTCTTACTCCTCTGTGCCATAGAGCTCCATTGTTGTTCAAAAACACATCATGGAGGCACACTGTTGCACCCTCATGTTGAAGTTTATCTTTCACTCCCATATAGATAATCTTGCTGCCACTAGAGCGCCAAAAGTGGATTAATACGCCGCTGAAAATAGTCCCCCCAAAAAGGTACTGTTACCTGCTGTTTGACTAACATGTTTTAAAAACTACAGGGACCAGCTGTTTCAGGAAATGTAGCCTTATTTATTGTTGAATGCTCTTAGTGGTGAACCAACAGAGAATTACCACCAAGTCTGAAGTTCCCGGAGTTGCTTGTCGTTGTGTAATAGACAAACTGCTGAAAGTTTTTCCCTGTTGCCCGAGTTTAGAGAGGTGGCAGTCTCCAGCACTTTGGTTGGCTGAGCCTCCACTTTCCTTCACACTGTTGAGTGTAGAAATGCATTGTAATGAGATAATGTCCACACACACACACACACACACACACACACACACAGATGAAATCAATTAAAAGAGCTCTAATATCACCGTCCTCCTTCGGTGTCCCAGTCCCACATCGTGTCTCTCTACAAGTCTGAGTGTGTCCATGTCAGTCAGGCTCATCATTATATATACTGTGATAGACTTAGACTCTTTCACTAGGATACTTTTTTTTTTACAAACACACCCACACCATTAATATAGTATAATATAAACCTTCACAAGAAATACATTTGTTCTTGATGCATTTATAGCTTTACAGAACTACTCAAATCAAACACTGTAATATACAACATCTATAAAGCTTTTACTTCCCCGATTTACACCCTGCCCACTTAATAAATTCCATCTGTCCACCCCACAGCTCATCCCTGGTAATCAACTGACCACACCTGATCACAAGAGGGCAGTAGTGCTGCATCAGAAAACGACATGAACCTGGATCTCATGCTGGAAGATGCTTTTCAAAACCATGAAAAAAACAGAATAAACTCCCTGGTTACTGTGCAGTGTCCTCTGGGATGTTTAATTTAGTAGATTTGTTGGCAATTACCGTGAAATATTCAAAATCAGGGAATCTTTTTATTTACCATTTGCATTTGGTGGTAAATGTAAAGGTCACTGCAGGGCATGAATAATTTATAATTTAGTGCTTCAGCCATTTAAATAAGTTTAAAACAAAAAGTCAATCTGTTAAACTTGTGCTTCAAAAAGGTTACACTAAAATAAATAAACCAGCCTTCCCTGCTTTATAAACAGAAAGTCAAAGTGTTCATATTTAAAGGGCCACAATGATTGCAAACACAGAAATGCTACAGAAGCCTTCAGCATTACACTGACAGACGTGTACACTCGATCCTCTCCTCAGGAAGAGTTTTTCCTCTTGATGGTAAAGTGGCACTTGGCTGATGATTTTAAGAAGCGGAGTTCTCCACCTCTTGAGTTTCCTGACCAGTTCTGAGTAGATGACCGCTGCAGCTCTGACTGGAAGCCATGAACTTTTGGTTCTTGGTAGCAGCCTGAACGTCACTGAATATGTCACACCTCACAACTCCAGTGTTTCTACATTGTCAGCTGTTTTCCAAGTTACAAGCCGATGATAAGCACCTGAATGCACCATTTGTTCAGTCTTTCTCATTTGTGGAGGTGAACTGACTGACCTGGGGCGGAGGAGGGAGGAGAGGTGGTGGGTGATACAGGAGCCACCGTACGCAGCGCTCCTCTGGGAAGGCGCACAGAGCTGCCACCGAGGCTGTAATGAATTTAATTGGTGTGTCAGATCAGTGCTGGCTGTCAGCAGCTTGTTAACACATCAGCAGCACTGGGAATTGATTACACATTGAGGTCACAGTTTGATCTCCTGATGTGAACCTTCTGCTTTCAGTCCTGATCCTGGTTTTGCACGACAGCTGACTGTTCATTCGTTCCCCAGCTTTTCACTCAATTTATTTGCATGTACAGTTTTTCTGACTAATTCTTATTCTATTTTAGTTTCAATATCTCATTCACAGTGTTCCTCTGATAGAATGGCTGGAGACATCATGTCAGAACAACAATTCCCTGTGCATTCTCCACTAACTCTGGTCTAAAGTCCAACCTAATGCTCCCTAAAGGTTGCAGGCTTCATTACAACCCACAAGTGGTGAGTTGTACTGTTGAAATGCCCAGTGATAATATGCTGACAGCAGTGTGATTCAGTCAGCAGTGCAACCTGGGAGACATGGGAGACAGGCTGAATCCAGAGTAGCTTCGCAATTATAAATGCACATGGGGCCAGCGATTATCTACGGCCGAGCTCCAGCTTCTTGAAATGAGTGTTGCAGCTTGGAGACCGGCTCCGATAGATCCCTGCAGGAGAGACTCACTGAGCATGCAGATAGAGCAGCACACCAGTATTTATCACATATGGGACACACGAGCAACCTGACACTAAATCCTCCTGGAAAAAAATGACACGAATACTGATCCTGGTCCCAGGTCTGTAGTCCATTTTTTAAAAACCCTTTATTTAACCAGGAAAAGCCCATTGAGATATTATTTTAGAACGACATTTAAAGTGACATTGACACACAAATGACAATGCAATATTTTAGAACATCTTAAATATACCATATTACTATCTTCCAAGACACCTATACATACAGTATTCTACTATACTTCTAGAAAAGTCTTCCTTAAGGACATTAACAACCAAGGACATAAAGTCCATAAGTGGTAGCAGCACCTCTAACTGGAGAGTCTTTTGCATGCAGTTCCACCTTGAGGGTGCACTACGTGAAAAGAAAATACTTCCTAACTTGGAAACAACCCTGGGAACCTTTAGAAGCAGTAGCCGAGATGATGCTGCACGTAAATACAACAGATCTCCATAGTTAACCACAGACGAAAAAGTGGCTTGAAGAAGTTTCTTTTTCGCATCCACCTGGAAACAGGACTTCTTATGAAAATTTAAAAAAATAAATTTGTCCTGAGTTTCGTTAAAAATAAGCTAGCTTATTGTCCATCTACAGAGTCTCCAAAATCTCAAAGCAAGCTCTAGTGAAATTCATGAATTTGATTTTCTGGCCATTTAAAACTAATTTGAGTTTACAAAACAAGTGATTTTCCCATTTCCAGACAGAAGCAAGTAATCCTGTCCTCTAGACCCTCAACATCTGCCATGTGACATGATCTACTGTACATCAGCAGACTGACATGGTCCTCCAAAAAAAATTAAATCTGAACATCTGCTGGGCAAACTTCATCTGCTGAGAAAGATCATGTGATGTGATTGAAAGATCCAGTTTAGCTATTGACCTTGAGGCGAGATTGTTTTGTCAGCTGCTCCTAACTTAAGAATTAACTCTGAAACATAACTATATGAAACTTGTCCTCCAAAATCTTCTGCATCAACAGAACAAACCCTAATAAATGTGCTGAAGTTGGATGGTTTACAATCACTGTGACACCTACAGTGGCTGTACCATTTAAAATGTGTGATTGCAGAAAACCCCAATTTGCTTCTTATTACTATTCTTTTATATTTTGTAAATTTTATATATAAATACAAATACTCTCCCCTTCTTATATGTTTGCACAACACAAATCCAGAGTAAAGTTTGTTCTTTTCCTTTACACACATTTCTATTTTTTCTTTTATAACTTTCCATATTTCTGTACATTTTTTTTTACATGTATTCATGTCAGCTGTCTGTATGTGTCTATGTCTGGCACTTTGCCATAGCAAGCTCGTATGTGTAAAATACTGGTTGGTAACAAAGCTATGTCTGATTCTGATTCAGATTTCAATATTTCAATTGCGAATTGTCTTTTTCAGAACCTTTAACGAGAGCTTCTTATTTCTTTATTTTTCTTAGTGCCTACCTCACATCTGGACTAAGTGACAACATCAGAAATGATCAACAGAACAGTGTGATAAAGACTTATGTTGCATGACTATTGAATACATGGTAACTCCCTCAAATCGAACACAGATCCCCTGCACTCGTCTTTTACTGATTATCAAGTGAGTGATGAACATTTCCACGTAGGCTGGATTCTGAGATTAAACATCAGCTGTCCAACGGAGCACCACACACTGTGCAACACAGTCTGTGAGGAATCCCTGCCATTATTGGGCCTGAGAGATTTTGATGTACTCTAAGTTTCAATTAAAAAGATATTTTGGGTTTCTGGGTTGTTACAGATGTCCCTTTGCACCAGCCACATTAGGAAGTGAATTGTGATCCATCACTTCTTCTTTGTCTGCTCACCAAGAAGTATCAAGAGATTAGCTCTAATCTCATTTACTAATCTGAGTCTGCAGTCCAGCCTCACCGGCACACACTCAACATGAACACAAGTTGCTTGTTACACACACACACACACACACACAACTGAAAACACCAAGTTCACTTTTAATGTTAATGTGATTTATGGTAGAAACAGGTCAGGGGTCAGTCTGTGAAAACCTTTAGAGAGAAAGCCACTTTATTTTACTGTTTCCAAATTATTTCCACACATCTTAACCTTCTTTCTAGCTAACTTCAAATCTGCTGGACTCTCCGGTGCCTCCACTGAAACAAATCCATGTTGTTCATCCAAACGCTGTCTTAACTAACAACACGTAGGTTCGAAGGCCGCGCACACCTGCACAGGTGTGTGGAGTTCTCCTGATTGAAAGGCAATTGCTCTCCTCCTCCTCGTTCTAATAAGAATGATTACATCGTGAACAGGTGCAACATAGTTAATGGGAGAAAAAAAACTGTGGGTGATACCAGTTACCAAATATCTCAGTAAATGTATATAAAATAATGCCCAAGACATCTCCAACATTTCCAGTTGGAGGAATGTTTTTAAAAGGCCTAGAAAACCAACACTTAATAACATTTGCACGTACAGTGGCTTTCAAAACATTATGAAGCACATAAAGTATATTTTTAAGTTAGATTTCTACATTGTAAGATTCATTTATGATTTGAAATTTTTAAACCTTTTAAAAGGGTTTCTAATCGAAGCTGAACAATCAAATTTTCCAGCATTAATGGTGATACAACAAAAGAAAGACTTGTTGTGCAGAGCTTTCCATTATCTGTATTTTCACATTAAACTAAGACATGTATACGTCTCACAATGTGTTTAATGGCAAATTGGCATAAGCACACTACAGAGATTTTATATATTCTTTGTCTGACTTTAGACAAAATGAGTAGAAGTGGTCTTGAGGAAGACCACAGGACTGACTGATGAACCCCCTTGAGATGTATCAGCCAGAACATTACGACCACTGACAGGCGAAGTGATTCACACTGACTATCTTTTCATAAAGGCTCCTGTCAGTGGGTGGGATATATTGTATATTAGGCAACAAGTAAGCATCAAAGCTGATGTGTTAGAAGCAGGAAAAATGGGCTAGCGTAAGTATTTGAGCGACCTCGACAAGGGCCAAGTTATGAGGGCTAGACGACTCCAAAATGGTCTGAATTTTTTGTTTTAAGAAATATTTCTGTGTGATTATGTGTCTTTTTTATAGTAGGAATGTGTAGGAATTTAGGTTAGTAGTAGTAGTTGTGTTTCAGCTTTGTCTTGTGGTTTTTTTTTTATAAACTGATGTAAAGATGTATTTTTGATGATAATAAAAAAAAAGGTGGAAAACTGATCAGCTGTTCTCACCTTTCACAGCAGAAAGGGTTCCCTGAGCTCCCAGCTGTCACGACGATGACCGGAGATTAGCTGAGGGTGCTCGGAGATTGTCTTGCTGCTCTCTGAGAGCTGGAGGTGGGGTCTGATGTCTCACTTTAGCTGTCCACACACTAAGAGGATTTACTCAGACTGGAAGGGATATAAATAAAGACGTGGATCTGTCCTGTTCATCTACCCAGTGACAACAACAAAAAAACTAGTTATCAATACAGGAGCATGACATGCTCATGAATTATTCTTCTTTATAGAAATAATTTATCTTCCTTTCAATGTTAGGTAACAAAAAAAATCACCAGCACAGTATACAGTCATAAATGCTAAGTGTATTTAATTATAAGGCTTTGATCAACTGAATCATGACATTGCCCGGAAGAACTTGCTTAACATAACTGTGAACCATGCCAGCAAAATAATAGGCAATGCAGCCTTGGTGACATCTATAAAGCCTCAAGATGACTGACCAACCCTTGTACCACCACTGACACACCCATGTGTTCTTTGATCCCACAAGGCATCCAAGTGATGCAGCACTAGAGACTCACACCCCCCTGCAAACATTAAAATGCACATGGAATTATTAGAACCATTTAAATACTGTGTTTGTTTTGCTGTTTTGTTTCTTCTGCATTTATGCCGACATCTGTTGTGTGTATGGGGTGATTTCATAAATGCTGTCATTGGTATTGGGGTGTCAGTCATGTGTGGACTCACTGTCACTGATTTCTTGTTGTTGCCCATGTTCTTTCTGCGCCTACACGTCAAATCAGTTTCTTTTTGGATAAGATAAAGCAAGTCACTTCTTAAGAGAATGTAAAAATCTGGTCACTACTTCCTTAAATCACTGTGAAAACTTTGTCAAAACATGCTGTTGTGTTTGTGATTATTAAAGTCACTTGTAGATCTCTCTCTTTACAGATGTGTGTGTGCTGTCTTTTGATTAAAGCATCTGCCAAATGGGTATAAAATATAAATGTACTGTCGTTTTGTTACTGAGACATTCTGCAGGTTGATACAGAGTGAGGTTTTGTCTCTGCAAACATTTTGGAGCTTGAGATGTGGCTGGTTTTATTTGGAGTATGTCCACAGCATTTTGCTGGGTGACAAGAGGTGTTGAATAAGCCAAGTAAGCTCATAAATCATAAAGCGACATTTACAATCCAACAAATGCTAATTTAATTTTACACATACATTTTTTTAAGGTATTTGTTATCTAGTATCTATTGTAACATCTACTTTCTGTCCAGTCACGCTGGCTGATTTTCAGTTACTTCAGTTTAAAGGCCTCCTCCCTCCTCCCTCCTCCTCCCTCCTCCCTCCTCCCTCCTCCCTCCTCCCTCCTCCCTCCTCCCTCCGTTGGGAGGTGGTGCAGAGGGGATGAACAGAAGGAACTCCACCACAGCAGAGGAAGATCTCGTCCATAGTAAAACACAAGTGCAGTTTGCTCCTGTCACTCGTGTCAGACAACAGATATTAACTCCTTCACAGCAGGAACTTTATAATAAGAAGGGACGATCACACAAGCAGCGACATGGGATTCATTCAGAGCTCACCCTGACCTCTCCTCACCGTCTGAACTGCTCGTCATCATCACTCATATTCAGGTAAAGTTTACAGAGTAGTAGACAGTGATTGTTGTTAATGTTAAAGTGTGATTGCAAGAGCGAAAAACTACACCGAGGTCCTAAGCTTAACAAGTCACACCGGGCTAAAAATCTAATTTTAGCCAGTGTAATCTGGGAGAGAAGGATTTGAGTTAACAGCGCTGAGGAATAAATGTGGTGAGCTAATGGGACTAAACACAAACAGAAGCTGTTTGAGTGTCCGTCAGTTAGCTGTCACTTCATTACAGTCTGCTGTGTATTAAACCAGCCATGTATTGAATCTTCCTTTTAACTGGTAGAGATGTAGGCATGCTGAAGTGTCTGAATGTGCTTTATATGTGTAAAATGAGATTTAATATATAATTTACAAGGGCAGCCTGGACAAGAAAACGTCTTTCTTCAGGGCCAGAATATTAAAAAATTACAGTAAAGTATGTTTGGGTGAAAATCAAAACCAGTATGCTCCTGCTTGCTCCTGGGTGGATGATGGATAAACTTTACTGTCCCTGTGTGTGTACATAATCTGTCTACAGCATCTACTGCTCATGTTTTTAGGCTCATGTACACACTGTGACAGCCTTTGTATGAATTTACATCTACCAATTTATCACTAATGTAAAAAAAAAATAAAAAATACAGTGAAATAATGAGCAAGATGCATCCTTTTAATGTGCTTTTCTAACTAAGTGGGTATTTGGGTTATGATGAGCACATTAAATACCACACACTATACGACAATTTAGAGGCTGATTCCAGGTTTTAAACTCAGCGCATTAAAATCTGGCTTCTTTAGAGACTGAGCACAAAAGTGAAAAACTTTTCATAAATGTTCTTTTTGGACTCTGTGACCATTAAGTGACTTTGCTTGAGCCCCGCTGCTGAAAATCCCACGAGCTGACTAGAAGCCTCTCGGATGAGAGGATAAACGTCTTCGATTATCTTCAACCAAGTCCAGATACCCTTGATTTAAACCCAACTTAACTAAGACCGGGATGACAGAGGATCTTCAAATACATCGAATGGACTAACACTTGGGAATGGGCGTGCTTTATTGGTTATCTATTTTACCATAAAACCTCAAATGAACACATGCACATAATTACTGATGCCCAGGTGCAGAAGTCTTATTGATACAAACATACAAACAGCACAGAGGGGATCCTCTGCCCAGCTGGACTGTGAGCTGTTATCCCTCCAGTGCATCTGTCTCAGGGTCTTCTCCCAGTCAGCCGACCCCGACCCCATTACTATCCTAAACAATCTCAAGAAACTCGCCACCGTCAGAAGGTGTAGTGACTCAACAGTAAGGTGCTTCTTAAAAGTTTAACTCCTCTCTCTACCCATAAAACTTCTGTGATCAGCAGAGATCACTGAAGCCAGACAGACAGATTCAGTATGTACAGCTTATAAAACGCCAAATCATGTTTCTTAATTTGTCAACAGCCAAAATGTTCTCTTCTGAAATCCATAAATTTCAAATCCTTCTGATTTGCACTTGTCAAGAAACATGGACCCACGCTTTAATGCCTGTATTTGTTTGTGAGCTCATCATACTGTCCTGCTCCCTGTCTCCGGGCTGCACAGGATCAGACATCTTTAGACAGGACTGTTGTCCAGGTCAGGCTCACTGATGGCTCAGATGAGATAAAGTCTCCATTCATTACAGATAGAGATGGGGATGACATTAAATTGAGCCCAGATCTGGTGTAAAACTACTAACTCAACATTATGTCAGTTGACGAACACATGGATCTCTTCTCTAAGGCTGTCAAACATGATGCACCCGGGGAGGAGCAGCGTTCGCCCTGCAGAGCTCGGCCTCACCAGCCGGAGCACAGTGATCAACACGAGGAGCAAGAGCGGGTGAGCTGTACAAATGCGAACACATCCCAGTCCTCTGAGGACCGCACTCTGAGGGACAATAGGAGGAGTCTCTAAATGTTAAAGAAATACTACTGGCAGCAGACATGTCGATTAAAATCCCTAGAAGCCTCTTAATTGAGTTATTAGACAAGGCTGAGAATCTGACCAGACTCCAGTGCCATCTTTCAGTCCACACTCACACACAAAACTAGCTTAAGATGAAAAGGAACATTATTATACTGGATTATCTAAAATGTGTATAAACTGCCTGTCATTTTGCTGTCAGTTACTTAATTTAAGTTAAATGTTTTTGCTTGGGTACACACACATTTTTCAAGAACCTGTGTTCAAGAATATTTACTCTTGTAAATTCATGTGGCAGGAAGCGGCGTACAAATGAGGGACAACCAAGCCACATTAGATCTAGGAGAACACAAAGGGAATCATTCCCATGGTCTCCCTGGCAAAAGCACCACATGGTTGTAGGTACATAATGTAACACATGCAGTTGTTTTAGAGTGAGGAAACGATAAAGAAGGATGAGAGATGGATAGAGCGAGAAGAGTTCATATTTAGAGCATATTACATAAACCTGCGACTCTTCAGAGACAATCAGAGTTTCTTCAAGTGATTTTTTGTCTTTTTGTGACGACATATTCACATATTCTGCTTTTCAACTGAGCAAACAATGTACTGTAACTGAGCCCGGTGATGATTTGGCTTACTGGCAGGAGAACAGTTGCTGAGTCGGACATGACAAATTAAAAAGAGACAATTTGTAACATTTAGAAGAAACACACGACTCCACAAAAAGGGATAGAAATGTAAAGAATGAAAAAAGAAATCTGAGAGAGCAGCTCAAACCCTGGTTCCTTTCTCACCTGACCAATGACTGAGTGAAGTGTGAACATCAGACTTTAGATTTCAGAAAGTCACAGAAATTGTCTGTCCTGCATGTTAATTCTTTTCTGAAATGCTTATGATATTGAGTTGCTATGTTGGCTATGCAATAATGTTTTCCTCTTCCAGTGATGGTCGGTGGACCCTGGCTGCACAAAACATGAACAACTGCAACAACAATGACGGGTAAGATGATCCGTGGATCCTCTCACACTACTAGATTTAATTCAAATACAGATAGTGTTGCTTCTGCTCCAGTAGATTTAAATACTATGTGAAGAGATGAGAGCCAATTTAATTACAATATGAATACATGTGCTGAGTGAGTGAGCCAAAAAATGTAAAGATCATTTTTAGGGTAAGACATAAGGAAAGTGTTTATTTTATGAATGTGCTCAGTAGATTTCAGATCAACAGGATTAAATATCTTCCAACAAAAACACCCCAGCCATGAGAGACTTTGTTATAAACCGAATCGGTTAGGGTTCAATGGCAGGGGGCAACATATATCAACCGCAGATGTTCATGGCAATCTGTACAGTAATCTCAACCTCAATCTTTAGACTAAAGTGTTGGATTGATGATCAGACTGACCTTGCCATCAGCGGGTCTGTTAAAACTTCAAGCTAACTTGAGAACAAACTATAAATTCAGATGGTCTGAATTCAGTCGTTTCAATAAATGCATGATAATTTAAGTTGCACTCCACTGATTTGAAGCTCACGTCACGCAGTGATAAACGTTGTATAATGTCTTCTTTGGCTCAGGAGCATTGATGTCTTTAGTTCCTTCCTGACTGGCATTGAGCAGGCGGAAAAATTCTAATTAAATATACTAACAAGTTGCATTATGAATTCTTTTTTCCCCTTTTTTATTTCTCTCTCAAATAATTTGCAGTGTACAGTAACACGGATTTATTATGTCACAGCGCCCCCCTCAGGCTGTCTGGCACTGACACACCTGCCTCTGTTTATGGTTATTTACAGCAAAAAAGATGACAAGACACCGGCCCCCAAAAAGGATGAGAAGAAAGATGAGAAGAAAGATGAGAAGAAAGATGATAAAAAAGATGATAAAAAAGATGACAAAAAGGAACCACCGTAAGTCCCACACATTATTCTATGTCTGCAACTTTCTTTCAAATATTCTAGAGGTTGTTCATAATTATATAAATATTTCCCTTAAAGTCTGCATGACAGATTTGGTATCTTTGGGAACGTAGGAATCTCTACTCCAATTTAAAATACTGTTCTGTGTGTTCACACATGAGTTTGCCCACTAATGGCAGCTATAAAAAAAAGGTTGAAATGAAGACTGCATGTCAAAGGCTCTTTTTAAATGTATGCTTTTACCTAAAGTTCATTAGTCAATACTTAGTCAAATACTCAAAAATGACTCCACATGTAAAAAAATATTCATTCACTTGTTTGTTTTATATAATAAAATCTAATTTAGGGAAACAGCTGTAATATTTCAATATTTTTAAAGGCAAAACTAGTTGTAGAAACAACTTTTAGCCTGGCTACGATTGGTTTAGACACCACAACCACCCAAAACACTGAACAGTGGTAGTGGTAGTTGATTTTTGCTTTAACTTGCTCTGTTGGTGCTGTGATTTCCAACATGAATGCTGCACGTGTAGAGTTCCAGGCAAAGATTACCTGTGTCATGCAACAAATGCAGAAGTATAGACACTACCTGTCAAAAGTTTAAGAACAGCCCAATTTTTCTGGTTTGTATTAAAATATAAGTAGAGTTTTGTTTATAATTTCAGTGTAGAATCAACCGATTAACAACTGTCTTCCTTCACGAATTGCCTTTTCAGTTACATCAGAGATATCTACTATATAATCAAAATGAATTAACCTCGTGTGATAACGGTAAAAGATCCAAATCTGTTCCATTGTACAAAAATGACATTTTTATTTGGAAAGATAAGTGACCCTAACACTTGCCATATGATGCTGTTTTTAAAACTGAATCAGATCAAGTCTAATACCAATATGATAGTGGTACTAATGATCTTTGTTAGTACCTTACTTTATATAAACATGCTTTTTAACTAAAACCTCCCTTTCTCATTCAGCAAGGAGGTATGGATCATGGACCCTGCCACAGATATGTACTATTACTGGCTGTGCACGATATCCATCCCAGTGTTCTACAACCTGATATTGCTGGTGGCCAGGTCCGAACTCATGGCATTTTATATTTCCTCTTTACCTTAATGTTGTTTCAGACGTCTTTGTAATGGCTCTGCTTCTCTGTAGGGCTTGTTTTAATGAACTGCAGTCCTCAAATACAACACTGTGGATGGTTCTGGACTACACTTCAGATGTTCTCTACTACATTGACACCTTCGTGAGAGCCAGGACAGGTCGGTGATGGAAACTTGTGTGTGGGAAATGTGTTTGTGATTACAGTTTGTGATTTGCGTACATGTAATGCTGATCAAACTGCAATGTGTCAACAGGTTTTCTGGAGCAAGGGCTGCTTGTAAGGGATGAGAAGATCCTGAAAGAAAAGTACATGAAGACACCCCAGTTCAGATTAGACATCATATCATTAATTCCCACTGATATTGTTTTCCTCAAAATTGGAATCAACAACCCAGAGTGGAGGTTCAACCGTCTCTTTAGATTAGCCCGACTATTTGAGTTCTTTGACCGGACTGAAACTCGAACCAATTTCCCCAACATCTTCCGAATAGCTAATCTGGTGCTTTACATTATCATCATTATCCACTGGAATGGTTGCCTCTACTTTGCCATCTCTAAGGTTCTCGGCTTTGGCTCAGACACGTGGGTTTATCCAAACATGACGAGACCTGGGTTTGAGCGCCTGAGCAGGCAGTACATTTACTGCTTTTACTGGTCCACTCTTACCCTGACCACCATTGGTGAGACACCGCCCCCGGTCCGAGACATTGAATACTTTTTTGTGGTAGTTGACTTCCTCACTGGAGTTCTGATCTTCGCTACGATTGTAGGAAATGTTGGTGCCATGATTTCCAACATGAGTGCTGCACGTGTAGAGTTCCAGGCCAAGATTGACTCCATAAAGCAGTACATGCATTTTCGGAAGGTGACCAAAGAGCTGGAGGTGAGGGTGGTGAAGTGGTTTGACTACCTGTGGACAGAGGAGAAAACATGTGATGAGAAGCAGGTGCTGAAGAACCTGCCAGACAAGCTGAAGGCTGAAATAGCCATCAACGTACATCTGGAGACCCTAAGAAAAGTCCGCATCTTTCAAGACTGTGAAGCAGGGTTGCTTGTCGAGTTGGTCCTTAAGCTTCAGCCACAAGTTTTCAGTCCCGGCGACTACATCTGTAAGAAGGGGGACATTGGCAGGGAAATGTATATCATCAAAGGAGGAAAGCTGGCGGTAGTAGCAGATGATGGGGTGACCCAGTTCGTGGTCCTCAGTGATGGGGCATATTTCGGAGAAATCAGCATCCTCGGTATCAAGGGCAGTAAGGCGGGAAACCGAAGAACAGCCAACATCCGGAGCGTGGGCTACTCTGATCTGTTCGCCCTGTCCAAAGACGATCTGATGGAGGCACTCACGGAGTATCCTGATGCTAAATATATGCTGGAGGAGAAGGGAAGGTCCATCCTGATGAAAGACAATCTCATAGATGAGTCGCTGGTCGCTGCTGTTGACGCCAAAGACTTGGAGGAAAAAGTCAACAACATTGAAGCAAGTTTGGAGGTCATGACGGCCAAATTTCGAAAGCTTTCAGCCCAGTATGAATCCTCCCAGCGTAAACTCAAGCAACGACTCACTAACATGTCAAACCAGGTGAGAACCCTCAGAATAGACGATGATGAGTAGAGCTACCTACTGGCGGGCGTCTTCCCCTTCAGGATGTTACTTCTGAGGTCATCCCAATGGTACACACCATATGGCATATGACCAGCAGCTGGACAGTGACTGTCTCCGTTCATTATTCCCATATCTGGTAAAATAGTAAGGTTGCCTTGAAAGTTGACCGCAGATATAATTAGGACTGAGTACACCTCCATGTTTCAAGAGCCAACAGAATATCGGAAAACTGTTGGGTACTCCAGTAGGGTACATAACGCTTGGTCAGATTCTCAGTCTTGTTTACTTGTCCTTTAAATGCAACACTATTGCCACGACGAATGTTTGCTGGATCTGTCTTTTTTTAAGAACTGTACTGAAATGAACAGATTTAAAGTCAGGGTAAGCCCACAAGAAGTTTCTACTGATGACCTGGAAAAATGCTCAGTTGTGAAATGATTTTCAAAAGTTCATAATAAATGTTGCATGAATGGTTTTACTATACACGTCACAGTTTACATCATTTGCTGTACATCGATTTGAGCACGAAACCACAAGACATCGCTTTTCTTTCAGGCTGGGTCATAATCAGTTGTGATTTCGTACAGAGTTACTTTTTACCATCTTTTGAAGAAACATCTGTCAGGATCTATGGCATAAACACACCAACAGTGGATCAACTAAATAAAATTTAAGTAAACAACAATTATGGGACTGTTAGTGTAGGGGAATATAAGTCAACTGTTGATAAATTCTAAACTTTATGTAGCTGTTAAGTTAATTTGTTCCTGAAGACCTTGGTGGGCGAAATGTTGTGAGGTCTACCTTTCCTTTGTGTGCTGCTTTTATCCTGGATGTGCAAACTACTCACTTTCTTTGCTTTAAGTGTCGATAACAGCAGCCACCAACCTCGCCTCACTTTCAGGGGTTTCAGTTAGTTTTAGTCATTTTAGTGCAGCTTTATTTTAGCTTTGTTCTGCTGGATCACCATGTCCTGCTCATTTTGGTTCAGGTTTAAAAATCTCTTCTAGGAAGGACCACTATGTCCCCCTCAGGATGGATTGTAAATAATTCAAGTATCCCCGTGACATCTAGCGCCATCATCAGGTCAAAATTTTAATTTGATTTTGACCAAATACCTGCAAAACTAATGACAAGCCAATCAGCCTTAGGTGCACTTTGTGTTTAGTGGTAATTAGCATATATTTTTATTGCTAGCACTTTGCCATTCTCAAGTTAGCATGTAGCCTTAAGCTCTGCTAGCTTAGCATTGTTAAAGCAACTTCTGATACAAAAATGAAAAACATCCGGTATCTGTGGCTGTCGCAGGACTGTAATAAGGACGGGCTTTCGTTAGTTGATTACTTTTAAAATCTAGCTGTCTCTTGCTTGTTTCTCCAAAGTTGCCTACACCAGCTATAATGTTCCTGATGCAAGTACATGTGTGTTCAGCAGGAAGAATTTAATGACTAACAGTGTGAGAGGGTAAATCTGTGTCCCTGGTCAAAGCGACATTGAATTGGATCAATTATACACAGCTGAACATGAGTGAAATTCAGTCATGACACCAAAAGGACCAAATCACGGATTCAAATCACGATTAAAAAGGCAAAGCGTTGGAAAAAAGCAGTCATCTTTATTTAGCATGTTTTCACAACACTGAATACTTGTAGCCTTTCATCAGTTTGTATCTTTTAGAATGCAACTGTTGAGTCAAACCAATTGATGAAAACTGCTTCCCTTTCCAAGATCAGGTTGACCTTTCACCTTTTACCTTCACTAGGCTCTAGAGCACTTTCACATGTCCAGGTGAGCAGCATCTTCAGCATTACAAAACAGAGGTACAGAGAAATGTTAAACAGCTGAAACCATACCTGGGCTCAATAACAGTTGTAAGTAATCCTTAAATTTTTCTTTTAACCCGCACGGGGTTCTACATGATTGATGTTTACTGTGGTATAACGATGCCTGCTAAGTTGTTAATCGCACAAACATCCTGTATGCTGCAGTGACACAGTCCAGTGTTTTTCCACATTTTCAGGCACTCCTTGCACTGTTCAAAGTGAATTCCCCAACATAATTTTGCCCAGGTCTGGCTGAAACCACGAAGATGAGGAAGTAAGAACAGAAAGAACAGCTCAGGGTTGTGGTTGTTGTCGTGTACTGCTGTGGACTCAGCACACAAGTGGTTTAGTGGTATGTTGTGGGCACCATGACGCTCACAAGGCTGAGCAGCGTTTCAAAAAATAAAAATAAAAAAAATTCAGATAGTCCTCCTGCAGATACATCACAAGGACAGCTTCGGCTACAGATTCAACCTCCTACAACAACTGACGTGCCCATGAGAGCACACAGAACACCCACCTGCTCTGAATAACAGACCAGCACACTGTTGCAGTCCCTGACGCCGTGTGGCTTTGAA
This sequence comes from Lepomis macrochirus, assembly GCA_024633595.2. Classification (NCBI taxonomy): domain Eukaryota; kingdom Metazoa; phylum Chordata; class Actinopteri; order Centrarchiformes; family Centrarchidae; genus Lepomis; species Lepomis macrochirus. Next base: position 14,257,940 of record JALXJV020000025.1, read on the forward strand.
TGCATCAACGCTCAGTAACCGCAAATCTAAATCTCACTACTTCACTGTGTTGTTGCTTTGAAAAAGGTCTGTAATAGTCCTGGTTTACGGAAAACTGTTTATTTTACTAATCTGGGTCTTGGCGAAAAAATCTTAACTAACTCGAGCCTACTTGATGGTATCTGGGAGTTTCATCCACTGACTCCTGGTCCACAAGTCTGTTTCTGGCGTTCATTCAGTGATGGTGCTTGACGCCAAATACCCTCTTTCAACAGAGACGTTACCAGCCCGACCCCCTGACGTACTTAAGTACCGCACATAGGTCACGTGACACCTGAGCCAGCTCCATTTACTGTTTAAGACCACGAGATGTGGTTGAAAGCTCCTTGACGCAAATGCTACACCATGTAATACCACATTTAAAGACGAGGGGAAAACGCTTTACACCAGTGTGCGTGTTTTTTTTCCCACAGTTGGTAACCCAGATGATCTCAACCACTTATTTGGAAGTTAAAGAAAAGGTAAATGCATAAGGTACAGTGTGTTTACAAGTGTATACTTTAGATTCTTTAAATGTTCCAGCTACTGGCCTTTATTCGTTTACGTCCTATATGAAAATCTCTAAGTTGAAATATGCTTGTAATCAATCACATTGAACATCACATCTGCGGTGATTTGTGTCAGTGTTAAAATGTTTGTCTTGTAGTGAAGTTTAAGTAAAGCCTGATCAGAATGATAACTTAACAAAATGTACTGTGATGGTTCACAAAAGTCAACAGAGTTTCTGCTAACTGATTTTTTTATGTTGCTCTAAAATGAGCCCAGTGAATGCGGCATGTCGTTTGCAAAAGTGTGTGTAAACGTGATGTTTAGTGAATGGGGTAAAACCACTGGTATGTCCTTTAAAAAAAGGAGATTCTACACAGTGCACGGTAAACATTCACTAGCTTTAGTGTGCAATGCAAAAAAAACAGTGAAAAAGGGCATTTCAGGTGTGTCCACTTCACTTTCACTTTCAAATAAGTGGTTTAAATAATTCTGACGACTTGTGCTGCCTGCCCTAAAGCACAGAGTTGAAAAGAATCATGGCCAAAACTACCAAATAAGAGCCAGGTTGTTTTAAAAAAAATAAAAAATATACCAGTGAGTTGAGTGTGTGTGCAAGAACATCATGCAGATATAACTCAAGTCCTTAAAAAGTACAGACATTTCAACTCAACAAAAACTTAACTATGAACCCAAGATCTGCCTATTGTGTGGGGGGGGATGCTTTCACAGTTGATATTCCAATTCATAGTAAGAGAACAAGCTTTTATACACTTGTTTTTTAGCTTTTCCACAGACAGTGGCTACACTTGTTTCCAGTCTCACCGAATGTGACAGATCCAATTAATAAATCTGATCACAGTGATGTGTCCACGCACAGTACCGTCTCCGCCCAGAGTGTGAGAAGACAGTATCAGTGTCACGAGGTACGTAGGTCCAGGACATGTGTAGCTTAGCTTAGCTTAGCACAAAGACTGGAAGCAGGGGGGGTTAGTTAGCCTATGCTGTGGAGGTTTTATTGATCTACAGAGCTAGATTCATTGTTTCTGCCTGCTTCCAGTCTTTGAGGATGGGAACGTTATGGAGGGGCTTTTCGGAGTGATTGGCCGACCCTGGTTTGGAGCTCTGACGTAAATCAGTTTGTTAAGATTGTGCTTAGACTGCTGTCCTCACTTCGCCCAGTGTCCGACAACAGCGCCAGCCGCCGGGTGTGAAATCAAACACTTAGACAATAGATCAGGTTATTTGTCGTGTCGTCAGAGGATACATGTTGTATTAAAATGACGGGTGTAACCAAAGCCGGAGAGTTCGAGTCCAATGAACTGAAGATCACAAGGTACCAAAGCTTTGTTAGGGATAATGAGACCACACCGCCTTCTTGACTCTACGTATTCTGGGGTTATATTGAACAGAAATCCAGCAGTGGAAGCTGTCTATTCACACAGGACCAAGCCAGAAATATACAACACAAAGTGCTTACTGGGGTTTCACCTACCAACTGACTGTATAGGTTGGCACAAGAAGAGCTCTATGTCTATCTGTCACCAGTGACCGGTCTACACGTGTGCGTCCTCCGAAACGCGCACATCACGGTGTCGTAGTTCCAACCGCACTGATATATATATATATAAATACTGTTTTTATTTAGAATCGTCAACACAGGAAGACATGGAAATAAAAATGCTTCAAACAATCGTGGCAACCGGTGGCCAAAAAACAAACATTCTGAAAATGTCTAAGTGCACTTACACAGCTCTGACAAGATTTTAGTCTAACCTGCGCCCCACCCCCTCCCTCCCCACAAAGGAGGAACAAAAAAAAAAAAAAAAGAGGCCCAAGGACAAAAAACAGCTATTTGATAATGTGCCATTTTGGAGGAAATTGCTAACTTTCCATATGCTTACCTTCATCAAAAATGGACTTGGTGGAGACCATAACCGATGGCTGTGAGTGGAATGATTTGCGAGAGCTCTTCAGTCAGTGGGGAACACAATATGTTGAAGTAAAGACTACTCTAAGACTAGACATCAGGGCTACTTTAACACGTTTTATGCTGAATAAATGATGGGGTTTATATTGACTTGCTAATGTATTGTCCCAAATTTACATAGTTTCATATTAACCGTCCCCAAGTAGGGGAGCTATTACAACAGGCAGGCATGAAAAATAACCCATTTAACCTTAAAATAAATAAGGAAAATAATCCTCTCTGTACATAAAAAAAAAACAAAAAAATAAACAGGGAGGCTGCGGCACATTCACGTAATGTGGATGTGGGGGTGGATATTTTGATCAGGAGGAGGACTCTGTGCTTACACTGACTGAGGTGAAATGATGCAGGCACAGTAGCAGAACTACTAGAGCACTCTATTTCTCCTCTTTCCTTACTGACTTGCTTTTCCTGGAAACATACTCTGCTCTGTCTTTTGTCACCTTTTAGATTGTGTCTGATAAAGGAAGGGCGAGGCAGGGTTTGATGGGCTTTCTGAGAAGGAGTCCGTTTGCCGTGTGTTTGGAGCAGGGGGGGGGGCTCAGAGCATGCCAAACCCTTTGGCATAGGTGATGGCTTTCAGCAGTCTCTCCCTCAGCTTCTCCTTGGTGCTGTACTCAGGCAGCAGCAACACGTTAAAGCAAGTGTGAGACGTCGGTAACCTGCAGAGACAAAAAAAAAAACGACACGCAGATGTTCGGTTTCCCCTCTAGTTGGTTGCTTCCACACAAACACCAGCAACAGACTTTCAAACACAAGATTTGTGCCCTCACACAAAGTCTGATCTCTCTTCTGAATGAGTTAACGGTCCGTGTCCATGTGAAATACAATACGAACACGACAATATAATCTCATCTAATGTAACCGAGACTAAGGCAGCAAGTACACAATGCAAGTCTCTCTAGACCGCGCTCATTATACACATGCTGAATGTTGAATTTAATCTAAATTTCAGACAATTTAATAAAATTAAAGCATTTAAAAAATAAAAAAAAGTGTGAAGAGAAAATGTAACTCCAACCGTCCGATGGCATAAATTACTATGAATAGACAAAACAGAGCTAAGGATGCAACAGATTAACGTGAAGCTGCGCTCCCCTCCGATGAAAAACAGATGCGGCGTTTTATCTTGTTGCAGGCTCACATCAAAAGATTTTCCATCAGTGCAGAACAAAGTGCACCTGTCATCTAAAATTTAGAGAAAACTAAACCCTGAACCACTGACTGAGCATAAAAGCAGGGCTGCAATTAACACATTTTTCTTTGTCGGTATCTACAAAGTTTTTAGAAAATGTGTTTGTTGTTCTTTTTATGACGTTTTTATGTTTCTTTTTCGTTCCTCTCTCTCTGTGCTGGACTTCTTTTAAGAAGTTGATGGCTTTATCCAGTATGTTACGAACTTTGAAACATTTGTCGGGGAGCCAAAAGCCGGTCGGGGCACGTTGAGCTGGCACCAGCAATGACAAACAGCCATTTGATAAACTCCAAAAGGACATAATTTCTAAACCATTGCCAGAGCGTGAATACAAAGTACAAACTAGGTCCCTCTTAAATTGAGGGACCACTTAACACAAACTGGGCATGAACATTAAATAAGAACATCACAGGCAGAGCCGAGGAGCAGCAGGACGGGGCTCACCTGTCTGTGTCAGGGCCGTTCTTGGCGATGATCATCTTCAGCTTGCCCAGCCCTCCCACAGGTGCTCTGTCAGTGCCGGTGGTGAACTGCAGGAAGAGGCGCTTCTGCTCCTCGCCAAATGAGTGCAATGTCTCCCAAAATTCCCTACGAACAGTCAGAAAGTGTGCAGTGTTAACGTTTCAAAACATAAAGGATTGTGGCATCAAACAACGCTAACGATGAGAAAAACACAGGTGCAGTACAAATAACTGTATCCTTCACTGTGGTCCAATCAAATTCAAATTAGCTTTATTGGCATGAATGTGTAACAATATTGCCAAAGCATCATACATACTACATAAGAACAATCAACCCCATACATTTCATTAAACAAGTATAAAAATAGACAAAAAATTCAAAAATAATTGATTGATTAAAAAATAATAATAAATTTTAAAAAAAGAAATCAGTATCAAATGTAAAAAACAAATTACTAAAATATCAAACGATCAAAATAATAATAAATTGAAAATCAACATTTCCAACCTTTGCTACCATGTGACGTGAGTCGGGGTTGCGTTCACAACACTGTGGCAACATAAAGTTAAAAAACGTTTCCAGGACAACACAAAATTTTCCAGGATATTTTGCATTTTCTCTAATTTTCCATGACTGGAAAATTGGTCAACTGTTTTCCAGGTTTTCCAGGACATGTGGGAACCCAGCAAGGGAATGAGAACGACTTCAGCTTACTCAACTAACTTACTATTCAAGAGAAACCCAATCTGTTAGCTGCAGGCTTACATGTAATCTAGGTGTATGAACGGCACTAAAATATGTAGCTCGGTTAGGGGAACTATTGAGACCACTGAGAAGTCAGTGGAGGCTACGTCTTATTATGTGTTTTATTTCATGCATTCTGTATTTTACCGTTAATTTGAATTAACTTCAATGCTTTTGGTGATTTTGCACTTTAAATAAAATCTGACTTGACTTTGGCGAAGCCAGCTTAAAAAATTTTAACAGAGTAAACGGAAGTAAAGAAGTTCTTACTTCTTACTCAAACAGAGGGAATTAGAAATAAAGCCATGTCTTCTTTTGTTTTCCTTTTGTTGTTACAGTTTGTTTAACTAAAATGTGCTGGAAATGTGTAGTAATTACAAATATTACACGACAGATCAGCTGTTTAATCTTCAATTACTACTGAAATTAAGCAGCAAAAAGCTGATCTCGGCCATAACTTTCCTCAGAGCTGTCAAGCTGCAGCCGTAGTGGAGACTCTGCTATAAATCAACGGACCCGTTATTAACATCTTGATTCGGAAAGCAAGAAATATGGGGATCAGGTTAGTAGGGTCTTGCCGTCAAACCATATTCATAACTTGTGCGTACAAACTGTACCTATACAACACAAACACACTTTCTTACTTGATGATTCGAGAATCTCTGTTATAGCCTCCATCATATTCTGTTGTTTCTTCAAGTGCTAGGAAGTCCAGGTTCTGCAGTGTGTGACAAAGACAAAATATGGATGGACATTAAGCCTTTAAGCCAATTTAATGTTTTACAAACCCGCTGAAATGTCAGGTAACAAATCTCACCCTGCTTCCACAGATTAGGAGCTCGATTTCCTCGGGTCTGAACAGGTATTTGAGCGGTGACTCGTTGGTGACCATGTGGAAGCCTCTCCTGAACGCTTTGAACTGCTTCTCCACGCTTTTGTTCAGCATGTACTCAGCATACTGGGCCACAAACTCCTGCACAAACACACGTCAACACCAAAAGATACTGGTTATTGTCCAAAATCCTGACGGGCACTTGTTCACACTTCTCAAAGTGACAACAAGCCTTGAAGATATCTTTGTTTGAATTTTTTTTTTTGCTTGTTCAGATTTTGTTCAGTTGCAGCTGATTATTGTGTTTCTACCATGGTTTAAGTAGGCTACGTAGTTAAATTGTTTCTTTTTTCGGTCTGTTTTAACTGTGTTTATTGTTGATGTACGATCGAGAGTCTGCAAAGGGTGTTTTATTTTGATTCTGCCTGGTTCATCCGCTCTGTGCTGCTTTGTGCGACTTCCGTCAAGAATAGACTGGCAGCGAATACTGAACTTTAGCAAAACTTCAATAACAAAAAGAGCGCAAATTGAATGGTAATCGCAATGTCTGGCATGAAATCGTTCAGCCGTACCTGTAACTAAGGACAATCTACAGATCTCACAGCAATCATCAGATAGATACATCAATGCTGAAACACTCCACGTTTAGAATCAAAACAGCAAACTGGTAGAGCATCTGTATTTTTATTTTCTATTACAGGCTGGGATTTTTGTCTGTATCATTTCTTGGAATTAGAGACTGGAGCTGTCGATGTAAATTCTGTCGAGAAATAATCATGGGCATTATTAAAAGTCCAGACAGTATTAGGACGTCACTTTTTACGCAGCACATCTATTTTTACTTCCCATTTCTTATCTGATGTATCAGAGTAAATCCCCACGCCCACATGCTGGTCCAGCTGTCAGCAAAGATCTTGCAAACATAGTTTTTACACATTTTTACATTCACCACACTCACACAGTTCTGTTCACAGTCGCTCCTTTTCAGGTCTAAAGGAACCAAATGGAGAAATAGACCAAGTTCACAAAGGGCTTTGTGAAACTGTGACGGCCATATTCACTATTTTCAAATGGCTTTTTTTTCCCTTTAAAAAATACTCAAACCAACTAATCAATTAACAAAATAGCGATTCAGTTAATAATTAGCCGCTGATTTATTTATCATTGCAGCTCTAATATGAACCGTACGAACCCTAGTTTTAGGGCAAGACCAGCTTTTAAAACCGTCCTGTTTGCCGTTTGACTCACCTTTCTGTTTTCATTTGTGACTGGAATCTTGTCCCCGTTTTCCCTTAAATCGTACATGAGTGGGTTCCCAAACAGATCTGTCTGGGAAATCTGGAAAGTGATCATCATGTCCTCTTCGACACTGCCCTCGTACTCCAACAGCTCCTTCAGACTCTGGAACAGAACCTGTTCAACACAGTCAGATAACATATTAGGCAGGGCTCATCAAGTGGCACACCTGGCTGTTCGAAAAAGTTGCTCAAAATCAAAAGCGGTGTTGATATTTACAGTTTTTACAGTAATTCTTACCGGGTTTGCATCAGCCAGGTCCCTGAAAGTTCCTTTCTTGCCCATCAACTTCCTGTAGACCACCATAGGAAAGTGGACATCCAGGATACAGTTGTTATAGATGGCCAGACCAAGAACGATGCCTATCAGCGTGTACTGGCCCTCGTTTTCAAACGATGACGCGTTGAACCAAAACAGCTTGGTGCGCTCGTCGTATGTGAACATCCCTGCAGGAGGTAAATGGGACATGAAAAATGTGTTCATACATATATTATACACGCGCATACCGTATTTTCTGTCATTTATAATGTTACAATGTCAGATGTCCTTATTAAAACCTTACGCCAAAGTTTTAAATGAGGTAAACATATGCAAAACAATCCCTGACAGCAATACAGACAGAGAGAGCAGAGGACAAAAGCGTGATCGGCCAAATCACGTCCAGTCATGGTCAGCGACACATTGCAACCACAGAGTGTAAATGCCAGGAGAAACTTAAGTTCCACTTTCTCTGCTCAGCTATTACATCGGCAGCACACCGCTGAAGAAAGAAAAAGATGCATAATCCAATGAAGAAAACCAATCACGGTGGATCGAGACGTTCAGAAAGTTGTTAGTCATTTTTTGGACCTGCACAAATCTGGACCATCTTAGACATAATGGTCCGAAATGTTTTTGGGGAGTTGTTCGTTATCCCAATCGAGGGTCTAAGCAGGGTGTCGGATGCTGATTACAGATTGTAAGAGTCGTTTGTGATTGGGCTATATTAATAAAATTGACCTGACTTCGAATTAAGTGCAAAGTGTTGTGTATCTGCCGGTGACCTGTGTTGCATACCACCCCTCTCTCTCTCCCTCCCCACATTTGCCGTCTTTACTCGGAACAACTGAATAAAAAGGCAAAAATGCAAAATAATTATATATAAATAATAAAGAATAAATTCAATTCAATTTCAAATAAGGAAGAAATGTCCTGAAAGCCTTGTTGTTATACTTTTGCATTGCTCCACTTACGTTCATCAGCCGATGTAATTTTGCACTGCTCAAATTGAAAATGAAAGTCCAAGTTCTGTCCATTGTCAATTCCCATTACAATTTTAAGAGCGTTACTTCCTGTTCATCATTAACATTTTTATATTTACTCTAGTTGTGCACACACACAGTTCTACAGAGCAATGAAATCACTGGAAATTTCAGGTGTAATCAGCTTTGTGTTCACTTCTCAATAAGGTGCTTAGGTTGTTTGATTAAACCAGCCTTGCAAAACAAAAATCATGCCCATATTTCAGCAATTAAGGTGGTCAGTAAAACATTTTCATACATGTTGAATGAAAACTATGTAAATAAATTAAAAATTCTTTAATCTGCAGTAAGGCTGGGCCATCTGGCCTATAAATAATGTCGCCATAAAATATATATATATTGCGATAGCATCTACAGCAGTAAAATGCACACATCAATGCAGTAGTAATAATAATTTTTACTTTACTTGATTGAACCCGGGTCTCTCACACCAAAGGCATAGTCTTAACCATTGCGCCATCACCACCCCAACACCACTCTTACTAATGGACCTAAATACTTCTAGCTCTGCCTCTTGTTGGCCAGAAAGCTGGCTATGTGGGTAGTCTGTGAGGTAGCCTAGCAGGTTTTGTTGTGAAATAGTCTTTCCTGGTGTGTGAGGGGAAGTTACGTTACTTCAGTCAACCATCGAGTGTATAGATAAGCTCGGGTTACAGTATAATACTTCCTCGAAGGCTGTGTGTTGTGTTTGCTGCCACAGAAATGAAAGACTAAGTGCCCACATGCTAATTTGATAGACATCGCCCAACTCTAATATTAAATATATATGACATATCGCCCCAGCCTTAGCCTGCAGTATCACTAGCTCACATGCCATGTATGTGCTGCACCAGCCTTATGCAGAGATGCTTAAAAATCCAGTCTCGGCTACTGAAGCTTAGCTTAAAAAACATGTTGTTTTATGTTTTCTTACCAATATCTGGGTTGAAGATCTCCTCCACCACCAGCTGAAAGAACTCTTTGGAAACACCTCCTTCATCAACACCTTGCTCTCCTTCAAACTCGACGTACAGCTGCTTCTTCAAGTCTGCAGGATTCTCCATTGCTATCATTTCCAGCTACAGAGACGTAAAGTAAACAGCTCAGTGCAATGTGTTCAAAACCAAAACGTCTTTAAAAGAGGCATAGAATTTACTGAACTGGCACAAACATACCCTGACCAGAGCGTCGTCAATGATGTGGTCTCGGCGTACTTTGAGCCTCAGGTAGGGGTTGAGCTGCTGCCCCTGCACCAAGCTGTAGAGCACAGTAATGCGGCGCTCGCTGTACATGCGGATGCGGTTGTCATAGTACAGACCCAGGTTCTTGGTGACGGCGTTCAGGATGAAAGGGCAGGTCATAAAGGAGAACTTGTTCTCAGTTTCAACCTTAAAGAAAGTGTAGTCCTTGTCCATCTCCAGCACCTCGTTCAGAGGCTCATTGACAAACTCCTCAAAGAGAATCAGCGGCCGGCGGCAATCATTGGTGCGGATCCCCAACTCTGTCTCCAGCGGGTCCACCCGAGGGCCCTTCTTGTTCCGCCGTTCCTCGCCCAGAAGCTCCTGCAGGGTGAGTTCGCTGGACTCCGGGATCGGCTCCTCGTCCTCTTCCTCGTTGTGTCCCATGTCGAGGTCGCCGCCCAGCACGTTTGCATAGTAGACGATCTTCAAGCACTTGGTGGCCGCCACCACTGCGTCGTCATCGTTGACCAGGTTGCGGCTGTTGAACTCGTTACTGATCACCTTGTACGTAATGAGCTGCTGGAAGGTCTCCACCATGCGCCGGATCTGCTCGGCGCTGTAGTGCGACCACAAACGCGCCAGCTTAGCCTGAGCTGCCAGCGGGAGTTTGCTCATGGCCTTGCAGAACTGCGGGAGGGCGATCTCCAGGTACTCTGGGCTGTGGAGGTTGCTGTTTTCCATCACTATAACAAACAGGTTCAGGTAATTGGGGTCTCGTGAATACACGTTGTGGTACGTCAGGTCGCACTCTACGTTGGGTGAGAGGTAGACCAGGGCGTTCAGGAAGGCAGCTTCTATCTTCTCATTGGACAGAAGGCGCTCGTACATCCGCCGCACGGCATCGATGTCCACGGACACCTCATCAGGGGCCAGCTTTTGGACATCATTTTCCCCCGAAGAGCCCTCACCGAGCCTCGATGAAGAGGACGAGGCGGGGGAATCCTCCTCCATAGCTGTAGCTGAGCAGGCGGCTGCCTCCTTCTCATCCTCATCCTTGTCCTCATCCTTACCTTGAAGGGACTTGAGCTCCTCCTTAGTGTGAGATTTGGATCTTCGGAAGCTCTGCACCAGGCCCTCTGCGCTGGAGAACACCCGACCTATTACCCTGATCAGAGGCGAGTAGTCTTCGTTCTCTCCGCAGATGTCCAAGATCTCATACACTTTCTCCTCCGTCAGGTAAGTCACATCTACATATAGAACATTAAAAGGACAACAAGACAGATTAAACTCTCCACAATCATTAACTCTGAACGTAACAGTACAGTCTGTCGTCTGGCATCAACTCACCTTTAAAATTGTCCCGTACAGAGTGGACATCTTTATGGTTCATCTTCCTGTTACTGCAGGCTGAGTTGCCGTGAGCGCTGCTCTCCAGGTAGGCCGAGGCAGTGCCTTTCTTCGAGGGGTTGGGGTCACATAGCTTCGAGTTGACCTTGTAGAGCTCCAGAGCTTTGACCGCCGCTGCGTTGTTATCCATGCGGTTGAAGCCGACCGACGAGGCACACCATGAGTTAGAGCACGACTCATTCCCACAGCCCTCCGTTAACTGGTGGTAGTAGCGCTCTATTAGATGTTTGGCGGCTGCTCGCTTCCTGAGTTCAGAGGTAAGGCACAGCAGGTTATAGGTTCTGCAGAATCTAATTTATTCATCATGAACAGCAGTTTGTGTGTAACACGGGATGAACGGTAGAGATGGGAATGATTCAGATTTAATTGACAACCATTAAGTGTTCATTTCATCTGTGGGTTAAAAATACAGTGCATTGGCCAAGATCCAAGACTAATGGTGTCCTGGGGTCGATAGAAAACGTGTTTGTGACGGACAGAAATGTTCTCCGGGACGCCTTTGGGACGAAAGGGATTTTTGAGTGTGTGTTTATCGCTTAGGCTCACTATCACTTAGCAAACGACAAACTGAACAGACCAAGTGATGCCTACAACGGAGCGCGTCTTCTCATGCAGTTAATCTTGTTACCACCGGTCCTGTTCCTGCGGTACCTGTCCAACAATCTCCTCAGTCACAAACGACTTGATCGCCTATCAACCGCGTTGTGTTAACACCACACCAATTTTCACATGCAGTGAAAAAAAACAAACGTACAGGAGTCTTGTGGTACAAAGCAATTCCACCCAGCTGGTGTGACACCAGAGATTGCCGCGATGGTTGTCAAGTAGACCCTCCTCTTGCGCTGCGAGTTGCAGCCGGTGTTCTGACGATTTATTCTTCCTTGTCGAATAATGCTACTGTAATGCAAATTGATAGCGTCTAACCCTACCTACCCCCAACCAATGCGCAAGCAAAGAACTGCAAAGTCGCACATCTCGATAGGTAGCATAAATCGCCAGAACGCCGGCAGACTCACAGCTGTGTGACAGAGTTGCACGGTTTTGCAATATAAACATCCGAAATCTGAAGCGCAAACTTGCCGTGTTTGGGACCGTGAGCTGCACTTTAACTGAAGTTAACGTGTGTTAACGTGTAAAGTTCTCTGTCTGTCAGATGGTCTGAAGGGGATCCTACAACACCAGCAGAGCAATAAAGTAATGTACATCAGAGTAAAGGGCAGGAAGATTTAAAAAAGATTATTATGAACTCTCATTAAATGATGGCGTATTCATCAACAATGGTAACATGGTTAATCAACAACTCTAGAAGATAATAAAGTAACATTTTGATTTTACAGAAGGTTTAGATTCACTTTGGGACGGTTTAAATTGTTTTTCTGGACTGTTCTGGGACAGAGGTGAAAAAAGTTAGTCTGGAGCCCTGACATTGACAATACCCTGCCTAATTCATTAAATTAGGGTTTAATAGTTTAACGGACTCCGGCTGACACGAAGCATCTGTACGTTGCCTTCTCAGGTACTTAATCAAGCGCCAACTCAGATATATTAGAGCCTTCAGAAAAATCTGAAATGTATTACAAAAAAAACGTACACAAAGAGCATAAAAACATTGATATGGCTCTCGTAGAGCTTTTAACCTAATCTATTCAAATCTTTTAAGTAAATTACTCACTCATCATAAGTCAGAGGTCGCACACCTCTGAAGCAACTAGGGGTTACGTGTTTTTCTCAGTGACACATTTGAGATGAACACAGTGGGAATCAAACCCGGGTCTCTCTGTTTTCTATGATAGTGACATTTTGTTTTTAAAGTAAGTGAAGTGCACTGCTTGAATAATTCAAATGATCTGCAAACTCTTTAAAATAAACAATAGCAGTGCTACTTGGTGCTGAGCACTGCTAGAGGAAAATACTAGTATTGCTATTGTCACTTTCTTTTGTGTTATGACAACAATTACAATGAACGGGGATTGAACAGGGTGGAAAAGAAAACAAGAAGTGAGAACAGACAAAAACAGGAGCAGTCTGAGCTGCTAGTTTAAACTGTTACAGCACAAACATGCTCACAGACACACATGTGCACAAGAACAAAGTGAGTTTGACTTACATTCGGCTTGCTTCTGGGTTTTCTATTTCAGGCTCCTCGTATTTTCTAATTGAACAACAAACAATATCGATAAGTATACCTGCAGCAGAGGTCACGACGTGCTTGCACTGAAATAATAACGAGAATAAATACTGTTGGCTCCCTGTTTGTTGCATTCGAGCAACATTAAAACATATTTTCTGTGTCTTAGTGATGATAAGAGAATGACATGCTGGCTATAAGCAATATTAGAGCCAGTGTCTTGCAGCTGGGAGAAGCAATCAAGTTAGCCTTATATTGATTAAGTTACAGTCACTGTGTTCTGTTAAATGTGCAGCCATAGTAAATACAAGAGGTTATTGATTGTTAAAATAAAATACTACACTTAAAGGGGGGGCATTAGGGTTGGTAAAGGAGGAGAAACGTCAGGGACCTGGACTTAGCAAGCTAATGCACCTAGCTAGCCCGCTGGCCTTATTTCAACTATTATTTATACAGATTTCATGTTTCCAAAGTGCTATTAATTTTGACTGATCAGCCAACTATTGAAATACACTTTGCCTGCATATGTTGATATAAACAACAGAGCAGTAGCTTTAACACAACTAGCAGCAGCAGCTAGCCAGCTATTACTTCCAGCGTATCTCCCCGCATCCCCGACTCTCTCCTCTCGGCCTCCCCACCTATAAGGTCCTCCTGCGGGGCTGGTCTCGGCCTGTGGTGGCGTACACTCACAGTCCTCCTTCTCGTCGGGATTCATACGAGACTTTATCCTCCAGTTGTTTGTGTAATTCTGTTGCTGTTTGGTGAACGGATCAAGTCCTCCACGGGTCGGTTACAGCTTCAACAGCACGGCAGGTTGAGCCTAAACGGGCGGCGACGACGGATTTTCAGTTCAAAACTTCATTCACGGCCTTCCTACTGCAGGCTCTTTCCTCTGCCTGAGATCCGCCGCCATCTTGACTTCACCATTAGCCCGCGTCCCACAATGCACTGCGTTCTAGCTACAAGACATGCTGGAATGGATCAAAACGCTGCACGGAACGGACTCCTTGTATTTATCATGAGATTATGGATGTGCCATCCACAGCGTTGGAGTTTAACTACCTAGATGTAATTTAGATACGTGAATTAATTAGAAAATACATATAATTGTAATCGGCAACAGTTACTTGGGAAAAATGTGTAATTAAATTACAGTTACTTACCAAATCCACCTACCTCAAGTACATAATGCCTGCACATAATTTATTATTTATGTATTCCAGCATCCGTTGCACTATGCTCCATCGCACTGTGTACATGGGTGCACGCATGCATATATGTGTATGTGTACCTGTATATCACATCCACCTTCGACATGTACATAATAATAATAATAATAATAATAATAATAATAATAATAATAATAATAAAAAAAATAATGGTAATAATAATTCACTCCTGCATCCCTTGCGCTCTGCTCAACGCACTATTGTCTTAATCTGTCTATATTGTTTTTGTAGCCTGTGATTTTATTTTTGTATTATTATTTTTGTATTGTAAGTAAGCATATCGTGAGCAATGTACAATCCAGAGTCAAATCCCTTATAGGAGTACACATACCTACCAAATAAAGCAGATTCTGATTCTGATTACTTGTGAAAAAATTCACTATGTCATTGGGGGATACATCTTCAACTGGGTCTGTCAGCAGGTCCTTCAGGGGACCCCAAACCTTCCTTTTCTGAGCCACATTAACCAGCTCTGACAGATTATAGAAATTTGCCACATTCTAAGTACCCCTTGTTTATTCCTGTTTTTTTTTGCCTCTGCCCTTCTGTATAAGCATCTATGTCTCCAAATATTAAAATTGTAAATTTCACCATGCATATTTGAGGTGACTTTGAAAGGGCCTTTATAGTTTTTTCCTAGCAAAGAGCAAGTTATTGTTCAACGTGCACCACATTTGACACAACTCTTAAACATGATGATTAAACATGATAAACTATGAAATGTGTTTATGCATAGGTGTCATTTACACTGGGGACACCAGGGGACACTAGGGACACTGGAGATGTGTCCCCATCACTTTTTTAAAGCATTTGTTAAAAATGTTCTGAAAAATAGCTTGCAATAAGAATTGATAAATAACAAATGAAAATACTTTGGGAAATGTTTATTTGCACAATATGAAATGTAATTCTGTGTTTCCCTTTGTATAAATAAAGACATTTCCCTCCTGAATTGGTGCAGAAAGTTTCTCTAGAATGCAGGAATTTAAGTGTTTAATACTCAAGGACCCCCCAGACTCCGCAATAGTGTGTGTGTGTGTGTGTGTGTGAAGTTTTATTTAGTGGTACAGACTATGGTACGTTTGTGGAGTGTTTTCTGATTCTCTGACTACTAAAGCTACCTCGCCTGTGAGTTTGTGTGGGTATGAACAGGTTAAGCTACAAACAGCACTTCTTGGGATCAGTAAAGTGAATCTGAATCTGAAGCACACATTCATACCTGGAACATGCCCCCTACAACTAGAGTGATCACTGTGCAAATCCATAGGAGCCCTCAGGAGTTAAGTGCCTTGCTCAAAGGCACTTCAGTGAGGGGCAATGTTTTGGCAACTGCTGCACATCTGAAGGCTTTAAGGTATTTATTAATTAAGCTTGTAAATTTGGAATTAATCCATATACGGCTTATAAATAGAAATGCTAATCCAGGAATAGGAGCTTGTGCCTGTTTCTGTGTATGTGTATTGAAAGGAACCCTGATTCCTTTTATATAAAACTGATTCTGATTCTGAACAGCAAGAAAAATGGTCTAATAATTAAACTGAAATTATTAATGAAATTTGAATGGTATGCTGAAGAATAAAGTTAAAGTACAATCTCGACTTTAATCTACTTCATTCTCGAAATGGTACTTCAACTTTATTCTGGTCATTTTAATTTTATTCTCATCATGTTAATCATGTTAAACCCTTTTTATAAACAGTCTATGGTTAAACCCTAATACGTCAACTCCATCATAGTAAAGCAACAACCCCTCTCTCCTTCCCCTTTGCGAAATTTGAGAGCAACATATTAACCCCCTTTTACCAAATAAACTGATAGAAATAGTCTTTTTTATATGAGCGCGATTTACAGAAAAAAATACAGCTAAACCTCTGACCGCATTTTATTATTTTTCATATGAAGTCAGCTTTTTGTTGTTTTTCCAAAAACAGTCGAGTTGGGCGGGAAAGCAGCGGAACTGGCAACCCCAGCATGTTTGCGTGCTGTGTGCAAAGTGTCGCCCGGCCGACTCTTGACAGTGACCTGAAGGAGCGTGGCTGCTCGACGACGCAGAGAATCACCGAACTGTATTTGACAAAAGTATGTTTATGCAATTTATGTACTTAGTCTTTATTACAACTATCAGAGAACAGGTATTTTATTAATTCATATTGTTCACTACCGTACTTTGCTATTAATGCTGAGAAAGCGAACGGGAAGTTAAGCTAGCCTCACAGTCCGCGTCTTAAGCGAGCAGGTGTCGAATAAATCTAGGTTATATTATTTTATCAACCACTATTCTTCATAAAAATGTGGATTTTATGTGCGTATTTTTAAAACAAGTGAAAGTCAATCGATTCATCAGTGAACCCTCCCGCTCTTCCCACCTGTCGGATTAGTTAGCCGGAAGCGGCACCGCAAGCTAACTTAACACACTTGGCTAGCAAAGAAATTAGCACAAGGCTACCGGCTAAAAGAAGTTTATATTAATAGAGGTTTAAAAACTGTATGTGGGTAATTTAAGTACTAACAATTACCCTTTGGCTTATAGTACGGAGTTTCTATGTGTCCTTTTTGCTTTGCCCTCAGTTTAAATTAAGCGTTTTAGCTAACGTTAGTGCTAGCTTGAGCTGCATGAAACACGAGGTCGGAGGCTAACGTTTCGCGGTGTCACTGCGACAAGGTTAAACTTTACAGTTAAGGAAAGGACGATGCTTTAACACAGACACTCTAAGAACTTTACAAATAATGCATGTTACTAGGTATGTGGATAAAATTTTCAGCATGGTTAAATGCTAAAAAAAAATTGTACAGATAAAAGTAGCTTGAAATGTCCTTTAAAATATCAAGACCATGTTATAGGTTCCATAATCGGACAACACTGGTCATTTGAAAGCCAAAAGTAGTCACTTTATTTTGTCCTGTTTTTGTCGAGTTTATGTGTAGATTATATTGGTTTTAAACAAGTCTGAAGAATCTAAATGTTTTCTTTTTAATTTTTAAGGTGAAATAAAATGGACGATTGGGATGAAGAGGTAACCTAACCTTAGTTTATTTAATGTTTAATCAATTGCTAATTATGTCCAGCTGTGTTCCTGCTGTGGAGCCAGTCAATAGCTGATTTAAATGTCTCCCCAGGGATCAACTACTAACGGCAGTGCTGTTACATTGACAAGCCACACCTTCAGTGAAGGTATGTGTACTGCTCTGTACATTATCCAATTTGACACTATATTTGAAATTGAGATGTGGAAATAAAATATTGACTGCCTCACGTCTGTAGGAGTGATTGGATTACTTAATTACTAAAGTGATGCATATTTTGTAAATGACCGCCTTGTTTTTAGGGACACAAGCAGACTCCTGGAACAGTAGTGGCGACTATGGAAGGGGTAAGTGTGGAAAGGATGAGCAATGACTGAATGTAGGTGCGTTTGACTAAATGCAGCTCTGACTTAAAGTGTCTGAGAGATTCCAGCCAGAAAACTGTTCTAAAACCACCCAAACGCACACAGAACCGCCCAGAATATGTTATCAGTATTTAATTGAGTATTTTAACTGCCATGGATTACTCTTAAAGATTATACTATAAAGACAAAGCGTTTATAAACAGTTTTTAGGTGCATTACGGCCACCCTCTGGGCTAGACTGTTGCCCTTCTTTTAAATAAATTTCGGCGGAAGGAGAATATCCTTCACACACAGTTTTCTGCTTACGGTGACTGCAGTTGCTTTTCTCCGGCTGCTCCAAGGTGGACATCCTCTCTCCGGTTACGATACCTGCCACTAACCTGTTTAATATGAACTGACATCTGTAAATTATAATGTTGCCCTTTATTGTCAGTGTCTCATTTCTTCTGCCAATAGTTTATTAGAGCTTTTCCTATACATTTTTGGTGATTTTGCCTCTCCTCTACCATAAGCTACTTTCAATACTTTGCTGTCGTCCACTTCAAGAGCTTTCTTTGCAAACGTATCTGCTTGTTCATTTCCTTTTACGCCCATATGAGCAGGGACATAAGTATATTTTTCTGTTTGTCTCCAGGTCGTGGTGGAAGAGGCAGACAAGGAGGATTTAAAAGCTCATTCTCTTCAGGTAATCTGAAATTATAAATCAAGTAGTAAAGTGATTGTTGAGTGACTGAACAATGTCACTGAACAAAATCAAATGCAAGAAGTCACTTTGGCCTCTTAAATAACTTGCGATTTGAGGTTTTTACTGACGAAAAAACAAACTGATAATGATCAATGTACTGGCGGATAATTTAAGAAATGTTGATAGTTGCTGCATGAACAGTGTGCTTGGAGCAAAATAAAAATGTTTGGATTTTAATTAAGACCCCTGAGAAAGAGAGAACTAATGCTTGGATGGAAATTTTAGAGGGAATCTAATTTGCTTTTTTGTTCTGCAGGTGGTGACGAGAATGGGAATGGTGAGCACTGGCAGTATTAAATCAACTGGTGTCAGAGGTTCTTAGTTTCTGGAGCTTCTGACCCTCCAATGTTTTCTTTACAGATGGGGACAACTGGAACAGTTCAGGAGGAGAACGAGGTGGGAGGGGAGGCAGAGGAGGCCGAGGTGAGACAAAAGAAAATGTAATGTTCAGAAGTTTACCGAAGTTATCTCAGTGCACTTTTCATACAGAGCAGATCTAGACTGTTCTCTTTATTTTGAGAGTAATGAATAGTAGTAATGAAAAAGAGCCGATAACAGTTTTTATAAAGAACCGAACCGATAAGGAGTTTCAGTAAGAGTCTATTAATAAAATCCTTCAATTTTCAATATGCAAGAATTTTTGTTGCTTTACATCTATGACATACTAATATTCTTGGTCGGATTCATTTACTGTGTCATTTACTAATTTATTTATATAAATTAAACCTGACTATTATCTTCAGGCACGTAGATTTGGGGGGGAAAACATTAAAGTTGAATGTTGGAGGACAGCATGTTGCTGCCTTGTTAAAATTATTACTAGCTAACCAAATTCTTCCTGCCCTTCCTATTTAACCTTTTGAACAGCCTGAAGAGCAAATGTTGAGCTAGCAGATTTATGTTGGTGTCAGTTGGCAGATTTCTAATAAAACGTAATTTTTTGAAGCGCTGTTATGAAGTCGTGTGTCCTGACTGCATGTGTATCATATCAGGGCGTGGCAGAGGATTTGGCAGAACGGATCGCAGCGAATTCAACGGTAATGTTATCATATGTTTGGTTTAGCTGGAAGCAGGTCTAATCTGAGTGCAACTGACCTAAAGACATTTCTGTTGACTTAACGTGAATTACCCTGATTTTACAGGAGACAACGGTGGAGTATGTGAAAATGGTAGGTTTTTGTTCTTTCACTGTACGACATTTTGGGCTAATTGAAGTAGTGGTTTGTCCCAAAGGAATACTTTTTTAAAAATGTATTGTGTGATTCTTCGTATTTCAATACTTTAGGAACAGGGTTTAAAAGAGGAAGAGGTGGCAGAGGGGGTTTCAGACAAGGTATTTGATTCATTCTGTTTATAGTGAAGCAATTTGACGTTTTCTAAAATAATTAATTTGAAATGTGAAGAGCGGATGATTAATGTTTGATCTGTTGAAGGTGGTGATGAGGGTGGCAGAGGAGGCTTTGGAGGAGGTAAATCTTAGACTTTTGAAAGAGTCATTCTTTAATGTTTTGTAAATGTGTTTGAATTCTGGAGCGTATCTTCTTTCATTGCAGGCTACCGTGGAAAAGATGAGGAGGTCTTTTCTCAACGTAATAAACTTTTGATATTAAACTGAATGATTTTAGCCAGTTAGTTTGGATTTTAATCATTTCACTGATACAGTTTTTCTATCTGATACAGGGGAAGATAAAGAGAATAAAGATGCAGGCGAGGGTGAAAGTAAGTTAACAGACTGGTGTTTACAATGTTAATAAAGTCGGCATTCCCGCAGTAGGATCAAGCTTGTTCCAGACCTGCACCACAAAATGTTCTGTTCTGACCCGCAGGACCGAAGGTCACGTATGTTCCTCCGGCCCTGGCCGAGGATGAGGATTCGATTTTTTCCCACTATGAGACCGGCATTAATTTCAGCAAGTATGATGACATCTTGGTGGATGTGAGTGGAACCAACCCACCACAGGCTATCCTGGTAAGAAGTTTAACCATGATGAAACTGTTGCTGATTTCACACAATCTTTTTGTACATGAAGATTTGCTGCTTTTCTATTACTAGTATCTAGTTTGTAAGACAATAAGCTTATTTACAGATGCTTTGGTAAGAGGTGATTGATGTGAGTTCCACATATATACAAGTTAACTGTAACTGCTGAAGATGTTTTAACTTCCCTGGCAAGCTGCCGGTGCTGATAGTCTCTGAATGCTTTGTGTGGTTGGTGCACCTGAAAGTCCAATATCTGAACTTTAGTGCATCTCAAACCACTTTCTGGCAACAAATGTGAACTTTCCGTTGAAGGATGGTCTATTTCAACCCTTGTCCTTCAGAGTTTTGAAGAAGCAGCGTTGTGCGAGTCCTTGAAAAGAAACGTCAGCAAGTCTGGCTATGTGAAGCCGACCCCTGTGCAGAAGCACGGCATCCCGATCATCTCTGCCGGCAGAGATCTCATGGCCTGTGCTCAGACCGGATCTGGTAAAACGGTGAGATGAGAGCTGAATCGATCAATGACTTGGCTGCTTGTGGACAGAGTTGTAATGCGTCTTCCCTCCTCCAGGCGGCTTTCCTGCTCCCTATTCTCCAGCAGTTGATGGCAGACGGTGTGGCAGCCAGTCGCTTCAGTGAGCTCCAGGAGCCTGAAGCCATCATAGTGGCCCCAACCAGGGAGCTCATCAACCAGATTTACCTGGAGGCCAGGAAGTTTGCCTTTGGGTATGTTCAGAATATGACTTTGACAAATAAACCCCTAATCGCCCAGCAAGATGTTAAATACAGCCCACAAATTACAGATGTTCGTTTCCTGATTTGTAGGACATGTGTGCGTCCAGTTGTGGTTTATGGTGGAGTCAGCACTGGACACCAAATGAGAGAGATCTCAAAGGGATGCAATGTGGTGTGTGGAACACCGGGGAGGCTGCTGGATATGATTGGAAGAGGAAAGGTGGGCTTATTCAGACTGCTCACTTGATTTATACACCAAAGATACATGATGTTTAGTTGAAGGTGTACACGTGTAACTAAAAGCTGTGTGTTCCAGATTGGGTTGAGTAAGCTGCGGTACTTCGTGCTGGATGAGGCTGATCGGATGTTGGATATGGGATTTGAGCCTGATATGCGTCGCTTGGTGGGCTCCCCTGATATGCCATCCAAAGAGAACCGTCAGACCCTGATGTTTAGTGCCACTTATCCGGAGGACATCCAGAGGTCAGCTCCTTTAATAACAGCAGCATTTACTGTTGATGTGGACAAACTGTACTTGAAGTGGCCTTGGCATGCGTGAATATGGGAGCATGTTTTTACAGGATGGCGGCCGACTTCCTCAAGCCCGACTATTTGTTCTTGGCTGTGGGAGTGGTGGGTGGAGCCTGCACTGATGTGGAGCAGACGTTTGTCCAAGTCACAAAGTTCTCCAAGAGGGAACAGCTCCTAGACCTCCTCAAGACAACTGGTAAAGTTTACTTACAGCTAATACCTGTCTCTTGGTTTCCTGTGGGTAAAAATCTTTAAATACAGGCAAGGAAAAGAGTTTTTCAGAATAATACAGCTAATAAATGGACTACAAAGTAAGCTGTCTACAGTGGACCGTATGCTGGTCTGATTTTGATGTCTGGTCCTGGTTGCAGGAACGGAGCGCACCATGGTGTTTGTGGAGACCAAGAGGCAAGCAGATTTTATTGCCACTTACTTGTGCCAGGAGAAGGTTCCAACTACCAGCATCCACGGGTGAGAGACGCGTCCAGGAGTCTGAGTCCAGGAATTTGTTGTAGTGCAGATAGTAATGTGTTGTTGCCTTGCAGAGACCGTGAGCAGCGGGAGCGAGAGCAGGCTCTGATGGACTTCCGCTCTGGCAAATGTCCAGTCCTGGTGGCGACCTCTGTAGCTGCCCGCGGTTTGGATATTCCAGATGTACAGCATGTGGTGAACTTTGACCTCCCTAACAACATCGACGAATACGTCCACCGTATTGGGAGAACTGGTCGTTGTGGAAACACTGGGAGGGCGGTGTCTTTCTATGACCCAGACGCTGATGGCCAGTTGGCTCGGTCCTTGATCACAGTCCTGTCCAAGGTAAGAGAGCACAAACTTTATAATCTTGTCCAACGCTTGCACCCAGTGTACTTAAAAATCTGCAAGAGTAAAGGAAAGGTTTGAGTGAATCTTTAATTGTTGCCTTCACTGTTTCCACATGGTGATGTTGATTGACAGGCCCAGCAGGAAGTGCCTTCATGGTTAGAGGAGTCTGCGTTCAGCGGCCCCAGTACCACAGGCTTCAACCCCCCCAGGAAGACCTTCGCCTCCACAGATTCCAGGAAGGTAACCGGACTGACGTTTATGCTTTATAGTTAGAGTTCTTTGTTCCTCTGCAGTCTCTCAGTGTAGCTGCCTGTCCTCACCGTCCTGTCCCTCGCTGTGTCCTCAGGGAGGATCTTTCCAGGACAGCAGCGCGAGCCAGCCGGCTGCTCAGACTGCAGCCGACGATGAAGAGTGGGAATAGAGGAGACGTTGGAGCAGCACACCTACACAGCATTAACCTGAGTTGTTTTTCTTTTCAGATGTTCAGCATGTTGTAGTTTTATTACTGTGTTTTTGTTTGAAGAAAAAAAAATAGCTAGTCTCAGTCAAGACTAATTTGTTTTGTGTGATGTGACCACTTTATTGGTGTGCAGTGACTGCCATAGTGTGGAAAGTTTGTTTTTTTATTTTTTATCACTACTTGCATTTAAGATGCTAAAACAATGTGTCTGACCATAAGTGAAAAGTTATGGTGATTGTCATGTGACATAAGTGTTGTATTCCAACTATAATTTGTTTCCTACAAGCATAAAGATCATAAATAAATACTTGTTCAAAGCAAAGTCTAAGTTTATTGACAGAAACATTAATGTGATGCTGTCCAATATTTTGTTGATGGATTTCCTAAAGCATTTAAAGTCACAAATCCCTCAAACTGTATAGCTCCAGACCTTTACTTCCTAATGTAAATGGCTGATAGATTGAAGTCCTTGTATAGAAGGTTGCAGGTATTGATCTTTACATTATTAGTCCATAACTGAGACACACAAGTAATGATGCAGTGGAAGATGCTCTGAGGGGAATGATGGGTAAGAAAAATGACAGCAGTTACTGTAATAGCCCTCACACTCCAAAAAATGGTGAACAAGGATCAGCTACAATAAAAAGCCGTTCCTATCAATGCGGTTATTGCTCTCAGCATTCATCTCCAGGCTCAAGACTTCCTGGAGGTGAACTTCCACAGACCTGCAAAGGTTTTAGCAGGGACACAATTAAAATTTAGCAACTCGGAATAAAATTTTGGTCAGTCTTGAGTTGTTGATGACTCATAGAAATATGGAGAACATGGTCGATGAGAAGTCAAAATCACTGCTTATATTTTTGGGCTGACATGTCATTTGTAATGTGGTCCTCGATTATATAATTTGGTTTGCAGTCCATGTAGGGCCACTTAGATTAATTAGTTAATTATTTGCAGTACAAGCCATACTGTACTGCACCATACTGTGCATAAAGCACTGGTGTAACAACTCTGGGACCAAAATCGCTTTGTAAAGTCTTTACAAAAAACATCAATTAATGTCAATGTAATTTTTTAGTCTTTACAAACAATATTTTGCTGGGTAGCACCTCTAGAGAAGTTTGAAACAGACATTTCGAGGTTTGTTTGTGATCAAGTATCTTAGAGGTATGGTTCAAACTTTTCCCACTAGACATTTAAGACAAATCTCGGTAGGGCTGGATAAAAGAAATGTTTTCCCTATTATGGTGTAATTCAAGGACACCCGACAAGGACAAAGGTGGTTCACCTTTTGATAATGGCGTCCACCATAATAAGTGGGATGTTGTAGAAAGGCAAGAATTCAGAGTAATACATTAGAAAACCTGAGTTGACAAACTGTTTATTGTTAAACCAATTCTGGGAATAATAGATCTGTTTATGAATAACATGTCATGGTTATTTCAGATGAGATTTGTAAGCATATGGGCTGAAATATATGAGTGAGGGTCTGGGCGTCCACCCCAGAAGATTTAGGGCATTAAACTTTTTATTTCCTGCATTCTGGAGACATTTTCTACAACAATTAATGGTGGAATCTTTTATTTCTATGAAGGGAAATACAAAATTCAGCTGCCAGGTGACATTAAAAAATATAATGCATGCACTAACCAGTAGTTATGTTTTTTCCTAGCTCAAGTTACTTTCGTGGACAAAGCACATTTGTTTCTTCTGCATTGCTCGTTTTCTTATTGTGCGAATAAACCTTTCTCAAATTATTTTAATTCGTCTCACCTAATTTAGAAAACATGTAACGTGGAATTAAGTTCCATATTTATTCTGGATTACAGAGCTGCAGTTCATTTTAAAGGTATAAAAAAGTTTTTCTATGTTACATGTCGTTTCTGTCTCCATAACAACCATATCATTGGTAACATTGGACTACTGAAACTGAACTGAACTATTTGTAATAGTCATAACATAACTTCTGGATTGTTCTGTTATCTAAATAGATCTGTTTTACGCGATTTAGCATCTCACACGGTCCTGAAACTCTATTTCAGGTATAATTAAAGATAATGCTGTTGTTTTCAGTGAGAGAAAAGCTTCCTGGTTCTGCAGCCACGCCCTCTCTGGGCGGGGCTCTTGAGTGTGTCATTGTGATTGGTCGGCTACATGTTTCCCGTTTGAAACTTGTGGCTTCAAACCGGAACCTGTGGAAACTAAACAAATCCGAGCGTGGTGAAAATAAGTCCAGAAAATCTCCACGCTGACCAGCACTGCCTGAAGCTGCTGTCAACCATGAGAGGAACAGCTAAAAGCAAGGTAACACCGACTGAAATCAAATGCAGTACACGACAAAGACAAACGGCTAGCTGTTTGCAAGTGTTATTTAATTAAGTTAGATTGCACTGTGCTGTTGCGTGGACGCATGAGACAGCTGTCCGTGACTTTGAAGCTGAGTGATCTGTTGTAGATATATTCTATATTTGTAGATTTATAGCAAGAAGGAAACCTACAGTACACAGTAAATTGTAGTGTAGCTTGTGCTTCAGCTAAATATGAACATTAACGATGCAATATGCACACTTCATTTTTTTTAAAGTAGTCATAGACCAGGAATAATTGCGTGTTTAAAACTCCCTAAGCTCTCAGCTGGCAGGATATCTGATAGACTTGCATTTCAGATTCAACGTGTTTGACCCAATTGCAGTGTCTAAACATAAAATATGTAAATACATTAAAGACACAGCACAACTCATTTATTAATAAGTTCTTGCTGACATTTGGGGATGTGAGAGCTTCATCATCAGCCATTCCAGGCAGTGTGTTCATGCCACAGCTCCAGTGGTTCTCAGTGCCTCAATATTGGCAGGCACCTCACAGACGTGGACGTGGACAGTCTTACAAAGAAGATTTAAGGACAAGACAAGGCACTTCAGTATGACAGCTGTGTGTAGAAAGTAGGCTTGTGACTGTGGTGTGTTGGTTGTGACTGACAGGTGGTGACATCGGGGAGGCTGACAGGAGGAGTCAAAGTGCAGCCGGCTAGGAGACGGTGAGTGCGCTGACCTTAATTCACCTTCCAAAAAGTGACTGTATACATACACATGAGTCAAAAGTTTTGACACACTTTGAAATGTCCTTGTTTTGTTCTTTAAAATAACATCAAATTGATCAGAAATACAGTGAAGACTTTGTTAATGTTGCAAATGACTGTTGTTGCTGCAAACGGCTGATTTGTAATGGAATATCTCCAAAGGTTCATTATCCGCAACCATCAGCCCTGTGTTCCTGTGGCACGCTGTGCTTGTTAATTCAAGCTAATCATTTTAAAAGGTTAATTAATCTTTAGAAAACCCTTTTGCAATCATGGTAGCACAGCGTAAAAGCTGTTGTGCTGATTAAAGGAGCAATAAAACTGGCCTTCTTTACACTATCAGAAGGAGCATCAGAAATTGTGGGTTCCTTTACAGGCTCGAAACGGCCAGAAACACATTACTTTCTTCAGAAAAAATCCATTACAAATCACCCATTTGCAGCAACAATATTCAAATTAACAATGTCTACACTGTATTTCTGATTAATTTGATGTTAAATGTATCAGTGTAAATGTAATCGAGTGTCTGTTTTGACAGGTAGTGTACGTTTATACACTAAATGTTTCATGTAGCATCGTCCTGACTCTTTTCCCATGCTGTCCTCCTCTTACTAGTGTTGTTAAAGTGACTCCAAATCCAGGACCAGCTGCCTGCCCTGAGCCAGCCTACTCTTTGTACTCCACAGACTCTGAAGACCAGGTAATGAAGTGAGCTAATTCACAATCGGTGCAAAAGACACACGAGGACACATTGAGCATGATAGTGATGTGGATGACTAAGCAGCATTCAGCGAAGCAATATTGATAGTGTTGTACAGGAATCATTGATTTCCATTGATTCCATTATCTGTATGATGTCTTTTGAAGACTTCAGCCCAAATATAAGAGCTTCCCATGACCATTAACCACAGAGCTTGAAAACTTCCATTATACCATTCACTCATTATGCAAAACAAGCAGAGCCTTGAAAATCTTATCCGAGGAAGGTTAAAATCAAGGGCAGCTGGACTTGGTTGAAGATACTTGAAGTCGTTTCCCCTCTCATCCACTTAATTTCTGTGGTGTCGTCAAGGTGATGAATACCGCTTGGTTGGTTTGAAAGAGGCCATTTACACCAGAATAGGGAGACCATCTCTGAACAGGGGACGAGTGCTGAGACACCACTTACCCTCCACTTACCATGCTGTCCTTTCATCTCTGCCCGAAAGAGGGAACAAACGCTCACATTTGGCCTCGCGTGGCTCTACCGACCACAAAGCCTGCGGTTACACCAGTCAGGCGCACTAACGAGCCGGCGGTGTCCAACACCTTGATAACGACCCCACAGAGGTTTAGTAGCTGGGACTCCCTGCCGGTCTGGCAGAACTGAGGAAGCTCCACTGATGAGAGGCTAAACAGCGAAAGGCCCAATCCCAATCACCCCCCTAAGCCCTAAGCCCTGAACCCTCACAGACTTTACTGACGTCACTTGGAAAGTGACTGAGTGCAAGAGGCTGCAAGGACTCAAAATGCTGTAACTAGGAACGGGACGGCCCTTTCCCACTTTATCACGTTACCTTGACAACGCTGAAAAACGCTGCACACTTTTTATTTTATGCTTTTGTCTGATTAATGAAGTCCTGCAGGCTCTTATAGTGACATCCACTCTACAGAGTGGAGGAGTGGTAAATGTCAATATATTTGTCAATAATCATGAATAGTTCTACACTATTGTTGGTCAAAACACACATCATTAAGTAAAAACTAAAATAAATAGTTGAATAAACAAAGTGTGTAGGCTAATAAGGTGTATTCCTCTGACTTTATGTGTTCTATGCACCGTCTTAAGTTCAGAAAAATTCTAACAATATTAACATCAGCGTTGGTGTCAATGCTTGTTTGTTTACCGCTTTCTTCTTCTTCTCCTGTATAGGCGTATTTGCCGTGATATTTGTCTCAGCTTCGGCTTCCCCTGGTAACCCCCGTGTTTCACGCCATACCGCTATGAACTGTGGGCAATTCCCTCAGCCAAAGTCTGCAGAAATGCGGACTTCACGGAAAGGGTCTAAAAGGGCTCAAAATGTCCGCAGAGAGCCCTCGCAGCACTTGACGATTTGACAGTGGGACAGCCCTAAGCCCTCACGGACTTCCCGGGAACGCGCCTCAAAGTCTGTGAGTCTGTGAGGGTGGAGATTGGGATTGGGCCAAAGTGTCTTCAACCAGTTGCCTTTGATTTTAACCTTCCTGGGATAATTATGTGTCAACGCTCACAGCTGTGTTCTGTCCTCTCAGGTCACCTGTCTCCATAAGGGTCTGGACCGGTGTGCTGCTTTACTCGGTGGCATCCTTCAGGCTGAGAAGGCAGGTCTGGTGAATTTAAAATGCAACATTTTATTGTATTAAATTAATTTATTACAATTAATGCTGAAAAAAAATCACTTGATTAGTTGATTGGTTGACTGAGAGAAAAGCAATCAACAGCACTTTTTATAAACCTTTAATCAAGCAAAAACACAAACTGTCCTCAGGTTCCAGCGTCTCCACTCCACTCGCTATTTTTCTATGTTTTATCTGATTTCTATATAATTTATATCTTTAAGTTGTTGGTTGGACAAACACATGCAATGCTTAATTGAGCAATTAAAATCCTATTCTATCATAATGTGTGTGTGTGTGTGTGTGTGTGTGTGTGTGTGTGTGTGTGTGTGTGTGTGTGTGTGTGTGTGTGTGTGTGTGTAAGCCTTGCCAAGCCTTCCCAGAGCAGTGAAGGGTGGAGCTGTCAAATCAAGACCATCCACCTCGCTGGGGAAGAAGACCACCAAGAAGCTACCTATAAAGACAGGTAGGCGTGTGTTAGGTTTAGTTTATTAGAGAAGGAGAACACAAAACGTCAAGGACGACACAACAAAGTCCAAGACTTATGTATCCTTTATGTATGGAGAGTAAAGATGTCTGGAGTCAGGAGGACGTCATATTACCAACAAACTAGAGATGGACAGATGAAGCTTTGGGGCTTCAAACTCAGCAGCACAGTGACATCTGGTGGTTTGCAGAACTCATAGCAATCCTTCAAAACCGGGGCCGAAGCTCCACAACACCTTTCTGATTTTAATAGTTTGAGTCTCACATGTGAGCTGTAGAGGTCCAATAAGCTGACGTCAGTGTGACAGACCTTTAAAAATGTTTGGGTGCCTGAAATTAATTAGAGCGGGCCCCTCCAGCTGGTGGCACTCTAGGCGACTGCATAGCTCATCAGTGCCTGATGACCCCGGTGACCCAATTCATATCAAAAAACCTTTAATTTGGTATATTGTACTGAAGCCTCTGGCCTTTGTTTTGTGGGAACTTACAGAGAGATTAAGTCAGGACGGACTAATGACAACAGACTTGCAGGCAGGATTGATGAAGTGGTTGTGGGACAATGTGGGTGCAGCAGAAATCTTACAGGTGTAGGTAGTTGCAGCTCAAATTTCAGAAAACAGGCTGGCAAATTCATCTGTTACAATTACCTAACAATGCCAAACCTTCCCATTGTCTCCACCTTCAGCCCAAAGGAGTTGTCAGTCAGTCCAGCATGGACCAGGCAGCACAGCTCCAACCAGAGGTCGTCAGTCTGCTGCTCCAACGGCATGCTCTGAAGTGAAGCTCCGACCTCACACCCCGCTGCTGTCTCACTTACATCCTTCACACAGCCAAACACAGCAGCACCTCTCCCCTGCTGTCTCTCCACCACAGCCCCAGATGCCCAACCCTCCACCCCAGACCTCCATTCCCCCACCATCAGGCTGGCTGCCTCTTTCTCCGACAGACTGCCAGGCTGCTTCTGAAGCTCCACACGCGAAGGAAGAGTGTGACAGCGAAGAGGAGGAGTTTGTTCCCGTTCGAGACACCGACACCCAAAGCACTGTCGAAGACACTCACTCACGCATACACGCCTGTATCGTGAAGATGTCGAACGTGCAGCTGGAGCCTGGACAGGCTGACACGCAGAGCGAGGAGGACTGCGGTGCAGAGACAGACGTGAAGACAGTTCAGTATCTGCTGGGAGAACTCAAGGCTCTGATCGCTGGACAAGGTAACCAGAATCTACAGACACAGCATCTGCCCCGTGTCGGTTCTCTGCTGGTTTCACCCAGGCCGCGTAGACTTGGTACTGATTATTACTCGGCTCACTTAGTCATGAGCGCTGCCCCGTGTCTGGTAAATTCTATCTATAAGTTGTCTTCAATGAGTAGGTGCAAGGGCTTCAAATTGCAACCGGCACAGTCACCGCTCACCCCTCCCTTTGCAAGGGCGTAGGAGAAATTTTGGTGGCTGACGCGCTCTGTCGGCTCTTGTGCTAAATACTATGTGTGGTCCTCTATTTGTCCAGATTACATGTTTCTCCTTATAACAAACCAGACAACTACTACTTCTTATCATTCTTCTTTTGCACATGAAACGCACTTTCTAGAGCAGTTTGTCCGCTTGGGCTAACGGTCTTTATACAGCACTGAAAACATACTTATGTATATCATATTAGATTCCTGTCAATACATACTCCTAAATATCACACACTGCACCTTTAAATATTTTTCAGTCTGCAGATTAGTTTCAGTAGATTATTAGATGTAACTGGCTAACCAAATTTTCAGCGTCTTTTTTTTTTTTTTGTCCGGATGTGTAGACTGTTACACACTGTTAGGGGTGCATGGGGAAAGTTTTAAAAGTTAATTCACTGCACTTTTTTTTCACCTGCGAGCCTTAACGTTACCTCAACCCTAAAACTAACTGTGGTGGAAGTAGAGAAGGGTCAAACAGAGGACAGCGTAGCGTGACTCGTGCTCGAGGCCCCTCACTTTGTAGAGCAGGTCTTGACTGTACTCTTTGTAATGGTATTTACAACAACTCCCACCATGAGCGAGCACTTGGCAACACAGGCAAGGAAAAACTCCCTTTTAAGAGTCCACACATTAATGCAGAAAAGTTGATTGTGTTCTCCCCCCACATGAGATGAGCCACAGCTAGGGCTTTGTCACAGCTGATGGAAACACCTTCTTTGTTTTGCAGTTCCCAGCTTGTTCCCTGCCCTGAATGAGCGTTTACATCGCTGCATTCCCCCCTGTGCTGCGACATGGAGACAGTAAAAAAACAAATTTAGTGTGTGTGTGTGTGTTTGCAGGTAGTGTAGCAGAGAGGCTGCTCAGTCATCTAGAGCAGGCTGTGTCCTCACCACTGATGAATGCTGGTCGTTCAAACATCCAGACTGAACCGGACCTGTCGTCACTGCGCAGCCAGAACACTCAGCTCCGCAGGTAACACACAAACACACGAACACGCTGTCCTTACCTTCTCTTTCACTTCAGACAGGGAGCCTTACCGTGGGTGTGTTTTGTGTGTGTCCAAGACGTGTGAGGCTTTTGAACCAGCAGTTAAAGGAGAGAGACAAAGCAGAGAGGCGAGAGAAAGCATGAAGACGCTCTGCAACTCAGAAGGTAACTGTTGCTCTCTGTGAAGTTCACATGCAGGACTTAAGGGATGTGAATATTGTTGCATCTCAAAAAAATAGAATTTGGCGAAAAAGTTAATTGTGACCACCAGAACCAGACTGAGAGATTAATGGCTCAGTGAAGCTTTGCAGGTGTTTTGAGTTAATACGCTGATTAGAGCTCAGAAATTCTTTATTCTAAACGTCTATTACATTTTGAGAGACTGAAGTTTTGATTTCTTATCTGAAATCATTTAGATTAAATTCAAAAAAGGTTTGAAATATGTCACTTTGTGTATTGTATCTAAAATGTATGTAAGGTTCACTTTCTACAGATGAAAATGAACCTTTCCTTGTGTTTCTCCACAGTGTCGACTCTGCAGGAGGAGCTCACCGCCGCTCAGTGCCGACTGCAGGAACTCCAGGATGACCTCACAGAGCTGCGGAAAGCCCTTCAGGACACACAGGGCCAACTGAGAGACAGAGAGGCGGAGAATGCCCTCATCAAGACAGGTTGAGACAGACAGTCCCGCTGAGACAGTGCTCACAGTGCTCGTGTGAGGAGAAACTGTGTCGTCTGCATCAGCTTGAAAGCTCAGTCTACTATCCACAGTTCTTCGCTAGTGTGCTGAATGTATGACTGAAGCCCTTGTGAGACTGGGCCAGTGGCTAATATACATTTAAAATTACAATGGAAAGTAACTGAGTGTCAATAATAGATATAAACACACAGCACCTCAATATATATATTTTTTATATATTTACTTGCCCACATATCTGTTATAAGATATTATCAGGCTATGTGGAAGCTTTAGCCTGATCAAGATAACTGCATAATTATGTTAGAGTGACTATGATGAATATATTGGTGGGCTTATCACATAATGTAAATGTGTTTCTGTAGTGACATTTGTGTGGCTGTGTGTGCAGACTTGGAGGCCGCTAGAAGCAGGTTGCTGGATAGCGAGCAGGAGAAGAGTGAGTTGGCTTCACTCGCCCAAAGAAGGCTGGAGGAGATAGGACATCTTAACAGGTAGGCCTGTGTGTGTGTGTGTGTGTGTGTGTGTGCTTATTTTAAGAAGTGCTGAAAATGCCTTTGATAAAGGAAATGCGTTTTGATAACGTCACCATTAAGCTCCCTCACATTTCTCGTCGTCTGCGTTCATTTCAGGATTCTCCAGAGTCGGGGTTCATCCGATTGCCCTGCGGGTGTTGACAGCTCACACGTTAACCAACGGCAGCACAGACGGGAGCCAGCAGAGCCTCCCACTGACCGCATCGCTCAGTACCTGATGTCTATGGCTCAGCTGGAGCCCACACATACTGAGCACGAGTGTGCGGCTGCAGAGGGAGATGGAAACACGCCAGCGCAAAAGGATCTGACCTCAGTCCAGCTGAGAGACACATTATCGCATCCTGATGTCAAACCGGCAGAGACCCGTCGTCAAAACCCCCACCTCGACCAATCACGCTGTTCAGATGAAGTCCAGTCACGTGGGCGGCGGCTGGAGAAGGAGCGGAGCCTGCTGTTGAACTCCACTCTGTCCCAGTGCGATGTGGAGTCCGTGCTGTCCGATTGGAGCACGAGGTCAGGGTCAGTCTGTAACACCGTAGACGAGGCAGCGTTCAGAGACGGCCTGGCAGCGCTGGACGCCAGCATAGCCAGTCTGCAGAAGACTCTTCAGCTGGATCTGAGGAGGTGATGTGTCACTTTGCAGCTTTTATATGCCCTGCCTTCTTTATTGTGCTTTTCACGAAATATGTTGTAATGCACACTCTCTGTTGTGTGCTGCATTTCAGCCTTTTTGATCTTTTCTTTGATGAAGTGATATTTTAGATGGGAAATAAAGCATTTTTTAAAAAATTAGTTCTTGGTTTTGATGTCATTTGTGATAGGTAAAAGAATGAGAATAACAAAAAAGATAAAACTTCTTCAAAAGTTCTTCCACTATTTGTTTTAAAAAACAAAATGGCAGTTGGCGTTAAAGGGCTGGTTCCTTAAAAAAAAATTTCTCACTACCCTTCAGTGCTATCTTTCATGCATACGTTTGATTTAACTGCAACTGTCCATAGCTTTCTGCCTCCACGCCTATACAACAAGTTAATTCTTGGTCAGCAGAAGTATGGCGATGTGTGGCGCACACATTTTTGTTGTCAGGTTTTGCAGACGTTGCTTTCATTCTCATAAAATGGTTGCTGCTGGTAGAAGGTGGAGTCTGTTTTCAGAATATTTAAGTTAAACCAAAAAAGGACAAAGTGTTCTCATTGCTTGGTGTTTTTTATGTAATGAATTTTTTAACTTACATTCTTGATAGTCCCATATAATGTACACATGCAGGATTATTTCTGCAATGAATGCTCTTATGTTGTTTTAGGGAGGCAATCATTCAACTGTACTGTCAGTTTGGAGGATGTAGTTTATCCTTTTTGCCTCCCCACATTCCCTCAGATAAAAAATAAAAAATTCACTCGAAATCGATAATTACCATGATATATGTCAGATCATTAAGTTTAAAGGCTTATTTTTCCTGCTCCTGAGTGAAAATTGAAGAAACCAGATGGTTAATTATGTGGTTAAACTTTTCTTTATGGTCAGAATGGGACAAACACTTGATGCCAAACAGTGGATCACTTCACAAGTCTGAGTTGAGAGAACATTTAAACCTAATATCTTTTTCAACAAATTATGATTAGTTAATCTTTTTCAGGCCTCTTATTTTCAATAAAATAAATATTTTAATAGAAAAATTAGGTGCTCATTTGTTTGTGATTCAAATGACTCGAAGCAAATATTTATTGATGATATATTGAACATTTATTATATTTTTGTTGAGGAAAATTATATTGTGATAATTATCATTATTGTTTTATTGCCCAGCCCTACGCCTGTTAGTATTTAAACAGTACAGTTCAAACAGCACCACAAACTCCATCCTCCAAAATGAGCGCACAGTTGAAACAACACCTCTGAACAGTCTCATGATGGATTTTCTGCAGTAGGATTGTATGAAACAGCTCTACTTTTGGCTAGATGTGCCAATTAAACCAGCAGCTCTCACTCTGTCTGAGTGTATTACTGAAAGTCCAGTCTGGACTTGTTTTGTCCAAAGAAGGCTGAGACCATCTGCTGAAGAATTTGTGCTTGTTGGAATACGTATTATATATATTATGTCTACGCTTAAATATTCACACGCAGCTTGACACATTTGTTTTCTTGGGGAATAAAGGTTTTTAGAAGTTTGATTAATGTGTCATATGGATTTGTTAAGATAGTGTGTTTGGCAGAGTTTTAAAAGGTTATATTTGTCTAAATGTTGGTGTCAGTGATCGGTGCCAGTCGTAATGACTGATATTAAAAAGATCACATGGCAGCCAGTAGGGCTGCAGCTAAAGATCCTTTTCATTTTTGTTTCATTTATGTCAGTGTTTCCAAAGCTCAAGAAGATGTCCTCAAATGTTTTGTCCACAAGCCAAAGATAGTCAGTTTACAGTTATAGATGAGTAAAGAAACCATAAAATATTCACATTTAAGAAGCTGAAATAAGAGATTTTTAACTTCATTTTCTTTAAAAAAACCCTCAAACTGATTTATATATTATCAAAATTGTTAAAGTGATTAATTTAATTTGCAGCTCTAGCAGCCGGTAGTCTATTTTGTCTTTTAGACTCACAGTGAGATTCTCAAACTGCAGCACATTGCACATGGGATAAAATAATCAATCATTCTCTCACTGCTGAGACAGAAAAACATGCTGGTTTGCACGTTTATCAGTTCCTCCAAAGAATTAGAGATGTAAAGACTATTTAACTTGGTTGTAAATACAGGGAAAGGGAAAACTACAGTGGCCATCATGGCTTCATAGCGGAAGTGGAGGGACCGCCAGCCTAATTTAAAACTTCTGAAAATGGCGGCAGAGGATGCTACAGCAGATGCAATTAAATATTGGGGCTGCTGTGGCTCAGGAGGTAGAGAGGGTTGCCTGTTTATTGGAAGGTCAGCGGTTCAATTCCCTGCTCCTCCAGACTGCATGCTGAAGTATCCTTGGGCAAGAATTGGCTGAGTGTGAATGTGATGTAGTGTAAAGCGCTACACAAATATGGAGCATTTTACAGGGAACAGAGTGTTTGGTTGGTGGAATTCCAATGAACTGCTGGCGTTACTCATAGCCGTTGGCTTACAGACAACAACAACTACTTACACTACTACTAACCCAAATAACTCCCATGCAAGGAAATTATGGACTAATAATGTGTAAGAGTTTTCCCTTTTTATTCAATGTAAAAGAAGGAAAAGCTAATGATACCTCAACTCATATAAATCCCTCCCAACATAAAGAAAGTCTCATAAGTTTGGTTCATTTTTATGAAACTGTAAAACATGTTTTATTGGAAACAAGGCAGAACAAGTATAAAAACAGTTGTCAGGAGCAGCGGTGCCTGGTCGGTGTCAGTTTTTGGCACGCGGTG
Organism: Lepomis macrochirus; assembly: GCA_024633595.2. Taxonomy (NCBI): domain Eukaryota; kingdom Metazoa; phylum Chordata; class Actinopteri; order Centrarchiformes; family Centrarchidae; genus Lepomis; species Lepomis macrochirus. Next base: position 14,293,864 of record JALXJV020000025.1, read on the forward strand.
CACATTTCCACGCAGCTGACATAGTGTTTACAAAAAGAGGCACACAGCAGTATGCTTTATAAAATTACAAAACAGCTCAGATTAAAGACCGAGCTAAAGCGTAAATACAAAAATGATTTCTAATGCAATGAAAAACACAAACACTAACACATTCCCTTTGGTAGACGGAGGCTAACAAGGCGCATTCAGTGTCAGTGCAGTTGTTCCTCCCTGCTGAAGGACGGCAGATCAGGCCACACGGAGAGAGGACCGCCTCCACCAACACAACTACTGTCCACGTGCACAAAACACCACATAATCCAACCTGACTGCCCTTAATAGTGCAAACCAGCCAGCATTGGCAGAAGACTAACAGAAAGGTCAATGTTGTAAATACAGAAATACACTGCAGGAAACGGGGCGTGTTCCTTTACACTCGACTTCAGTGAGGATATATGGAGACTAGAGGGTGAGAGAGGAAGTTCAGGAAAGTAATACTACCATGTCTGACAGTCACACAGGTGCAGCTCCTCAACAATCCACACCTCTAGCTGTTTACTACACAGAATCACCGTTATATGTAAGCAGGAAACAAACAGGAAATGTTTCTGACCAACGACAGAGGGAGACGTCACGTCCAGAGCCAGTGAGTCACAGATCTGAGATAAATCCAAAATACTGCAGCCTTAAAAGACATCTGACATTTTGAGAAATGTTTGCTGTGTTTCATTTGGATATTAGACATCTCCAGGAGAACCGAGCAAAGAGCGTCCACGCATTGTCGGTTTCATTTTTGTGCAGAGATACTGGAGGTCTAGATTGTGTTTAGCCTAGCTTAGCTATGTGAGGAATGCAAATTTGTATAAACTATGACAGTATAGCATGGGGTGCGGAGCTGGGACGCAGGTAGCGTGTGCATTCACCGCACCCAGCTGCTGTTGTTGAAAAATATCTCCAATGCAAAACTATCTAATTAATTTCTACAACATATGTTGACTATATTAACATACAATATGTTAATTAGACACTAGATGTCTGTAGCAGTGACTCTAAGTTTGCCATCAAATTATTATTTCCCAGGATGTCAGAGAGTTCTTCAAAGCGAGCATTTCAAAAACTACTCCTTCCCCGTGTGCAGCAGGCTGGCCGTGAGGCTGACCCTCTGTCTTTATGAGCCGTGGTAGAGGTGGACGGCGCTCGCCACCTTCTTGTGGTTGTGCTGAGCCTGGATGTCGTCGAGGCGGCTGCTGTCGCTCAGCTCCTCTGCCGTGTCTCCGAAGCCGTGGTAGTGTCCGTAATGCAGGAAGTCCCCGCAGTCTGCTCCCGCCAGCCCGCGCCAGGACGGCCGGTGGGACACGCAGCTGCTGGGACTGCTGCTCAGGTGCAGCGACCCACACATGTCGGCAAACGAGTGCTGAGCAGGAGCTGCTGACTGCCGATTGGCTGGATGGGAGGACGGCGAGGAGAGGCTCTTAGGCGGCTCGGGGCCAGTCTGGTCAGCGTAAGGCGCAGTGTGATGATGGCCATTGGTGACGGCTTTGTTGTAGTCATCTGCTTTTTTTAAAAGCAAAGTTTGAAAGTTACTCTCTTCACATGCAGATCACGCCACATTAGTTTGTGATCTCCACAAAACACGCTTTGTTTAATCAGCAACGAATCAATGCAACAAAAAAAAAGCTGCAGTCTAACCTGAGCTGAGCTCCGGTGCAGAGTCCATGTTCATGCTCTCCAGCTCCTCACCTTCACTGCTCTGAGTCTGCACCAGCACATCTGCAGCAGCTGGAGAAGAAAGATGCATGGACCAATGACATCATATACACTACCAGTCAAAAGTTTTTTTAGTTTTAGTTCTTATTATTGAATTACAAGTAGTTCAAGTCCAGTGAAATGGGACAAAAGAAAGCAGCAAACTGCCAAAGTTAAGATGTTTAAGTCACCAAAACTGAGACATTTAAGGAGTTTTGTTCATTGTTTCATTGTAGGATCAACCGATAACCAACTGGTCTGTCTTCCTTTATTAATATTATATATAATATATATATAATATTGTCCAAACAAAGTTTCTGAGGGTGTATTAAGGGGCTGAGGCTGTTTCAAGGAGCTGTAGAAGTTTGTTTTTATATCAACTTTTAAGGCTTCATTTCCTTCCACTGCTGCAGAACAACCAAAGAAGGTAAAGACAAAGTTTAGGTCGTCAAAACTGAGAAATGATGTACATTTCAGAGACACAGAATTTTCAGGGATCAAGTTATAAGGTAACAGAAGCTTTATTTGGACAACATTGCAGCTAAAAAGGCAAATTAATAAAGGAAGACGGACTAGTTGGTCATCGGTTGATCATACAGTGAAATAATGAACAAAACTCCTTCATTTAATTGTTAAGTTAATATCTGAAAATGTCTCAGTTTTGGTGACTTAAACGCTGTTTTAAACCAAAGAAGGTTAAAGTTAAGTGCCACTGGACTTGGTTGAAGATACTAGAAGATGTGACTAGTAGGGAAACTCAGGTATTTAATTTTAATGACAGTCGCTCAGGTCGGTAGAACCACTCGCATCTTCACCTGAGGCCAAGAGGTAGTGCTTGTTATGTTTCCTGGGAAGTGATGTTGACGTCGTTTTGACGTTTGTTTCTTAATTTTGTACCATTTAAGGTCTTGAAGTACTTATATTTCAACTATAGCAACTAGAAAAATGGGGGTTTGGAAGTGTAGCTGGCCATAGTACATCACATGTGAGCTGTAGTCGGGAGGTTAGAACTAATTAAAATTAGGTTTTTATTAAATAAATTCCAAATAATGGGTATTTGAGTACATTAAAAAAATGTCGCCTCAGCTCTGGGATATTGTGATAGGCATGTCTCACTGTTTCTAAAATTGGTTGTATTTCAGAACAGATTTTTATAAGCAAGTCACATTTCAACTAATAAAACATTTTTGGAGCCTTTATATCATCATCATAATTATGAGAACGCTTAGAAAGAATAATGTCTTACTATCGCTTCTCTTGGCTTTCTTCATGTGACCCGTGTCCACAGCAGTCATCAGCCTCTTTCTGCTGAGCAGGCCCGGACCGCACGGGTCACCGTTTCCATTCTGCAGTCCGTTCACATGGAGTCCACCGAGTTGCAGCAGGTGCTTCTGGGTTTTGGAGATGAAGAGGTAACAGTCCTGGAAGCCGTGAGCGTGGGCCAGGTCTGCTGCCGTCTGCCCGCTGGCATTCCTTAAACTGAACACGAAGAGGGAAAGGTGAGACAAACACAACCTCCCCTCTGCAACACATTCACTTTGGCTAAATGATTAAAATCTCTTAAAATTGGTGGGCTGCTAAAATGAGATCTCACTTATAAAGAGAAGATAATAAAAGAAATAAGTGGCCACAATAAATACATTAAACATATCCAAGACAAGATTACAATCCGAGTCACAATTCAAGAACTAACTAAGCTATAAAAACTAACAGATCTATCCTCTGTAGTACAAAACATGAACAATAAAGTGCACTGCAGAAGAAAGGCAGTTTACACAACACAGCCCTGTTAATGAAATAATAAAATTTAGATAAATGATCTCTCTCAATACCAGACAAAATGAAAAGTTTTATTTTAATGTAGGCTGATTTTTTTTCCCCCATGTGGAGTATTTCCAAGTGTTAATTGTTCATTAGGCATCAGAGCCTGACTGACTGAATTTCTAAGGGCCAAAATTATTGTTTTAAATGATGCTACTTATCAGCTAACATACAGTATATACAGCACCAGTATATAACTGTAAAGATGCTGGACGTTTCTAATTCATCTGGCTTGGTGCTTTTGTTCTAACCCTGACTGACCGTCGTTATCATAGTCCTGTGTTTTTGGGGGATAACCCTGAACAGAAAGAGATAAACCGGCTCTAAAGGGGGCTGATCACTGCTGGACACCCCACTGTGTAGCTGCACGTGTGACATGGTGCTTAGCTAATGGAGTCCTGGATCAACAGGGGCTAAAACCAGAGCTAATGCTGCGTTCCAGACTGCTTGGAACTCTGAAATTTCAACTGGGAATTTTCTGACCTGAAAGCGTTCCAGATGCATGCTGGTTCATGACGCCGAAAGTGAACAAAAAAACATGGCTGACTGTGATAAACTGATGGTTCTTTATCAATTGAACCCTCAGAAGTGCCCTTGGTGTACCTATAATAACACTGGTAACATATTTCTACATCAACTTACATGTAGAACAGGTTTCACAATACATGATAGTATGTATTACTTTAATGAAATATGCAAATGTTCTTTAGGTTGCCTTTTGTTTTATGGTTTCCCATTTACACTGTCTGCTTCCAAGGTAGCTGCCATTGCTGTGTGACGTCATTCAGCTGCTACTCGTGAAGTCGGGGATTTTTTCTCTGACTTCAAGTGTATTCAATGGTACTTTTTCTAGTTGCCTGGAACGCAGCATAAGACCAGAGTTAGAGTGGAGAGCCCTACAGAGAGGCCATGATGTCACCTATTTCCAGGTTCTTCTGTTCTATGACCTTTCAGATCGGCCCAGGCAATTTGTATTGTCTGGGCCGAACAGCTGCAAGGGTTTTTATTAAAAGTTTAAAAGGTTTAGCAAAGAAATCAAATGGCTGATTATGAATCAGGGCTTTTTATTTGATAGTCCTCTACAGTAAGTCTGAAAATGTGTCTTGTCTGGTGTTGAGAGAAGCTCCTTTGGTTAGAGCTGCCACAGAGTTTAACTTTCTATCTTCAGCACAGATTGTGAGCTTGGAGGCTTCTTGACCTCGGGATCTGTGTGAGCGACAAAAGCATAATTTGATGCCCCGCGAACTGGATTCTTCTGAGCTTTCAAACGCATCTCGTATTTTCTAACAGTAGATGGAGCTTGTTCACTTGTCACGGCCATGGCTTAGACGCCATCATGTGACACGCTCCACATAAGACGAGCTGTTATTATGCAGCCGCACTTAGGTCAAGGAGATGGGAGGTGGGAGCTCAGAAAAAGCTAGTTGGCAAGTTGAGATTGTTTTGTCACTCTTACATATGTTTTAATGGACGGTGTTAGAAACGATGCCATCACAGCACATTAACGTTCTTTCGTTTTAGTCAACCATTTAATTTTATATATCTCCTGACATGCTTTGCACCTACACAAGTGTTGCTGTCTACTCTGCTTATTTCCCTCCACCACAACAGCACAATCCTCCTCCAGCTGACTCATGAGGTCTAGTAAGCTCACAGTTTGTTAGCACAGGGTCTAAAAATCAGTTACAAGCATGCAGGTCTAGACATGACTATCATCAGTGCTTTCTTAGTATTAAAAACCAATCACGGCAGGAAATACCTCGCCAGTTTGCCAGCTGTGGGAAGCGATAGTGAACACTGTAAGACGCTCGCTGACGAACATGTGTCAAGATTGTGCAGTGCCTTTTTGGACTCCTCCCCTCTTTCTGGGATTAGTTAAGAAAATCCTGTTCACATTCAGTAGCTGTAAAACATCAGAACGTGCAGGGTGTCTCTTCCAGCAGTTTCTTTACATAAAATATCATATGAGCCAAAAGCATTTCTAAAATACCAAGTTCAAAATGTAACATGGTAGGACCATTCAAACAGTGTCAAATAAAAGGTAACAGGTACTACAAGTTTCTACACACCCTCTTTACTGTCCCTGAGGCTGAAGATCATGTTACAGACACAGATGTCCAAATCAACCACAGCTCATTTGATTTCTCTTGAAGTTAAATCCAATACTAGCAGTAGTGAAAAGAAAGGGGGAAAAACTAAATATTAAAGCTGCATTCATTAATTATTTGGCCACTTGGGGGCAGCAGAAAAATCTGAAATCACAATCCTGACATATTGTCAGGTTATGTTTAGAAAGTTTTAGAAAACAGTTGCTTTATTTACACATGCAGTAAACACAGACCAACATTAACATTCATCGTTTTCATGTTCTATGTCACCTGATGAATGTTGCATTATCCCCTCTCCTTTTAGTTGGGTTAGTTAGGAGAAATACCTAAAAAAATAATGTTGGTGTCAACTTTAGGACTCCTAAGTTTTAACAGTAAAAATAGCTCCTCAGACTTAGATTACAGTCCAGAGGATCCTGAGTTACTAATAAATAAGTTTTAAATTCATATTCTGATGTAAAATCACACAATATATTCAATTACACTTAAATTTTAATTAAACTAAATTTAAAATCAATATTTTTTTCATTTAAATTTAAAGGTTCAGTGTGTAATATTTCTGAGGCTCTATCAACAGAAATGCAATATAAGATCCATAGCTATGTTTTCAGTGGTTTGTAAAGACCTTATATAATAAACCATTGTGTTTTTATTACCTTAGAACGAGCTATTTATATCTACATAACCGCGGGTCCCACCTTCCATGGACGTCGCCATGTTGCATCGTCATGTTTCTACAGTAGCTGAAAACAGACGAACAGCGCTACAGAGCACGTTTCGTCACTACGTTCTTGTTGTTCTACTTCAGGTAGAATTTAGGCAGCGCAGACACTCATCACTGTGTTAAATATGTACGTTAGAAGAAGAAGAAGTAGTAATAATATACACCAGGGTCTGCAAATAAGTTTTGCATCGCAGCAATATTTTCAACCATTAGATGGTGGATGAGAATATAAGCCACGATGTTGACTTGCATCAACATGTTGTTTGGTTAGCTTAGTCGGTAAGGTGCTCGAGACAAATTCCCCAGTCTCTCCGGGCAGAGGACATTTAGGGGAATCACGTTTTCTGTCGGCTCTTTCAGGGGTGTGTCAAGCAAGCTACAGACTCTTTTAATGTCATTCCGAATTTTTCAAAGCAAAAGTACAGTTCAACTCCAAATACTGCATTACAGTAAGCAAGCTTCTTGCGCTTTTATTTTGTAGGCAAAACCACTAAAGAGGAAATGATTATGTGAGAAATTGTTGTTGCTGTCATGACTGAGCTATATTTCAGCACCGCTATCAAAGTATTTATTTATTTATTTATATTTTTTTGCCCAATCGCAGAATCGTAATCTGGCAGCGGGACAGATATTATTGTTGGCTGGCAGTTTTGGCGATTGTCCATAATCACAGAGAGAATTAATGTGTTTTCCTTGTCAATGTTTGTATAAACTTTATCTAATGTGTGGTTTATAATAGACTGTGGTACATAAACCATTTTCTATGTTATCTGTTGGTGGCAAAGTCACAATAACATCTGGTTTTACTGAATAATTAAGTAAATATAATTTCTTAATAAATATACCTAAAGAAACCTCATTTCTTGACTGGCTGTCTCAGAAGAAACACCTTTTGTGCTGTTGTCAGCCACTGTAGTCCTACGCTCTTTGAAAGGTTATGGGGCAGTGGTAGACTGGACAGATGGTTGCAATTCACAACCCTCACCACTAGATGTCACTAAATCTTACACACTGAACCTTTAATTAAAAAAAAAAAAATTAGCACCATCTTAGACACAGGACAGAGCAGCCTCTACTTAAGGCCGGGTAACATGAATTGTTCCCACACCAGTGTCAATATGTGGACTTGAGTATTTGAACAAAACCAAATGATGTGTTCTTTTTTATGCCATATGTTGAGAAATATATTTTAGTTTTTCTTCTGTCATTTAAAAACTAAAAGGCCAATTCACCTCGACAGGCAGCAGAATTTGGTCTTCAAAAGAAATCAAAGAGGAACTGATAACTTATACGCACCAACATTCAGTGTTTTTCATCACCCCTAATTCCAGTGGAATTTACTTTCTATAACAAACAACTTGTTCACAAAATTGCACAAAAGCATCAGAAACAGAATCGATTATCATTCTCACGTTTCAGTTTTTATGGTATAATGTAAGTTCAAGCATGAGAAGAATGATTTCAATATTCTGTAGTACAGTCGTCAGATCTATTTTGAATTTAATAAATTCTATACATTTCCTCATTTGTCTGCAAGTGAAACCAATACCAATTTACAGAAAATTGAATATTTCAAGACTTTAAATCCTGCTTAATGGAAGGTTTCTTGGTACACTACAGAAAACATATTTTTTGTGCGATGGTCCCATACTATAGGTAACCACACGCCAATGTCTATAGCTACTTACTACATCAGTCAGTGCATTCTATGTTATTTAATGTTGTTTTCTGATTGGTTGGTTTTTAGAGACAAACAGCCACATTGTGAAACTTAAAACGGTCCTAAATTTCTGAGTGTGTCCACATTAAGCATCTTGTTCTCTCAGTTTCAGCCATAAAACTGTGTTTTCTCACCCGAAAATAAGAGCTTTCCCAAAACGGCCTCCAGAGTGTGTCCATCTTAAAGCTGCCATGGTGTTTCAGTGTGTAGGCTGAAAAGACCGTGATGCGTATATATACTGCCATTGATTCTCATTCCATGTCCAACAAATCAACCACAACAAGAGGTCTGACCGTGAACACATCTGCCTGCTGCAGCTGCTGAAAACAAGGCTGATGAGAGCAAAGTCTGTGGGGCCAAAACAATAAACTAAAATACTCTAAAAAGCTCTGTAGGGCTGAGAGGAAGTGATAGAGTTGATGATAAGTCTCTTTGTGTTCATCGATACCAGCGACACCTCTCCCGCCTCATCCATTAGCGGAGCTTTAAGTAAGAGGTGTTTCTATCAGTGTCCTGGTCTTGTGGAGGTTATAAACACCATTACTCTAACCCACTTTTGACTAAATTCTCCTTGCTGAGCCTGAGTGTGTACAGGCAAAACAGAGCGTTTAGAAAATGATGTGATGTGTTGGGGTCTGTGTGGTATTAAATATAAGTCTAACAAAGGCTGATTTTGTCAGATGACTGCTGTCTATCCCACTCCTCACCAGAAGCTGGCTGTGCAGCAGTTTTGTTGTTTGCTAACTGAAAAGAAGAAGAAATGTAGTTTTTATTTTGTTCAGGTGTTTCACTGTGGACATAGGTGTCTATAAAAACGACATGGACATTAATGTGAACGCAAATCATTTCACACAGAAATGCTATTTTAAAACTTACATGGCTTAATGTGGGCGCAGTCAGATATTTGGCTGTTTTAAAATCGGCTGTCATGGGTTGTGTCTCACAAATGGCATCATTTGGATTTACTTTTGACTTGTGACGTTTGAAGGATGTCTGATTTCTCACCAACACCAGCAAGTGTATCTTTAAACTGTAAAAGTGGGGATAATTATTACCAAACCTGGCGCTTCAGACTCACACAGAGCTGCTATGTTGCTGCACAGACGTAAGACTGCAGGGTACTTACTGTGGTTTAGCACCTGCTATCAACAGGACCTGGATACACTCCAAGCTACCTGATCGAGCTGCCTTGTGGATGGGAGCCTCACCTACAAAATCCTGAAGACACAATGTAAAACTCCAGGGGACATCCATTTATAAGTAGGTAACAGTGACATATTGCATATTTGAACACACGCAGGAGCTGAAATGTTAAGTGGAAAATCTGAACCCTCTCAGTCTTAGGTGTACTCTCTCTCTTTGAAGTGAAATAAATACTTTTCACTTTTAGTTCAATAGCTTGACAAGAACATAATAAAAACATTACAATTATAAATTGATTTTAGATTATAGTAAAAGTTCAACTTTCATAATAGTAGACTTATGTTGATCCTTTCACATTTGTGTTTACCAGATAGTCGACAAGTTTCTAGATCCTAAAAAACAGACTCAAGTATGACACATTTGGAATGTAATTGCACAATATTACATCTGGTTACACCGCTGCTGGACGCTGTTGAAAGACTGACCTGCCCGTTGACGTCAGCCCCAGCCTGAGTCAGCCACACCACACAGTGAGGATGTCCTCCAAACGCTGCAGTGTGTGTCGGTGTCTGGTTGAAGCGGCTGGTCACCGTGTTCACCTCACAACCCATCTGCACCAGACGCACCACGCACTCCAGCTGCGTGCACGGAAACGCAAAGCAAAAGCCAGTAATTAGACCACAAAACCATCAGTTGTTAAAGAATTAAGTGATATAATCCAACATCGGGAGAACCGTGTCAATGAACCGTTGAAGAAAACTGACAGGAGCCTCCTGAATACAACGGGACCCTGTCCAGGGGTCGAGGCTGAGCGATGCGGGTGTAAATAAAGCACAAGAAATAACAGCTAAAAATATCAAGTTTAAAATGATACAAGACTAAAAAGTGACATTCATGTGAATCCCTGTGTGTCATCACACAACCGACACACCTTAATGCACCTCAGAACTCGCCAACCTCTCACCATCTCCGAGATACGTTTACATAGGATGCAGGACTCTGGTGTGGTTAAGTTAAAGGAATTTTTAGGAGAGAGCTCTTTTTTTACACACTACAGTATCATATCATGAAAAAGATCGTACAGGTGTATTTAAGTTTAATGTGAGCACCAGAAACAGACTGAGAGATTAAAGGCTCAGGAAACGTTTGTTTTGAGGTAATTAGCTGATTAGAGCTCTTCTTAGGTCGACATTTCTGTATTATAAAGTCTTTATTCTGAAATTCTAATACATTTTGAGATCTTAATCATCAAGATTAAAACAAACAAAACAAAGGCTTGAAATATTTCACGTTCTGTGTAATGAATCTAGAATAGAGGTTTTCAAAGTGGGAGGTGAGCCTCCAAACTGTTTCATGAGAGGCTCAATGAAATAAAATAAAGGATCTTTATTGTCATTCTGCCATGTAAACATGAAGTCAGTACCCAGGTCTCGGCTCGGCCAGTCTTGATATCATCATCATAAAACAATGCTTAAATACATCATAAAGTAAATAAAGTACCTAATATTGCACATTATATTCATTATTACATTAATTATAAAAAGGGGATAGGATAGCATAAATATGTGTGATTCGGAGAGTAGTTTAATCAGTCTGTCTTTGCGATCATATAACATGATCATGATCCTTTAGGCACCCAGGAACCAACAAGAAACACGAAAACTCTCCACTCTAGTCATCACTGCCACTTTTAAAGGCAAAATCACCAACTTATTTACAGCAACCTGTGTGTGCTTCATGCGGTGCTACGTATTGTATTGATGTATTGAGCTTGTTTTTTGTTGCCCTGCAGCTGTCTTGATCATTTAATTCAACTACTGTGTGTTATGTTTCTGCTGTGTGTGTTTAATTATTCTTTCATGTGTTTTATCTGTCGCTTTGTGACCGGTTTGTGAGGTTTGTTATTGGACTGTCTTGTTGCCCCGCCTTCTGCCTGTTGTTATTTTGGATATTCCCAGTACCCAGAGCCCTCCAGGAGGCCTTCCTCTGCTCCCAGGCCATTATTGTAAATAAGAAACTGTTCTTAATTTACTTGCCTGTTTTAATATAAATAAAAATAAAGGACTATAGCAAAACTGACCAGGTAAACTAAAGGAGGGGAGCCCGACATTCTCAGACTTTTAAAAACCACTGATCTAGAATATATGAAAGTTTTACTTTTTGAATTATGTTACCAAAAATAACTTCTTCCAAAAGACCTATTCTAATGTTATTAGATGCACCTGTACGTTTTTATCTAGAGCCTATTTTGGCGCCTGAAAAGCTATTGGCTCAATGGGAACCAATGAAAACGCTGCAAATCGTTACTTATTTATTTAAATATTTTTTCCTCCCAAAATAACTTTATTGTACAGTAACAGTGCAGCATCCATACAGCACGTTTAAATACTAGTCTATGGTTTTAATCGGCAGGATACGGTACTACAGGAAAGCAGATGGTGGAAATCAAGCTGCAGACTTTTACCAACAACACATTATTTCCATAAAATATCAACTTTCTGAAATGCTTCATGCACGTCCCTACTGTCCAAAGTACTTAGTACTGCAAGAAATGCGCAGGAATAACGTCTGCGTAAAATCACAAAAACATCCCGGACGGAGTTTTAGTGCAGCCAGTAACCCCCCCTCCAGGTTTACCTGTCCATAGTGAGCTGCCCAGTGCATGGGGGTCCATCCGTAGCAGGAGTCCTCAGCGGTCAGATGAGCCCGGTTCGGGAGCTGCTGAGACAGGGAGACCAAAGCGCCAACATCTCCGTCCCGACATGCGCGGTGGAGGGGGAACCGGCTGTTGAACACCGCGTCGCTGGAGAAGTCGGTCTGTAGTCCCGCAGACATGAGTGAGCTGTGAACAGCGGCAGACGGCGACGTTTCCCTCCCGTGTCCCCGGTCCGGTCCACCTAGCGAAAAAAAAAAGGTTCAAACACAAAGGAAGAGGAGATAAGCCTCTCTCTGCCCGGCGGGGAGCTGCAAAACCCGGACTGGAGTCTGGCGGCGCGAGCAAGTCGAGCCACTTCAGGACAGGTTTGGCAAAAAAACAAAAACGGACAGCAACACCAGAAACTTTAACATTAAACTCACAAATTAGAGAGTTTGTTTTCTGCTAATAAATTATCTGTAATCTAATAGCCTACAGGCCTTTTCCCTGCGCTAAGTCTTAGCTAATTGTGTTTTGGCTACTAATAAACAGTTTTTTATGCTAACGATCCAACAGGAAAACTAAAAACCAACAGCAACAAGTACAAGAAGACAACAGACCGACCATAAGATGTCAGCGTCCTTATTCCCGCTGGCTCTGGGTCACGGAGCGCAGCTAAGGACACAGGTAAACCAAGGAGACAGGTACCTCTGGAAACACGTGTCATCTGGTACCAAACTGCGCCAAGCTGTTCTTTTACTCCTTAAAACTTGCTGGTTGCTATTTAAAAGCTACTGGTGCTTTCTTATTAGTTCCTAGTAAATATTCCAACAATTCATTAGATACTAGGTCATTTTTAGTCACTAACTCTTCCCCTACTTGTAACTATTCCTGTTTTACTAGTAACAATTGATTAGATACTGGTAATTAGATTTTTGTTACTAGTCACTATTCTGTTACTTAGCAGATTTCATTATAGTTAGTAGTAACTAACAGCACATTTTTGCCAAACCCACGGGGCTCTGCAGTTCAAGAGATCTATTAATTAATTTCCATATTACTAGTATCTATTAAGTACCTATTATTTAGTCACAAGTAACTATTCCAAAATATACTAGTAACATTTTGAATGTCTTACTAGTACATTCTTTTGGGTTACTAGTCATTTATTAATGACTAGTTAATGGCTTGTTAATAGTAACATTTTAATTCATAAGAATTTAATAGTTACTAGTAACTAATGGAATATTTACTAGTATGTAAAAAATAAGCACTATATATATAAACCTTTATTTAAACAGGGAATGTTTAAATATGTTTGATACATGTAAGTTGTTCCTCAAAAGTAAGTGGCTTTGGATAAAAGCGTCAAATGAGTAAATGTAAATGTCCCATTGAGACACAGTCTCTTTTACAAGGGAGTCCTAAATGTAGAGATCTAGCTACCATTAATTAAAGAATTAAAAACAAGCAGTAAAACAAGTACACTAGTAGCTAAATAATAGTTACTAGTAAAATGGAAATGATTACTAGTAACTATTCAATTAGTTACTAGTGATTGAAGAATAGACGATATCTAAACTGTACAGCCCCACAGATTTCAATGGTAAAAATGTGCAAATAGTCACGAGTAACTAATTAAATAGTTACTACAAAATGTTGCAGTAGTATCTAATCAATTGGGATCAAAGGGTTAATCCTGGGTAAAAGCACCTGGACAAAATAATAAGACCTTGCAGCTGTAGCTTTACAGTCCTGAACATATTGAGCCATATTTTGATAATCGGTTTAAGTGATTATTTTATAAAAAAACATCTTATTCCAGCTTCTTAAATGTGAATATTTTCTGTTTTCCCCAGTCCTCTATGACAGTAAAGTGAATATCTTTGGGTTATGGATAAAACAAGGCATTTGAGGACGTCACCTTGTGCTTTGGGAATCATCCGTCCATCGCCAACCGCTTATCCTGATCCAAAGACACCTATCCTGTGCAAGGTTACAGGCAGTGATCAACAATTTTTAGAGGCTTTATAGACCAAGCAATTGATCGATTAATCTAGAAAATAATTAAAAAATAATGAAAACAATCATTAGCTGCCGCCCTAATGTGAATTTCACAGTTTGACCAAACATCGATATCCATGAAGTTAATCCACCTCGTCCAGCTTAAACATCGCAGTGACCACTTTAATGAACTGGCCTTGACATCCTGTTCAGCAGCTTTATCTCGCATGAACACAACCAGGGCTTAACCTGTGACTTCAGGCAGCTTACTAGGTCAAACACAGATAGCCTGCAACCTGCGTCCATCATCCTGCAGCAATGAGCCTTGACTATTAGGCTCACTTTACCTGGGACTGAAGGTAAATGATGCCTCTGGTGGTTCCTGGATACAACTCAGGGGACACATGAAAAACCACATGTGCAGAGATGTGTTATTTTGGTGCATACCTTTTAAAACACTTTCAGAGCTACGTCTGCATTAAGGTCTGTCTTTTTTTTTCCTTCAGGATGAGTTTGTCAGAGTGAGGAAAAGAGATTTAGAGAAGTTAACCACAGAAGTCATGCAGCTGAGGGAGTTCCTGCCCAGAGTTCTGAACGGGGACCTGATTGAAATGCTGCGCAAAGCTCGAGCGGCTCAGACAAGTACGCCTCCATTAAATCTAACCTTGAAGGCAGAAAACAAGGTGGATGGCGTGTCAGCTTATGTGTGTGTTATATAGTAACTAGAGTAACAGTGGTGTGCAAACTGTCATCTCCAGGGTTTTTTGGAGTGTTTCACTTTGATGGTTTTGATGAGGCTCGTTACCTGCAGCAGCAGGTCTGAGTGATGTCCTCAAGCTGTCTCAGACTGAGGAGCTACTTTCAGTTTTAAATGCTTTGTGAATTACTACAAAACTGCAGGAGTTTAGCTAGTTGAATATACTGTAAAACATAGCCTAGTCCCAATTAGCGGTTTAGTGTCCACTTTACGCCCTAACTCAGGAGAGAACTGGTGGACACAGCTGGTGCAACCCAGTGCTGGTCTGGTTTTTATAGTTCAGTGGATGTATTAGACCTCTTAAAGGTCACCTGGTCACCTGCTTGAACTAGTTCTAAGCTGCTTAGATCGTGTATACCAATATAAATGTCAAAACTTTTGCCAATGTCATTTAGATTCTCCACAATTCAAACGTTCAGTTAATTTTACGGGAACGTGACCTTGGTGAGAGACAATGTGTGTGTGTGTGTGTGCATAGTGAGGGAGCGCCTTGCTGTGGAACAAGAGCACTTGCAGCAGGAGTGTCTGCACCTTCAGTCCCGACTGGATGCGGCGCAGACTGAATGTCAGAAGGAGAGAGAGGTGAGAGAGGGCAGGCGACATAATGTAAATGTAAAATTCATCTCGTGTTTCTTTACACAACAATGAGACGCTTTCAAACATATCAGACTTCTGCCGTTATGCAGCAATGCAGATAGTGGATCATTATAAATGAACACAATTATTAAATGTACCAACACCATGTTTTATGGCTTCACCTCGTCCATTAGTTTGTCATATCAGGACACCTTACCATTTGTGTGTGTAGGAGAAGCTCCTGTTACGTGAGCAGCTGTGGCAGAGCGGAGCAGAGCTGCAGCAGCAGGCGGACTTCTGCTCTGGTCTGGGATCTGCAGCCTGCAGTCTGCTGTGGAGCTGCTCTGCCAAGGAGGACACTGTGGCACACTGGCTGGTCGATGTGAGTCATCTCCGCAAGCCTGTCTGTGTGTGTGTGTGTGTGTTTGTGTCTCAGACTCTCAGAGTTTCATATTAAACGGTGGCATAAATTGATATCTGACAGCTGATTGGTAGAGTTGTGTTGTCTGATGCGTGTACATTGTGTGTGTGTGTGTGCTGATGGTGCAGGGTAAGCTGCAGTCCTTCCTGACCTTAGCTGCTCAGACTCTGGAGAGCTTCGTCAGGTCTCTGGATGAGGAGGTGAAAACTGAGGACCACAACTCCCAGGATCACCAGTTTGTGCTGGCTCTGGCTGGAACCATTACTAGTGAGTTCACAGCTTCTAACACTCTATGAGATTTATTTTTTGCACCACTTTCCTCTTGGCCATTTAAGAGTATATTCTGTGCACGAGTAGATTTGCCTCACCTGGATCCTCTGAGTCACATCTGCTCACATTATTCCTGTGCATTTCCTGCCCTTTAATATGTATGCAAGTCATTAGTCGCTGTGAATGTCAGAATGTCATTTCTCAGGCTGATAGAGAGCAGTCACGTGACATTGTCACCATCTCAGACAAGTTAAAATGTCAATTGACTGTGTGTCAGTGGCTCACAGCGACTCCAGTCCAGCCGTCCTCCAGTCACCTGCTTTGTCTTTGTCTCCCATCAATCAGACATAGCAGCAGTGACGTGTGGGCGGGACTTCCTGTCCAACTCGGCTCATGTCCTACTGGACACTCTGACGAAGCTTCTGGAGCTGATGAAGCCTGGCGTCTTCCCCAAACTGAAAGTGTACGTGAAGCTGCCGCAGACTACAGAACACAAACCGCTGGTCTTTACACTGTTGGTCTGAACATCGTTTCCATTGTGAACTTAAAGGAGCCGGCTCACAGAGCTTGTTCGCGACATATCATTCTTGTGAAACGATCCTTTCATAGAATGAATGAGTTCTTCAGTTTCGTCCTCATTCTGTATAAAAATGACTTTTGTCAGCTGAAGTTAATATTGGTTTTCAGCAAATTCCCTTAAATCTAAATTCCCTTAAAAGTTAAATCTAAATTCCCTTAAAAGTTGGTATCTTTCAAATTTTTTCGTACCAAATATCTAATTTGTGTTTCCACCATGGTTTCCACAGACGGTATTTCTGTGCTGACCTGTGGCGGAGGATAATGTGCATGTCAAACTTGTTTTAGGCACCGGGGATCCAACATGTGGAGGATAGCAACAAGTGCACTAGCAGCAACAGCTCCGCCTCTTCTTGTTGTATGGAAACCGGTGTTAAGTCAGTTTTGCGGTTGTTACCTGTCAGTAGCTCTTTTTCAAAGCCTTGATTTCTCCCAATTTTGTAATATGTTAGAAAGAGCTAACTAAGGCAGATGTTTCACAGTTTTGATCACCTCAAAATCACCAAAGAACTGAATGTGTCTCTGACACACCACTATAGGCGGAGTTAGGGAGCGTCTTTAAAGTGCAGTGAAATCTGTTGCAATCGTCTATAACTTGCATTGTTTTTCAACATAGAAAACCACAATACTGTACAGACAACCCTTAAACATTTCACACCTGAGTTTGAGGGGAAAAAAGTTAAGAAAATGAATTAATTAAATATTTATGCACTTTGCGAAGTTATTTTAATCGCTTGCTCATTTATGAATATACTAACATTAATCCTCCTCTCCTCTAAACCTCCACTCTGAACCCTCACAGCTGTTGGAGAGGAGGAATGATGATATTGTGATTCATTGTGCGATAGAGTGTTTATAGACTAGAAAAAAATCAGAACCTCTACTTTAATGAATGGCGTGACCTCTTAAAGTTCAAACATCAGTAGTAATTGTCTGAGCAAAAGCTCATATACCCAGAATAAAGAAACGTGATCAGTCATTGAACTTTGCAGTGCAGACCAGCCGCCATGTGTGCACGTCCACCACTCACTGATCAAGCTCCAGTGAATCCATGTCAGTGTCTGGATGTGGGCAGTAGGTGTCAGCAACGTTCTTCTGCAGTACACACTAGTGGATTAGTAAAACTGACTGTGCTCATGTTTTGCTACAGGTTGATGCTGATGGCTCTGTATAATGTCAGCATCAGTGTTAAAGGACTGAAGTACATCAGTGAGAACCCAGCACTCCTGCCTCTCATCTCCACCCTGCTGGACGGTAAGGAGACCGCCGGTCTCATTCAGAACAACTCAACTCTGGTACAAACTCGGAGACATGCGGACATAAATGTTACATACACGGACCACATCGTAAACAGAATGTGCACCAAAGACACCTCTGATAAGACTGTTGAAAAGCTGGTACAGTTCTGGTCAAACTTCTCTACACTTGTAAAGGGCATTTATTTATTTTTGGGGATTTTACTTATTTCTGCAGCTGCTCTTTTTCTTTGACACAATAATTGAGAAATGTAGAAAAACAATTAAGTTTGGTTTCATTTGTTTGTGGGCCTTAATCAAAATTATATTATATAGTTCTGTATATTATAAGTAGGCTTGGACAGTATTATGGCATATCCTGTTAAAAACAGACGGTACCGGGGGCAACGGTGCTCTGGGCGAAATTATTGATTGAAATTTTTTTTCCCGCCGTTTTAACCCCAAAACCCTCCTATGTTGTTGCTCCATGTCTAAGCGGGCGTCATCTTCATTATTTCGTAATACTCCTCCTGTTTTTAATCAACATTTAAATTTTTTGTCATTTGGAACTTGGTTGTATGGACAGAAAAAGTGTTTTAAAGATATCTATCAATAAAAGTCAACATTTTAACAGTAAATATTGCCAAAATATGGAAATTTGCCTGGTATATTTGAAAACTGTGGTATTTTACTTTATTTTCATCAGATTTACAGTTACAATTGCATTCTGGGTGTATTAGAAGATATTCAGTTGCATTAAAAGCTTCCTCACTATGGTTTTGATGGTTTATTGCATTGAAATATACATTTTTTTTACCATGCGAGGATAAAAATATCAGATTTTTTTCTTTATTGCATCTCCATGTCTGTAAAAGTAAAATAAATATATTAATATACAATGGATTTATGTTCCTTTGCTTCCGACTTTTCAAAGGAGACCAGAATTATGCATCTAGGCAAATGGTTGTGGAGTCATTCCTGATTCATTTTGGGTTTGTTATTTTAGGCATTTTTTCTGGATGGTATGCCTTTCAATACCGTCACAAAACACAGACACTCCTCTTTCTGTATAACTGGTGCTATATTGAGGGGAAGATGCCACTGACCAGGTTGATATGTACTTTCATGGGTGCTGCCATTGTAGGAACTCTTGAGTGCCGTTCCAAATTATTTTCCTACTATAAAAGGCCAAAATGTCTGCTGTGAAGACAAGTCTACTGTGAATGTGAAAATGATCCAGAACCAAATGCAGCAGTTCTCCTGGTTGTAAACTTGTTGTTCTGTTTGAACCCCGCGTGTCAGTTAGCCATGTGCTTTAATCTCTCCCAAGCCAGTTAATCTGCTGCCATGCTGGAGTTTCTTTTTCACCTCGTGGGGTCATGCTACATGAAGATTTACTGAATTTAATATACAGATTGAAACAGATGGAACTTAATTTACAGATGGAAATTAAACATGATTATGACGATGTCCCTGTAAAACAAAACAAAAATCAGTGTCTAGGGTGTGAGCCTCCACACTGCCTCTGATCTGTTTGTCTGACAGATGGAGACTGGGAGGTGTGTCTCCACTCTCTGCGTCTCCTGCAGTCGGTGTTGTTGGAGGAGGATGTGCTGCTCCTTTTGGGCTCCTCCGTGCTGGATCCAGACCTCCAGGCTCGTGTCAGTCGTCTCACCTCCAAGGTGCAGCCCAGCCTGAGACTGGCTGCCCAGCAGACCCTGGAGGACCTGAATGCCCTCCAACAGGTACCACCGTTAAAATAGAACTGTTAAAAAAGAAAGGCTTTTTGAGATTAGGGTCTAAATATATGTGCTTCAATAAATTTACCTTTACTACATACGTTATTATGCAACATTTTTCTTGTAGGACAGTAGGTTTGTTTACCTACCATGACTGGCAGTGGCAAAACTGTGTTCCAACATGTGCGACCATGTCTGAACTAGAAGGAGGGCTTAATTAGTCTTCAACTATATGTTGTTGTATTTTGGTACATTTCCTGTGCTTCTGTAGGCACGATAAGCAATTGATAGAAAACTGTGCAAATTTCATCAATCATATTGTCTATTACATAAATGCAAGTTTGTGTGGAGACAAAAAAGGAAACAGGATTAGCGGTGCTGACTTGCTGCCGTCTTGACAAAGTGTTCTGGGATGCTTTTGCTCGTAATCAATTAAGCCGACAACAGGCCCAAGGCCTAGTTTTAAATATTGTAAAATGTGAAAATTGTGGATGTCTAATTAAAAATAATGAATTATTAAGTGTGTCTTTCTGTGTGTAAATGAAGACTGTTTGTGTGTTTCCAGGGCCGGGGGTGTAAACAGAGCAGCCTCTAATGTGGATTCAGTATGTTCATTCCAGTCCTCCTCCTCTTGTTTAACTTCCCTTCATGTCACATCAGATCTGTCTGTGTTTCTGTTCTTATTAGCACTTATACTCATATTGCAGCTACTCATATGCAAAGTGAGTAGAAAATGCAGAGATGAAAGCTTTCATCACAGTTTAACCTCTATCTTAAAGTTAAAGAAACAGATTTTCATATCTAAGCTTTTATAACTGTTTTTACTTGCACTACTGAGCCTTCAGATTCGTTCTCATGATTGTGTCTTGGTTTGTTACTCATTTGATGTAATACAGGTTTGTACAAGACACATTAAAGATGATGTTTGCACACTTTTAGAGAACTGTGTTTCTGTCACATAGAAGCAGCCGATGATTGACACACACTCAGGTATTTATGCATATTTAATGCAATTTAATTCATTCTTTTACTCCACTACATCTCAGAGGCAAATACTGTACTTTTACACCACTGCTTTGCCTGACAGCTGTAGCTATATGGCAGAATTGACAGTAAGGTTGACCTTGAATGTTAAATTCCTGCCTATTGAAACCATGTCTGCCTTTTAAGTTGAATTTTTCAGATTAACTGAAGGATTAGGTTGTCCTTTCTTGAGGCTTACTGCTTTATTGTTGTGTATTAAACTACCAAAGATTATATAAAACAGTTAAAATGAGCAGAATTTTAAACAACTTCATAAAGTCAAATGCCACATGCAGCAGTACTATTAATCCAAAAACATAATATATAATATGAAAACACTCACTTAAGTACTTCTACTTAAAGGATCTTAATACTTCCTCCATTTGTCCAAATTTTTCTTCTTTCTTCTAATAATCCAGACGACTACTACTACTACTTCTTCCTTTACTTTCTACTTCTATCTTCATCTTCAGTGTAGTAACGAAACACGCTCTGTAGAGCCATGGCGGAACCATGGCGGTGCAACATGTCGACATCCATGACAGAGGACCCGTGGTATATGTAGATAGTACTGGCTCGTTCTAAGGTAACATAACGGTTCATTATGTAAGGTCTTTTACACACTGCCGTTTTGAAGCTTTGAGTTTGGCCGATAGGGCGCCGCCCTGAAGCATACTCTGCTTTGTGGTCTATTTTCTTCTAAATGGGACCATAATTTACTAAATGAACATCATGTTGTATTGGAGAAGACATGAAACTAGCGACTGAGACCATAAACTTACTAGGAAAGTGTTTACTGAGGTAATAAATCAGCTGAGAAGTAGCAACATTTTACCATTATTTCTGATGGAGCCGGACTTCTTTTTGCAACCAGAAGAGTCGCCCCCTGCTGGCCGTTCAATAGAATGCAGGTTTAAGGGACTTAAACCGCATTTTGATCACGTCTCGGACCGGACGAATTGCTCTATGATGTTTTTAAGCAATACTGAACTGATTTTTTGCAATATTTCTGAATGTCAAAATTCAGATTTTGATCAAACACAACACCAAGATTTCTAATCTTCCTTCCACTCAAAGCGCTTTACACTTCATGTCACATTCAACCATTCACACGCCGATGGCAAAGGCTAAGGTGCCAACTGATCATTAGAAACAGAAACATTCACACACAGTTACACACCAGTGGCACAGCCATCTGGAGGATTTGGGGTTCGGGTTCTTGTCCAAGGACACTTTAACATGGAGACTGAAATCTGATATGAAGGTTAAAGAATAAATCCACACAAGAGTTGCCTTTTGTTAATTGTACAGCTTTATTGTATGTCTCTTTAGTATGGACTTGGAGAATGGAGTAATGAGCGGGCATCCATTGAACAAGGCCTAGACTACAGTACAGGATATATTTAAGTCAAGAAAGGAGAGGATTCAGAGAGTCAGGACAAGAATGGAAGCAGCCAGGGCTTCAGAGAGCTTCACTGATGGGAAAATCTGGGACAAGACATGTGTGACATTTACCTCCAAGCTTAACCATCTGTACAGTCAGAGGGCTCGCGCTGACACACATCAAACAACAGTCAGCAGAATGAAGCGTAGGCCATGTGAATGTCTCGTCCATAGATGAGTTTTTGACTAAAAAACTTCCTCTGCCCCTCACTTAACCATCCTCATGGGGAGATTTATATTAAGCTCAAAACAATTATACTAATAATACTGTGAGAGTGTGCTAAGAAGAATCTACAGAGGAGAAAGTGAAGTGAGGAGGACACAGATATCCTCTCGGGGAAAGGGAGAAGAAGAAGCCAAGGGGTGGAAGATTCGGTGGTCCTCCATCCCGGGCGATGCAGGCGGTGGGAGAGTCGAGCCCCTCCAGCACCCCTGATCAACTCCCACCACTCAGCCTCTAGGAGGATGGAGCAGCGTTGGTCTTGTCATCACGGGTGACGGGGATGCTGCGCTCGCTGCGCCCGGACTCGCTCCCCCCGGAGACCTTTGGCCCGGTCAGAGTCAGCAGACCATCAGCTGACAGGGTGCAGCTGATTGCTGATTGGTCAACGTTGGAAGGGAGGCGGTAGCGGCGGTGAAACTCACGAGAGATGTAACCGTGGTCGTCCTGAAAAACAGCAGGATTAATGCCATGATGGCAGGGTCACTTCAGGGAAAGACTTCATTATTAAAGGAAAAGTTAACTCCAAGAATGAAGTTCTGTCTTTATATAAAATGGCCATCACTTTCTACAAATTCACTGTTTTGAAACTCACAGTTGAACTTAAATACCAAAACCGATCTGGGATCAAAGTTACATCAGGAACTACAACAAATTAACAATAATTTAGGGGCTCCTGTAGCATATTTAAAATGTTTTTCAGCTGAAAGTCATGGATTTGGCTGATGCTTTTTCTATAGCATGATCTTTTTTTGGCTTCTTAAGGAGGGCCATGACTTAATGAGTTTTGATGGTTTGGTTTGAGAGAGGGTGTACAATCATTTGGCTACAAAACACCAAGAAGGGCAGCTGCCTCCACAATTTTATATGGCCTTTTAATTGACTGAGGATGAGCTGATAATGGTAAAAACTGTATTTTCTAATCCAAAGACAGCACTGCAGAGTATTTATTTATTGTGCCCGCATTTAAGGATGAATTTTGAATGTACATAAGATTAGTGATGCACAACTATAAGGTAATAAACTCAAATTCTGAAACAAAACTGATAAATTTACACATACAGTGTTTCAAATATGGAGCCCCCTCTTAGAATAAATTACTTTGAACATTAAAGAACGCCTCTTATAAATACCTTTTAAGCAATTACATTACTTTGTTTAAGACATTTTTTCAGGAAGTAATTTCAAAACCGTGCTTAAGTGTGTAAGTATTACTAGCAAAATGTTCTTTTAGTATGAAAAAGTAAACAGCCATATTGTGCAGACAAATGGCTTCTGTCAGTGTTTTACTATAATATGTTATGTTTTGTGGGGCGGCTGTGGCTCAGGAGGTAGAGCGGGTCGTACATTAATCAGAAGGTCGCGGTTTGACCACAGCTCCTCCAGCTGAATTGCTGTTTAGCACTGAAACCAAAATTGCTCCCATTGATGTGTGAATGTTGTGAGCAGTTGGCACCTCGCACAATAGCCGCTGCCAACAGTGAGTGAAAGTGACATTTAGCGTGAAGAGCTCAGAAGAACTGCCCTGTTTTCAGCTTTGTGCAGTTAATCCAAAATTTCTTTTTAAATTGTTCATTTCGGCTTAGAGGGAAGCGAAGGTTTTCAACCCACAGAGGAACCCCTCAGTTTATCAGAAAATCTCTGTCAGACAATCGAGTAGAGTAAGAAGTACAATCCTTGCCTCTGAGATGTAGTGGTGGAGTATAACATGGCACAAAATGGAAATACAAGTACCTCAAATTTGTTCCACTGCTGATGTTACACAAAACATAGCACTCTCTCAACTCAAGTTGCTTTTGGATCAAAGTTACGCTGCTCTTTGGAGGGAACAGAACCAAAATAATTGACCAACCCCATGCCTTATTAAACAGTCTTACCAACTATTTGTGTGTATAAGAGAGAGAGGAGAGGAATAGTACCTGTCTTTCTCCATGCTTGCCCTGGATCTCCATGTAGTCGTCAGTGACCTTCACACTGAGCTCATCAGGAGAGAAGTGCTTGACGTCCAAGTAGACTGTGAACTTATCCCTGTCAGACCTCACCTGTGGGACACACACAAACATAGAGTGTCATCATAACACGGTCAGAATATAGATTTAAGAGACTGAACCTCTCCAAGTGTAAGTTCTTGTACTTTTAGAAATGCTGTTTCTTGACTGTTGAGCACAGTAGAAGTTACGTTTAGATGTAAAGCATCGAAACTCAAGACGTTGAAGGGAAAATTCTATTGAACTAAGCATCTTTCTTTTTAGGAAACATGTTAAGATGAGCTCAACGTCGCTCTGTCTTTATATCTGTTCTCCTACGAACATATAAGTTTCTCCAAAGTACGACTGTGCTCACTGACATGAAGGAGCCGGAGTCGGGTGTTGTTACCTCAGAGATGCCGGAGTTGGTAGAATCCAAAAAGTTGCGGAACAGCGACTGTCTGTAATAGGGGCTGATGGAGGAGGTGGTGTAGGGGAAGAGGTCGTAGTCAAACATGCCCTCTCCGAAAAACTGGTCAAAGAGTCGGGCAGGGTAGACGGAGCCCATGGCACGTCTGAACCAAGGGTGCTGGATGGCAATATCCATAGCGACTGGAGAGAGGTTTGGTCTAGCTCGGCTTGGCTTGGCTCAGTTTGGCAGATGTACCTGCGCAGCTCAGAGACCAGCAGGTGAGGAAAGCGAGGCGAGGCAAGATAGAGAGAGCAGAATGTGGGTGAAAAGCGAAGAATGTTTCCAGAGTGCTTTGTTCTCCGCTCTCCAGCTGTCTCCTCTTTATATACCTGAGAGCCAAAAAGAGGGGCTTTAGACACGATCCCTCTGGAATGGCATTATCTCATGGTGGGTTGGGCCCCGTCAGCAGAATCAGGGTTGAGCATGGGGGGGCAAAGCTGGGTCCACACCATGGTGCAACCCAGGGCCACTCACACACCAGACACCCAGGGCTGCCAAAACAAACCCTACTGGAGGGAGAGGAGGGAGGAGAAGGGCACGGCAGAGACAATGAAGTCAGGAAGCCAGCGAAAGACAGAGAGGGATTTTACCTGGGTGATAATGCATCAAACAGACACACACATATCTGTTCTGTCAGTCAGTCAGTGACATAATGCTGCTGCATTGTTCTGCCCGTGTGGTTGGACGGAGGGCAGATTTAGACACAATGCTCCCCAGGGTCAGTGGAGCAACAACAACTGACGTGGAGAGATGAGAACAGATTTTTTTTCATCGTGCAAACGTATTACTAACTAATGTAGACGACTTAAGTCAAAAGAACAGCAGCATTTAAAAAACTGCTATTGAGATTTTTAAATAGAAATTAAGATTAAGCCAACAGGAGGCCCCATTTCTGCAGACCGTGTCATGATTACTTCAACTCACTAATGAACAGGTAAATTAAGGAAAACCACTGAAAGGACTGTACACCATGTCCTGGCCCTAAACAACTGTACCGATACTTTCCAGTCTGGATTTTCACCGTGCAGGAGCTGTGAGACTGCTTTTGTAAGGGTTTTGTGTCTCACTCATTATAATATGACACAAACAGAGATCTGAGCTAATTGCTTTTGGTGCCAAAAAACACTAATTAAAAGTCAGTGCTCACCTTGAAACCCGAATGTTTCAAGACCACAAACCGAGCTGACATTTTAACAGTGGTTCTCAAACTTTTTTCACACACAGGACCCCTAAATTGATACAGATTAGACGACTAGTTCCCCCCGTTTAATTGAATTTTTGCTCTTAGATGTTTTATTACAGAAGGTTTATGCAACCAAGTTGTCACACTGTCTCTAATTGTGTTACTTATGGATGTAATTATAACAAAATATATTGTTTCCTTTTTTGCTTGGAAGCCCCTAAAGGACACCTGGGGGTCCTTGGACCCCACTTTAAGAACCACTGCATTAAGATAATATCAAAATCAGCCTACTACCTTTAAATATAACAAGAATTAAGAAAAACTTATCGTATCTCTGTAAAAAGTGGATCAGACAGAGTCCTCTGTAAGACATCACAGCGGAACACATCGGTCACAATATCATCAAAGAATTGACTTTTAAACTATATTACTGGTTTCTGAAGCACCAAATAATTTAGAGCTTATACATTTCATTCAGAGGTGAATATTGTACTTTTACTTCACTACATTTATCTGACAGCTTTACTTCCAAGTTACTTTACAAATGATGATGTTTGCATATTATGTTTGGGATTGAACTACACAACAGTATATGAAGGTACAGTTGAAATGATTGGTTGATTGACAGAAAATGAATGATATATTGAACTGTATTTAACAAGTCATGTAAAAACATGGTTCCAGCTTCGCCAATGTGAGAATTTGCTAGCTTTTCCTTTTTATCATCTTAGAAATTTTAAGTTCTTTTTGAATAAATTTGAATTTTGTACTTTTGGTTGAACAAAACAAGCATTGTAAAGGTGTCGCATGGGGAAATTGTAATGACAATTCTCACTATTTTCTGAATTTTTACAATCAATTAACTGAGAAAACAATCATCCACAATATAAATAATCAATAGTTGCAGTCCAACTGTATACAAAATAGAAAAAGATTTGCTTCCCTGAGCAGTAAAATCCTGGTTTCACATAAATGCATGAGTAATGAGAATCTTATATACACTGATCAGCCTTTACATTATGACCACTGACAGGTGAAGTAACTGGGTCAACATGTTGTCCTCAAAGTTGATGTGCTAGAAGCAGGAAAATTTGGCAAGAGTAAAGATTTGAGTGACTTTGACAAGGCAAAGCTGTGAAATGGCGACAGGGTTACATCACGTGGATGGCCAGATGTGTGCGTCGCTTACCAGGGGAACACGTGGCACCAGGATGCACTATGTAAAAAGTTCAAAGTGTGGGCCTGGCCTCAATTCCCCAGATCTCAATCCAATTGAGCATCTGTGGGATGTGCTGGACAAACCAGTCCGATCCATGGAGGCCCCACCTCGTATCTTAAACTTAAGGATCTGCTGCTAACGTCTTGGCGACAGATACCACAGCACACCTTCAGAGGTCTAGTGGAGTCCGTGCCTCAAAGGGTCATGGCGTCAGTTTTGGTGGCTAAAGCTGTACCTGCACAATATCAGGCAAGTGGTCATAATGTTACAGCTGATGTGTGTATACATAAAACAGATACACTAACATGAACACTTGTACAATCTAATGCAATTAAAAACCCGGCCATAGTTTGTAGCCAACAGTTAATTCTAATGTGAACCTAAGGGTCACTTCCCATGCCTGTTGTTTCACCACCAGTGGCTTCCCGCCGCCTGCATTAGTCTAATCCCACAGGGCTTTGCCCAGCCAGCACAGGGGCTTAGCAGCTCCATGCCCCACCAGGCCAAGAGCAACTGGGTCGGGCAGCCGGGGTTGGGGCTGTTTTAGGGACAGTTTGGGGAGGTTTTTGGGGTCGCGAGCTGCTGCAGACCGGACATAGATGCCGTTAGACTGGCTGCAGTTCAGCAGAGTCAGCATTCTGGGTTTTTATCAATGGGACAGACAATGCGGGAGTGATGTGTTTCCACAGATCTGAAAAGCTGTTTTGGCCTACAACCTGGCAACCCGGTTGGGTGGCTCATATTCATTCATTGGTTTGTTAAAGGAGAGTTTCACATTTTGTCTGTCTTGAATGAACACTAGAGAATAGAGAGAGTAAAGCTTTAATGTCACTATGGCTTGTAAACAGCAGTGAATAGCAGTAAATACAACAATAAATAAAAATATCGCTCCAACAAATTCAAACATAGAGCTCATACACAAATAAAAGCACACAGGTTAACACCAATGCCGCTGGTGTCATTGTCACCAAAACCATCAGAGGAAGCAGTGAAATAAAACACTAATCAGAGGGTCATTGGTTCAGTCCCCGGGCTCTGCATGGCAAAGTGTCCTCAAGCAAGATCCTGTACCCTAAATTGCTCCTGATCGCTGTGCCGTTGGTGTGTGAACGTTACATCCTGATGAGCAGCTGGCACCTTGCATGGCAGCCTCTTTCATCCCTGTATGAATGAGGTGAATGTGACTTGCAGCATAAAGCACTTCACATTTTTTCGCAGTACCTTGCAACAGTTTTTGGTCACCGTAATCAGTCCTCCTATTCATACTGAGATCTGTTCCTCACACACCCTGGTTTCCTATAAATTAGCCTCGTATTCACTCTGGCTGAACTTTTTGCACAGCGTGAGGGCTGAGAATCTCTTCTCAGTAAGTCAGTAAGGTCAGGAGGCACAGAGGTGTTGACGGCGCCAACTAGACATGGGCCTAACATTGTAAACCTGAGAACCACTGTGTATTTATTTATTTATTTCCATGAATTATGGTCCCTGCTTGGTCCATGCATAGTGACTTGTGTATTCGCTGCTTTGCTCTGGAGCCCAAATGCTGATATGTTGTCACTGAGGATGTGTGATGCTTGATTGACTGTATTGTCTTTGCTTTATTTTTGTTTTATATGAACGGAGTACTGAAACTAAATTGCCCTATGGGGATAAATAATGTTTGAATTTAATTAATTGAATTGAACAATTACAGTGACCAAAAGCAGTTTAATTAGGCTCTACATCTGGGTAAGTCACTGTTGTTTCATGACAGGCTTAAAAAAATCCATCCTTTACAGTTGAACATCTGGGGTGATTCAACTCCATCAACAGTGGTGAAGCAGGTTTTGTCATAGTGGAGATTTATGTAGCACAAGGCTATAAAACAGAAGATATACTATCTGTACTGATGAAACTGAGATATTCCTGCTCTTTGAGGGTTCCTCTCCACAGTCAGATCATCTCACAGAGGCTGAGTTCTGCTGCCCCCTGCTGGACTGACATCATGTCCCCTTCATCACCTTTTAAACTCTAAAATCCCTGACCCAGATAGAGATCAGGGACTGTACACTACCAGAGCCTGTCACATCTAATATTCAGAAACAGTTGAAAAACTGGTCAAACGCTGTGTTGGACACCTGCCTTCATTTGAATAAAGTTGTTTTCCAATAGTTATTTAATAATATGTGTTTGTGTGTGTCTGTGTGTGTAAATATCACAGTGATACTGCACCCTGCTGGTGTTTTACTGCCCTCAGATGGGAATTGTTACTGTATTCACAGCGCTGAGGAACAAGGACAGGATGTGATGAGTTGTTAGCGCAGAGCTTTCAGTCCTGACAAAAGATAAAAACTCTTGCCTCGATCATTGTTTGAAATACACACTGAACCTAGCAGTCTTAAATATTATTTAACACATCTATACAAAATAATATAATATTCTTCATCCCAAGTAAAAATGATTAGTAACTATATAGAAAAATGGATGAAGAATGATTGGTTATGAACTTCCATCATCACAGGACAATATCTTCTACACTTCTGTAGGTATTGATTATCACGCTTCACCACATGACACCATCCTCTACACACAGTACTAAACCAGGAATACTTCCTGTGGTGTTGGGTGATATATCTAATGTTGACAGCCCTGATTTTTCTTTAATGTGTTCTCTATGAGCTGTGTGACGGTCACCGCATCAACTGGGCATTTGAAATAAGAGATGTTAGTGGACTTAAACAAAGAGCCCAGCCCGGGTGCTTTGTTTTACAATGTCTTACACAGTACTACTTCCTTTAAGTGGCGCTTAAAGTTTCCTTTGTGTACACATTTATGAAGCAATATGTTGCGTAAGTGTTTTCCTGACATGGCACCCTGTCAGTAACACAAAGACACCTTAACAATACTTCACACTTCAATGACGAAGAAGTAGAGATTAAGAAAATGTGTCTTTTAGTGTCTAGTGTGGGTCAGACTCCAAAAACACTAGATTCTACATTTCCCATAATGCAGCTTAACCTTGGATCACCCATGTCCGATGATGCCCCTGTCAGCTCAAGTTTGTGATGCAATCTTTCAATGCAATCGTTCTGTTGTGAACTGTAGTCTGCACCAAACAGAGCCCCAGAAGACTTTTTCACTTTTTGTTAATTGTGCAGTTCACATTGTTAGTGAAGCTTGATCAACTGCACATGTTTGCATGTTGTTTCTTTTTATTTATTTGTGGGTCATTATAAATGTCATTATTACCTCTATTACTAATCTGCTACTTACGAGTTGTGAAAGATTTCTTTGACCGATGACTAACAGTAATTTGTTTAAAAGGTAATTAATAAGGTCATTATGTATCATGGGTCCAACTTTCTAATAAAATATCAATTCTGTAGTTAATAAAGACGCCAATAAAGGCTCACTTTCTACTGAGCCAACAGAGAAAGTCAGTCTGTCATCTTTTAACTATAATAACTACAAATGGCAATAAAGCCTGCAGTTGAAAATGTTAAGCTGAAATAAATGTATTGTAGTCAGATCCTCTGTAACTGATGATAAATGATCTATCAACCATGTAGATGAAGTAGCCGACATTTACTCAAGTACTGCACTTAAGTAAATTAGAGGTATTTGTACTGTACTTTCTTCTTCTACTCAGTACATCTCAAAGGGAGATATTGTACTTTTTACTTCACTACATTTATCTGACAGCTTTAGCTACTAGTTACTTTACAAAGTGAGATTTTTACACACAAACACATAAAGAGTTTAAAAATATGATGTTTTGTTATAAATTAAACTACCCCAGTTTATACAAGAAAAGCTACATAGTCATTTTTAATGTAAAAACAGTTCACAAACGTGAAGATTTGCTGCTTTTCTTATTTTGATTTCAATGTTTTTTAGTCATTTTAAGGGTACTCACATTTTTTTTTTTTTTTTTACAACCGACTACTGAAGAAAATTATCAGCAGATTAATCCATGATTGCAGTCTGATACAAAACATTTCAACTTCAACCTACTACTACAGCACAATCCTGCTTTTACATTAATGCATGAGTAATAATCTAATGATATAATAGTCACAGGGGGCATTTTTCTTTCTGCTTTGAGAAAGCTTTACCTTTAATTTTTAATAGGCTACTTCAAGTGCATTTTCCTGAGTAGACTATACTTACTTTTAAGAAACATTTTCAGCCTACTTGGACTTTTAACAGAGTACTTTTACTCTTTATACTTCATCCACCACTGAGCATTAGGAAATGAGGCGTGCAATAGCATGCAGCCCAATTAATATAGCCTATTAATTTATCATTTTGTCATTTCATTCGTCACCGTTGCATGATAGTTGCGTTGCTCAACAGATAACAAGGAGAGAGAGAGAGAGAGCTCAGCTGATTTCCTGCAACAGCTACATGGACGACGGAGCAGAACCCCTCTCCTACCGCTGCCAACTTTTCATTACTGCTCACTGACATACAGTCCACTTCGCACAGAGAGAGCTGGTGTACTGGCTGACCTACCAGACCGGTATTTCTCTGCGGGGTTATTTAACAGAGCGCGGCGGCACACACGGAAGATGGGGCAGAGTCTAGCTTCATTTAAATACGCACCGAACCAGTAACTTCTGAAAAAACAAAACAGGAACACAGCATTAAGCAGTCGACAGAGCGCAGGTAACATAATTATACCGTTATAAATCGTTAAACAGACACCGCAGAGACACCGCAGGGATGATGAGAGACTCCGCGCCTCCGGTTGTGGAGCGGCCTGGGCTGGAGGACGTGGCCGAGGAGGAGGACGTGTTCGCCGCAGAGGGGAGCGCGAAGAGCACGCTGGAGCGCGGGTGCTGTCAGGTGAGTATGTGTGTGTGGGGGTGTTTACTGGTCCGTAAACCTGTGCTTCCGTCTACGCACCAGCACAGTCAAAAGTCACCTACTTTTGTATCATTATAGTTATATAATACAATGTTCTTACTGCATGAGCTGTTAGTTGTACCCTTCATCTGTTGCCAACCAGTGCAGTGCGCTTAAGCCTAAACTGACTGGTAAAGCTACACTAAAAGCTACACACTGTGTCCCTATGTGAGGTCAGGGGAGCTTACTGGGAATCACTATATGTTTGTAAAATTATTCATATCCAGGTACCAGAAGAAAAGCAGGAGGAGCTGGCAGAGGAGGAGGAGGGCCGGCTGTCGGTGTCCCAGATGGAGGCAGAGTTTGCCAAGCTGACCTTCAGAAAGCAGGTGTCCTACAGGTAGGAAACAACTCCAACAAAAACCAAACTGAAGAAGTGGAATGTGGCCCACTTCCTGCGAACCTGTTTTACCTGAATGTAGGGTGTTTCCGATTAGGTTGCCTTAGTGTTTCTGTTACGTGGTGCATGTGTGTTTGTGAGATAAGTTAACAATTAAAGGTGCCTTTTATGTGTATTGAGTTTAGCACCGAGACCAGGTGCTAAACCTCTGCATAAATAACTCCACCTATCTGTAATGTTAACCAAAAAACAGGTTATCCTGCATGTAGATTGGTGACTAACTTGCTTGTAGCAAAGATAAGAAACTGATTTCAGCTGAACTTTTCTTCTTCGTCTTGATCAGAGAATGAAACTGACTCAGTTCTGGGAGCTCAGTTTTCTAGTAGTGTAATAATGTACTCTCTCTGAGCTCGTTAAGATATGACGGTGCCTGACCATTCATTGCTTTGAAGGATTTTAAATTGAGTTCTGGATCTAGCGAGGAGCCACTGCAAAGAAGCTGTTATGGGAGAAACATGATCTCCTGGTTCTTGTCAGAACACGTGCCGCAGCATTGTGGTTCAACTGGAGAGTCTAAAGGGACTTAACAGGCATTCTGATAATAAGGAATATAAAAGTAAGAATTGCAGTAATCCAGCCTAGAAGTAACATATGTGTGGACTAGTTTTTCTGCATCATTGAGAGAGAGGATGATCCTGATTTTTATAATTTTACGCATTTGAAAAAATGCAGTCCTTGAAGTTTGTTTTATTTTGGAGGGAAAGGACATGATCAAAGATAACTGAGAATTCTTGCAGTAGTGCTGGAGGCCAGGGCGATGACAGCCAGAGTAATTATATACTTAGAGTCATTTGGGGCCCAGTATAATAGCTTCAGATTTGTCCTTCCTTAAGGCACGCTTGAAGTTTAGCTAACTGTTCGGTTACATCTGTGCTGATAGATAGACATAATTAGCTATCGATGTAATGGCACAGCCAGAGGTGTGCGTAATGACAGCTGCTCTGAAATTGTTTGAAATTAAAGTCAAATTTGCAATTGCTGTGCGCTCATTCAGCTAAAGACATTTGACAGCTTTGAGGAGCGCCGTGGCACAGGTCTGAGTGGACTATAAAACGTATCAAAATATTTCCTTTTCCTTCCTTGGACCACTTTTGATAGGTACTGCAGACTGTTTTGGAGGTGCTTTGAACCAGTTGGCCAGCAATCACGATTTGCCCTTTGTCAAAGCGGCTCACATCCTTTCTCTTGCCGATATTCCTCCTCCTAACACATCATCTATGAGGACACAATGTGCTTCCTAATGTATCCCACCCACTGACAGGTGCCATGATAACGAGATAATCAGTGTTATTCACGTCCCTTGATGATCTGTGTATAATTAACACAACCAGGTCAAGGATTCAGGAAGTTTTTTTGTGTTATTTTCACAAAGGGTTTCCCCTCCAACACCGCCAGGTAATGTACCCATTTCCCCACTGATTGAGAATCTCTGCAGCGGATTCCAGCTAAAGATTTTAAAGTCTTCTCAGCAATTCATTCAGCAGCAGCTGTGATGGGGAGTCTGTTCGTCTGGTAGGCAGTAATAGATCTTACCAACTGTCCCTGCTGTGTTCTTTCAGGACACTTGCACATTACAGTCCACTGCAGTGTCAATATAAACGCAGTTGCAGTTGATTTGTACGTGAATGAAATATTGGCCTGTCTGTTGCCATAGAAACTGTCGGCGTATGATAGTCCTTAATCTGATTGTAGTCCCTCCTCCTCCGTAAGTAGGCCTCTTCTGTAACAGCAGCCCTCTCAGTGCTCCAGGAAAAACCCGCTGAGTGAAGTTTGACCTGGCTGTTTTCTGCGACGCGTTGCTGTCACAGACGTGCAAACATACGCGGATAAATACACAGAATACACAGTTTGAATTATTTAGAGAGTAACTTAACACTGAGCTGGACAGCATTGTTTCACTGACCTCTTTGGTTGAATGTTTCAAGTCTGTTGCCCATCTGATAACGGCCAGCATCACGACACTGAGTACTCTTTTACATCACTGCAGCAAAATAGCTGAGTAATGCTGACATGTATTTGCACCCAGAGACAGATCCCCGATGTGTCGCAGTGACATTTCATTTGAGCATTCAGCAGTACACTCCCTGAGCGTGGCACACAGTTTCATCTGTATTTTTTATTTAGTAACTAAAAAAAATAAACCCATCGCAAGGTCGACCTTGTTGTTTCTGGAGCTTGTGGCATTGATGAGCAGATGGAGCTGCACAGTTGTCATTGAGATGGTTTCCCTGACCTTTGATCCTTCACGGAGTTCTCATCCTTGTACCTCTTGGCCCTTCCATATCTTCCTCTCTCTATCCTCATCTTCACCTGCGCTCTGCGTAGGAGGGTCGCTACCGTTCATCTCTTGTGTTGGTTAGAGTTCATATTGAGATATTAAAATACTGGGAGTCAGTGGAAAGCAAGAAAGATCAAGATGGACATTCCATATTTGGAGTCAGAGCCTATTTTTGAACCAACCGATTCTCACTCCCAAGTCATCACATATGGAGGCATGTTGAATAACATCGCAAAAGGAGAGGCCAAGCGTCCATATGTGATGGGTTGGGAGTGAGAATGTGTTGTTTGAACAGAGACAGGGGTTACAGTCTCCCCCTACATGAAACCACCTGTTATCTTGTGACCAATCTTCCATATATATGTCACATGATATCAACAAAACCGCCTCCGTGACACCTGAGCGTATGCAGATGAAGGCGACGAGATGTGGTTGAAATCTTTGAAAGCAACAAGTAATTCTGACTTTATGTTGTAGTTGGTTTTGTCCTGTCAGACATTTCATCTTTTTCCTTGATTCTTTCTTGGCTGTGCAGGTTGATGTATGTGCAGAGTTTGTTTTTGCAAGAACCTGCTTAAGGAGAACGTTCCTCACCTTAAGTCTCAGTATTTTTTTCTGTTTCCTTGCTGGGATCCAGACGAGGAGGTTTTTGTCGAGATTCGGACTCTTGTGGAGACCTGAACTGGGATAAGGACTCATTCATTGGATGAACTGTTGAACTGTTGGTTTTGTATTGTATAATACACTTCCTTGTCATCTCTTCGTAATACCTGATTGTTAAGTAAGATGGGGTGATTTTCATGTGCTGAAATACATGGTTCCATTTTACTTTTAAACATGCATGTAATGTGTTTGTGTAAATATACTGAACATTTGAATGACAACATTATTTACATTAAACGATGGCTAAATTAACTGAATGTCATTCCTTCATTTAAAATTTCTGAGCGGCAGACAAAAAAATACTAAAAGTGCCACAGTGGCAGGCAGTGAAAGTTTATTTCAAGGCCTGTTCTGCAATAAATTGTTTAAAATGAAACATATTTATAGTTTCCTTATATTTTGAACTCGTCATTTAAACAAGAGTCACAGATTATTTTAATATTCAAAGCAGAGTATTTTCATCTTGGCATTCTAGCTTCTGAAAGTTGTGCTTTTATACTCACCCTTCTCTCTCTTTTGCATTATCGTTCATCTCCTCCTCTCTCTCTCTCCCTCACTTTCTTTCTAACAAGATACAAAGGGTTTTATTTGTGCCTTGTGCAGGAGACAGCGGTCATGCGTGAGAGAGAGACGGAACCTGAACATACATGATTTGAGAGCAGGCATGTGAACCCACAAACACACAATAGATTTTGAGATGCTAGACAGATGTAATGAATTTCTCAGGAGCACTGAGTAGTCAGGAGTACGGTAGTTTAGCTCTTAGTGTTCTCTGGTAGATTACATGTGCTTTATTTATTTATAGTATTTATAGTATTTATCTAGACTATATGTTAAAACTTAAATATATACCTATAATTTGCTTTGTGTTTGGGCCCCTGTATACAAGCCTTTTTAGGGTGTCCTTTTTTTTTACTAATCTGCATTAATTCTTATGATTGTACATGTATTTTAATGTTTGTGACCAAACTAAACTGGCATTATAATTCAATATATGAACATAGAGTAATATCCATCAATCTTCATCCGCTTATCCGGGGTCGGGTCGCGGGACATAGAGTAATATATGCTTTCTTAAGGTTATTATTAAAATCATTTTTTTTTATAGTTCAGGATTTAGAGTTGGAGTCTCTTGCTGCAGTCTACTACACAAACAATAAAAGACCCACTTTTATTACCTGGGAAGTTTATTTGTGAAAATCCTGTCTGCTACTGAAGTGAATCATGACAAAAGAATACTTGAATCTCATCCTACATAATGCGTATGGATTTGTTCCTGCCCTGCTTTAGTTGTTTAATTTGCGTTCTCTGGTCCAGTGTTTCAAAAGTCACCGCGGGTGTGAGGAGGATGTTTTCCATCACTGTTTTAGAGGTCAGATAGTAAGACAAAAATACACCTTGTTATGTCACTGCCGGCATGAGGCAAAATCTCAAAAATAATTTGGTAATCCAGATGGGATTGTGTGTGTGTGTGTATTTGTGTGTGTGTGTGTGTGTGTGTGGGGGGGGGGGGGTAGAGCAGACTGGCACAGCTGTCAATTCTCCTGACTCACCAGAGGATTTATGTAAGGATCAGCTGTATCTGTGGCACTGTGTGTGTGTGTGTGTGTTTGTACTTAATCCTACGGGTACCGCCTTTTCTCTGATGAGGTAGTATATATTAGTCATGAAAGTGGAAGGTTTTGAAAGAAATATCAGCGGGGATCACTATAACTTTAAATCTGTCCCACGTACTGTGTAAAAGGGAAGCTGGAAGTGCCATCAGCTTTAGAGGAACATGGAGGTGGTGGTGATCAGAGATGTCATGAGTCTACGTGCATCGTATTGTTCACTGCAGCTACAAGTCATGAGGGCTTTCAGTGATGAAAGAGGACAGGGAAGTTTTAATTACTGATATGCGCATCCCTTTTTACTGCTGTCACCTACTGTCACACAGTCGGTTGACTGACAACAGGACACGCACTGGGAAAGACAAACAGTGTATTTTAGGAACGCCCCCACAAGGCAAAACCTGTCGCACTCACATGTCTCTCAGTCAAGTGATAGCAAGAATTAGTGACTCTCCGATTGTCTTATCTGACACAGCGAGCAAATCAAAATACAAAAAATATCATGTAGCCGTTTTCCGGCATCAGACGTCACCTTCTATACAGGGCTGCAACTAACGATTATTTTCAACGTTGGGTAATCTGATGATCAGTTTAACGATTGATCGGTTTTAGGTGTTTGGTCTGTAAAATGTCAGAAAATGGTGAAAATGTTCATCTGTGTTTCCCAAAGCTCAACTTCACGTCCTCAAATGTCCTGTTTCATCCACAACCTAAAGAAATTCAGCTCACTAGAGGAGCACAGAAAATATTCACATTAGAGAAGCTGCAATCAGTCAATTTTGGACATTTTTTTTGTAGAAAAAACATTTGAACAACTAGTCAAATTACTAATTTTTGCAGTTCTACTTCCATAACACTGGATTTTGCTGCATACACATTGCTCTGAAGCTCAATGCTGAGGCTAGATAGGTTTCTAATAAATATAGCAACTGCTGATCAATCAATTTAAGGCTTAAATTGATATAATCCTAATTAATAATCCTGCCTAAATCCAAGTGAAGCCCCACCCATTCTCAAATATTTATACACACACAGATTATTTAGTAGGTTGAACAGATAGCGATACAGAGATACTGTGTAGAATACCAAAATTTGACCGACCAGCTGGACGTGACAAGAGAGCAGGTGCTGTTTGCACAAAATAAAATGAAGGTTACCTACTGCATCTGGTATATTTGCAATCACAGGGGTTAGAGACTGCAGATGGAACACAGATCTGCTGCCTTCAGATGGCTGTAAATAATGTTAATTAGCAGAAAGGGAAAGACTTGGTGATGTTGTGTTGTTGCCGCTGACAGATGCCGATAAGAATTAGACGTTAAACGCTGCCATCCTGCCAATGAAAATGCTAACTGGAAAAATGTTTTGTTTATTCTCTATAATTAGATACGTTTACTGTGTGAAGGATGAACAATGGAAATAAAACAGACAAGAGACAGACATGAACATAAAACAGGTTTGTGATGTCTACATTTGCAGTACGCTGTGGACACTGGTTCACTTCTCTGTCCAGTTTACATCCAGTGGTGTGCTGCCCTCAGGACAACATGTTCACCTGTCCACAATAAATAAAATAAAATGTAATCATCAGAACTGAATTAGGACTTTCATACTCCCGAAAGATGAAGTATTTTAATTTGTGCGTGGGGTGTTTTTTCTAGCACCATTACTGGAAATGCTGTCTTTGTACACAGGCTAATGACCTGAGGCTGTGTTCATACAGACAACAGCGGTGCATGAAAATATATGCAGAGTTGTCCAGCGATAATGGGTCAACATTTTCCACAACACAATGCAAGGCATTATGTTAGCAAATCAAATACATGCAGGTTATTCCTGGTAGTTTTTTTCCTCAAATTACCATAGTGGCAGGCTTAGAGACAGGTCTGTATTTCTAATTTCCTCTGTTTTGTAGTGTATTTGATTGTGTTGTGTGGATGAATGTTTTCTGATCTGCTCCTGTTTTGTCATGTTAACGTTTCTGCATTAGGCTCATTCAGTTTTCAGATGACCTGAAGATAAAGTTATCAGATATCTACATCTATGCAAAAAGAAAATGCGCCCTTATATTCTTGTATTTGGCTTTGACTGAAAGCAAAACAGCTCCTCTTTTGGATATCATTCAGAGACACTACAAGGTTTTTGAGCATGAACCACTTCATCATTTCAACTAGGAACAGGACTTCACGAGGCCACTCCAAAAACACTTTGGTAGGAATGAAATGATGGATAGTAAAAAGACACGTTTCCAAATCTCTCTCTCTGTCTTACACACACACACAGTCGTGTTTCCATTTCTTCAGATTACATTGACTTCCCTTAATTCCTTATAAACTTACCCTAACCTAAACCTAAACCTAACCTTAGTCCAAGTCTATATGATTCAGATAACGAGGTCTACGCAAGTACACGGCCTCTGTAGAATCAGATAGACAGAAATAGTTTTTATATAATATTCTATTTCTGTTTAAATTTTCATTCTGCACTGGAGACCGTTTTAAGCAATGATTACGTGGTAGCTTATATTTTTGCAGTCACATCTGCCCTCCAGAAACCGAACACCACCTCCATGTGATCGACCCGTTGTTATATTTGTCTGGAGCTGAAGTTAACTCCGTCAGGACAATGCTTGTTAATTCGTTCGGGGAGTCTGTGCCTGTGTGGGAGATGGAGATCTGGTCTCCTGCATGTTAACAGCACCTGCTTTTAATGCAGACACAACACGCTAACACGCACAACAAATAACAGTTCAGTTAGAGAGCCTGTTGGTTGAAACGGGCCACTTTGTGCTTCGTCCCTTGATTAGTAATTCCCTTTGTTTCTTAATTGTATCGTATGTATAGTTAATAGTTAATAGTTAATAGTTCAAAATATAATGCAATAAGCTAATAGTTCAAAATATAATGCAAAGACTAAAGTAATAGTGACAATAAACAACACTGTAATGCATCCCTTTTTAGGGTAAAGCTATTTGATAATTATCTGTTGCAGTGGGTTTATTATATAGTGCCTGTTTAAACATTGTGTCATGTGAGTCGACCAAATCGACAGAACTCAATAAGTTCCAGTTTACAGAGATAAATGTCTTTTCATGCTTATCACTATGGCTTTAATTTTATCATTTGCATGTGATCTGTCATTTGTAGCGTCCGTCTTATTTTGTCTCGTGTTTGAGGTTTTTGAAAAAAAACCTCGGTAGCAACTTTTTCTAACCGTGTGGCTATAATCCACATTAAAATAAGATATATGAAAATGATCCACACACCATTTTATCTTTTCCTTCTTTTGGTGCAGCAGAGATTCTCGCCTCCTTCCAGGTGGGTGGTGTTTGTGCCTGTTTCAAAACCCAGTTCAGTGTTAGGAGCATGAAAGGTGTTAACTTATATTTGCTTCTGCGAGGCTGCTCGGGGGTATTCTTAGTCATATTAAAGGGAATATTCCTGTTCAAAAACACTTGTTTCTTCTTGCACAGAATATCTTCTTTTATTTTTCTAGTGGAAATTAGTCTTTTAATGTTCTTTACTGTCCGTGTTGCCCTCTGAGGCTTCAGTGTCTGTGGTGGTTTTACTTCAGATTCAGGCAAAACACTGCTCCTGATTATCAGGATTGACAAGTGTTCAGGCACAACAATACACCCTCCATACCAACCAGATGGATGGAAATGATCGGTAATGTTATTCAAGGCTGTTGAACACTCACCAGAACACGATGCTACCCGTCTACTGAGCATCAGTGATGTGGGTGAGGAGTCAAAGGCAGGACGGCACGCTTATTAGGTCGGACCTGAAACATTTCTGTGTAATTTTCAGCATGACTTTCTGACTTAATGCTGTCAGATTAACGTAAAGGCTGCGGCAGCGCGAGGTTAAACATGCAGAGAGAGAGATGTGCGTCTCCAAAGATCATTGTGATTAATTTCAATGATCCCAATCATCATCTTTTATGCACAGTGTGCGTTTAATAAACTAGGAAACACTGTGAAAGGAGATTCTTCTTTAACAGAAATGATCTGATCAACAATCTCTTCCTGTATTTGCGCTCTTCATTCATGCAACCAACATGGATGAGTATATGAATATCCAGCAAAACTCTTTACTCGCAGCTTGTGAGCAAAAAGGAGACTCCCAACTTAATGTCCGGTTATTCACTGCTTGTGCACTGACAGACTTATACAGCCAGAGGAATTCACACTCTAATAATGTTAAATTATGGAAATCATGTGAAATTATAAGTGGATTTGCTGTGAGAGCGGGGGCGAGCCTCCCTCGCTCTCACAGTGGTCATTAATCATGGCTTCAACAAGCAAAATGCATTTTAAAATCAAACAGTGATGCAGCCTGAGAGAGAACTGAAAACTCTTGCTTGTGAGTTACAGATGAAAGAAATGTTATCCATAAGCAGAATGTGTGTAGATATGTGAAGGCATTTTATTATAGTGTATATATATAGTGTCCCCAGATCCCCGCATTTCCTCTCAGCTCATTGTTGAGCGATGTGTCTGCACTGATGACCTGCTTTTTGCAGGCCACAGTGGAAAACTAGCCTTGACACCACAATTACAGTCCACTGCCGGTGACAGTGACTGTTGTGCATCTTCCCGTTGTGCTGTTGCTACATCCGGTGTCAAAGGCCAGAGGTAATTATCCGGACATCTGCTGGCCTGGATAAAGAATATTTTGTATGGATGGTTATTGCCTTTCCTTTAAGTAACCTTAGGCTGGAATTTTCATGTGTGCACTTGAATTAAATGTACCAAGCACCAAAGGATGATTTTGATTTAGGTAAAGAGCTTTCCTCTGTTGCCTCTCATTCTGCTGAAATCTCATCTCTGGGTATCCCATGATTATACAGGCAGCAGACTGATTATTGTTGAATCTGCATTGCTTTATCAAACTGTGACTGACAGTAAATGCTTGTTGATTAGTTGCCTTCCATACTGGAAATGAATGACAGCCGACAGCTGCCTGGAAGGGAGATACTTTCATAATCACTAACTGTCACATGTTATGGAAAATGTTTAGGAGTAAAGTTCTACATTATTCATGAATCGGACTGTAAAGCCAGATGGCCCTCACATTATCCATCAGTAACTTTTCACATGCAGTCCCAGCATTGTTCCTCTCCATCCCTGCCACAGCACAGCCAGTTAGCATTCAACAAAACAAAACCACCAGTTAGTATTAGCAGTAGGACAGCAAGGTCAGATGCAGTAAGTAGGTTAATCAATGTCACTGCTCACCGCCGTCCCTCCACAGTGGAGAATAGATAGTCACTGACAGCAATATCATATTCAGGAGTGCTGTATCATACTTTTTCTTTGTTATTTTTGTAATTCAGTTAATGTAACGATGAACAGAGTGGACAAGGTTCGAAATTAACTGGCTTCTGCTGCAGAAATCATTCCTGTAAATGTGAGAAATATAGTCAAATGCTCAATCATTATTTTGTCATGAAAAAAAAAAAAATCATCCTTACTCACAAGTTTAGTTGGCACTAACACGGGTACACGACGCCGGTCTACAGATGGAGCTGACAGTCAGCAGACAGCATGTTGCAGATCTGTACTAATGATTCATCAACCTCTCTTTGTCTTTTCCATGCACATCACAGTGAATATTCAGTCTGCTGGCTTATTTGGTCAGAGTTACACCATCATGGCGGTGCCAATGGAGTTGTAAGCAAGAACTGTTTGGAGTATGGTCAAGTATTACACAATGATGGCAGTGATGCAAGGTGCTGAGCAATTTGGGGTTCATGGTCTTGACAAGTCAACATGTAGACAGCTGGGGACAGCTGGCCATCTCAGTAACAGATCAGAAGCTTTGAAAAGCTTTGTTTTTTTTGGTGTGTTTGGGAAAACTCAAACTCAATTGCATCAAAAAGGTGGCAAACAGTTCAGTTTTTAATGCTAAAGTAAGTTTATATCAGTTGTTCTTAATTATTGCTTGCAACTATATTGAAAAATGTATATAAATGTATGTATATACATTATATACATATACAGAATGTATATTTAACTTTTGGCCCACTGTTATGGGAGTTAGTTAATATTGGACATTTCCACAGGTCAAGATTCATGTCCATTGCCAACATTCAGCAGTCATGGCGGTTGGATGTCTTTGATGTTGGAGGCTGAAGTTCAAATCATGTCACAAACCAACAAATTGTTGCTTTCTTAAAAAACTGTAACCACGATCTTTCCCTGACTTTAGCTACCATGTGCAGAAAACCTTTATGCGGGAGGCTCAAAGTCACATCTGATGGAAAGACATTCTTTGAAAAACACAGGATAGATCAACATGATATTAGACACAGACTTTCATGCTCACAGAAGATGAATCCAGACTTTAGCATTCATCAGGACATCACTGACCAGCAACGTCTACATACGGCTGCAACTAAGGCTGGGCGATAAAACGATAATGATCACGAACAAATTAGCACTCAATAAGATATTTAGTTTGCTGAGGAAAAGGTACGGATTTTTTAAATTTAAATTTACTCATGCATATTCATTGAAAAGAGATTTTATCATATTTGTTTTGAATGTTCTAACTCAGATTTTTTAAATGATCCACTGTTTGGCATCAATTGTTTGTCACGACCTGGCCTTCAAGAAGAATTTAAACCATCTGATTTCTTCAA
This sequence comes from Lepomis macrochirus, assembly GCA_024633595.2. Taxonomy (NCBI): domain Eukaryota; kingdom Metazoa; phylum Chordata; class Actinopteri; order Centrarchiformes; family Centrarchidae; genus Lepomis; species Lepomis macrochirus. The sequence continues at coordinate 14,337,328 of JALXJV020000025.1, forward strand.
CTTTTACTCAGGAGCGAAAATCAGCCTTTAAACCTGAAAGAAATAAGGATTTGACATTTATCGTGATAATTAGCGATATCAAATGATATTAATTATTTTATCGCGATAACATGTTTGGCCATATCGCCCAGCCCTAGTGGCGCAGGGTTTGGTGTGGTGGAGCAGGGTTGAGGACCCAAACGCAGGACACAACTAGCAGGTTTAGTTCAAAAGTTTATTAATAACAAAAGGCGAGCACACTTACAGACGGAGTGGCCGATAAACAAAGTCCAAATCCAAAATAAGCAGGGAAACACAACAGTAAGGCTGGTAACACAGAGGGTAATGACCCAACAAAGCCAAGACAGAAACACCAGGTGTATATACAGGGACTAACGAGCGGGGCCGGAGCAACACAGGTGACATGAATCAGGGTTAATGAGGCACAGGCAGAGAGAGAGAGAGCGGGGAAACAAACACATGACAGGCAGACATGGGGCAGAACGAATAACCAACAAGACAGAAACAAACACGTTACAAAGTACCAGGACACAAACGAGAACACAGAACTAGAGCACAGAGTGCAGGGCAGACTAACCAAAATAATGTAAACAAGAACTAGAAGCGAATACTGAAACATGAACTAAGGACCAGGACTAAGAACAAAGATATGGAACTCAAACCCAGACTCCCCAACAGGACACGCAGACAGGATCATGACACCTCGCTGCAACACAGTTCTTAGTATCACTCATATAATCACTGCTACTGTAACAAATAATACTCTGCATCTGCAACTTAACTGAAATTCATCTTCCTCAAAAGACCAAGTCCTCATGACTTTCATGAATACATCAATGACTAAGGATTATTTTTATACACTGTTTTATCTGTGTCTTCTAATCAACACAGCTGTAAGTAGACAATATAACCTGTGAACAAAGCAGTTCAGATGTTCCTGTCATGCATTTCCACTGTGTTATCAGACGTCCCTACAAGACTAGACGAGAGGCGACGAGCTTTCCGCTGTGGGCCGTTTTCTGCAGCTCATTAGGAAAATTGTTTGCTTTGGGGTCAGGTGTAGGATTAATGGTAGAATTTATCATCGGTCCTTCGATAGAGAGAACCAGAGGAAATAGGTCAGCAGTGGGTGTTGGGAAGTTAAAAGGATCTCTCTGAATTATGTGCTGTGCTGTTGAGTGGCATTTTATTTGTCATGGAAATACTGAGTGGGCGACGGATGAGAGGGAACGGTGATAACAGAAAGGAGAGGAACAGGTGTGTGTGTTTTGTGTGCATATACATAAAGGCACTAAGATGTGCTCTGTCTGTCAGAAGGACTGAAACCATAATCACATTGCACGATAACACCATCCTGCGCTGCTTTTATTCCCGCTCCTCCACACAGGATATAGATATTTTAATGCTTTATAATACCATATTTTACATAACAATCATGGCAGGGTACAGTTAAGTAATGCAGACATCATGATCCCAATCCCAAAGATTTTGTTCCTGAAAGAGGTGTTAAGAAAAAAAAATCACTGCCCTGTTTTGCGTTTTCCAATATTCAAATTAGACGCTGTGCTGTTTCGGGCTGTGAATCACCACAGCGAGCTCCACTGACTCCAGTGAATCATTTCTATCAATAAACAGTAGCCAAGCTTAACCATCCCTAACTGAGAACCTGAAAGCAGCCATGTGATTTATGGAGCTTGTTGGGAAGAGTGCACATCTAGGGATTATACACTACCTGAAAGGTAAAATGTCTCTTAGTAAAGGTCATTGTCCTGGCTGTCCATCTGCACAGACTGTGAATTTAAAAAATGGAGGGCAGTAAGAAAACTATTTTTACAATTTACCGTTTAAAAAAAAATGGAGAAAAAGCCACTTTTGGGCAGCAGTGATCCCAACAGATGCCTAGTAAATTAATTTATTCCATGGCATCAGCATGCTCTGTTTGAAGTATGCAGTGGTCCAGCAAATTCCTGCTGCTCCTCCCGCAGCAAAGAAGCGAATAAGAGGTGGAAATGTCAATTTTCTCCTAAAAAGGAGAGAGAAGCATTCTGGACTTTTTTTGTCAAAAGTTTATTTCTGGTGGACACGAATGAGGACTTCATGAGGAGTGAGATTTTATTGAAGTGTTTTTACAAGTCTTACGAATCTCTTAGTTACCAGCTCGTTAACAAGCAACAAGGAAACTGCGCAAACAGCCACACTCGACGGAGTGAAAAGCCAGACGTCTTTTTTTTTTCTAGAGAGGGGTGAGATGATGGCCAGATGGAAAACTGAAGAGACCTCAGGATTGACTAAGAGCTGTCGATTCTTGGATTAGTCATTTGGTAAAAACAGGTACAGTAAGTCCATCAAAGTGGTGGAATGTAAATAAATACATTCACTCATGTACTTTAGGCCTCCACTAGACCTATCTGACAGCGTTTTTAGGTACTTTGAAAATGAAGACAAACAAAACGTATGATCCGCTTATAAAATCTGACACAATGTTAGAAATTTAAAGACTAATCCGTATACTTAAGCGGGATTGTGACTGTCATTTTGGCTTTTACCAAGACAAAATGTGCAGTCTTCACTGCTGATTTTGTTGTGTTTCTTATTCTTAAATCATAACTTCGTTTGATTAAATATGACAGGAAACTATATTTAATAATAATATTAAATGGATGTGTTTAGAAACAATGCATGTTTTCTGGCAGTTTCTCTGTGAAGCCACTTTTAGGCCTCACTTTTCATAATGTTGTGAAGTATAAGTCTGTATTTAGGTCCTAAAACTGATCTTCATTACTGGTTTATTCATGTTTCCAGCCTCTACACAAGCTGGGAACCTTGTTACTGAACATCGAATCTTGAAGAACTGCTCATGGACTGTGTGGTTGTCTGGTTTTGTGGCTGTTAGACAGCACCCTCATGTGGTCATTTACAGTTATATATATAGAGAGGAGGAGGAAGAAGAAGATGAAAAAGAAGAAGCAGTTAAACCATCAATCAGTGGAGGAAAGTGGCCTAAATGTTCCCTTGAATGCATTTAATTTAAATGAACAAATCTACAAATGTGGATTGATTCACCACTGAATATAGTTCCCAATAAGTACATTTGTTACTCTTGTTTGAGTAACATTGGATTAAAACTTGAGTGCCCAGATGTTTTTGGAAACTAATATCTTAGGAAATAGCTTTTATATTTGTGAGCTAAAGATGTATGTCTTCAGGAACCATTGGGCTTGGTGCATTGATGTCCTTTATGGTTGGTGCTGTTGTTTGAGTGAACCTTTTAAAGCTTTTACAACTGCTAACATATTTCTCTGTAGGAGTTTACAGCCCCGGCCCGTGAGCAGGGAATGTGGACTAAACTAATGGATCTCTTTTCATTGCTTTTACACAAAATCCTTTCTCTCTCAGACTCACCCAGTAGAGGGGGCAGCAGGGGCAGAAATACAGGAGGTTTTGTAATTGTATGTCATCACATACATTACAAAACCGTGGCTGCAGCGTTGCACCATCTCTTCAGAACAAAGGGTGGTGCACAAACAAAGCACATACCAGGATGTTGTCACTTTTCCTTCTACCTTACTCTCCTTTCCCCATAAAGGAAATATTTCTTCATGGAGGTGGAAAGTTAATGACCTGCAGCCACATGATCAGATGGCCCTCTTTGACACAATAGATGCTGCACGTCTGCAGAAGGAAGGTCCACACAGTATATTATGTATATTAATATATTAGTATATTATATTTTACTATTGGCAGACAAATGTTGTCAGTGTTCGGGTGCTTGAGTTGATTCTAAGATGTGCAAAAAAGTGCACTAGTGCATTTTGGATGTGAGGTGAACTGTTGTGCTGAGCTGCATGTAGCTGAAGAGTGAACTCCTAGAGTGAGTTTACACGTCAGCAGCCACGGAGCAACGTTATCATTCATGTAGAGTGGAGTCTGTGTTCTTACAGCTCTGGTTTGGACTCATACCAACTCCTGAGGGAAATATCTGGCTCTTTAGCTGCTAAACGTTGCACACTGTTCACCAGGTAGTCCGTGTCTGTGCCTTTGGTGTAAATAGATTTTTAGAGCTTTTTCTCCGTAAACAGCAGCTGACACTTCGAGAGCGGTTTTAAAGTTGTGGGCCTGGCAGCTAAACAGGGAGCTGAAAGTCACTATAAAGGCCCATAAAGCTGAGGGAAGCTGCAGATTTAGGTGCTGATTTTTCTGTAGGTTCATTATTACCAAAGACCCCTTTCATATTGTATTAACATTGTCATTTAAAATTATTTTGATTACAAAGATTTATGTGCATGAATTAAGAGAACATAACCCTAAATACCTGGAGTATATCTATAATTATAGTCATTTCTGGGGGCAATTTTGCCTTCATTGAGGATGACACACAGATATGGAAAATGTGGGCAAGAGAGAGAGAGAGAGGAAGACATGCAGCCAAATTTGAACCGGGGCCACTGTGGTAAGGCTGTGGTACATGATCACTGTGCTCTACCAAGTGAGCTAAGCGACACCCTGCTGGAGCATATCCACGTATCTCCATCCAACATCAAAACAAGCTTTATTAACTCCAAGTGGCTCATTTAGACGAACTCCCACTGCGTCAGTCTACACAGTGGTATATGTGCAGTTAACTGACTTGGAAGTCAAACCAGTATTGTGCAAACACCATCCAATGTAGCGTTTTGGAAGGTTTTAGAAATAGTATACAAAAATCTGCATTGTGGGGACAAAGACGGAATAAATGTGACGACTATGTGCACTATGTGCAAACTCCCTAAGCACTGAACCTTCACAGACTTTAACCAAAGTCTCCTGTGTAACATCAGCTTGAGTGTGTGAGTATAAGTCAACCAGAGAGCCCTTAAACATTTTTCACAGTTTATCACAGTGACGCTGGAACTGCGCCAACTCCTCCCTAACCGACTAGAGGAACTTGACACCGATTTAAGAGGGTGACTTTGTGACTTGTATGCGGAAGTGTCTTTTGTCTGGCCGTGATGTCTGTGAATCATTGTCAGCGAAACAGTTGACACACATGGCTAAATTTAGCAGGTCTAGCTGGCAAGTACACTATTCGTGGTCTACTACAAATGTAAACACACACACACACACGCGCACACACACAGTCTATTTGTTTTGTAGCTACGCAGTGAGAAGAAACACTTCAAGCAAACGTTGAAAATGATGTGCAAACACATCTCAGGTATTTGACAAACTTTAAGGTGGTAGGTATGCATAGAGTCAAGTCAAGAAGTCAAAAGCAACACAGTAAAACTACTTTAGAGAAGTCAAATAGAGGAATAAAAGATGCGGCTTGTTAATGTTCAAGGTAGTTTATTTATCATTGTACAACACAAGGTTGTATAACTAAAAGAAGGTTAGTGGTCTCTTCATGCAACACACACAGGACCGAACAGATCATTAAATGTCTGTTAATGTGGTAAAGAAATTAAAACAACATGTACTCCAGTTATTTATATACATAGACCACATGTTTACACCCAGAACATTCTGCAGGGCATTTTTTAAATTTAAGTCTGGGGCGAATGTAAACAGCAGCAACAAGATGGCCACTGGTGCTGTAGGGTGACGGCGTACACATGACTCTAGTCAAGGTGATTTCCATTTCTCAGATTTGTCAGATATCGGCCACATTAAGAAGCAAAAAGTGCGGCGAAAAGCAGATCAGCAGTGAGTCACAAGTGAGGAGCAGTTAGTCAGTGAGAGAGTTTTTGTCAGGCATGTGGCAGGGCAGCTTATAGGCAGGCCCTGATTGTTGTCATTATCCACTTCCTGGTTTTAGCCGGGCGGGTAGTAGTAGAGAATCAGTGTGTGTGTATGTGTGTGTGTGTGTGTGTGTGTAGCAGCGTGCGACTCAGCTGTGTGTGTGTGTGTGTCACTGTGCACCTCACAGGGAGCGTAATTAAACTCAGCAAGTAACTGAAGAAGAGGCGACGCAGGAGGAAGAGGAGCAGGAGGAGGAGGAGGAGGAAACAGTCCAAAGTTAGTGAAGAAGGTACAAGAAGAAGAAGAAGAAGAGGAAGACAGGAGGGAAAAGAACAAACAGAAGGGAGCGAACAGTGACTGACAGTCGTGGGACTGGACTACTTCTGCTCTGACACTAATATCACCGCGTTTGACAGCACTACTGCTGGGTGGGAGACTCGGAGAGGAATGCTGAGAAGGATTATCTCTTCCTCAGGACTCAACACTAATCTCTCTCTCTCTCTCTCTCCGCACACCCACCCACACACACACACACACACACCTAGCTTATGTTTTCTTGTAAAAGACCTTTGGCATGTGGATTATTGACTTTGTAGCCTCTGCAGGGTAGCCATGTTTGAAGTCCTGGAGCAGTTTTGATGCAGTAATAATTCATTGTAGCAGCAATATTTCTGGGGGTAGTATATATAATACATTTTAAGAATGGCAGTTTGAGTGTAGTACCTTCACAAGACTGCTTTGTTTCAACATAACTGACAGACTATTTCACAGTTAATTGCTTAAGTTTGTAGTGCTGTTGTTGGTGTACCTGGAGCAGTACACGTTTAATTTAGCAGTTTCATTATAATACTTTAAGGGTAGTACTTGGAGTGTGGTACATATGGTAGTGGAATCCTGTTGGAACATAGAGATGTAAGTTTATTTATGTAGTCAGATTTCTCATGCAGTGCTGTTGATATCACATCTTAAGAGGAGTTCTTTAAATAGGGGGATTTTAGTGTTGGACCCTGGTGTGGTTTGGAGTCCTCCTTTGGGATTGTTTGGACTACACGTGAGATACTCAGGACACATAAGGTCACATAAAGACATTTATTTCGGGGAATATTGCAAGATTTACCCAGAATTACAGGAGCCGTAGCTCATCTCATCAAAATGTGACGGGGGATGAGACCACAGGAACTGAACAAATTGTTTGTCATGGATCCTGACCCGGTAGCGGACACTGAACTGGGACATGGGGCTGGACTTGAAGCCTGTGGAGGTGCTGGTCCTGAAGAAACAAGGGGAGTGAGAGAAAGAGAAGGGTTGCCAAACACAAAAGGAGGCGATAGAAAATTCAGCTCTGCATCCTCCTCGTCTAATTCCTCCTCCGCCCTCCCGTCCCCCCCGGGCTGTGTGGAGGAAGAGAAGGAGGTGCTGAGCGGCTGCTCCAAGTCTTTCACTGGACTCAAGCTCTTTGGAAGGAGGTAAGTGAGAGAAAGAGAGTGAAAAAACAAGATTGAAACGATTAAAGGCTTTAAAAAAACAACAACATAGTGGATAAATAATGGTCTGCACTGGTGTAATACCCAATACTGACCAGCAGGTGGAGCCATTGGCTCAGACTCATCCTGCCGTGATTAGACAGGATGTGAACAGATGTATATAGTCAGCTCACAGCTGCAGTAACGGCATCTAAGCCTTAACCACACACACACACACACACACACACACACTCTCCTTTCTTATCAACAGTGGATTATCATTCAACGCTGGCCAAGTATGAACCTTTTGTTTCTGTTCATTTTGAAAACAGAAGAAAAATAGAATTTAAAAAATGACTTTTAAGTCCTTTTCACATACTAATACTGCAGATAGGCTTTAAAAATGTTTTTAAATACGTTGCCTAGAGGGGTCTTGCATGCTTGAGCAATGTCAACATACACCCGGACCTGTATCTTCCTACCACCTAGTGTTTGTGAACTGCAAATAATGTCTTTGTTATTTTCAAGGTTAACTTTAATGTTATTCCACAAGCCTTCACACCCTCAAACACACATGAAGCCACTCACGTAGGGCATTGCATATTTCTAGTAAAACAGACATTCAACTGTAGACCATAACACACCTCTACGTCTGCAGATATTTGATTACACACAAATATGATAAGGCCTCCTGCGGTTTAGTTCACACATTTGGGAAGAATAGGGGTTTTTCCCACAGTCCTATTTCCTGCTGTGAGTCAGCGCTGCATTATATTTGTGTGTGAGCGTGTGTGTGTGGATAACCTTGCCCGTGGGTCACCTAGTCATCAAGTGGTCAGGGGACACGATTCCCACGGCTACGTGGGCGGCAGTTGTCGTGCCAAAAGTAACAGCGATGACAGTTGTGCCTCCGGTTTGGCCAGACACTACACTAAACGTTCATGGTTGGAAGCGAGGGATTATGGTGCAGCACTGAAGGATCATTCGCTTTGTTTGGAGCCTGTTTAGAAAGCGGAGGATGTCGTGTAGTCTGTGCGTGTTGCATTACTCTGCTAAAACGGTGCTCATTATCACTATTAATTTGTCAGCACTTATAAGCTTATGCTAATTAACTGTTATTATAGTGATGTATTATTTGCCTTTTAAATAAAATTATCTTTAGACCTGTAATTGTTTAAATGACAAATTTATCTGGTTTCCTCTTGAAAATAATCTGGTAAATTAATGAATTCGCTTGTGATGCCCTTGTTTTTGTAAAATTAGCAAGGTCCCTGTGGAAAACTGATGTCAGTAATGATGTCAGTTACATATTTCCCACTTTTGGTAATACAGCTGGGAGGTCAGGCCTGTAATATCCGTGCAAAAGTTTTGATACTGTTGACAGTGCTCCACTTTAGCTGCTGAGCTTAAAAGGAGAAGCTGCTTCAACCCAATCTGATCCGATCTGATCACTTAAGGTGGTAAAAAATATGTCATTGGTCTGCTGTTCAGTATTCGTTAGTTGCCAATCATTTACGTTAGTGTGGAAATAAAACGATGCATCAGCTGACCGGACGACAGCGGCGTCCAGAAAGCATTTTGACCAGATAACACAACACCTGGACATCTGTTTCGGTATTATGTGAGTTAGAGAACTACAGCAGACTGGTTAATGTTAGTTAGAGCCACTATAGCTTTCACCTCTTTACCTCGTTAAGACATTGTTGGCTAATAATGAGAGTAAAAGTAAAAGTATGCAGTATTCAATTCAGTTTTATTTATATAGCGCCAGTTCATGACAGCTGAAAGTTATCTCACTGCACTTTTCATACAGCATACAGTCGTCTCAAATTGTGATTTGCATTTAGCAACAGTAAACCTTTTGCTTACTGTTAAACCCCGAAAATGAAAACAGTGGTCCAGGACAAACTGACATGTTTGTTGGTGTTCATAAAAGCATAAAAACTAAAATTGCTTGTTTTGATAAATTTATGTTTTTAGTATTTTTGCATTTGAAGACAAACAAAATGGGAATCATGAAAATAATCATGAAAATAACAAAGGTAAAGACAATATTTGCATAAGACATATGCATGGGACATGCATCGGTGATCGCACTGGACAATCGTAGTAGTCTATCCTAATAGAAGAAGGGCATGTAGCTCACCTTTTTTGTAATGTCTCAGTCGTTATCTCTCTGAGGCCAAGCTGTTTCCTTTTTCTCTCACTGCACTTGATGTGTGATTGTGTGTGTGTGTGTGTGTGTGCGTGTGTGAAAATTTATCACTGACAGTTTTGCGCTCAGCTTGTCAAGGAAGTAGAAGTTATTTTTGTCCTTACTCGGGCTCCCTCTCTGTGTCTCTAGGCCCCCCCCCCCTTCTCTCTCTTTCTTTCATCACACTGGCGGTCTCTCACACCCCTCCTCTCTCTCTCTCTCTCTCTCTCTCTGCTCTGCCGTCACTGTACAGCCGGATTTAGTGAAAGTAGTCGGTAGATACACAGATGAGAAAGAGGAGCAGAAGCATGGATGGATAGTTTTCTCCTCCTGTTCCAGGTTGGCTCCTAATTTATTCTTTGTTTTTCAGAATATGAGAATTAAGAATAGTGCATGAGCTCGATTTCACATTTTTAAAATGGTTAACTTAGCAAGGGTTAATTTCACATAATAGCAAAACATAACTTGCTGCTTGTTGCGTTGGATTATGAAAAATAACAGTTTAGTCTACAACTGAGTCAAAGTGATACTCTGTGATGTCAGTCAGGATGTTTGCGGGCTGATGCAGTGCTGTGCTCTTCCTAGTTTTCAGTCAACTCAGACACAAATACTGTAAAGGACATGACAAATAGAGCAAATATGGATCACGACGAATCTGGCCAATAAATCAAACTGTCAATTACAAAATCACAACATTAGGTTTTATTCATGGTGGTTGACTTCATTGTTGGAGGAGAGTGAGTTCTGGCACAAAAGGCCTTGTGAGATATTCTTTGTACCTTCTTATTCAAAGTCACTTGTTCTTTATCAAAACCAAGATATATACAATATTTAAAGCGGCTTTAATCAGTGTTTTCATTATAATCATGTTCTAATGGGGCATTTTGTTTAGTATTTGTAATGAACCATTAAAATATCACCCAACTTCAGCTCTAAGGAGCTTTTAAGCTTCTCTCAACTCAGTGTTTTGGTTTTCTGGCTCGCAACTTTACTGTTTTGGTTCAGTCTTATAGTTTTGTTTCAAGCAGCAGCAGCAGCATCAGCAGGCAGCTGTAAAACCCGCTGTGCACAAGCTGTCCAGCACCAAGCTGGACACAGACAAAGTTGGGAGAAATATATTTCTCAGCACTTAGTGGAGTCCAAAAACAGCAGAGAATGAACATTAGATTCAACTTTTAGTTGCAAGCCTGTAAGAAGTACAACACCAATAAATGCTAATGCACATAATTGCTGGATGTGTAAATAAGCATTGAAGCAAGTATTGCAAGTTTAAACTTTGAACTTCTTGGAAAGTGTTTTTTCCCGAGAGCCGTTTTCCCTCCTGCTACCAGTCTTTGTGCTAAGCTAGGCTGAACACGTCCTGGACCTGTCTATGTACTGGATGCACTGAGATGAAACTCATATCCATTTTCTTATCCATCTCCTGCTACAACACCGACTAATCCCTGCAGACGCTTTCATTTGTATACTTAATTTTAGCAAACAACTATGTGTGACGTGAAAGGGGTCATTTGTAGAGTTCTACACTACAGCAGCTTCTCACTTTTCCCTTTACTGGCTTGTTCTCTTATATCATCACTTTAAAAGTGTAACTCCCATCAAGTCAGGGAAATCCATTTATAAGGATAAAAAACCTTTGGACAGAAACATTCCCAATTCACTTACAGCATCGTAATCAAGTAGTCAGGTTACAGTGTTCATTTGGGGTCATTCCATATATGACAACATATTGAAGACACATTTTATGAATACATTTGTTTTCAATCGCCTGCAGTTTATTTTCTGAATACACTGAAACCACAGCCAAGCTGTGGCTTAGTAACCTATTTGTGGTACAGCACAATACTTTTTTAGGCTACAGACTAATTATAATTTGAACTACCAGAAAGTATACTTTATATAACTGCATAGAAGTGTGTCTGATTATACGCAGTAATTTGTACAGTAATTTTAAACAGCTGTAATGTGTTTTGAAACAGTCAACAAAATTCTGTAAATAGTTCAGCTGCATGTTTCATTACTTTACAAACATGTAACAAATATACAAATGTAAAAAATAAACAGTTATAATAAGCTCAGAGTAATCAGGACGGACATGGTCACTGTAACAGGTTTCCGCTGTATTATAATTTTGTTGCGTCTGTCAGATGAGACTGTCCTCATATGTCTTCTTAATACCTCTGTTGTTGAAAATGCCTGTAAATAGAGGTGCTGGGAATTACGCACAACCACTTAGGTGCCTGTGTATGTGGAAACGTGCGTGTGTGTTTGTGTATAATTTCCGTCATTAGGCTGTCATTAAAGGTGCTGGGAGAGAAAATGTGTCACCATGTAGACTGACAACAGGGAAAGAGAGAGAGAGAGAGAGAGAGAGAGCCTGTGCAGGCCTGGTGGCCAACAAACCAAACACAATATAACAACCAGATGATACAGAATGAGGATGACACTGAAGAGGTGTCATGAGATGGAGCTTTGTCAGTCCTATAAGGCTATGGAAAGATGGCAACAGTTGCTCAGTCTCTGCGTAAGGTGCAAAGGCTGGGAAGCAAGTATGTGTTTCTTGGATTTGCAGAGTTCATGCATGATAGAGATTACTGGCTCCACAAAACCAAACATCACCAGTCTAAGTTAAATATACACTCCCTGATTTTGTTTTAGTGCACCGACTTTCCTCCCAGCTCGCTGCGAAATGTTTTGAAGGCTGACTGTTAACAGTGCGGCGGTCTGAACACTGTAACAGGAGGGTGAAGGCTCTCCGGGGGTTACACCAACAGGTAACAAGGCTGACGTCTGCGCTGCAGTTTATGCAGCTCTGTTTATGCACGTGTGTCGTCAGCCAAGCTAAGGAACCCCGAAGGTTGTTGAAAGAGATTTTGGGAATCAAAATAACTGTAGAAGTAAATGGACTGTATCTATGTAGGGTTTTACTGCCTTAACAGGCTCGTTTTCCTCTCATTCACCCGCTCGCTCTCACACACCGAGGGCTATCCGACGGCCTATCAGGAGCAACTTGCATCTTGCTCAATGACATGTGGTTAGGAGAAGCCAGCGATTTAACTGCTTGTCATTAAAGGACGACCCGACCCAAGTAGATGTGGAAAAAGCAGGTTGAGGCAGTTGATCACGAGTTGAAATTAGAATAAGTTGACTGCAGAAAGGGGCAGATGACACATAGACATATATGATAAGAGTCACGTGATCACGTCAGAGCCAAAAGCTAACTGTCATTGCATTGCTTCAGACGGCTAGAAGGGTCTCACCCCATCAGAGCAAAACCACATTGCTGTAGGAAACTCTTTATGTCTGTGTATTTGCATGCTGTTCCACCATTTTCCATGTAAATATTTAACCCAACGCTGCACAGAGCTCTGGATAGTCTCACTTACACACACACTGACAAATCCTCTTTATTTTTTCCATGAAGTGCACCCAGGCAGTTCACCTGAGCTGGTTGCTCATTCAACAGAGCTCTTACACATTTTTTACCTAAGAAAACACGTCCGAAATCGACGTCAATTTCCTTTTAGCTTACGGGCACTGAGGTTTCTTTTTATTCCACCACAAGGTTTGTCAGGGAGGAAGCTGGTGAGGATATTTGGGCGTTCAGTGCCATCTCTCGCATAAAGGTGTTTCATAGCGTTAACCCAGTGTCTATTATTGTAACCATTAACCTTAATGAAGTCATTTAAACGGCAGTGTTTCCATGACCTTAAAAAAGCGCTCATTTGAACTCAAACCACAATCTTCCCCCTAACCCAACCAAATCTTTTTCATGCCTAAACCTAATCAAACTTCAACCATGGCTGATGAACAGACCCATTTTTCCAAAAGCGATAACATTTTAGAAGGTACTGACGGATGATGTGTAATTCATGTGTGTGTACAACACAGTCTCACTCCCAAATTGTATGGACACACACGCCTGGGTGCACATTTGTGTTGTTTTTGGATGTGTTGGGCTCCGTGGTCAAGTTAGCAATAATAATTATTCATACCTGGTTAGACTTTCCAAAATAAAACTAGTGGTTAATGTTGTGTAACAATGCAATTTGGTTAGGTTTAGGAAAACAACATAGTTTGTGTTAAAATAACTTTGTTACTTACATGACTTAAGTTACATGAGTTAAGTAACGTTACTTACATAACTTAACTAAAACCAATCAATACTGACTTTTTGTTTCACACGGGAAATGATCAGAAGTCTCCAGGTTGACAGTCCTGTTTCCTTTAAGCATTCAAAAATGACGCTCTAGGCGCATAGTGCTGTGAACGATGACGCTAAAGGGCTTCCCACTGCTTTACAAACTGACGTCAACGGGGCTTGACAACAGGTCATTACGTGACAACTTGGGAGTAAGGCCCCTGTCTGTTTTGGAGCATCACACATCAAAGCATTGCTCAAATGTCCTAATATAGGCAGATGCAGCGCCGTGAGATTTGCAGGGCACACTCAAACTTTCAAGGTGACAAACCCGGTGGTCTTTCCCATCGAGCCCCTCTCAGGACATGTTGTTACTTTATAACTGGTGTGGTCTTGTTAACAACACTGCACATGAAACTATAAATGAGTCAGTAAAGTGCAAGAAAGCAATAAGTGAAGAATACGTGCCCAAATGTGAGAATGTGTTTTTATGTCCTGTCTCAGTTTGCATGACACAAACTCCCAGTCGAGGGTCTAAGCGTAGAGGTCATCGTCTGCTGTACAGATTGTAAAGCCCCCTGAGGCACATTTGTGATTTGTCATGGGGCTATATGAATAAAAACAAGGTCACTTGACAGGGCTGGTGCATTCCAACAGCTCCTCCGAATCCCGAAGAGAAACGTGGCCTCTTTTGCCTAAATCTGGAGGACACAACTGGTGTTTCCTTTGCAGGTTATTTTCTTTGCCCCACCTTTGCACTGACAGCTGAAGTGACTACTAACAGAAACACGTTCCTCGTGTTGATGACCTTGATGTGTTGTACTAGTGCGGGGACAACATGCGGATGTCTTGCTGCCTCTCCCGTCTTGACAAAGATCTTGATAATTTCGCTTCAGGTGTTTCCATTTCATAAAACTCTGTCAAAATTACTCCCAAACTTTACATGGTCAATGGCGAGTTGTTTATTTTTTTTACCTGCAGCATGTTCTGTGTGCAGTAATGAACCAACCCACGTTATGCAAATCAACCATGCTGTCCAAACAGGAGTGCGTGTCTTCACCTCCTTTTCTCTTTTGTTTTGCTTGACGTTGAGCAGTGGTTTGTTCTCTGCGCGCTACCCAGCACTCGATCGGGCCGATGATGGTGGCGTTTTTCCCCATTCTTCCCATTCAGTTCTCTCCATGTCGGGGGATGAGCTCGCGGGTGTACGGCATTAACTGGGGAGCTCCGGTGTTGAGTTGAGGAGGTGTTGCTGGCTATCTGAACTGTCTGGGGTCTATTTGTGAGGAGGAAATTCTTGGGAATTTGAACTCTGGAGTTCAATTCATCAAGTTTGAACACCCAATGACGCAAGTTGAAATATGTACTGTGGTGAAAAGACCTACTGTTTTCCAGAAAGTGACTGTTTTACAGTCAAATAGTCCATTTCATTGCATTTTTACACTCAAATAACAAATAATTTGAGATTCAGGGTCACCAAAATGGGCAAAATAGTTATAAAAGAACAAGAAATGATCAATAAATGAATATACTAATGAGAGGCACGGTGCAGCCCTGTTGGATTTCAGTCTTGCTGCAGCCCTGACTGCATGATTTGTTTCAAGCATCCTTACAGCCACTGCTCTGTCTTTAAAAGGAGTCCTGCTCTCTTCAATAGAAACTCTCTATTTCTGGAAACAAGAGACAGGAAGATGTTTCCCATATGCAGATTGAAAGATGTGTGTTTTCCATTCTCAATTCAGCCGTGCAAAGAGCATTAAGCTGTGCTGACATGCAAATAAATACACACTCAGGTGAGTAATGTTTCATTACCGATTTACTCTCATCGCTCCCTCACTTCCCCCGGTTATGGAAGGGGATTATTGTTGTAGAAAGCAGCTGTTACATAACAGCAACACACACATGCACAGCGGGGAAAGACACTTAGACATAATAGAGTTGTTTAGAGACTGACTACAATGCAGCTGCTCAGGGAAGTCAGTTAGTGGTCTGTGGAAAAAGCCACATACAAACTTCAGAAACGGCTCCAGCTACTTCAGCACGTGTGCTAATACAGCCGTCATAACGTGCTCCTGCGTACGAGAAGCTGTGACAAGTGGGGTCTTTGCATTTTCATACGTACAGCATGCTGTTGGCTTTCTGCATCTCCTCTTACTAAAGAATCGACTGGTGCGCTTGGAAACTGGGAAGGTGGAAAAAAATATCACTTTATTCCCTGCAGCAAATATATGGCCGTGACAGTGTGAGTGATGTCGGGAAGTGGGGCTTCCCAGAAGCTCAACATTTAAGCGCATTTGATAAATATTTGATCTCCGGTTTACTGAAACTCAAGTCGACCATACAGCCACTTTTTTTGGCTTATATCTTATGAAATTAATCAACTAAAGTGCAGATAGAAAAAACAGGGTGAGAGCAGGGGTTGGACAAGTTTGAACTTGGAGCGAAGCGAGGAAGCAAAGGCAGAAAGTTAGTTATTCCTTAGCATGTTGAATAGAAAGTGGAAAGTGCAATGTGACCAGTTACTGAGTTGAGCTAGCCCTCAGTCTTCAGTGTAATAAAGAACTAATAATAAAATGTCTTTATCTGAAGAAATCATCTGAGAGTGTAGCTGCCGTTAGCTTCACTGTGTGGCTTTATGAAAGCCAGTCATCGCTGTGATAACCCTTGATCTTTGTGATAGAGCATTAGCACAGTGCCTGTGTTAAATGTCAGTGGTGGGATTAAGTGAACAGCGGAGGTTTCAGTGTGCTGATGGTTCTCTGCGATGGCACTTCCTGTTAGACTGTATGGTGGTTTCGGTAACGGTTCTAAGCTGCACACACTTCTGTCCTGCGTTGTTCTCATTTGACGTCTCGTGTTACTTGCTCTTCTTTTCTGCTGTCATCCACTCAAACAGCACTGATGTCACACCGCACGTCCCGTTCTCTTAGCTGTAGTATCTGCTGTAGGTCAGTTTGTGGCGGTGTGGTCTGCTGTGTGGGCTTGTCTCAGTCATTCTGTTTCTTGTAAGTTCAGTGGCACAGAGCAGGTCTTCCCACTACTTTAACCACAGAGAGAAACAGCTGAATAGCAGTTTAAAAAATGATCAATGGAAACATTCTGTAACTTTTTAAATGTCCCCGTTCATCAGCAGCATAACCAGCAGCCCTTTGCAGCTCACTGGTTTCCATTTTCCCTAAAGCATGTCATGTTTACTGTAAATTGTACCCTGCAGGAGGAAACACAACTGAAAAAGAGTTGGATGATTTCACAGTCCACGACTGTCCATTGTGGGAGAGGATGACAGACATGTTACAGTTACCATTTGACTAATTCTAAAAGTTCAAAAACCAAAATGCCCACGTGCAAAATCTAGACACCCACACCAGTGAATAGTGACATTTAACAGGAGCAGCCTGTTGTGAGGTGAGTGATTGGACCGTTTTTAAACGAACCTAAACACTGCCAAGATTTCAGAGAAGTTGGTAGTTTGTTCCAGTCTCTCGGAGCCTTATTATGAAATCCAATAATTTCAGGTGAGGTTTTTGACGCATGAAAAAGGAGACGATGGTCTAAGAGAAAAAAAATTAAATTTGCAGGATTAGTGTCTCTTGTAACTTGAAATGAATACATCTGAAATTTGAAACATTTCTAATAGGATAGCTTCCTTTCTTTGTTTCCGTTCCCTCTTGCGAACACTCAAGGTCAGCAGGCTGGCATTTCTGCTCACTGAAGTTGTGTTCTCTAGTGCAGCGAGAGGTGACCGCATTGTCCCGTTGAGGAAAAGTTAATCACTCTGCTGGCCGTTAGAGTTATAGCTGCTGAACAGGACTCAGCACTGACTCATTATATTTAGACTCTAAACCTTGTCTCTTCTGTTCTGCCTGTTTACGCTTCTTGTGCCTACGATGTTGTCTGGTTCATTATTGTTTAGACAGACTAAACCTCTGTTGCTTGCTACCTATCCCAGCAATGTTTTTTTTGTGCATGTCTACCAAAAATGTATGTCGATGCTATTGTACCTTTTATACCTTGTGTGTGCTGGTGCTTGATCTTGACCAACTGTTCTTGTTTTTATGTTCTTCGTAGTTGTGTTTTTTGCATTAGTATAATAAACTTTTATTGCACTGGTGTAAATCTGTATGTATCATTTATAGCTTCATCCTTTTCATTGTGACCACCAGTCCAGGGACAGCAGAAGTAAAATAGCCGATTCTAGCACTTGATACATTTATTTATGTTTTTATAGTGTGGATTTTCCCTGCTCAATAAATCTGTGGCCTTGGTCTAATGTGAAGCTACTTTAAGATAGTGTCGTCGGTCAGATGGCTTTCTCGATTTACTTTTAGCTCACAGATCTGCCAGCGACAGCATAAATTGATACTTTCTAACTCAGCTAATCTTGGTCACCAAATACCTCCGTGCTAAAAATGACAGATATATACTTCTCGATTCAAATGTATTTATACAGTGCTGATTTGTAATAAAAGTGGATCTCATTGCACTTTTCCTATACAGAAGGTCTAAACATTAGTCTTTGCAACTTTATTTACCCAACAATGCCCATCAAGAGCGAAGACTTAGCGACACAGGCAAGGAAAATCTCCCTTTCAGCAGGTAGAAACCTCAAGCAGAACCGTGACTCATGGCGAGCGGCCGTCTGCCTCGACAGGTTGGGGGGTGGGGTGTATTCCCTTTAAGTGTGATGAAGAGAAATGGAGCGTGTCCCGGGCTAAAGCCGGAACATTCATGGGCCTCTTTGCCCCAGTAGTCACAGAAAGAGATAAATCAGGAACTAAAAGTTAGTTCAGTGCGTTTGTATTTGCATTGCCACTGCCTATCAAGAAATCTTTATATTTGCTCTCTTCCTGCTTTGTACTGCAACTACTGCACACCATTTTCACTCTGAATAAATAAAGGTCTATCTTCATTGTAGTTCATTTGATTGACATGTATAGTGGTGATGAGACACAACACAGGGTCAGCAGTTCAGTTGATTACGGTTGTGCGACTGTGTTGTCCGATAAATGTCGGAAAGCAAGATTAAAAGCACCAGAGGGGCAAGAAATCCAAAGTAATGAGTATTATTCTTTATGCAAATGCTAATTCAGTTAAGTTTATGTTTAATTTTTCTTGCTTCCACATCTTTCTCTTTCCTTTCACACAGTCTTTAGCTTGTTAGGAAGTCAACTCATGTCTGGTAAACATCAATAACGTCGATGAAAATGAATGAAAATTAAAATCACATCGCTAACGGCACCATGGGAGGTGCAGGGTTGCATTTTTGACTGCTGAAAATTGTACCAGTTGCCAGGCTTGTGTTTGATTAGTCAGTGATATTTAATACTTGCGGTAAAAACACTGTATTCAAATTGCAGTAAATGTTTCTGCTTCCTCGAAAATATCCTCCTCTCAAAAGCGACATTATGTCAGATGAGTAAATCCAGTCTAACTGATTCTTGCTGACTTGCTGTATTATTATTTTTTTTTAGAATATGGGGGGTCATCTTATAAAGCTGTTTTGTCAACATGTTAGTCAACAGTTGCCTAGTTACACATTCAGTAGCCAAAAAGCAAAATAAGTTTTCTTTGGATGGCGTTTGTGTCCACCTGACGGATGTCTCGAGGAAGTGCTGAGAATAATGTCTGGCTCTTTAGCTTCAGTAAAGGCTCCATTATGTCTCCCAGGTAGTCTCAGATTTTGTCTGTCTGCGGTAGAGTACGGCGAGTTTATCAGAGCTTTTCTTTGTTCAAAAAAATGCTATTAAGACTGAAACAAAAATGGTACAAAACCCCCCAAAAAACTAAAACAATTGCTAAAACAGCATCGCCTCTAATTTTTTCACGTTCAGTTTGAGTGTATGCGATAGGTTGTATTTGAAACCGAATAGACTAAATCACACAAGGAAACAGACTGCCTGTGTGTGACAAATGAATTAATTTTAACTCAAACTTCACACTTTTTTGGGAGCTTTTGGTCTGAGAGGGTTGAAAGCTCTGAAAAGACTAGTGAGTGGACTTTTTGAGTAGAAATAATTTTGTCCACATACATAAGCGTCTGTGTTCTAATGTCCAGGTGTCCTGGTTATTAACGAGGATTGGCTCCAATGTCTGCGCTCGTACAGGACAAAAGTCACAGTATGCAGCCGTGACACTACATGAGTGACACTTAACACTGTAAAATAACACGTGAATGAGTCAACCACACTGTGAATGTTGAGGAAACGAGTGAAGGGGCTACCGGTTGATACCAGTTTTGATGACTTGAGTGACTTTAAACCAGGCAGCACTGCATCAGGGATCCGTTGATCTGAATTAAACAGCTGGTAAAGTGAATAAACATGCTAACAATTGACCTGTTTCAGTGTTTATTCATGATTTATTCCATGGAGGAAACTGCTTATGTTGATGTCATTATAGGGAACAGATTTAATTAACAAAAAAGCCTATTTGCCCCTTCAGCAGCTCTAAAGGAACATTGGAGAGAAGAAGAGGAGCTGGACTGTGATCTTATTCTGGCTTTTTATGGATACCGTCTCCTGTCGCATGGATATTAAAACATCATGTAAACTGGTGTCTGACCTGAAACCCGTAGCTTGGTGTCAGAGAAGACAGGGAAAATGTTCTATGTTCTTCACCCATGTCTTATCAGATGCCACAGATAATTGTTAGCACATCCCGTTAGGCACTGTACGAGTAACGTGATGGATTTCTTCTTCCAACGCCATTTCTGCCGCCGCCAAAAGAGACAGAAGCATCCTGCTGCAGGGCATCAGTCTGGTCCTGCTGTTCAGAGCAGTAAAGCCAGGAGGCGCTCTAGTGTCGGTCTGCCCTCCGTAGCATTATTACAGTCCAGACGCTCATCCGTTGGTTTACCTCCAGTACCTGACCAACGCAGGCGTCCCAGTATTGGCTTACTGGTGGCCAGTGGACAGAAGCGACAGTCAATTATAGAGCTAGGATTAACAAACTCAATGGGAGAGTCTGGAAGAGGAAGTGAGAGAGCAGATATAGCCATCAAGAGAGGAAGAAGGGGATCTCCATATAAACCTCACCATGCTCATGGAGCTCCCGGCACCGCCCCCTGCATACACCGCGGGCTGGCGGTGCGATACCGCCGTCCTTCTAAAGTAAAATCCATTGAGCCTCATTTACTTGGACCCTCCATGTTACTCGCGAGTGTAGTCCAGATGGGCAGAGGAGGTGAAGAGAAGGAAGAGGAGGAACTGGATGGCTCCCTGTGTTCCTACTCCGAGTCAGATGGAGAGGAAAGGAGCGATGAAGAAGCGGAGAACAGAACTGGAGGAATAAAAAATGCAACAGCTCAGATGCACATAACCCAGGCGGTCGTTATGGAAAACATCGCACACCGCCCCTTGCTCCGCCCTCCTCGCTGTCTGAGACGAAACTCCTCCCACCTCCTTCCGGCAGACTCTGTGTTTGAGAGCAGTGAAACCGGTTACGGAGTATTTGGTCGATACAATCGACGAAGGTCACCACAAGGTCGCGCCGCTTTAAATTATCCAATCCAGACTTCCACGACCAGCCCCAGTCTGAGCTCTGAGCCTGACACAGATGTGGCCTCAACTGGGTCTACGATCCATAAAAGCTTTTCATCACCAATGGGGGGACCAGAGGGAAGCATGTACTATGATCCTTATCTGGAAACATGGGAGAACTTCCTGTCGTATGTAACAAACACACACACCCACACACACACACACACGCAAGATAACATAGTGTGTTTGTTCTTGTACTGGTTTTGCATTTGTACACAAGTATTTATAATCTGCTTAAACTAATTCATGGCTACCAAATAGACACTTGCTGCATCATTTGGCGTGAAACGTTCCTGCAACATGTGCAGTATTAATTTAGTAATGAGGTCTGGCTAGATGTCCTGACAGTGTCTGTTCTAAGTCCTGAGTGCTGCCCCAAGGTTTCAAACGTAGGTCACAGGATGACAATTACATTATAATGAAATTTAACACTCGGGTTATATCACAGTGCAAAACCTTTTGAACTCGTATACATTCTTTCCCTCTTCCTTATGGACTCTTTGCTTCTCAGATTAAGTGTGTAGATCTTTTACTTTTAGGTGAATTTTTTTGTCGAAGCTTGCC
This sequence comes from Lepomis macrochirus, assembly GCA_024633595.2. Taxonomy (NCBI): domain Eukaryota; kingdom Metazoa; phylum Chordata; class Actinopteri; order Centrarchiformes; family Centrarchidae; genus Lepomis; species Lepomis macrochirus. The sequence goes on from JALXJV020000025.1 coordinate 14,358,946, forward strand.
ATTTTAGTTGTACCATTGGCAATCCAGTGCTCACATTTTGCTGTTTTTTAAAACGTGTGAAACTGTAGAAAAGGCATGAAACACTTTCTGTGCGGTAGTTTGAACAGACTGTATTTGCACTCGTCGGTCAGGATGGGAGCAAGGCAACGTGAGACAAAATAGCAGCACATAGACGGCAAGTTTGATGGTAAATGTGACAAGCTCAGTGCTGAAATTCACCATGCAGGTGACATGAAATTGCAGTATTTTACTGCAGCCTCGCTGTGTGGAGTCTATGTCTTTGTCCTCATGTCTGTGTGGGTTTCCACTGTTCAAAGACAAACGGCTTTGGTGGCTGAATTGCTCAGAGGTGTGAATGTGAACGGTTGTTTGTCTCTATTTTTGGTGTCCTCGCCGCGGTAAGCCTGTCCAGGTACACGCTGCCTCTCACCCAGTGTGAGCTTGGATGGGTCACAGCTTGAGAGATTTTCAGAATGAATGGATAGAAAATGTCACTGTTGTGCTCTATGGCCAGTTTTGTTGTATGTGTTGTGTATTCTGTTAATGCCCAGGCTTATTTAGACATGCCCGTGGCTATTTGAGCTCACCGCCATCATTTCGCATGGATTCCACATTCAAGGGAATTTTACAACAATTTTACAACATGAGTCGTTTCCATCAGCTGGGTTGAGACAAATGAACGACTACCCGAGCATGAGGTTCCTAGACCTTACTGCTGATGGGTAGGTTTTTTAGTTTCAGCTCATATGAGACGGTGGGATGCCAATAGTGGGTCACTTGAATTTACACCAGTGTGTTTGACAACTTTGGGGAAAGTTATGCTTGAGATCATTTACAGACAGTTCTTTGCTGCTTAATTTTGTTATGTTTAAACCTAGTTTAAAATTTTTTGTGCAATGTAATTGGAGCCAAATCTGTCGTGTGATATTCACTACATAAAGATTTATTCGACAAAAACCTTTCCATCACCTATATGTCTCATAAACTCTCACCTGAAGCGAGTGTAAAACCTTTTTCTAACAAAGTTTTGGAGGTTTTGTTGAATTTTGTCGCTTCCATCCAGCTTTTCTAATTTAATAATTCTCATAAAAATGCTTAGACGGAAAAGATGGCTTTGCATTTCCCTGTTCAAGTGTCAAATCTAGTTTCCTTCTACATTAATTAACACTTTTGAACTAATTATTTTGTTATGATTGATAGGCCTTTGCAACCGTTTTTAGAACAAGCATGATCATATTGCTGAATTTATTAAATTAAAGCAATGCAAATGTACATTCTGCACCAGGAGATTACCCACCGTGTATTTGGTACTGAACTTTTTTTGTTTGTGCTTACCACGGCCCGTGCCATTATTTGAGAGGAGTTTTTAACCAGACTGCCGACTTTTATTTGAGTAAATATGGTAAAAATGTCATGATTATGACAAGGCTAGCTTTGTAAAGTAGTGATGATGGAAAGGTGACACACTCTGCACATTGTGATATTATAGAGCGGTATAACGTAAAATCGCACACATTTTATAAATTTCACCGGTTTTTAATGCTTTTATTTTGAAGGCCCAAACTAGATGGCACTGTTTTCTGGTTCTCAATATGTGTCGGCAGTCTGAATTAAAGATGAACACAATCATTTTAAGTGTTCAGTGGGGATGACCATGAGACCACAGTTATGTTTAACCGGCTCAAAACATGCGTGCGTATATCCAAACTCTTCCATCCAGCTGAGGAACCATTGATTGAACATCACATTTACACAATAACATTTTTTCAAACTTATGCGTGATTCTGCGCTGTGTTTAAAAAAAAGAAACCTGCAATATGGTTCTGCAATGTTCCCTGGTTAGCAGGGACACTGAGATAGTTTTACTCTAAGTGCTCCACATCCCAAAATATGAATTTGAATGTTTAATTTTTCATTTGTTCCTTTTGAATTTGAATGCATTGACATGAGACGTCATCCTTTAAAGGGCATTAATGAGCTTTACAAAAGGAAACCACAGTTCAGTTTGTGTTAAATTCTTCTTGAATATATATTTGATGTGCTGATCTGTTAGTGGTGTGATGTTTGAGGCAGAACGGTTGTCGATGTTAGCTGCATTTTTTAAAATATTACAAATAGCTTTGTTTCAGATTTTAAAAGGTTGTTAGTTTCATTTTACTCAGAAACACTTACATCTCTGTGACGTTTGGAGACTTTAGATTTACATTTAAGATTTTCTTGCCACTTTGAATTGTGCTGTGAAGAAGTGAAGCATTCACAAGTTTCTGTCTCTCTGTGTTTCCAGGAAAGCGATAGCTAAGTCTGGCCTGAACGATCTGCCCAGTCAGCCCAGTACTTCATCTCTGACCAGGACCGACCCAGAGGCGAACATCTGCAGTACTGTGGATTGGACTGTGAGTCTGGGTATCAGTATGACACACCGGGGCTTTGAGAAAACACGCACAAACGTTATCCGTGCTTTACTTTGGCTCGTACCTACACGGCAGCTCTGAAATCGCTCAGGATAACGCTGTCTCCTGTATTATTGCTATTGAGTTTCATTCCTGGCAATTATGTTTTTAGCTGTTGAGACTACTGTGAATCATAAAAAGCGTAGTGAGAAAGTTGAATCTGAAATTTAAAAAACAAATTCATGTGCGAGGATCCGTACAGATAAACACATGAGTCAACTTTGACTGGCACAGCCCGTGTACCCGTGATTTACCCCTCAGTGGTTTCACAATGATTTTACATGTCTTTAACCAAACACTATTTACGCCTCATCTGTAACCTATTAATGATAAATGCCAAAGCGATGCATCATCATTTTTAGGTGTGAAAGTGAAGCAGGTTTAAAGGTGATGTTTTTCAGTTTGTGCCCCCCTCTGAGCCTCCGCTGTATGTTTGTCTCTGTAGGAGGCAGCTGTGAATGGAGATCATATCTGGTTTGAGACCAATGTGTCTGGAGACTACTGCTATGTGGGAGAACAACACTGTATTGCCAGAACACTGGTGAGTATCGCACTCTGATAATCCTGTCCTTCTCCTCCCTCTTTGTGTTCTCAGCAACACCATTTTCCACAAAATGCAGCTATTTGGATTTAGCAAAGTGTGTTAGGGTAAAGCATCATTTCCCCATTCATTATGTTTTTCTTCAGTTTATCAGACCGAATGTTTATACCTACATGTTTGCGTCTCATGTATGTTTACACAGCTTCATCTGCTTAATGTTCGCTGCCAACATTTCTCAGCCACATATTCCTTAAATATCCGCATCAACTAAACAACTTGTGAAAAGGGCCTGTTCGTCCAAATCACAACTAGATGAAATGGAGGTGAATGTAATGTTGTTTGTGGTGGTTACAGCATTGAATCATTCATCAGCAACATCTCTTTGCAGAATCTTAGTATAATCCACAAAGTAGATAGGAGAAGGGGGTAAGAGGGAGAGGAAGAAGCAGCCCAAAGCTATATTCACAGAGAAATACAAAAACAGTTAAGGTGAAAATTAATAATAGTACTAAGAAAGAAGCACCTCTGGTTTAGCGCTGTCTCGATCCTTTAGTATGTGTAATTGTGTGACTTTGATGTTTTCAACACTTTAAAACACCAGAGTCACACTATAAAATAAACGGAAACAACAAACTAACCGACCGAGGCAGTCGTAGACCAGCAACCCCCATGTTCTGTGAGGTTAAATTACTGTTCTTGTCAATGCGGTCTGATGGCTTGGATGATATAGTGACCATTTCTGGTTTAAAAAAAGGTTTATCTCCGGAGGGATCCTTTCTATAATGTTGTCAGGCACTTGTAATAAAAATTTGACCCTGTCAGTAGCAAAAACAAGCACTTTAGAGGGCAAACTTTGACAAGGCGCAATTGCCCGCAAGGACTATGTTGCAGCCTTGTTTTGCTGCTGCTGATTGCAGCGTGCTCACTCAATGCTGGACCAGTTTAAATAAACTGCGTACCTGGCTGCAAGGGAATGGCGTGATTCAGCAAAAAAAGGCTGGATAACTGAAACAAACCATGAACTGGCTCAGTCTGTCCTGCATTTTCCCTTTTCTTTATGACGTCAAAGTCAACTGGGCATCTCTGAGTGCTCTGGGAGATCTGTGACAGTGACTCCTACGTATAGGGCAATTCACTCTGATCTGCACATTTACTGAAATTTAATTCCTTTTGCACCACCATCGTCCTTTCACGTTATATTTTTACTATCAAGGTCAGAAATATTGCCAGCCTGTCACATCACACACCCTCAAAGTTGTCATTTGTCTTCCACTATCATGTCATATCATTTCAATGCATCTGCTTTCAGCTAACAGCAGTTTGCAGTGCAGGGCTGACCCCCAGTGGTCAGAGACGACATTACAGCCTCATATTCATTCAAAGATCACTCCTAGCTGCTGGCTACATTTATTCAAAATAAGGAGTTCCCCCTTGTTCCTTGTTACTGTGATTTTATGTCTGTGTTTTTTTCTCTCTCCATTTTTCTAAACAGATCATGTTCTCCCCTCTTTTTTCCCCCCTAATTCTAGCAAAGGTCTGCGAGTCGAAGGAAGTGTGCTGCCTGTAAGATAGTTGCCCACACCATATGCATAGAACAACTGGAGAAGGTAAATTCTCTTTCTCGTCTATTCAAATATTTTTACCATGCAGACTGAAACAGGGAATGTGTCCCGGTAGCCGGAGAGGTGCCAGTTCACCTCCTGGCTACTGAAGCCACCGAGCCTCTAAGCAGCCCCGTCATTCTGACACCTCTGCATAATTAATACACGTCTATAGGTACTGTTTGTGAGTGTATTCTGGAGCCTGTGTGTGTGTCTTTATTTGTTTCACTTAACTGTTCATTTTCATTTGTGAAGCACAGGAGAGCACTTCAGAAAGACTGAGCAGGGTGTTTTTAACTGTCCCTCCTGTCTAACCTGCAGTTTCAAAGCCAGAGCAGATTCAATGACAGAGCCGTTCTGTCGGATTCCACCCTGCCACTCAGTGACCCCAACTTTAGAGTGAGATACACAAAGCTCCTTCTTTCTCTCCTCTCTCCCCGTCTGAGACCCTCACTCTGAAAGAAACACACAGACCAAAGGTGGTGTCTGGACCTCACTTCGATCAGTTCATAAAGACACCAGAGCGCAACATGATATCAGTGTTTCCCTCAGCTTTATTTGGAACAAGGAGTAAACAAATAATCCTTGTTGGTGGGGGCAAATGAATGTGGGGCTGCTGCCCAAATAAAAGCACTACAGTGTATGGGAAACACAGATAGAGCATGTATTGTGTTTGCGGTTTGTGGATAATCCACTTTTCAAATGAATGAGTGAATGAATGGATTTGAAATCTAATTCAGGTCAGACACAGACCTCTGAAAACTTCCGCCTTTGGTCTTTATCATTATAAAAGGTGTCCTTTTTCATTTCCTTAAATCACGAAGAATCTTCTGTCTGAATCTAATAAATCTAACAGGTTTAAAGGGTTTGGCTCTGTTGATTTCAAAGGGTAAGGAGACCTCAGGGAGCTCGCTTTCTGAAACAGTGGCGGTGGAGGGAACAGCACAGAGGGATCAGGACTGGTCTCAAGCATGAGGTCCCGCTTTCTTTATCAGCAGACAGACTTTGAAGTTTTCACTGGGAGCTATTGTGAAACTGTAAAACCAACATTGGACTACACATTCAATGATAGTGTTTACAAATTAGTTTATTCTGTAACAAGGATTTAGTTTTTTTTCCATAGTGAAGAACAAACTTTCATGTTTTTAGCTGATTTTGATTTATTTTTTGATTTCACATGGTCACAACCTGTTCAATTCTTAAACCAGCATTTGATTTGAAGTTTCTTCACATTTCTGAGTAGAAAATACTCAATATACTCGTACATAATGACAGTGTGACATTAACTGCACTGTATCACTGTAGTCAAACCACAGTACAGCTTCCACTGAGTGATATATTCACGGAGGCACAAATGCTTTGTACATCATTTAAATGACCAACTCTTTGGAAGCTTTCTGATATTTTCTGTGGATTAGAACAACATGAGTCTATTTATGATGATAATAGTCACACGCTCACTCACAGTTGGCACAATTTTGGGTGCAGTTTCTTGCTCAAGGAGCAGGGGATGGAACCACCGACCTTCTGGTCAGTGGACGACCCGGCCTACGTCCAGAGCCACAGCCGCCTTTAAGAACAGTATAATTACTAATCATGTGAAACTAATGACTAACTGATGCATTTTTCATTATGAGAATGTGGACACCACTGACGTCTGTGATGTGCAAGGCTGAACCATCACTTGAAGAAACAAACTGTCACCTGTCATCAAAATTAAACAGGACAATTAAACAAAACAGGTTGACCTGACAGTGTTCAGCCTGGCAACCACAGTGTCCGGTGGTGTCCCTACTCTGGTCAGGGTGACCCTGGTTTTTCTTTTCTGTGGACATTTCACTTTGGGGAGTCACGGTGCCTCCCCTGGAGGTGGGGCCAACTTTCTCTGCTTCTTCTTTCTCTTGAAACAAGTTCTACCTGCCAACCTGATCATTGGAAATCATTCCAATCGTGGCTCTACAGATGTGTCATGTCATAACAGCTGTCTGTTCAGGAGGTCCATGCTTTTCCCCTCTAACCTTTCACAGAACTCGGTGTACTATAGTGTTTACACCTCACACCTCTCTTCCAGATTAACTTCAAGTGTAAACCGTCGTTCAGAGATTCAGCCTCTAGGAACATTCGAGAGGTGAGTTCTGGACGTTTCTTTCTACTCATTGTTGTTTGTTTATAATTACTCTTAGGGCTGGACAATAAAACTAACAATAATTATTGCGATATCATTTTTTTCAATAACATATAACAAATGTTCTATAAATAATCAATAAATGTTTGATTTGATTGAATTTTTTACTAAGATGTTTATTTTGTTGAGGAAAAAGGACAGAAAAAAAGCTTTTATTTAATTTTACTCGTGCATATTTGTTGAAAAAGATTTTTATCATAAGTGTTTTGAATGTCCTCCCTCAGATTTGTGAAGTGATCCTCTGTTTGGAATCAAATGTTTGTCATGTTCTGACCATAAAGAAAAGTCTAAACCACACTTCAACTTTCACTGAGGAGCAAAAATCAGCCTTTAAACTCAAAACATATAACGGTTTGATACTTATCGTGATAATTATCGATATTGAAAGATATGAAAGTTTTATCGCGATAATATTTTATCGTCCAGCCCTAATTACTCTAAAAGGAAATCTTCAGAAACTACAAGAGCTACAGCAACAATCCTCAACTTGTCTTCACTTTGAATCATATTTTTACATGGTTCATGGTTTCACTGTAATATTAATTTAGGTATTTGAATTGGAAAAAATTACTAATTTTGTCATTTGTGTGTTTTCAGCCCATTGTGGCACATCATCACTGGGTGCATCGGAGACGGCAAGAAGGCAAATGTAAACAATGTGGGAAGGTGGGTGGTAATTCTGGTATCATTTTTGTGTTGACCAATCTATTGATTATGTTTGCTCATTATGACTTGAGTTATTTTTAACATTTATTTCAAAATAAATGAAACTGGTAGTTTAAGAAAACATTTTTCAGTAGCAGTGAAGCACAAGATCATTTCTGTTTCTTTTTTCTGTGCAGGGTTTCCAGCAGAAGTTTTCCTTCCACAGCAAAGAGATTGTGGCCATCAGCTGCTCCTGGTGCAAACAGGCTGTGAGTATGTTTGAAAAAGGGACATTTGATTTAACTTGAGCTGCACCACCACAAAAAGACACATTTTTACAAAGGTATATTCTTTCTATTCTACTCATCTTTAGTACCACAACAAGGTGTCCTGCTTCATGCTGCAGCAAATTGGGGAGGCTTGTCCGATTGGAGCTCACGCTGCCCTTATAGTTCCGCCCACATGGATCATTCGGGTTCGACGCCATCAGGTAACACTGCTTTCAGTCACTCCTAACTGAAGAGTGTTTGTATTTAGGAATGCAAGAAGCTGAACAAATAACAGCTCCACATCATTACAGCCACGACCACTAACATACAAAAGTCATGCTCGGTTGGCCGTTGGGCCGCAACTCTACATCTCCATTAACTTAATATGCTGTGTGACGGCCCGAATGGCCACCTGCACAATATGAATCGAGGCTCAAATCAGCCGTTTGTTATTTCAAACCTCAGAGATGAACAATTGTTCGGCTCAGCAGGATCAGAGGGCTGTAAGTAATCAGTAGTAGTAAGTAAGTAATACTGAGCCACTCTTGTCTCCGACATGGAGATGTATTATGTATTATGCGGATGTGTTGATGTTAATAATATACTATGTCTTCAACTTTTGCTTTAATGAGGGGAAACACTTATCGTGAGAACAAGCTGCATCACATCTTCCTCCCTGCTCCTCCTGAAATCAACTTGTCTCTGTTTTGTGTCTCCAGTCGTCTATGAAGTCGAGTAAGAAGAAGAAGAGAACGTCGTTCAAGAGGAAAAGCAGCAAGAAAGGATTAGAGGTCAGTCTATAGTCTGTGACTCTATAGAAGCAGAACAAGAAGTTATCACTGCTTTTCTCTCTATAAATACTCCTCATAGTGGTTTTGGTTCTTTGTTTCTGACTCTTTAGCTTCTTATTATTTGTGTGCAGCTTACTTCCCAGGAGTCCGCTAAGCACCAACCATATGTCCAATTTTTCTGCTCATAGCCATGGAGGAAATTTGACTTTTCCACCCAAAGTCGTTCTCGTCACAGTGGTTTAGTTTCTTTGCTTTGACCCTCTGAAACTCTCTTAAGGATAAAGGATTTAAAGAGATTACACATGATTTGTGGTAAATTTGTGCTTGTGTTTATCTACAAACGAAAGGCTACAGAGCTGTTAGTTTTCCTTGCTGGGTGAAGTTTATAGGGACACCATGCTCTGCTATTCAGGATCTGAGTAGATCATCTTTTCTCTGGCAGGAAGGACGGCAGTGGAAGCCATTTATAATCCGACCCATCCCTTCACCACTGATGAAACCGCTGCTGGTGTTTGTCAATCCCAAGAGTGGAGGAAACCAGGTATTTATGAACAAACCAGGTAACATTAGTCAGCCAGAGGGTAAACTACTGTAGTCAGTCATCAAATGGTCTCCAAGCTAACCCTAACCCTGCAAATTAGTTTAGTTACATTCCAGTCTTCCAATGTCCTTTTGGTTTCTCCGCCTTACAGGGCACTAAGATCCTGCAGTCCTTCATGTGGTATCTGAACCCCAGACAGGTGTTTGACCTGACACAAGGAGGTCCAAAGGAGGGGTAGGCATCTCTTTCCTTCTGTCTCTGTTTCACACACACACACACACATATTAGTGAACATCTACTGGTGACTCTGGTCAGATTTGACCGCTAACCTGTATCAATCTGTCAATCTTGTAGCCTGGAGCTGTATCGTAAAGTCCACAACCTGAGGATCCTGGCCTGTGGGGGGGACGGCACTGTGAGTAGAAATACACACTAAGACATGCACCACTTGTATACACGTACAGATGTATAATAAGAAATGTATTTGTAAAGTATAAAACTAAATATTCACCCTTCAAACTGCAGAGAGGATAGAAACTTGTGACAGAAAATAGATGTGATGGAGCAGATCAAGAAATACAAAGAAACATAAAATTGATAAAAGCTTAAAAACTAAAACAATAATAAAGACCAATAAACCGCTGTGATCCATTAACATGAATATTTATCGTGAGGAAGCAGATTAAACCTGGAGATATGAGCACTTGTAGCTACAAATCTGCACGTCTGTGTGTGTGTGTTGAACCAGGTGGGCTGGATCCTGTCTTGTCTTGATGAACTGGCATTAAACCCTCACCCTCCTGTTGCTGTGTTACCACTTGGAACAGGAAATGATCTCGCCAGGACCCTCAACTGGGGAGGGGTGAGTACAAACGCTGACAAAACGCACCGACACATAACCAAACTGAATTAGTACATCCAGATAGTCCAGCTGTTGGAAATCTGAGCTACTGCAGGCTCCCTTCTAATTCAGCATTCAGCGAGTCCCTCATAAGCTGCATCAAATATTCTGTATTTGCTTTGTTTTTTCATTTTATTTGTTGGTTCACACAGCTACAGTATATGTTCCACAAAACACGTGTGTCTGCAGCTGCTGTTATTTAGACCTAAAGAGTAATTAAACCCCCAAAACACATAGGTATTAAATAGTGTTGAAAAGATTCAGGTCCAAATCTTGACATTTTAATGCGAAGTATTTGAATTCTACATATTGTGCTATAAATATGCACAGCGGCCGTCCTCTTCTGGTTGAAAACTAGAAGAGGACTAGAATTAGCTATTGGCTAATCTGATGGCAAGGCGACGTATGTGGTGGCGGCTTTTGTCACCAATCGAGATTGAATATAGTCATTGAGTAGTAAAGACAGTAGTGTTAGCATAGATGATTTTAGTTACATATTTGTGCGTATGTACCTGTTTGTTTTATGTAGCTCTGAATGTTTTTTCAGGGCTACACAGATGAGCCTCTGTCTAAGATCCTGTCCCATGTCGAGGATGGAGCTGTTGTCCAGCTAGACAGATGGAATCTACAGGTTGAACCGAACCAAAGCGCAGGGGCTGAAGCGGAAGAACAAATAACTGATAAGGTCAGTGCACATACCAAAGCCCCCAGGATGTGTGTGCCATGCTTTAAGGCCAGTTTGAGATAACGGCCAAACTGGTAATATAGTGATAATTTTTTCACTATTAGAATTAGCAGAGGGCTAATCTGAAAGTTAGCTCGCTCATTGCAGAAGTCTCTGATGCGCTTGCTCCTGTGAGGCTGCACATCCAGGTAATTTTATACCCCCTCCAAAAAAACGTTTTACTCGGAAAATGTGGAAGAAACCTCAGGAAGAGTAAAAGAATTGTGGGACGAGGGCCGACACATCATTCTAACAGAACGGAGGAAGGAGCACACAGAGGGAGAGAGAGAGAGACAAGAGGAGAGGGTGAATCTCCTGGAGGACCGAGATCCAGATCCAAAACATCTCGAATGAAGCACCGACAGCCAGGGGAGAGAGAGAGAGAGGTCCCAGGACGCCAGAGGTCCAGCACAGAGACGTCCGAGTGAAAATAGGGAGAGAGAGAGACACATGACAAACAGGGTTGCAGAAGTGCAGTGGTTTTTTAGAAGATTTAGCAAATACTCGTCAGCAGGACAAACACGGATTCATTGAGACTGAGACTGACGTGCTGGAAGTTGAGCGGTAACAGCTACAAGGGGATTAAAGACAAGCAGCTAACTGAAAGTTAGGGCAGAAAGATGAGTTTTAAGTTTGGATTTAAAGGCCCCAGTAGAGTCACACTGTTTAATGTCAACAGGGGGTTAATCCACAGGAAGGGGAGACAACAGGGGACAGACAGGAGCTCTGCATGGCACTATGTCACACAATACAAGTTCTTGCACCGTAGGGCTTTAAGGAGATCAGACAGGTATGAAGGGGCGAGTTGTCGTTAGTCGTTAGTCATCATACTTTAAAGTCTGGTCTGACATGAATAGGGAGCTATTGAAGGGAAGGTAAAATAGTTTTGTTGCCTGGTGAAGATATAATCTGCAGCACACTGAACTATTTAGTACCAGCACGCGGTCGGCCTTGAAAGCAGATTGAAAAGCTTCAGAAAGATAACTGTTAAATATGTGACACAACTCTTTCAAGTACTTTTGGAAATAATTGAAGGTTCAGGATTGGTTGATAATTCTTTAGAGACCCTGGATCAAGATTTCTTAAGTAAAGGTTTAACCACAGCAGAGAGTTTTGCTGGTAGGGCGACGAGGAGGGAGGTGGTTGGTTTAGAAGAATACAGTGAGAGAGACGGTCTGGATGATCAGCTGGAGGTAGCTGGATGATCAGTCGTTTTCTTACAGAAAAAGTGTAAACAAACATGAGCCACAGAGGGTGAGCAGCTAACAGATGGCAGCTTTTGAGAAAGTTTAGCTACGGCGTAAAAAAAATAAATCTAGGATTGTGTTTATTGTTGCTGATAAGGAGAAATAAGCTGCTTTGGCTGCAGGCAGAGCACGCTTGTAATTCAGTAACACTCTTGATGCCATGCAGGGGAGAAAACTTTCAGTTTTGATTTCCACCATTTACGTTTCAAACTTCTACAGGCCTGCTTAAGACAAGGCAAAGCAAGTTTATTTGTATAGCACGTTCAACACCAAGGATATTCAAAGTGCTTTACATAAAACACAGAAGCACCATAGTAAAAAAAGTGACTGAAATACAGTTTTTAAAAAGAGTCAAATAGAAAATCAAAACATACATTTTAACCAGCTAATCAATACTCCAAAACGCTTCCTTACATACAGCATGTGTACTAGAGTCCGCCTCGCTGGCTGAGAGCGTCGGCGTCAGAGACTTCTGCTGGCCGCCTGAATGGATTAAATTCTGATTACTCAAAAAATAATTAAGGGGGTTTGTGACGGTGAAATCACCAAATCAGAAGTTTGTCTTGTCTTGTGTTTTATCTTTGTGCGTGTGTTTGCTCTCTCAGCTTCCTCTCGATGTTTTCAACAATTACTTCAGTCTTGGATTTGATGCCCACGTGACTCTGGAGTTCCACGAGTCAAGAGGTACGTTCATATTAATAATCAGAACGATGGCAAACAAATATTCTCCTAGCTCCTTAGATTTGTTTACATTAATATTGATGCTACTTGTATGTCAAATGTTTTTTTGATTCACTGTCTCTCTTTCACTGTCGCTGTTTTTTAGAGGCCAACCCAGAGAAGTTTAACAGTCGTTTCAGGAATAAGATGTTCTATGCTGGGGTGAGTGCGCCTCCACGTTAAAGATCAGTGTGGGAATGTTTGTTTTAAAACAGTTTTTTAACATTTTAACGCAAAATATGCTTGTTTGCTCTGCAACGCACAATCACAAGTCGTCATTTTAATCTCAACACTGTAGTTATGTTGTAAAAATGAATCACAAAACATCACATGAGGGCGCTGGCACATGGAGCATGGAAGGACTTTGTGAAGCTTAAATGCTGAACTTTATTAAATTCATTTTTCTCAGTTACTTTTTCTGCTTCCGTCCTAAAAGAGCAATCAGCACGTAATTTTACACCGAGAAGCACGACATTTCATTTGCCCTGTAAAAGGCCATCACTCACTCACAACATTTCTATTATATACAGTTCAATGAGATCATCAGTCACCAAAATAACACGTTGCAGGACAGTCAAATGTTTTCAGAAGATGCACGAACTGTGTCTCTTTGTGTCATTTCTCACTGAACGTTACAGTCAGTAACCCAAATCAAATATTCTCCGCTGTTGAATTAATACACCTGTCATACAAACACCACTTCAGTCTATTCACAAGTTTCTTACTGTCAGTGTTCACCTTTCTGGGATGTCCGTATTCACATTATGTATCTTAAACTCAGAGGTTAATCATATTTCATTGAGACTTGTTTTTTAACTTTAACAGGTGTAATCTCAGACATTACATCCCCAAACGCAGACAGTTTATTTAATTTCCGATCAGAGAGGGGAATATTTTGGATCATTAGTACAGTCAGCAGTGCCTTCCACACCATCCTTCACTCTGACAACATCATAGGCACCGTATTCCTGCATAAAAGCAGAAATTAAAGCTCTCTAAACCTTTTGTAAATGTATCCAAGAACAGTGGATATAGAGGATCCTTGCGTGTGCTTGGACTGGATTGACAGGGATGTTTTCTGGATGAGTCCACAGAGGCTGTGAGGTCCTATATTAGCTTCTGTCAGGACTGCTGTGTAACATCACGCAGCAGGGTGAGCTGCAACAATGATGCACCCTGGTCTCCAGCCAAACTGAAGACAGTTAAGGCTGCAAAAGGAAGAAGCGTTCAGGAGTGAGTTCAGAGAGTTAAAGGACCGGCTTAGCAAGGCGGTGGGAGAAACGACTGTACTCTGAGAAACTAAAGCAAAGGAGACTTGCAGTTAGAGGAACATGAAGTATTTTTATCTGTCATCTCAGCTGTGTTGCTAAAATGTTCTGGGGCTCTCACACCAGTTGCCTTCCAGGATGTGTTACAGGTGTTGGTCTTCAGGCTCCATTATATTTGGTAAACATTAAATGGTCGGGCTGCTGTATAGAAGCGTGGTAAGGGACACACTTAAATACGTTTGCTGTGAAGAAGGCTGTTGTTTGGGAACACTCTGTCTCTGACTTTGCCAGAGGCAGTGGAAGAAAGCTCCATCCTGCTGTGGGTTTTCACGATGTACTCCTCTGAGAGAGCCCCGCTCACCTGTTTGCCTGTCTGTGTGTGTCTCATACAGACAGCGTTCTCCGATTTCCTGATGCGAAGCTCCAAAGACCTGTCTAAGCACATCAAAGTGGTGGTGAGTCGCTGTCAATCAAGCAGTCAGTTATTTTTGTGGAAAGGCTGAGTCACTCCATCTCTGTCTGTCTATCTCCCCCCTCTCTCCCTCTCTCTCTCTCTGTCTGTTTCCCTGTCTCTGTCAAAACATATTGCTTGGAGAGAGAGAGAGGATGAATGTGCAGGATGATTGTTAACTTATCTGGAGGGAATTCCACAGGCTGTCAACAGCTTTGTTTCTTCCACCCGACTGTCGGTCCACACAAACTCTTTTTCACTTGTTTCCTGTGTTAAATACTTATAAAAGTTGTTTAAACTTGGATCAGTGTGGGAATGTTTGTTTAAAACTGTAACTGTAAAAGTGAAAAATTAGTTACAATAAAATGCAAAGAAGTGGCCAAACTGTCCATTTATAAAAGTAATAAAAAAAAATGAAGTTTCCAATGTTTGTCAGCCATCAGTGATGACTCTGCAGTACGTCTCAGTGGTGCTTCACTGGAGCCATCTGTTCTGTTGGTGAGGGGGAGCTGTGCTTTGACCCTCTGCTTCTATGAGACATCTTTAATACTTTTTAATCATTGTTCTGCTGCATAGTCTGCTTATCATGCCTCATCTTGCATGTTCTTGTTTATTGAGAAATAAATGCAATCAGTCTCTCTCTGTCTCTCTCTGTCTCCAGTGTGACGGGACAGATATAACATCGAAGGTCCAGGACCTGAAGCTGCAGTGTCTGGTCTTCCTCAACATCCCCAGGTGACACTGCCACTGCTCTTACTGATGCTACTTTCATCCCAAATCAAGCTGATCCCGAAGTCTAAAATGACTAAATGACTGCAAATGTATTTACTAAATTGTAACGTTTATTTTCCTTCCTGACTGACAGAGACTAGAAATCAGTGCATGTTGTTGGAAAGAATATCTGTACGTGTGGTTTGTTCAGGGTTTGTCCCGATTTTTTTTGCCAATCTTTGCATTTTGCCGGCCTCCCAAGTGTCTGAACTCAGGGTCACTCAATGTGCGCCCAAATAATTTTTCACATTTGAACACTTTTTTTTTTTTTTTTTCAAACTTTGTTTATTTGGTTTTTAACAAGAATTGCATAGCCGTACATTTACAATGTGATACATATAAAATAAGCCATACAATTCCCTTGAGTTATAAAAACAAAACAAAAAACACAACAAAACGACCTCCAATCACTCCAATCACCTCCAAGTACAGTTTGTGCCCGAGAAAGTAAATACGGAACCGTAAGAAAAGGAACACATTTGAACACTTTAATTTTTACCGTGGCCAGTCTGTGGTAAAGGAAAGCAGCGCTGTAACACTAGTAGGCTGTGGTGGATGTTTGAACCAATCCATTAAGGTATACCCCAGTCTGCCCTGACACAGATCCTCCTGTATGTTCATTCACAATGGTATTAATACATAATAAGTTTTATGCAGCAGGTGAGCTAATAGCTTGGGGTTTCAGGCACACACGGTGGTGGTTTGTTAGATTCAGGATGGCGGATCTTGATCTGCTAATACATATTAAAAGCAGGGAGCGATAATTCTCATTTTGGGGAATCAGGCCTTGTCATGTTTGGATTCTTTGAGAGCTCCCTTAAGCAGCAGGGTCTCTTCCACCAAATCTAACTGTACAGCCACATGCTGTAAATTGTCAGTATCTTGACGTAAGTATCTCTGACAGTGCATGTTGTGTTCTTCAGGTACTGTGCAGGCACTACACCTTGGGGAAACCCCAGTGAGCATCGCGACTTTGAACCTCAACGCCACGATGATGGATCCATCGAGGTCATTGGATTCACTATGACTTCACTGGTATGGAGCTCACAGTTTACTGGTAGAGAGTCTGTCTTTCTATAAATATGAATGTGATCTTACAAGGGGTGTCGGTTGTGATGATTAGTATTATTACTGTCTATGATAATATTTACAGTGTTTGTGCCTAAGGTAGGTTTTAGTTTGACAACACATCTTCAATTTAAATAATATTTCCAGAAGCTTCAAGACCTTATAACTTTAAAAAAAAGTTTTCTGTCCAATAAAAAGATTAGTAGTTGCTAGTCCAAACAATGATGGTAGCTGGAAATGTCATATTATGTTGAGTTGTATGACAAGAACCAAATATTTTATATTCTCATACAAAATAACATGTAAATATTTTGTTGTGCAAAACAACCAATGAGATCTGTTATGTTTTTCCCAGCTACGTCTTTTGAGTCGCAACATAATAAAAACAAACACACAAAAAAGTTCTTTTAGTCTGCAGTTGGCCAGACGGTCGGAAGAATATTTGAGGATTTTGGAAAGAACAGCAGAGCAGAGTTAAATTATTATTTTATGTTATATTTATGCTTTTAGAGAAAACAGTTTTCTCTGAAACATATTGCATACAGACAGTACAGCTTTTAATGGACCAGTAATTAAAAAATACCAATCAGGAGATAAAAGAACAGAAAGAATCATCATCCATCTGTTGCACGATATGATGCCACAAGGAAATGGTACAAATACATAATATTTAATGAAGTCATAGCAATTAGTCATTACTCCAGCAATCTGAAATGTTGACGTGTGTGTGTGTGTGTGTGTGTGTGTGTGTGTGTGTGTGTGTGTAGGCTACTCTGCAGGTTGGAGGCCACGGCGAAAGGTTGAACCAGTGCAGAGAAGTCACCCTCACCACTACAAAGCCTCTTCCTGTACAGGTACTTACTGTCACTGCTGCATATACAAACGGGGCAGATCAAACAACAAGGAGGCTTGATACGACCCAGTATACTTACAAAGACCCGTCTCTAATACAAGCCTGCTCCAAATAGAGGCCCGTTTGAGTATTTACTTTGTGTTATTGATTGGTTGGTTTGTATTGATGTTAGGTGGATGGTGAACCATGTAGACTTGCTCCGTCTGTCATCCGCATCAGCCTCAGAAACCAGGCAAACATGGTTCAGAAAACCAAACGACGGACCTCAATACCCCACCTCAATGAGTGAGTTTTACACATTCACTCACACAGACAAACCTTTAGCCCACTCAAGTCAGTAATAGTTTCTTCTTTCATTCTTTCTTTCTTTCATGTGTAACCTTTACTTTCCAACAGGTTGGCCTTTGGATGGACATGATAAGCTGTAACTTATAATAGTTAATTTGCTAAATGTAGTCTGGTCTTGTTTGTGTCTCAGTCAGCAGCCAGTGCCAGAAAGGCTGCGGATCAGGGTCAACAGGATCAGTATGGCTGACTATGAGGCTCTGCACTATGACAAGGAGAAACTACGACAAGCATGTAAGGACGCACACACACGCACGCACGCACACACACACACACACACACACACACACACACACACACACACACACACACACACACACACACACACACACACACAATATCACATTGTCATACTTGTTTAGACATGTACTATGTGCCAGTGATGCCAGCAAATCTGAAAAACACAGATGGTATTTGCTAACAGTGAACACATTACATGTGTTATGCTTTCACAGGCACCCGACAGTCCTAACCAGACTTCATGCAGTAGTTTCTCATAAACAAATGTACACTGTTAATAATTATAATAATTATATTAATTATAATAATTATAATAATTATAATAATTATAATTATAAATTCAATGTTTTTTTTATGCCATGTTCACAGATAGTTGATTTGCTCAAAGCAGCAATTTATTCAATTTGTGTATCTAGTGTATCTCAAGGCATGACCTGCTTATTGTGAATTACCAAAATATTTATAAACAAAATGTTTATCAAATATAAGCAAAATAACAAAATATGGACATGTAGTCAAAATGACATATTGTTTAGACACAAACCAGGGAATATGTGTACCAGTTTTTGCTTTAATCTGACTAATACAAAAATCAGGAAATGTATGCAGTTCAAAACAAACAAAAACAACAACAAAAGCAATAGGATGAAATACAAGTATTGTTTGAAAAATCTTATATATATATATATATATATATATATATATATATATATATATATATAGCCTGTGGAATATTATGAGATCAACCAATTTCAACCACATGGTCCAGCCCCTTATTGAACCCCAGATGATTTTCAGATTAAACAGTCCAGTAAAGTGTTCAGTGAGGGTATAGACTTTGGTGTGTGTGCAGTGAGGGTATTGGTGGATGGAGACCTGACCCTTAATCTTCATTAGCGACAAGAGCAATAGCAATTTTAAATGCCTATTTTTTTTTCTGTACAGATGATTTTGTCATATCTGATCACATTTGCAACCAGCTGCTTCTTGCTTGTCAGTATATGAAGATGTCTATCAAGGAGTTTAAGAGGATCAAGAAGCTGCAGGTCGATATAGCCTGCCTAAGTGACAACAGCATCTTCAGGCTGAAGTGGCAATAAAATCACTTTACGATTAGAAGGTGGAGCAGTGATGTGAGGGTCAAAAAGATAATTTCCCACTGTTTCCCATTGCTCACTGCTGTGTGAGTCTGAAAGATGTCTTTAACTTACACAGCATGCTCAACAGTGAGCAGCGCTTGCATCGCTGATGTTTCAGGAATATAGAAAGGGAAAGCTCCTCATATCTGTTTATTCTCTCACAACTTATCACATCACACACGTGGAGGAAGTTCATGTTAAATTTTGACACACTTTTGAGTTTTGACACAGGGTGGCGCTGTTACCTTTTACAATACTGTAACCATTTAAATTGATGTGAAAGCAGAAAAGGTTCTCTTTGTTTCTGTGTTTTACATATCATTTGTATGTACCGAACAGGGACTTAAACCTAATCCATCGTGGGAATATGTCTTCGTATTTTATACTCATTCATATTAAAATGTATCAAAAAAATTAAATTCATCAAATTTAATCCCAAAGTGTTTCCTCTATTGGTAAAATTGAAAAAATCTTCATGCTTTTTTTTAAAGCTCATCCTTTGTTCTTGCTCTCTGAAGTTTGAGTTGTTTCCTCATTATGCAAATCAATCACTGCTATCAACTTGTGGATGTGTCACACATGGGGAGATGGTAAAAATATGCCTCTTACCCAGAGGCACAGTGGTTATATCATCTCAATGCCATTTCTCTCACGTTGGCTCTATATTCTACCCTGAAAATGGACAGAAAAAAGATATTGGTGCTGTTAACCTTTCAGAACTGTACAGGTATAACTATACAAAAAGCTACCATGTAAGATACTATTAAATAAATTACTATAATATAGTTTGATGCTGGTGACAAATAACTTGTTTTGGCAGACCAAGGAGAGATTTCAGAAGTTAAGTTATTGTTTCTGACAACAAAAGTGCTGCTTTTTCAATCAGGGGCCAAGTCATTCAGAGATATAAAAATAACAAGATATGATAAGACCAAATGTCCAATTATAATACAGTTAGTTATAAATGCTGTATCGGCTACTATAGTGAGTACATAATGTAAAATGTTGGTAATAAGAATAGATGCAGACGTGTGGGATAATGTAAACTGTGTCTGGTTTCTGTGCACATTAGCCTTTATGTAAATACAATGACATGCTGCATGTAACTGTTGTATTGCACATGTATTTCATTTACAATGATATAAAACAAAGACAAACATCAATCCTCACATTTGAGAAGCAGGAACCAGAGAAAGTTTGGCGATATTTAATGACGCATGACTTTATTAATCAGCTATCAAAATGTTTGCCTATTATTATTATTATTATTATTATCACTAATTGACTAATTAAATAATCAGCTTGTTGTTCTAATTAGCTCTAATATGTACAATGTTTTTGGAAATTGTTCAGCCCATTTCACTTTTTCCACATTCTGTTGTGCGGTTACAAAAAATCTGAACACGTGAGCTTTCGATCACACGCGCAGCAGAGCATGGTGCACCATACGCAGCAACCAATCAGTTGCTACTTGTGTGCTACTTGAAAAGGTCAGTTAAAAAAGGGAGCATCCTCAAAGAGTCTCTGAAAAAAATGCAATAGTTGTTATTTGAAAGCAATGTTGTGGCGGTCGTTTGAAGACGGTTAATAACCTCCTCTGCTCTTCCTGCCTGTTGTGTCTGAGTAATGTTTGAAGTGGTAGTGAATTTGCCAAAAAGTAAATAGGCTACGCTTTTCTAGAATCTGACTTGGTCTCTGTTAGTTGAAGTTTCTTTTGCTTCTTCATTGAGGTATTTAGTGTCAATGAGAGGTGCGCGTTTGCGTCTGTGTGGGCGGGTTCAGGAGCTCCTCGCTCGGTTTGACAGCTCTCCCAGCACAATGAGCTGTGTGATGTACAGCCAGCAGTGTTGTGTCGGTGCAGCGGGAGGCAAACCTGCGCCGCCTAAGGGAGCAGCCTTTACTGTTTCAACGACGTACGTCGGCTTACTGATGACGGGCCAGCTTGGTCAGGCTCATTTACAAAAAATAAAAGACAAATGCCGACATCAAGAATGAATTTTGGCACGTTAAGTGTCAGATGTGGAGCAAATGTGTCGCCTGTGATTTGGCTGGATTGCGCCTTAATTATATTACCACACAGAAATTCTCTTTCATTTTTTTGTGATATTGAGCAGTGGTGGGCTATACGAGCGCTGGAGTTCTTATTCACCTTGTCTCATCTCTGAATAGGAGATGACTGCTGCACAATCAATGCTTTTATGTTCTTTTATTCACTATGATACAGTTATAGTGGGCAGAAGGTTGGCAGTGGAGATGTCTTTTCTCCGGTATGTTAGTGAAAAGCCACGGATTACTATGTCTTATTTCAACTTGATTCTTCTCCAGAGGGTATCTCTATAGTGGACGTAGTCCTTTTTGAGGAGGCTCTAAAGCTACACCATAACCCATTTAAAACACACAACTTTAAATCTCCCTTAACTTGTAATTTGCCCTGAAAGACTTTACCTAGACCTTACCTATAAGCTGTTTCTGTCTGTCACTAAGAGGATGTTCTCAGCAAATACTCCAGTATAATATCCAGCATTTTCTCTTATCTCAAAACTAACTTAGCTGTGTTATTGTGCCCCAAAAACATTTGATGTAGCAGTCCTGCTGGTTCTCCAGACTACTATATATTTAATTACATTCATCTGGAGTCCCGGGTCTACCTCCGTCCCTGCTAAGTGACCAGAATTAAAACCAGCAGCACTCACAGTGTCCTAAGGGCTTGAGTTGAGCACCACTGTATAAGTAGGTATCAAAGTGCTGTTGGATAATTGTCTTGTTCCTCTGTATCTGCAGCCATTCCTATGGGACTGATCGTGGTTCACGGTGACAGCGACTTAGAAACCTGCAGAGAACACATCCAGCGTTTGCAGGAGGTAAGGAGAAGGGAGGGTGTAAAGACGAAAAGGGCAAAGTTGTGTGTCACTGATTGTTTTAAAAAAAAAGAAGCAGTCACACAAAGCCAGATGAAATAGAGAGGACGCAGAAATTATTATATTTAGAATAACACTAATCAAACGGTGTGTTAATTGAGTTAATGGAATTATGTCTGATTCGTTTTATATAACACAAAAAAACAGAACATTCAGAAAGCAAACACTAAATATTGAGTTGTGTTTCAGTCAGGAAAGTGGATGTCTTTGCATGATGGTCCTGTGGGAAGGGCTAGGTTCTCTCTGAAATTTGCATGTACTTGCTCAACCAATCAGTGGGCTGCAAGTTGTCAAGCCTGTAGACCACTCTCCTCTCTGCTCCCCTATGCTCCCGTCTTCCTCTCTAGGACTTCTGCTCAGTTCATCCCTCTTTCAGATGCTTGGGACTGCAGGTCAGTAGCTGCTGGATGCTGAAGTTTCTGTCGTGTGTTTTTTGTCTGGCTCAGAGGCACACGGGAAACTAACAGCTGACACGTTTATTGGAAAATCTTAAAGGCATCAAAAGTCAGTCGCATCTTTCATGTTGCATTGACAATCGGTGCAAACAAGCAACACTTACTAAAAACGATATCACACACAGGAAAGACGGTCTGCTGCCACCAGAATTCAATGAAAATGCGATGTCAGTGGAAGAAGGCAAATGCAGTTTATTGCTGTACGCTGCACCAAATCATTGACACCACAGTTACTAAACCCCATGGCCCATCTCATGGGCATGTGACTACAGGGATGACAGCTCTGGCTGTTACTGTGATAGCTGCTAGAGCCATACCATTGTTATGATTATGGCTGTGACATTAGCTTGACTGTAACACTAACTACATGCACGTGTTGTACGTGTGCAGTGAATCAACATGGTTGTGCCGACTGGGCGTTAACACATCTGACATATCCGATAGGAGCATTGTTGTGTAGCTTAATGATGCTCTCTCGGCTAATTAGTTAAAAGGAGAGCAGTCATCGTACAGCTACCATCATTTTCCATCCATAGCATCACGGACTCAAACGCTAATGCGGCCGTAGTCCGACTGTTGCTTCAGCCAGCACAGTCGAAGCACGGCCTTTTGAAGGGAATAATGAGCATAAAATGTCAAGTGTCACATCATCTCTCCTTTCTGTAGTCTGTTTCCCTAAACTGCCACTGTTTCATAACTAGACTGGAACAACAGACTAGCTGTTCCTATGGATCATAGGGAATGAGAATAAAATTGCAAAACTTATTACCAAGGAATTTGAAAGTAGTTCTGAAAAGATTTTCTCTATGTGACGCTCTGGGGGCTCCGTAGCAAAAAGTAAGATCTTTCTGGCACATGGCTCTGCTCCAAAACAGGCTTATATACGTAGACATGCAACAACATTTAACAACAGGAGCAATATGGAGCTACCAGACTGCTCCGATTCTGCGTCAGGTCTATCAGGCTTATTAAAATGTTTTCTCACCCATCAAACCCCATGAGTACTTTCTGTCTAAATGCAGAGGTGGATTTTTGTAGAACATCTGACACCTGTGAGTGATAGCCAGCGTGAGTGACTGACAGATATCTAGTTAAAGAGGGCTCTAAATGTTCCACCAACATGAAATCCTGCTTTAAATTCCTCCAACACACACACAAACTAACACCACCCACACACATAAACAGAACCGATTCTGCACTCTAGGGGTTAGAAAGTACAGAATATGGCCAGTAATGCATTACACAACACAATACACAAACACAGATACACAAATAATACCATGTTTAATCTTCTTACAGCAAAACAGAACCAATGTGAGATGGAAATGATAAGTGAGAACAGGAATTGAATGATTTATGGGTAAAATACACCCTCTTATTACAACTCATTTAAGTTCTCCAGCTAAGTGTCGCTAGGAAATAGTGTGTTACCACCTCCTTTCTCGCAAAAACAAAGTAATGATAAATAAATAAAATAGCAACAATTATTGTTGAATAAATTAATTAGATACACAGAATACAATTAATTGTTCAACTAAAATAAAATAAAATAAATAAAGGGAATGGTGATGTACAAAATCAACCTTATGCATTGCAGCCCACAAGGTCACAGTCCAACATGTATGAACCAGTACACTGTTACATCTGCAACCATGTTACCCTCTCATATACAACTATATACAACACATGAATAAAACATGTGAGCAAAAAGCATTAGGAAAGGATGAATTAAAAAAATAAGTACGCAATTAATAAGACATGGAGTTAGCTTCTAGTTGGATCCAACTATTATCTGCAACCCGAGATCCAGAGCACAATTTTACGCATTTTAAGACTCAATATTTGGTTGGCTGAGTCCTCTCTGTGACCTCCCCCTCTGAGCAGAGCTTAGAATTCCTGGGGTTTTACAACCCCATATAAAATTGGAAATTATGGGAAAAAAGTGTTTAGGTAAAATTATGGGTAAACATTGAAATAGATATAAATATGCTATCTTGCCCAAGGACACTTAGGCATGTGGACTCAGGGAAGTCGGGGATCAAACCACAGATCCTCCAATTAGCAGTTGACCTGCTCTAAGCCACAGCATGTTAATAGTAATGCATTGTACTCTACCAGCTAGAGAGAGAGAGAGAGAGAGAAGTGGGCTGTTCCATCTCTGCAGATCAGTTTTCACTTTAGTTGATAGAGCTGCACAATTTCCTCAGGTAGCAATTAGCTGGAGCTAAGTATGCAAACAAAGCTAAGTATGGATGTTAAGTTCTCTCTCAAGTCACATTGCTTTAATGTGAAGAATTGATGAGGCCACACGACTCAATCAATGGCCTTTCTGCATCAAAAGGACCTTCCTTTATGACCTAGCCTGATGGTATCCGTCATTTCTCTAAGATTGAATGGTGCCTCCAAATTTTTGTGATATTCCACAGATAATTAGTGAACATTGTTTAGACTACACCTCAGTTTGAGCGTTTATGGGGGTTGGGTAAGTCCAAGTGGTTCAGAGAGTTAGGAGTGAGCCGAGCCAGGCAGAGGAACATGCGGTGAAGTCAGATGTCCCGCCCTACAAAGCATCCACTAATCCAGAGATTTCGGTCCAGAGTCCAGACGTAACATGAGCGGAGCAGAGGCAGGATCCAGGCGCAGAGACTGCAAGGCACATGAGACGGGGATTTAGCAAAGTCGATGCAAAACATACAAAGACACTGAGTGAGGCTGGCACCAGACAGACTGTGGAGCTTCGTCCACGATCTGGCTGTGTGTTGAGGCAGGAACCAGGTATATGAAGGAGACCTGATTGGTGATGATAGGCAGGTGGTGCGACTCCTGCACACCTGACTCCACTCACAAGCAATGAAATCACAAACACATACATGGAAAAGAGGAGGGACAGACAACTCCCCACTAAGCAGAAGCAGAGGGCAGGACGAACATCGAGCCCCTTGAAACAATTTAACATGTCAACATCATCTTCTGGTGATTCAGATATGTACAGATCAGAATAATAGGCTCTGAAAGTCTCAGTAAAGTCTCAGTTGGTTGCCAGTGAACCTGGATTACTGGTTATTTGAGAAATTTGTAGAAAGCATCCTGCTTTTCCCCATGTTCATACAATGTTCCCCGAGCTTTAAGCAGCATCTATTCTGCATCCCTACTGGACAAAAGATTGACTCAGTCTGGAGGCCAAGTCTCTCCTTGAACAGCTCAGGGCACAGAAGCTTGGAATATCTGCAATCTAGATCAGCTATTGCGTCTAAAGGCGTGCGGCGTCGTCTCTTTCCCGCCTTGTTAGTATGAGCAGTGTACGAGATTATCTCACCTCTGAGGAATGCCTTAAGGAAGGCCTCTGCTCGTCAGAAATAGAAAGTATTAATTCAAACACACTCGCACACTGATGGCACAGCCTTCGGGAGCAATTTGGGATTCAGTATCTTGCCCAAGGACACTTAGGCATGCGGACTCAGGGAAGTCGGGGATCAAACCACAGATCCTCCAATTAGCAGTTGACCTGCTCTAAGCCACAGCATGTTAATAGTAATGCATTGTACTCTACCAGCTAGAGAGAGAGAGAGACAAAGAGAAGTGGGCTGTTCCATCTCTGCAGATCAGTTTTCACTTTAGTTGATAGAGCTGCACAATTTCCTCAGGTAGCAATTAGCTGGAGCTAAGTATGCAAACAAAGCTAAGTATGGATGTTAAGTTCTCTCTCAAGTCACATTGCTTTAATGTAAAGAATTGATGAGGCCACACGACTCAATCAATGGCCTTTCTGCATCAAAAGGACCTTCCTTTATGACCTAGCTTAATGGTAGCCGTCATTTCTCTAAGATTGAATGGTGCCTCCAAATTTTTGTGATATTCCACAGATAATTAGTGAACATTGTTAAGACTACACTTCAGTTTGAGCGTTTATGGGGGTTGGGTAAGTCCAAGTGGTTCAGAGAGTTAGGAGTGAGCCGAGCCAGGCAGAGGAACATGCGGTGAAGTCAGATGTCCCGCCCTACAAAGCATCCACTAATCCAGAGATTTCGGTCCAGAGTCCAGACGTAACATGAGCGGAGCAGAGGCAGGATCCAGGCGCAGAGACTGCAAGGCACATGAGACGGGGATTTAGCAAAGTCGATGCAAAACATACAAAGACACTGAGTGAGGCTGGCACCAGACAGACTGTGGAGCTTCGTCCACGATCTGGCTGTGTGTTGAGGCAGGAACCAGGTATATGAAGGAGACCTGATTGGTGATGATAGGCAGGTGGTGCGACTCCTGCACACCTGACTCCACTCACAAGCAATGAAATCACAAACACATACATGGAAAAGAGGAGGGACAGACAACTCCCCACTAAGCAGAAGCAGAGGGCAGGACGAACATCGAGCCCCTTGAAACAATTTAACATGTCAACATCATCTTCTGGTGATTCAGATATGTACAGATCAGAATAATAGGCTCTGAAAGTCTCAGTAAAGTCTCAGTTGGTTGCCAGTGAACCTGGATTACTGGTTATTTGAGAAATTTGTAGAAAGCATCCTGCTTTTTCCCCATGTTCATACAATGTTCCCCGAGCTTTAAGCAGCATCTATTCTGCATCCCTACTGGACAAAAGATTGACTCAGTCTGGAGGCCAAGTCTCTCCTTGAACAGCTCAGGGCACAGAAGCTTGGAATATCTGCAATCTAGATCAGCTATTGCGTCTAAAGGCGTGCGGCGTCGTCTCTTTCCCGCCTTGTTAGTATGAGCAGTGTACGAGATTATCTCACCTCTGAGGAATGCCTTAAGGAAGGCCTCTGCTCGTCAGAAATAGAAAGTATTAATTCAAACACACTCGCACACTGATGGCACAGCCTTCGGGGAGCAATTTGGGATTCAGTATCTTGCCCAAGGACACTTAGGCATGCGGACTCAGGGAAGTCGGGGATCAAGCTGCAGATCCTCCAATTAGTAGGCGACCTGCTCTAAGCCACAGCCCCCTTTACATGACATCAATACGCAAAGCACACATTTTGTAGTAAACATGACCTCATTCAGTAGATACTCGTTAGGAAGTACGCCTTAAATGAGGCGTCAGCTCCATCCTCAAGGCACACAGTCTTTCTAAACTGTCAACGAAAAATGAGGGTGATACAACTCTTGACGACAGGCATGTTGGCAGAACAACAATACAACCCAGCCAACACTCGACAGCAGTCACACAATTTAAAATAATCTTGAAAAAACTGAGGCAATTCTTGCACTAGTAACGGTTCATTGAATTTGCGGTACTGTAGATGCTGAAAATACAACTGTAGATCAGTATTTTTTTAATTTAGTAGGCCTACATTTTAATAGGTTGATGCAGGGGGGTTCTGTCAGATATGTATTTAGCGTACACACATGATATCTGCTCTTTGTTGATGGCAATACCTATCGACCTGTTGCAGCATGAGAGCAGGTCAATTTTTTTGACCCTATCAGGGGCATTCTGTAATCCTGCTGCCTTTAAATGACCTGACCATTTTATTGTCGCTCTGTCACCAACAGAGATGTTGATTAGCTTCATCTGTCCATCAAGGAGCCCACAACACAAGGACAAAGAGGATGAAACAAGGGAGACACGGAGAAAAAAGTCATCCAAAGCTGTGACTCTACTGTCCTAAATGGTTAAGTCTATGACTATAAGTGGTGTGCTCCGCTACTATAGACGATTGCAAGGACGTGGTACAAATTTAACACTGCTGGGAATACACAGACCCGCTGCTGATTAACATCCCTGCAGGCGAGCCAGAGGCTGTGT
Source organism: Lepomis macrochirus (assembly GCA_024633595.2). Taxonomy (NCBI): domain Eukaryota; kingdom Metazoa; phylum Chordata; class Actinopteri; order Centrarchiformes; family Centrarchidae; genus Lepomis; species Lepomis macrochirus. The sequence goes on from JALXJV020000025.1 coordinate 14,386,836, forward strand.
CTGCATATGCTGTAGCACATGCGGGAGTTAGCGCCGCACGCCACATAACTTGTGATTTACTATCGATAGCGTGAGTGGGGGATGAGAAAGACATCTGAAATAAAGTGTACTGGGAGAGACGACTTAAATACAATAAACTAAATCGCTTAGCATAAGGATGTTTTTCAAATTAGTAAAGTGAAAGCTGAGTCACCCTCATTCCACAAGTCTTGTTTTGTTAACCAACATTAGTACTAAAGGTAAACACAGTAGGCTATGTGTATATTATTGGCAAGATCACTGGTTTAAGATCTTTTGACCGTGATAAACACGTTGTCCTTGCTGAGGCAAGTACCTGCTCTCTTTGTTGTAGCATAGAAAGCGCATGGGCCGAGATCGTTCTCCTTCACCTGGTTTTGGTCCAAGCTTGCGGTGTGGCCTTGATGTCAACAAGAGATTTTGACATGAAGTCTGTGGCCGAGCGTCCTTCATAGTTCAACGAGGGCGAACTACTCTTAGGTTGTTGCAATGGGAGCATTTTCATGGCTCTTGGTGTTTAAGACGACTGTTTTCAGATTGGTTCACCCGTTCTTCAAGGCTCATTAGCCGGTCGTTATGGTCAGATAGAGCAGTTTCCATTGCAGTCATATAAGGGTCTAAGCCTCCACCTTGATTCAAATCGCATTTAAGGTTGTGCTTGGGTCCGTAGTTGAAGTTATTCCTGTCTTTTTGTAACCAGCTATTATCCAGAGTTGGACTGTGGCCCGTTCCCTATAGAGATAGACCTGTTTAGCCAAAAACAGTCACTACGTCACTCTTATCAAAGCCGCCAGACTGCTTTTAAAAACAGTAATTTTACCTTGCAGAAGACAGCAGTTGGTCTAATGCTGCCGTTGGTCGGTCAGTTTGTTTATGTTATTGTGTGACTTTGGTGTTTTAAAGCGTTAAAAAGGTCGATCTCTGTGGGGATCCATTCCACTTACTTTGAGGGAAAGGAGGGGAAAAGAGAACTGTCAAGTTTCTTCTTTGCTTAGGTTCTGGTTAACCAAAGAGTCATTATGTTGTCTTTAAATGGCTTCGTTAGTTTGACAAGACATATACTTTCACTGCGGTGAAAAGTTATTGTCCTGTCTGGTGAAGACAGCTCTGCTTTGTGATCACTACATCAATGATAATCCCCTTCTCCAGTTTTCATTGATGTCTTTTCACGCTGTACGATTCAGACGACTATCTATTTTTTTTTAACGTGGAGATCAATCTTTTACTGTGGCAGATTTTGATTCTTGATATTGTTGGGAGACAAAAACACACATGCAGTTTTGTTTCCACAGAGATTAGTTTCCCCCATGTGTCTCAGTGTTACAGCATGATGCATGGGCTATTCTGTCTGTGAATATCGGCATGTGTGTGCGTGTGACCTTTGCTAAGTGTATTTATTGACTGTGTGTGTGTCTCAGTGTGTTTATGCAATCCATCTTCTCTGTTTGTGTGTGTGCAGCCAAACGTATTGGTGGCTTTATTGTATTGTGAATCTTAATTGCGTATTCTGAATTTGTCCTATAATGCAGAAGTGATTTACTTTGTCCAGAGGCTTTTTGGTCTAAAGAGATAAAACAAGTGCTCAGTGTTGGCCTTTTATTTTTCATTGTTCCTTTATGTAATTACAGGATTAGTGAGGTAGTCTTTTTGAGGTCCTGATCTTCTCAGGAGATGCTTGAGAACCAAGAAACCAAGGGAGAAAGATAATTCACAGTACAGTTCTGATGTTTGAAAGTCTTTTTAGTCTTTAATTCATTGTTCAATAAACACACTTTTCACTATTTTTTTTGTTCTGTCAGAAGAAGACAGGGTCAGATAGAAAACCTAATTATAAATGTTATAAATGAAGCTCAAAGAGCTTGTTACTTCTGAAGCTGAATCTTGACTATAAAATGAAGTCACTTTTAACTCTTGTAGATTGTTGTTTGGGAAAGGTTTGTAATTTGGCATGAAGTGTGCTACATGAAAATACAACTGGGGTTTTTCTTTTTTGACATGAAGTGCATTTTGAGTCATGAGTCAAATGATTTATAATCTTGTGGATAAACTGCATCTGGTCAGCCCTTTATGGAATAAACACTCACAACATTACACTTTGCAAGGCAAGTTTAATTGTATAGCACATTTCAACTACAAGGCAATTCAAAGTGCTTTACATAAAACATAAAAGCAACAAAAGGAAATTGAAAAAAAAACCACATTAAAATATGATTTTCAAAAGGGTGAAACAGAAAAAAATCCCAGAATAAAATACATTTTAATGACTTAAATAGGAAATAATAACACGGTAAAACAGGACAGTAAAAGTCACAGTTCAGTGTACGATACTGATCTACAGCCTTACATTTGATATAATTAAAGGCAGCGGTAAAAAGAAAATCCCAGTTTTGATTTAAAACAACTGAGAGTTTCAGCAGACCTGCAGTTATCTGGGAGTTTGTTCCAGATATATGGAGCATAATAACTGAACGCTGCTTCTCCTTGTGTAGTGTTGACTCGACCTGAGAGGTCTGGATGGTTCATAACGAAGCAGAAGATCAGAAATCTATTTTGGCCCTAAACCATTTAGTGCTTTGTAAACTAACAGCAGGATTTTAAAATCAATTCTCTGACAGACAGGAAGGCAGTGTAAAGACCACAGAACTGGAGTGATGTGTTCCACTTTTTTGGTCTTAGTGAGGACTCGAGCAGCTTCTTTCTGAATCAGCTGCAGCTGTCTGATGGATTTTTTAGGGAGCCCTGTAAGGACATCGTTACAATAGTCGAGTTGACTGAAGATAAAAGCATGCGTAAGTTTTTCCAGGTCCTGCTGAGACATAAGTCCTTTAATCCTTGATATATTCTTCAGGTGATAGTAGGGTGACTTTGTGGCTTAATGTGGCTCCTTAAATTCAGGTTTGAGTCCATGGCTACACTAAGATTTCTGGCTTGATTTGTGGTGCTTAACATTACAGATTGAAGCTGAGGACTGACTTTCATTCATTCTTCTGCAGTTTCATTTTTAAATTTTCAGTGCCATTCTGATTCTTGCCAGGTCTAGAAATTGCATGTAGTGGAATTTGCCCAATTTTAATTGTGTAAGCGCAGTGGCGAGTGCGAGGGGGTAGATTTTGGGTGCATGGACTGTGTGAGTGTCTCCACCTGCTATTTTGGTTCATGTGTGTGCAGAAAAGCACAAAATGTGCAAGGCTGGATAAATACCCTCTACGCCTGTCACATCATTCGTCTTTATCGCTCTGAAACAGCTGAGCCAATCACGAGGAAGCATGGCAACAACAATTCAACAAATGGAAAGATGTGGCATAACGAGAACACACCTCAAATTAGCAGCCAGAGGCAGATGGGTTGTGGTTTTATTTAGTTTGTTCAATCACGAAACAAAAAAACAAATGTGGAAGAAGCTGTTTATATATATATATATATATATATATATATTTTATTTTATTTTTTTATTTCAAGGATCCAACTTTATTTATTTTTAATTTTGTCTTGCGTTATAAATGGCCACGTCATGTCGTAAAATGTGACACAACAGCATCTGAACCATTACGCATTTCAAGAATAAAACATGAAGCGCCACAGTTGGACAGTTATAAAGGAGACAATGAAACAAAATCCAGAGTTATGACCGACCAGTCTGATGTGTGTAGTGCTGTGTGGGGTTGTTGTTTAGCCACATGGTGTCGTTTGCATGTGATTTTAATGTGGTGAACACAGTGGCGTACAATGCATAATGGCACTGTCCTCTGGTTGCGGCACATCTCAAGTCAGAAGCTGCAGAACTATTAACATATTTGATGTGCTGCCTTCCTGCTCTAAACACAGTAGCAGAATAAATTAGCATTATTCTGTTATTGTTGTGCATTTGCATTTGTTGTGCAAGTGTTTAGTTTGCTCTTGTTGATAAAATCACCATTCAGAAACAAGGTACAAGGTAGATTTATTTGTCATTTTACAACACAGGGTTGGAGGAAGAAGCTGCCCTGCAGTCTGGTGGTAGGACAGCAGATACTTCAGTATCTCTGGCCAGACGGCACCCTATCTTATAGGCCCATCACCTCACCGATCTCACTGATGCTCAGTAGATGATCAATGATGATACCAATGATCTTCTGAGCGGTTTTAATTACCCGCTGCAGAGCCCTCCTGTCCTGGGCCCTGCAAATCCCGTGCCAGTTAGGGAGGTTTCCAGTCAGGATGCTTTCTTGCCCCTCTGTAAAAAGTTAACTAGAACTTGGCACAGGTCCTTTCTTTAGTTTCCTTAAGAAATACAGCCGTTTCTGAGCTTTCTTCTCCAGCGTGGTGATGTGAGACGTCCATGTCAGGTTCCCCGTGATGCTGATTCGCAGGAGCCTGAAACTATTCACCTGCTCCACCTCAGCTGGACTGATGCAGACAGGAGTGTGCGTCTTCATCTCCTTTTCCCTTAAAATCAATAATCAGCTCCTTGCTTTGTGGATTAGTAGGTTGTTCTCTGTAAGATTATCTCATCTTTGTTTGAAATCCAGCCGATGATGGTGGGGTCATCCAATAGCAACATAGAGTTCTCTCCGTGTTGGCGGTTGCAGTAGTGGGTGTACAGCGTGAACCGGAGGGGGCTGAGCACACAGCCCTGGGGGACTCTGGTGTTGAGCACTAGAGCGGAGGAGCTGTGACTGCCAATCCAAACTGTCTGGGGTGTGTTTGTGAGGAAGTCTTATGTCACATTTCATCAGAATGGGGGTAAGTGCCACAGGGCAGTAGCAGGTGGGAACACTGTCCTGAGACAGTGAGATGTTGAACATGTCAGTAATAACATCAGCTGGCCAGGGATGTCATCAGGCCCAGTGGTTTTACTCATATTCACTCTCAGCAGGACTCTTCTCACATCTGCTGTGGATACTGACAGTGGCCGGTCCTCTGGAGGTGGAGTTGACTTTACAGCTAACCCTTTGTTGAGGAGATCAAAGTGAGCATAAAAGGTTTTTAGCTCATCTGGCAATGTGACCCCACACATGATGGGGGCACTTCTGCTTTGGCCTGTGTTGTTTTTGATTGCCTGCCACATGTCTTTGGTGTTGTTGGTGTTGAGGTCCTTGTCAAAGCATCTTTTTTTGAGTCCTTCCCTCTCTGTCCATCCAGGCTTTCCGGTTGAGGTATTAATTTATCGTCTTAGTGATCGCCACATCATCAACACATTTGCTGATGTCACTGATGATGTATATTCCTCAAGGTTGATGAAGTTCTCCTGGGTGGTGGCCTCTTTAAACGTGTACTCAAAACAGTCCTGCAGAGCTGCTGTGGCCTCACCTGTCCAACTGTTTTTACTCATGATTTAACCCTTTTAATCAGCTGGGTGGAAGTCAGGAGAAGCGGAGAAATACGGTCTGATTGACCAAAATGGGGACGAGCGAGGGCTTTGTAGCTGCCAGGAATATTTGTAAAAAAAACGTTGAAGGTATTGCATTGGTAGTTGCGTTGGATGACAGATGAGTGCAATATCAATGTGCTGTAATTTCACACTAACTTGCGTTTATGTCACTTTGTGTCTGACGACTGGGCTTTGAATTTGATTTGAATTTAATTGTCATTGTCAGTCAGAAAGGTAGCGAGCTGTTACCCACAGCAATGAGAGTCAGTCGCAGCTCATAGAGAACAAATGCAGCCATGATAAATGGGCCAGTCTTAACATCCAACTCCATCAGGTATATTAAAAAAAGTATTATACTGTAACAAAAATAAGATTTCCCACCCTAAGGTCACCAAACTTTCAACATACCTTTTCTCCTTTTGTTTCAGAGATCATTTACATAATATAAAAGAGGGATGGACATCCAAACTCAGAATTAGAAAAAGAATCAATGCGGTCAGATTTGTGTCTTTTTGATTCAGAACATACTTACCAGTATCTTGCTTTAACAAACACAAATTTAACAAATACTGTCATGGAAGAGAGAAAACTAGCTCACCTGCTCACTGCTCCTGTGAGTCACTCTCAAGGATTGGCTGTCTGCTTATCTTCTTTCTTTCCTCCCGGTGGCCGGGAGAATTTTTTGTTAGTCGGATTTTGCTGCATGTCACCCAGCCGTGTGTGGTGGAAGGGATGGGGATGTTGTCCTTTTACAGCACACGGCTGGCAACCTGCAGTGCTTTTCATATCTGTGCTTTATAGAAGCAGAGTAAGAACCACTCAACCAACCAAAGTAAACTGAAGTAAAGGACTGCCCAGAAATGACTTGTTAGTGTTTTCTAATTTGCCACCTCCATGGTTAAGGCCTAGTTCTGTCTAGACCACCAATGCTACATGGTGACGGTTAGATGCTGGACGGAATTATGGTTTAAATGGCATCAACATTTAGATCCAATAATATAATAATAACAGTTGTTGTAACTGCTTTTAAAACAACAAATTCCTCTAAACCCATGTACAAATGGTACTTTTAAGTGATCTTGAAGTTATACTGTTTATTTATGTATCTTAACAGTCGTTGAATGTTCGTCTGTTCTTTGTATCTGTAACTCTGCTCTGTCAATATGCTCCTGTTTTGGCCAGGACACTCTTGAAAATGATGTTTTAAACCTCAATGAGATCATCTGGTTTAATAAAGGTTTAAACAATGTATTACTATAATTAACAATAGAATTTGCCTTCCATTAATTTCACCTTAGGGCACCACTCTTAAGTACCATAATTACCATCAATAGCTAATAGGTTGAAGGATTTGAGTGCTTGGGTTGGCCATATATTCACTCTTACGTTTTCTCTGTGTGTGTGTGGTTGTGTTTAAGGTCAAATTAGGGTGTATGTATATGTGTTGGATTTTTTTTAATTTAACCAGGAGAGTCCCATTGAGATTAAGAACCTCTTTGCAAGGGTGGCCCGGCCAAGACAGGCAGCAGCATAACAGTTAAGTTAACATGAATAAGTTTGCATGCAAAGACGCTGTATCTGTGTGGAGCATAACGTTACTAACATCAATTTAGCAGTGGCTGAGATCTATGGTTACAATAATAACCTCAAGTTAACCATGGAGAAGATCAGAAGATCTGGTCACGGCAGGACATGCTGGACCCATGGGTGGAGTTCATGCCGAGGTGTGAATACCTGGAAGACTGTGGGAAACTGAGTTCAATGGCTCAGTTTAATTCACACAAATTAAATAATTAATTTATGGTGGACCATTGGTCTCAACAACTGCCATCATGGTTAACAATCAGCATCACGGTAAAAATAATTGTCACAGAACATCGAATGTGGAGGGAAAGCAAAGTAAAAGTATTCAAGTTATGTTAACTTTGACATGTCAAATCATGTAGTTGGTCAATAGGAGGAATCCGAAATGGAGGAAGCACAAATTGTAGCCGCTAACTGAACACCAAGCTTCCAGCGCCTTCTATTGAATATATATCCTGTCTAACTTCATGATGTCCTTTGTAGAAATGTTCTCCAAACGCTGTTGGATGTGGTTAGTTGTACAACAAAGGACGCTTGTCAGAGAGAACACAGTTCCAGTCAGCGATTGCAGTCAAACGCTGCTGTTCAGCTTGGTGTTAAGTTGCCATATTTGGAAAAAAAAAAAATTTAATACCCTTGTGAAGGGTCTTGAACATGCTGTAAGCAGACACTGCGGATGAGATGAGATTAAAGCCTGTGTTCGGTTCTCCTTATGTGGTTGTCATGTACCCACATCCTTCATTTCACAATGAGCTTTTTCATCTTCCCCTTCAGGAGCACGCGGAGCAGCACTAACTCTGTAAATGTTATTTTTAACAACACCTATCCTGTTTGTATGTAGGTTAGTTCACTAATACTAAGAAGGCAGCTCATGAGTTTTTGTCAGACCTTTTGTTGTGATTCGCAACCAGATGATGTAACAGTCATCTGACTGATGACGCTCACTAGTGCAGTTTGGGATTTAGTAGGAGATAATAATTAATATCTCATAATGACCCGATATGGTAAACTTTTGTTGCCCTTACTGTAGCATAGTCAGTACATTCAATCATTTATGATCATAACAATGCAATCAAACATCAAGACAGAGTTGCGACAATATTTTCTCACCTGTGTGGCCTCACCGCCAAGTTCACACACAATCTGAGCTGCTGACTCAAAATTACAGTATAGTGTAATCTCTAGACTTTTTGATATGAATGCAGTAGGAGACATTAAAGTAATGAATTAAAGAGATGAAATTGATGATGAAAAATGAAAAATATATACATGGGCTTGCAGTTTCATTATGCTTCTGTAACACATTCTCGCCTGCACAGCCCCAAACCTTCACAACCATTTCATTTCTGCTGGCCGGCTGGTGTCTCTCAAAATGTGCACCATTACAGTCGTATCTTTGAAATTATTTAATTTGTTTGACAAATTCATTCATCACAGACTCGTAGATATTTTTGCTGCCCTCCTAATATTTCTGCAGAGTAAGGTTTAATTCAGTTTTCTCTTCTCCACCGCAGTCTTCACATGAACTATTTACACCTTGTCTTCAGAGGCATAGATCAGACCTTTGAAAATTGTGTGAACCTTTTTAAAAGGTGCATCACACAGCTGACACCTGGAGCAACAGGTAAACTACAGTTCCAGGCTGATGCTCCTGTTTGATAAATGACACACATGACTCCAGGCGCCGAATATATCAGACAGAAGCCCGGAAGGCTTTCTAAATCTGACCAAAACAGAGGAGGAACTCAGTAAGTTTATGTGTAAGATGATGAGCACGAGTGAATGGAGAAGAGACAGGAGAAGAAAGAAGGTGAAGAAGAGAAAAGTCAGTCAGTCAGACAAGTTCAGCTTTTGAGTCAGTGTTTGTAGGTTTGCTATAAAAGCCTGCGGGCAGTTTACTCAGCTAGAGACTGCTGCTGAGCTCGACAGCAGGATTAGATAAGTACAGACAAACGCAGAGCGAGAGTAGGAGAGGTGTTTACTTCAGCCAGCCTTTCTGTCACAGTCTGCATGAAAGGTTTGCAGTTTGAAAGAAAAATTACTTTACTTTCTTTGGGTTGTTCTCCTCCTGTCACATCTATCGGAGGGAGACTTTTTTTTACGTTCAAGTCTCTTCTCGGCGATGCTGAACTGAAATAGGTTGTTTTGTTTGGCTTTGAAGCTGCTCAAACAGCATTGATTATCTGTAAATGTGATCAGTTTTATGCTAAAAATCCTGAGGATTCACTATTCTGCCGAGATTTTATCACAGTCACTGTGGAAAAGCCTCTTTTACACAGCACAAAGACCAGTGATGGCAACTGTATGACATGAGTGGCCAGAGTCTGCAGGCTTCCTTCCAGACCAATGCATTTCACTTTGCTGAGCTGCGTAGGGATGTTGACAAAGTGACCAAAGTTAAGTCTTCAGACGCTTGGTTACCTGTGGTTATTTTGGCAGTCAATTTAGATGTAGCTGTAGTGTCATTCTCTTCCTGAATAAGCCTTTTGTCTAATTCTCAGTGGACTGTAGAATAATTGAATCTGCTCTCCAGAGCCGACTCCATCCCTCCGGACTAGTTGGCTGCTGGTACTATTTCTCTTTCTGCTACGTACCATCAAACCAGCCAGCAGATCCACTCTTTCTTATCTAAGCCTTTTTATTTCAAGAGTAAAATGTAGTGATGCAGCGTTTAGTTGTATTAGCATGCTACTTAGTGGCAGCAATAGCTTGCTTCAAGGAAATGTTGCATGTTTTTAGAAAATAGCTTTATAGCTATAATCATTATATGTAGTGTCGCTATTCCCCAAGACTAAACAGCACAAGTAGCCTTCAAATTGACCATGCGGTTGACTCAACACATCTCTGAAACAGTTTCAACACAAACTGTACATTAGAACCTTCAAGAAGGGAGGATTTACTGCAGAGCTGTTGGATTTGATTGCATCAGTTTTATCTAAAAGTACACAGCAAAGTTGATCCAAAGTTCTTTACAGCACAGAGATACAACATTGGCCTGCAGCTGCAATGAAATGTGAGGCACAGTTAACAGTTAGTGAGTCAAAGTGTGTTGAAAACATCAATGGAGTGAGGAAAAACAAATTGATGGAGGAAGAGAATTTAACAGTTTTGCTTCTGCTGAGAAAGCTCTGTCACCAGAACATTTAGTCCTTGATCTGTGGAAAGACAGAAGGCTTTGGTGGGAGTATCTGAGGTGGGGTGTTGAACGGGGGTAGGAGTTCACAGATAGAGGCAGAGCCAAGACCATTTAGCCCTGTGCACACAAAGGCCGAGGTTCTAAACTTCAGTCTACAGCTAACAGGGAGCCAGCGTGGGGAGGCAGGAATCTCAGTAATATGGTGTCTGTTTTTTGATCTTGTTAAAAGTCTTGCTGCAGCAGTCTGAGTTAATTGGAAGCTGGATGAAAAGGAGTCCGAATGATGTCAAAATATAAAACGTTGCATTAATGCGGCGAGTGAATATGAACTTTCTCCTGTTCATGAACACGTTATTCTTCGAGTTTTAAATATTACAAAGCTGATTGAGGCTGAATGTAATTTCTATTGCTCTAATATATTGGTTTATTAAACTTTTAGTCAAGTAAGTAGAGAGTAGTGATGTAGGATAGCTAATAATTTATTAAGAGGTCTGTTGTACCCTGATCAGGCCGACACAGATATATCAGCATCTGTCTGAATGGCTCAATGCACACATCACTAATCATCACAATGCAGAATCATTACTTCAAAGATTATGGCTATGTGGTCACACAGACATCATACTGTATGTTATACCGGAGGACATGAGAAGTCGTTAACCTTGGATTAATATGGGAGAGTCGGTGAATCAGCTTTAAAATAAGTAACAAATGGGGTCTGGCTGGGTTCAGGCTCGTGGTGCTGCAGATTTAACTGGTCTGAATGTGGATGCATCTGGTAACTAACGATCAGCTGGTGTGGGCAGAGATGAAAAAGAAATTGTTGCATTAATATAATGTAGTGCTTTCATCAGAGAGCTTTAGTAGAGCTTTTTAGTACAATTTGCCTCTCATTCACCCGTTCACACACTCGTAGACTGATGGCAGCGAGCCAGTCCAGACATGTCCACAACATGTGGACAGCAGGAGCTCGGGATCAAACCGCCAACCCTGTGATTAGATTTGTTTATCCTACTTCAGAGAAAACACTTGGCATGACAAAATACAGCCTGGTTCCCATTTTAGGCCAACGTTTGCAGATAGCAGGCTAGCCACCAGCTTTATCTTCTATATTCATGGACAGTGCCATGAGTTCAGCATTTCCTGTGTGATCCTTTTTATTTGAATATTGTGAGGGGTTAATGGTAACAATTAGAGATCCCTTTACAGATGGGAGGCATTTTTTGGCATTGGCTACAAAAAAATGACAGTGACCAAAACATGTCTTCTGCATTAAAGGGAGGGTAAGTGATGGTGCAGAAGCATTATTGACTGCCACTCAAATGCACCCCTCCCCTCAGGGCTCCATCAGAAGCTCCGCCCACCAAATTTAATTCAGTGAGGTTTCTCCAGCGTTGAAACGCCTTTGCTTGGTCATAGAACTTTCTTCTCTTTCCTCTTTAGCTGTTTCTTGGCCATCTCTGCTTCTTCACAGTGCCTGGAGTCCAGCGCATTTGAATGTGCCGGTGTATAGAACTCTCTCTCCCACTGCTCACACAAAACAGAGAGCTAGTGTACCGTAAGGAAATATTCACTGAATTGAACAAAAAGTTTCTTGGGTTACCATCACTTACTCTCCTTTAAAGATAAAAATCTGACGCATCAGCTGTTCGTTAGAATTAACTGGTCCAATCCACAGTGTTGTTTTTTTTCTTCATTTTTTAAAGAACTTCTCTAAAGACCAAAGTCGTCGATGAAAGATTTAGCCTCAAAGCTTGTCTTCACCTGGGTCAGTCACTTTGGGTCTACTTTGAGCTTGTTGTCAAGATGCAAAGCGTGGATGACATTAAGTTATTCACACCATGCAGCCTGACTGTCATTCATCAGTGCCTGGGGTTATTGGAGTGTTACGTTCTGTATTTATTTTGCATTAGGCCATAATGTATTCCCTCAGATTGAGAAGCTGCATTTGCACACATTTCAGATTTATGAAATTTTTCTTTGGGTTTACTATTTCTGTCACTTTTATTATGCTTTCAGAAATTCCTTTTGTTTCCGTGCCCCATAACAACATGTCAAAAATCAAGTACAACAAAATTCAAGTCACACAATTATCATGGCTGTGATTTGTTTAAGTGTTATACTTGAAGCTATGTCTCTCTTATCTTTGAGCATGGGTAGTGGGTGGGGGCGGTACCCTTCATCCTTATCCTGATGGTAACAGCTCATATTCGCCATAAAGAGGATGTGATACATCTCTGAGGATTGACAGCCCTTTCAGTATGGTAGCCTACTGTATTTTTATCGACATGCAGTCTCATACTATCCTAACCAAAGTCTGCCCTCTGAGCTAGTCTGTCAGCGTGCTCGTCCTTCTGTTCTATAAATAGATCGATCACTATTAACAAAAAAGTTCCATCCTCAGGCCAGCTGAGCTCCTGTTTCTACTGTCAGCCAGCTTTCTCCTGCTCTGCAATCTAACTGTTGTGTCTGTTTGTCATTCAGGAGGAGGCAGCCAAGCCGCAGATTCTTTCCTCGCAGAGATTATCTCCAAAGTGGTGTTTCCTTGACTGTAAGTATATCACATTATAGGACATGAAAAAGTGAGCAGTACAAAAGACATTTTCTTTCATTCCAGTGTGATTTGAACTACTTATGCTCTCACTGCAAAGTAACTTGCTAATATAAAGTCATGTAGCCATAACAAGACTCATTTTGATTTAGCTTCTTTATTTAGTCTGTCAGTCTTTTCCTGTGAAATTGGCTTTAATAAAGCTCCTCACAAACCATCTATATACTATGTTTTAATACATATTTTCCACGTTTCCTACATAAAATGTATATGATATGTATTTCATTTGAGACAACCTATTAAAAAGCTATTATATTATACTGTATATATCTGTATAGAAGAAGTGGATTATTTTGTTGTCAGCTCTAATTAAGTCCTAACTTATTCCTATAAATAGTAATATCACAATAAATCTTTATCAAGGACAAATGCACTCAGCTTGTATTAGGCAAATTATAACCATCCATTTAAAAAAAAACACACTTGGGCTGAAAATCCACACTGACTCTAATATAGCACTTTTAAATGTCATTCATCCGATATGTGTTACTTCACCAAGCCAGTACTTTTAAAACTGGCTCTATGACTTTTTGTTGCATCAGCTTACACAACGCTGAACACCCATGAAGATAATTATTACTGCATTTAAATGAATCCACAGAATTAATCTGTTAAAATGTCACACAAATCACAATGTATACTATATAATTACTCTGTAATCACTCCCTCCTAGTCCTAGAGATACTTAGTCCTGCAGAGTAGACATGCCGGGTCCCTGCATGCATCCCTGACACCTGTGACACAATATTTAGATTGTCTCAAAAATGTGCTATTCATCGGTTTAACAGCCGAGAAACCTCCCTAAATATTTTTTTAGAAAATTTTAAAAGATTTGACCCACCATTTATAAAATCGTTTACACGTTACTTGAAGTGGTAATAAAGTGTCTAGAGCAACTGTGAAGCATAGTAAATACTTTAAAGGCTACCATGCAGAAAGGCTTCTGCGCTGGTGCTCCCTCAAAATAACACAGAGAATAGTTCCATCAGATCCTGCGGTTTTTTTTTTTTTTTTTTGGTGAATGTCATGAATATTAATCTCATATAACAGCAGCTTGCCAAAAATATCACAGGGAAAAACCAAGCATCTTACACAATGTTGTACAGGCATTCACACACACACAAACACACACACACACACACCTCTGCTTGTGTAGCGTCCTGGTGGAATTCAGCAGAGCACTGGAATCAAACAAATATAGCTAACTGAAAGAGAGAGGGAAGTGTTTGAAGAGGTGAGGTAAGCAGGTGATCAGTCATATTGTAATTTTAAAGTAATCCTAAAATTATAAATGTACGTGTTGTATTTTACAGTGACACCAAAGCACCAACAGTATGTGACCCTATAGTTCAACATAGTGCTGGTAATAATAATAATAATAAGATAATTTCTCTTACTGAACTAGTTTTTAGCGTCTGAGGATCTGTCCTGATCTAAAATAATGCCTTTGGAGACGGCTTATGGTAGAGAAACAGGGACGTGCACTGATATTTTGGTGGGCAGGGGCTCAAGTGGGAAAAGTGGGCACTTATCATAATTATTATTATTTTTTGACAAAACGTTTAATATATTATCACACCTCTGACCTCCTTACCAATTTATTTTAATTCCCTTACACTCGAGCCATTGTTTAATACTCAACATGTTTCTACAAACTCATCAGTTTACAGAGAGACCATGGCTTTTTTAGTATTCACTATCGTTTGTCACAAGAGCAGGCAACAGCATGTTTTCTATGCTACTAATATATACTTAGAATAAATGACTGCACCGAGGAGTGGGACACAGTTTCACTAATAATTTGTTTATTTTTCACAAGGCAATAAATCCTTTTAATTCTTTTGGTCTTACTGGATCACATAACGCTTAGTTTCACTTGGTTTCACATTTGAGGGAGGGCTGTCTGTATCTTGTAAAGATCTATCAGCGTACAGCAAACTAATAGAATGGATTGTTATTAGATGAGGAGGCTTTACGTTCTTAAATATAAAGTTACTGCTTAAAGCAGGACACTTTTTCATATATTGGTCAATTTTCAGATTTGGGTCTATTTTGCTTCCATGTCTTCTTTTACTCTCATGGAAAGAAAACCTCCAAAATACACATTTAGAGTTTGGAGTTTGTTTTAAGCCCACCACCCTCTGTCTGTTTGCATCTGTAGATTTCTTCTAAATGAACTAAAACAATCGAATCTGCATGAGTCACACATGTTAGCAAGACTTATATTTTTCTTTTGTCTTTTTGCGAATTAGCTGTAAACTCGAGGCACTGGCAGTTTACTTTTGTTGGTGTTTTGTTCATCACCACTCACCTCCACACAAGCCAAGAAAAACACTGCTGGGAGGGCTGCTGCCTTTCTGTGTGTGTGCTGCTGTGGGAGAGAGAGAGATGAGAGATAGAGAGAGAGAGAGAGGGCATTGGAACTCGACAAAGTCTCATCTCCCGACTTGATATTTAGATTTTTTATTCAGTAAATATATTTGTTTGACAGGAAAGCTGTGCGCAAACAGGAATAAATATACTGTATATATAAATTTATTTACTTTAAAAAAAAAAAGCACAGCAGATAAAAGGGCACTTGAGTCTTGAGGAAGAAAAAGGGCAGGCGCTTCAGCCCCATTTGATGCCTATGTGTGCACGTGCCTGTTGAGAACTGAACATTCAGTTCACAGGCAGCAGCAGCTCTTGTGGACATTCCTGATCAGCATCTTGATATGCCACACCTGTGAGGTGGATGGATCATCTCGGCAAAGGAGACGTGCTCACTGAACACAGATTTTGACAGATTTGTGAACAATATTTGAGAGAAACAGGCCTTTTGTCTACATAGTGAAAGTCTTAGATCTTTGAGTTCAGCTCATGATGAATGGGCGCAAAAACAAAAGTGTTGCGTTTATAATTTTATTCAGTGTGGATGTTTACACACAGCACAGCTGCACAATACATAGTTGAAAACAGTAGGGTGATTTTCAGTTATTTTTCCCCTGCAGGTTGGGTATTCCTCATTACATACTTGATTCCAGATTACGTAATGAAAAAGAGGAAATGTCTATTTTTAGAATGCTGTCTTGGCTGTGAGCACGCTGGTTGTATAGAAATAGCGTGTGCGCTTACTTTCTTTCTGAAAGGCGTCCATCAGTGAAGGTTGTCTTGATTGCTTCTTTGATATGTCTGAACAACTGTTACCTCTGGAGAGGACAGCTGTGCTCTATATCACAACGGGTGATCTTTTGATTATAATGCAAGACTTGTAATTACATTTTGATCATCCCCTCACTTATTGTAGAAGCTCTCCTCTCATTTCCTGTAGAGTATCTCAACTGTTACTATCAAATGAATGGAAACTAATTTGAAGGAAAATCAATATTTAAAATGAGCAGCTATGGACGTCTTGATACTTCTGGTATTGATCCACCATCGCTAATGTTAATTAAGGAGCAAAAGTCTTTTGATTCCTAGAACTTCACAAAACGTTCACCCTCCACTTGCAGCATACTGAGGTTTTAATCTCTGTATTTCTATTGTATTTTGGTTTTGTATTTATTTATCACAGAAATTGCTCATTAAGCAACTTTAGAATTACTGTAAAACTTTAATTAAAAGCCTAGTCCCAATTAGACACATGTCCCCTTTAGTGGCCTGGTTTGGCTGCACGTTTTAAGAAATAAATGCAGGTCTCAATTAGAAACTTGGTGTCTGGATGTATAAAGCCTCTTAAGGCCCACCTAACATACTATAGGCCCTATAGTCTCTCTACCCTATAGAGAGACGTCATACTGGTTAAAATAAACAAGTTGATTGTAGCCTGTTTCTCATCTTTACTGAGCAAAGGAATTAAAGGCCTGTCCTAAAGAGATGCCTGTCATATATAGGTGATTATTATAAGCAAATAAATTGAAGTTTTCCGGTAGTTATCCAAGATGTTTCATTTTCATTTTGAGCACATGCAGAAAACTGCTACAAAAACACACATGTAAACCACACTTATCACCAATTCAGTCCTCACAAATCTTTATTGTTTGTTCTCTACTTTATACTGGTGTAAAACACCTTCACGGTATTTTATTGTGAAAGGGGCAGACAGACAGACTGACTGTGCTTTTTCACAGTGTGATGATACTTCATTGTCTTGTTAGTCTGCAGGTTGTCACAAATACTTGATTCTCAGTATTCATTAATTGCCGCACCTATGTTCAATTTAGCCATTTTTGAGAACTTTTGGTGACTGAGAAACAATCAGCAGAATTTAAAGATTAGCTTTTCTTTCCACACAGATGATGTTTGATTGGTTTAACACTGTGTTTCTGTTTTTTCCTCCTCAGCCACAACAGCAGATCGTTTCTACAGGATAGACAGAGCACAGGTATGTCTATCTCGCCTGACTTAACGTCACTGGGTATAATTTGTCTAACGCATAAGGACTGTAAATATAGACATTTAGTAATACAAAGGTGCCTGACGAGAATACTTTCTGTAAAAGTGAGGAGCACAAAAACACGATTTTCGACCTTGGATTTTAGTTTAAGGGAGAGCCCACAACATTGAACACATGTGGTGGGGTGTGATTCTCTCCTGGTGACTTGGCTCGTCTCGAGGCTCATGTAAACGCTGCAGCAGTGGGAGCAGATGTCCAGTGTTTCATCAGGGTGAACAGAATTTGGTTTTTATGCCAGCTTAATTATTCCCACTGTGGAGGTAGTGAAGGCGTACTTGGCATATCGCTCTGACAAGTGGTTCACACACCATAGGTACATATGTTTCTACTACTGCATCTGTCTACTGCACTAATATATTCAGCTCCTTCCTAGTTTAGAGTCAGAGTTCAGATATTAACTGTTTTTATAGTCTGTCTCAGAGGCGATGGTTTTATTGCAATCACTACAAATCATGTTTGCCTTACAGCTCTGAGAGACACTTTCAAAGCATGTTACACACTTTTAGAATATTTTGTCTTTGTAATCTGTTAATAAATTGTCTTCCGCTTCTGTCAGTGTGACCGGTCAGCCTTTTAATTTGCAAAAAATAAGTGTTCATGAAATTACCATTTTACAAGATAAAACTACAAATACCATGAATAAGTGGATCAAAGTCTTTTGCTGTGAATGTAGCAAAAAAAATAAAGATAAATAAGTAATACAACCATTTATGTAGGAGCCTCAAGTTTTAACGTATTCATGTCGACTGACTGTAATATAATTACAGCTCTACAACAGTTTAGCACAGATTTCAGTAACTTACTGACATAGTCACGCAATAACAAACTTGAAATCGATATTGTTCAAGGATTTATGCTGTTATCGCCTGTGTGTTTACTGTTTGTTTGAAACTCTTTAATCAGGAACATCTCAACTACGTATCAGAAATCTCCCAGGAAGAGATCTTCATCCTGGACCCTGAACTGGTTATCATGACGACAGTAGGCACCTCCTCCACAGACATGCCTGACCTGGTTAACCCTGCATCCAGCCTGGAAGACAGCAGGTAGGTCAATCACCACCTGACAAGAACCTTAACCTAACTAACCAGAGCCATTATTTTAGGACTGTTGCAGCAAAAGCTGTAGAAGGGGACAAAACACGTACCATCCTCTAACTCACTGTCTAGCTGTCATCAAGGCTCGCTTTGACTTTGCAGAGAAAATGAGTCCATATCTTCTCTACAGAGGTAGATAACCTAATGTATACACTGATAGAAAACTTCATATCTCCACAGTGTGATATACCTGCAGGAAAGTAGGCCAAGTGCTGAAATATTGAAACTTATCGAAACCAGCCTCCAAAAAATATTATTGAAGTAAATAATAAACACCTCCTACAGATAAAAGGTAGGCGCATTAGGAAACATATTACGCCAACATTTACAAATGTAACTAGCATAAGGCAGGAAAGGAAGAGACAGTAAGAAAAATGACGGCCCAACTACAGCTAGAGATTGTTTGATGACATCTGGGGAAAATGGGGAACATCACAGAAGAGCTTTCACTGCAGCGTAGGGCTTGCAGGCTATCTGGCACTTGACATTGCAGTACAGAATCAAAGTATACATTGACATGCATTGTAGTGGTGATAGTTAGCGCTCCAACAGATCAAAGCTATACTCAGGTCTGTTTTATACCCGACAACAATAGCAGAGGTTTCTCATGATTCAAAGCCCTGCCGATGTTGTTACGCTATCTTCCTCCGAGTCAAGCTGCAGCAGATAAAATCAATATATTTTTTACATGCTTATGTAGTAGTGTTATGCTTGAGCTCTGTAATAAGATGAAAGCAAGTCTGGTTTAGTGTTATGCCCAGACTCCATGCGGAGGTTTGCTAGTGATTCAAAAGCTGCCGAGTGTTAAGTTCCGATGCTTACGTCACGCAGCGTCAGTCCAATTCACATTTGGAAAATCCGAGCGAGCCTTGGACAGGAATAGAATACCTACCTTCAGGGTTAATATCCATATGTGGCAGTTTATGTGGATTATTTTAATGTCAGATTACAACCCCTTCACACGCAGGCAATAAAAAAATGATTCATTGTAGTAGAAACACTACATATAGCCCCTTTAACTAATCTAATTAAATAATAAATTAAAAATAATCGCCTGCCAAGGATAAAGCTAAATTGAATGCGTTAAAAGCAAGCTTTGCCAATTTACATTTTTTGTGTGTGAAGAGGACTAACTGATATCAAATGTGATAATTCTGCAGATTTAGCTGAGTACATTTTGTTCACTCAACTTCTTATCAAAACAGGAATAGGAACATGAAGTTCAGAAGAATATCGTGCTTGTGGGCGTTGGGAGTGGGGGCCACCGTACAAGGAAGTTGGTCCATGCCCATTAGGAGAGAGAAGAGGCTTACTGGGGGCAGTAAAAGTGGGGCAGGGACCCTGTCTCTCCTAGGCATCTTGTCTCCTGTCTGCACTGATGCCAGGCAGATTTGCTCGGTGTTGATTTGAAGGGTGGCGATTCGAGATGCGGCAGTTCAGCTCAGTGGCATCCATTAACATCACATCCATTTCCTTTATCTCTGATCTCAGCTTGTTAGAGATGCCCTGAAGAAGGGAGGTGGGGCGAGACTGATGAGGCAAACTTTTGGTGACCTTGCTGTATCAGTCTCATCTGCCCAGCAGGAGAGAAATGTTCTTTATTTCTGTCGTCTTTGTTATCAGCAGGGTTGGTGTTACAGAATGTGCTTGGCTAGGGTGGAAGCAGACCATGTGATTGGGTGAATGAAATGCAATTTATATTAAATTTTATATTTAAATAGCACCATATCTAACAGTAGTTATATTATTTACAGAGACCCAACAATTCCCACTGATTGTTGGGATCTGGTAGGGGGAGGTTTGGTTATTAGCACATATTGAAGAGATTTAGTATATAATGATTAAGATATAATAATAAAGATAAATAATTAAAAGCAACACCCTGGGAGCAGGACCCCTGAATCCTGCTCCCAGAATGATCCAAAATGGCGTGCAGGCCAACGAGGCTTAAACCAAGGGATAGGAGAAGAGGAAGAAAGATCTTTATTACAAGACACAATAATTACCTCTTTATCACACAGGAACCGGTCACCCAACTTGAATTCAGCAATCGGGTTAGTGGACTTTGGCCTGATGAAGCAAAGTTATTGGCTCCAGACGCAGTGTCAGAAAAAAGTTAAGACCCAGGGGCGTGGGAGCGATACAACAATGAAAGATGCCAAGCACAGAAGCAAAGAGGACGCGGCGGCTTGTTATTTCCCAGAGCAAAGCAAAAATGACGACAATGAAGCTCAGCGTACAATAACGCACAGTTATAAAGCTATCTCTGCCCAGACACGAGCCTCTTATTTGAGATTTCGTAAAGGAAACGCTGGAATCGTATCTTCTGTCTGCAGGTATGAGATTGTTAGTTGTGTAACAATCTTCTTTGGGGTCCAAAAACATGTTCAGCAAGATCAGGAGCAAAAGAGTAAAAAGAAAACGAAAGAAACAGCCTGTCCAGCGAGTTAAGACTCTCACCTAGGGAAATTAAAGTTCAGCATTGACTAAAGTGGAACACCTCCTGTAGCAACTTGCGTTGCAGTGGAAAGGCACGGCAGAAACTAATGCACTAATTTTTATGGGTTTAGTGATGTCGTGGTCGCTCCACAGGGGGCTCCTCCAGTAGGATTTAGATTCAGCTTACATCTCAGGTGCAAGTTGACGGACCAGAGGGAGTTTTGTGCTGTTTCACTGTTCATGTCTTTGTTCTTTACTTGAAGGCCTCTTTGTGAAGGATTTTGTTTGAAAAGCAGCTGCAGATGTAAAGTAATGGTAGTGGTAACCGGTAATAATAATAATACTTATTGTAGTAATAATAAGACTAGTAAATATAAGAGGGGGAGGAGAAAGCACACAACTACGGGAGATGGAAGATGTTGAGTTAGTAATATGCAACGATGGAATAAGAACGTTTCCAGATTAGAGGGAGAGGAGGAGAGAGGCTGTAAGGGTGTCGCATAAAATTCTGGGCTCTATACACACTTCCTCTCTAGATTAAAGTCTCTCATGAATCTTGCAGAATAGTGCTTAATAACTAACATCGGTACATCGCTGTGCTGTTAAGGCTACAATACTTGCTGTCAAATGACTCCGTCACCCGATGGCCACATTTTGTCAAGAAAACACGGGAAATGACGCAAAACTAGGTTTATTATTATAAAGGTAGGTAGAATGTGGAAGAAATATTGGATTAACGCAAGCGACCAGTATGGATTGTCTGTGCTACAGAAAGAGGTGGAAGTGATTGTTTGTTTTGTAGTGAAAAAGTAGCTGCCTGCTCTCGTTGGAAATAAAGAAACCACAAACACAGATAAGCTGATATATATATTTTAAGTGAAATTTTCTTGCTTGAATAGGCCAAAATCTAAACTGCAGCCTACTGGTAGGCCAATTTCTAACATGATTTAACCATCTAAATGTGAAAAATTAAACCATAGGTTATATTTTAATTACACTCTGTTGATCACTGTGAGCTTAACAGTTCTTGGTTTACTTGGCCTACTTTTAACCCTCTGAAAATGATGGTGGATCATGTGGCATTAACATTACTGTCTTTTGAAGGTTGCTGCGGGCTCAGTGGTATACATCTTTATATTGCAATCAATCTGTTCCAAACATGTCGTGCTTGCTTACAGGCAAAGGGGCTAAATATTGAAACACTGGTCTCATGCATTACTTAGCGTTAGTGTTGCTGACTGTGTAGTTGTTGGGGCTGCTTTGCCATTTAGTATGTTGTTCAAGTTTGCTGCCTGCTGAGGCTTAATCTCAAATTGTTGTAAATTTCTTTTAGTGAAGATATCTTGGCCATTCAAACCACAATTTAATGTGTTGTTAATGTATTGACAGACCTCAGCACCCCCAACTGTGACTGACTTCTCATGTTAATACCTCCAATGGGGGCGCATAGATGGGTGCATGTACATTTGTTTCTTTCACAACGTGAGCGCTCAGTCAGAAACTAGCAATGACAATTGCGCTGCGCACTGCTTAATACCAGGTGTAAGCTAGGGCCCTGAGTCTCGCCTGTCAGATGGCGGCTCTGTTGTGTAATGGAGGAATACTTTGCTGTATGCCATATTTTGTAATATTTATTAGTTTTACGTAACACAAAATAGAGATGCGGAAGCAAAACATTGTCTTTCAGTAAAGAAATCATTTGTCAAGATGCATTATAACATACTTATATGGCTTGTTCTGTGGAAAGATCTCAGCTCATTCTGATTGGTTGAGCAAGCACATGTTCATTTCGCTGCTTCACAGTTTGAGTTGTCAAGGCTATAGAGCCTGTTAGAGGGCAAAGCCTGCTTGAAGTAGAACTGCATAATTCTGAAGCGCGTGTGTGTATGTGTGTTTGGGTGTGTGCATAAGTGCATGTGTGTGTGGGTGTATAAATACATGCATAATATTTTCTATCTGTATTTTTCCACAGGTTCTTTTCCTTCTGAGAAACAGCCAAGTGTTACTATAATATCAGCAATTGCTGTGTGTGTGTGTGTGTGTGTGTGTGTGTGTGTGTGTGTTCTCGTTATGTGTGTCTGTGGATAACAGTTTTTTTCTGCTTGCCTTGCCTCCATTTGAAATCCTTTTAACCATATTTACACACACACACTCACCCAGATTAAATTCTCACCTACAGGAACCTGTTAGAGCAGCTGTCTGTTGATGCTGTTTAAACGCTCGCTCTCTTCAGGCAGACTGAAGGGAAAAGAGATTCAGGGAGAGAGGAGAGGAAGAAGAGTTCTCATTTTTCTCTGTTCACTGATTTTTAGGATTATAGTTATTATTATTATTATTATTATTATTATTATTATTATTATATTCTCTTTTTTCTTATTTTCAATAAATCCCATCAAAACACCCAAACCAACAATATGCGACTTTCCTTAGGGATGTCATAATCATGAAATTTTAGCCACACAGCTGTGTCGTGCTTGATACATGTAGTAAAGTAGTAAAGGAGTGCCAATTAACATTCAAATGGGCTTGTTCTGGAACAATATTTTAACTCTCGCTCTGTTGCACATAGATTTATTTTAGATTTATTTAAAATTCAATTAGAAAAGCTGGATGGAAGAAAGTTTTCAACAAACCCTTCATAATATGAATTAAAAAGCTTTTACACTTGGTTGAGGTGTTTTTAAACTTTTTTTTAGGCATTGGAATTGCATTGTTGAATAAGTAATGATGTAACTAATATTACATGACAGACCAGCTGTTTGGTGTTACGTTTGAAAACAATTCTGAACGGGGTTTAAACATACTGAATTTAAGCAGAAATGTCTGTAAGTGTTCTCCAGCATTTTCCCCAGAGCTGTCAAAAGCATTACTGCATCCGTTGAGACAACTCTCTGCTATAAATAAAGAGACCTGTTATTGGCACCTCTCTGTCATTACCTTGCTACGGAAAACGAGAAATATGGTCTCATATGAGCTGAGACAAAAAACATACCCAATAGCAGTTAGGTCTCAACAGCCAAGTTGTTTTTTTAGCCCTGAGTTTATTTTCCTCAGTTCAACTGATGGGAACGAACCTGTAGGATACAAAACATGGTACAGAGTGTAAACCTTAAATCTATACGTGTTTCTTAATTGTCTTTCCTGCAAAACTTTCGGTGAAAACAAAAAGAAAAGGTGGCCGTTTATCTCTGTATATTCCAAAGGTCCAGAAGACGGTCGGGAGGCTCTACCACTCCACTCTGCACCTGCAGCTACTCACTGCCATAAAGTGGCATTAAGTGTTATATAATATATAGAAGATTGTGATTCATAGCCTTACTACTGTGTATTTTGTACAAATTTACAACTATAGTTGTAAAATTGTGTCAGACTTTTTCATAAAAGCTGTGATAGGACATATACGGCACCACTCACATGCTAATTGATGGCATTTATGAGCTTGCCTTGATTAGACACAAACTGACAAAAGGCTCTAAATAAAGGGAATAAAGCAAAAAATGACTGCTGGTTCAAAGAGATATAATTCTCAAACATGGATAATAGAGTTTTAGCACATCACTGCAAGATGCAAATGCTTTTCTTTTTTTACATGATAAGAAAAGGGAAACCAAAAATCACACAGGGGAATCATGTGTTGTGCAGACATTTTAGGCAGGTATGGAGAAATGCTGTAAAGTTAGAATGCTTTCAAAAATAGACGTGCTAATAGATTATATTTATCAAATAACAAAATGCAAAGTGAGTGAACAGAAGAAAAATCTAAATAAAATCACCCTTTGCCTTCAAAAACAGCATCAATTCTTCTAGGTACGCTTGCACAAAGTCTGGGATTTTTTCTTTTGTTATATCGCCAGGTGTACGATTAAACAATTATACCAAACAGATGCTAATGATCACCGATTTAATATGTTGGTTGAAACACAATGATTAACTGAAACAGAAACAGCTGTGTAGGAGGAATACAACTGGGTGGGGAACAGCCAAACTCTGCAAACAAAGTGAGGTTGCTGACGACAGTTTACTGTCAAAGTCATACACCATGGCAAGACTGAGCACAGCCACAAGACACATTGTAGTTATACTGCTCCCATATGTGCTGTCCAAGCTCTTTTTGAAGAAGCACAAAGAAACAGGCAACGCTGAGGACCGTAGACGCAGTGGTCGGCCAAAGAAACTGGCCTGCGTCTGAGGAGAGACACATTATTAGTTCCCTTCAGAAGATGTCCGGCAGTGCCATCAGCTCAGAGCTGCAGAAAACAGCGGGAGCCTGGGACCCATCTACTGACCGTAGAAGTCTAGTTAGAAGTAGCCATCATGGAAGACTTGCTACCAATTAGCCAAACCTCCGACATGGAAAGAAGGCCAAGCAACTCAACTATGCACAAGAAAACATTAACTGGGTGCAGAAAAATGGCGGCAGCAGATGAGCTGGACTGATGTGTCAAGATTTGAAATATTTGGCTGCAGCAGGAGGCAGTTTGTTTGCCAAAGGGCTGAAGAGCTGTTTACTCACTTTACATTTTGTTAATTGATAAATACAATTAATTAACATGTCTATTGTTGAAGGCATTCTAACTTTACTGCATTTTTGCCACGTGCAACTTTCTAAAACCTTTGCACAGTACTCTTTATCTTACTTATTAAAATCCTCTTCACACTGATGTTCCATCAGGTGTTTCCTTTAAAGTACTTGGACACATCCTCCTCTCTAGTTGTTTTATTCAACCATCATGTTGTTGGCAAACAACAACAATTGAAACATCAAACTGAGTTATTTGTCATTATTGTAGCTCATGAACAACTGTACGTCGGTACATCCCTAATAAAGACCCTGATAAATCTGTTGCTGTATATCTCCAGAGATGTGTCATTTTGTGATTCTGATGATCTTAAACAGACTAATCTTTTTTTTCACAGGATCATTGCATGCCTGTAAACATGAATACAACAAATGTGTTTACTTCAATTTACAAAAACATTGACAACAGAAAGCAATATCATGTTGTTACATCAAGTGCTTTAAACATGTCTCTGTGTTCCTGATCACATAATGCAATGTGTTTACTCATTAGCATCAGTGCTCTTTTGTACCATTTTAGTAATGAATACTAATTATTAGTGTAAGTGGGGATGCTTCACAGACAGCATCACTCAAGCTAATTGACCCTTGACAATAGATAAGAGTGCATGAGCCTGGAGCTGTGTTTAATCTCTCAGGTCATCCGAGCTTCATTGTCTGATGTGTCGTAAAAATGAACACATCGATTATCATCTGTTGAAACGGCAGCGCAGACAATGTGACAGTATGGTCAAATAAACACTTAAAGGATCATAATATTTCTGCTGGCATTTGAGCTGCGGTTTAAAATGTGAACATAAATATAAAGATAAGAATACAGAATAGAAAGAGGGAGTAAATGAAGTGCGAATAAATAAAGTAACAGGTACAATACGAGTATTGTCAGAGCAACACTACCTGCTGATCCTAAAAGCACTTCCCTTTGGCTATGTGTGTGAGCGCACGCATGTGTGTGTGTGTGCATGTGTTGGCGGGCTGATTTGCAATGCTGAGTGCACTGAGTGGGAGGATGAGGAGGAGAGATGAGACCGAGAGGCAGGGGCAGAGTGAGGGAGAGATGGTTTTAGGAGAAAGATAGAGTCAGAAAAACAGTGGATGGAGAGAATACATGTCAGAGCACTCAAGAGTCACACCAATCTACTGTACTTAGACGCACACACATCCACACAAACACACACTCGCGCAAACAGTGTAGCAGTTTGCCCACGCAGGGCCAGAGGTGAGCGTTATTCCTCCCACTGTAATTACCTCTTTCTCTTCTGCGTCTCTCTATCCCTCTGTCTCTCTGACAAACACACTGAAAGACACCTACACACAAAACATTTTGTTTTTTCAAATGATTTTTGAGCTGATAGCTTCACATACTGTCTGTTTACCCTTCAGCGTCAGATGAAAATCTGTTAAGGCAGACACACTCACACTCCGGAGGTCAGGGAGTTTTATGAAATATTTCAGGAACGGCAAAGATTTATTCCCAATATATTTTGATTATATTACAGAACTTACATTTAGTTAATTGACCGTTTCAACACAAACAGTAAGGAACCTAACAAAATGTTTGACTTTATCGTGGAGTTATACTTTAGGGTGATGGTGAGTCTCATTTGTCAATGTGGAAAGTTTAAACAGTTCCTCTGCAACTGATCAAACTCAGTCTGCTGATGGAGCAGGTGTTACAGTCAAAAGCTCCAGAACAAGAGTGTTCTGGAGTTGAAATTGACTTGACAACGACAAAATAGGTTAACCAAGAAAGGTTAAAATCAAGGGCAACTGGACTTGATTGAAGATACTGGCAGATGTTTCGTCTCTCATCCGTGAGGCTTCTTCAGTTCTGACCATAGACTGTGTAAAGGAAGTGGACATAGTCATTGTGACGTGCCCCGTTAGTTAGTGGACTGCCGATTTGAGTTTGAGTTTGGCCGATTGAGTTTGGCCGATTGAGCGCCGCCGTGTTGATTTTTGCAACCAGGAAGTGCCCGGAAGTGACCATATTTGGACGAGACGTGGAGCTAACGGCTGTGTGCGGAGCTAGCTAGCTTGCTTAGCTAGGTGCATCAGTAATTCACGTTAACTGTCATTTTAACAGGCTGATAAGTTTGTCTAGAGAACAACAGTATTAAAACAAAATGTACTCACCAGAGAAAGTGAACTGCCAAATCCTAATAAGCTTTTATTAACAGTGCTGGTTAAATTTACACAGTGCCCAGAGTACGAGTCACTCTAGCCCGACTAACAGGTCGCTATGCTAATGACTTCACAGATGCAATCACAGATAATCCTGCCCTGAAGCATACTCTGCTTTATGGTCTGTTTTCCTCTAAATGGGACCATAATTTACTAAATGAACATCATGTTGTATTGAAGAAGACTTGAAACTAGTGACTGAGACCATAAACTCATTATGAAAATGTTTACTGAGGTTATGAATCAGCTGAGAATAAGGGTAATTTTACCATTATTTCTAATGGAGATGGACTTTTTCAACCAGAAGAGTCGCCCCCTGCTGGCCGTTCAGTAGAATGCAGATTTAAGGGACTTACGCATTTGGCTTCACGCCTCAGACCTGAAGCTTCCCGCTTGGTTCTGACTCACTGAACTGGAACTCAGCTATTTAACGTCTGTGGGAGCGTTGGTCAAAACTGCTGGTTCGTTAATGCTCCCGGATGTTGTAACGCCAGTCGTTTGGTCGTTGGAGCCACCCGAGGCTGAAGTCTGAACGACCATCGTTGTCATCCTCACCTGAGGCCAAAAGTGAACGTTTGTTTAGTTTCCTGGGAAGATATGAAGAGACAGCATTGTAAGTGGGGGGATAAGTTGTGCCGCAGACCTCCTCCCCTGTTCAGCGACGGTTTCTCAACCTGGGTGTAAATGTTGAGAAACCTTTGCTTCGCTTGATCAGGTCTTATTGTGCTTTGCTAGCAGTGGAAACATGATCACAGCTTGTGTCTGCTTGGTGCGACTAAAGTAGGCTATACTGTGCACCTGGAAGTAACTCAAACAATAAACTCAGTAAAATCTTTCGAGGTGTTCTCCTTTTCTCTGACAGCGCCCAAATCTCACCCATGCTCATTATCTCAGTGTTCAACTCTTAAATTCTGTATCTAGCTAGGAGTCAAATATACCAGATACTTTAATCTAAAGAGTTTACGAAAAGGTTGACGCTCAGAGTTTTGACATTCAGAGGCAGGCAGGTATCTCTAAAGTGGTTTTAAAATCCAAAACTAGCTAACATAAAGTCATTAAGGGTGACTGCAAGTGCAAAATCTGTTGCATTGCAAGTTCAGAGTTGGTACTTCCTCTTTTTACACAGTATATTCATTTGAATAACCTCACAAGGATGTCAAAATAAGATTCTCTTTTAGTGAGAAATATTTATTAAAAATGTAACAGTGAGGGAAAGATATTTCTATAGAAGAAAATATAGTAAGGTCTTAGAGGAGGAATTAACAAACCACATGGTTCACATCCTCTACAGAACATCTCCGCTCCATACATTCCCGGGGCTGTCTGGAAGCTGAGACCTCAGCGAATATCTGAACTCAGTACAGGAAACATTCAGACCTGGCTGTATGCTGCCTCCGACTGAGGTGAAGTTTGTTCACTGACTTTGTTTCCTCTGTGTTCTGCAGTGCTTTTTCCCAGAGGCAGCGAGTGAGCAGTGACAGCTCTGCTGCTGACGCGTTAACCGACGACACAACACCTGTGGCCAGCAAGCTCAGCAGGTTAGTATACACACAATCAGTAGTGTGTTCATCTGTGTGTGTGTGTTATCTTAACATGTTGGTTGTATCTTTTTTTGTTTTTATCAGCAGCTTATAAGTGTTTGTATCTGATGGTTGATTACTTGGTAGATATAATACTAGACCAGGATCTTCAAAACATGGAAAATGGACCATTAAACTTGGAATATTTTACTCTTTATATTCTTTACAAGCTGGGAGATAGTCACTGACTGGTACTGAGGCGTAGCTCCTGGACATGTGTTCAAGTATCTACTTTGCTCAGGCCAACACAACACAAATGTTTAGCCCTACGTTTATGTCACAGTTTGCCTCTCATTTCCTTCGCAGCACGCTCTCAGTCCCTGTCTGGCTATTTTGAGTGCATAAGTGCTTTCACACCAGCACGGCAAAATGCAGTGCAAACGTTCGCCATCATGGTATGTAGTGGAGGGACCACCAACCCATTTTCAAACTTGTTAAAATTCTGTCTGAGGAAGCCGCAACAGTTCCGTTTGTTCAGCACAGTTATGTTCTTAATAATATTTAATAATATTGAATTGGAGTCCAGTGAGCAAACAAGCAGGCAGATATTTCGGTGGGTGACAATCGTGGTGAAATAACACGACTAATGATCCGCACGGTTATCATTAGAAAAGAACAAGCAGTTAAATGTTGCGATCGTCATTTCTGGTAAGTACTTTACATTCTTAGTTGATTTGAGACAACACCGCCCTGTTAAAATGTACGCATAATGCAAGTAAGTACATATTATACACTGTAAGTTAGTGTACTAACGGAACAGGCCGAATTGAGACGCAGCTTATGCTCTCTCCTTCAACTCCCCAGACCTGCCATCTTCATGCTGTCCACCAGATGTCCTCAGACTTTCCCTCCTTTCCTCGTCACCTGACTGCCCCACCCATTCACACACCTGTTCCCACTCCTCGTCGGCTCTGCAGTCACCTGAGCTTCCCCCTCTATCTCCTCACCTGCATCTAATTTCCTCGTCAGCCATTCACCATTTATGCTGGTCTGTTGCCTTTGTCCCTTGCCCTGTCATCTAGTTTGCATAGCTTGGCCTGTCCAACCCTCTGTTTACCTGTTTGTGTGACTGTTTTGGACCTTCTTTTCTGCCTGCTCCTCGTTTAATCGGTTTGCCGTTTGGACTGCCTTCTCCGATTTTGACCTTTTGTACCTCAACTTGTGTAATAAAATCAATCAACGTCTTAGCTCAAGCTCCATCGCCTTCATTTGTGACCTTCCCCTGTTAAACTGTTACCCTGCTTGCACCAACCATGACAGTTTATTCCTTTTAAAATGGTGTCTTAATAAAAACTCATTGCATCTTTTCTTTGCTATTTTTCTTTGAACTTTAAGGGTGCTTTCTCTGATTTTGTTAGAGTAACCAAATAATACCCCCAGATCCCCAAAATGCTTCCCAGCTTTGTTTTTAGTTTGAAACTCAACACTATTCAGTTTAATCCCTCCTGTCCCTGCCTGAACCTGCCGAGTCTTCCTCGGAGTCATAGTCCTGGTTGGCGCTGCTGTAAATCACCTTGGTACTGTATTCTCTGTCGGGCGCAGAGGCTGTTTGGTCCTTGCCCGTGTTCAGTGTGAGATTGCTGGGCCGTCTTCGGTTGCCTGCTCGCTCAGCACAGGTCCTAGTGCTCCTTCTGGTGGAGCCCCTGGCAGCATGCCCTGCTGAGTCCTTTGCCCCAGGCCTGAAAACCTCCTCCTCCCATTGGGCCAAAGCTCCTGTGCTAGAGGTGTAAACAAACCAACACTTCCCCGGTGTTTTGAGCTCACAGTCTGGCAAGCGTCAGCTAATATGAACACTAACAAGCTAATGGCAGAGCCATGGATGTATAAGTTCTCATAATACATCCATGGGCAGAGCCTACAGTTAGCAGCAGAGCTCCAGTAAGCAACATCCATGTGAGGAAAATGTCCGTGTTGCAACAATCCCCTGATACTTTTGTCCCAGGCGTAACGACAAGGAACAGCTCCTGAATGGAGTTTAAGGTTGTTGTTTTTTTCTCTGTGACTAACTGACCGATGAAAACTCTTGTCATCGACTAACAGTTTAGTCTACTATAAACTTTTCCTCTGCTACTCATCATGCTGTAATTGGTTTGTGTTTTGCAGGGCGGGTTGCATCCATCGTTCCAACACCACTGCTGCTGATTTTAAACCAAGATTGAGGTCAGTACACTTATAAACATGTTTTTGTACTGTTATTTAATCAATAAATCATCAATACATCACAGGAAATAAATATTAAACACTGTTGACTTCTCGTCACTAACCTGCAACACTGCTTAATCTACCACAAGAGACAATGTTACAGGCCAATGTGTGAGAAAGCTGCTGTTTGATGTCTTTGTCTGAGAGTGTGTTCGACTAAAACGTTTTGTTCATTAACCCCTGCGCAAAGTTCTTGAGATACTGTCTGTGTGAGTCAAGTCTCTATGTCACACCTTCCTGCTCATTAAAACATACTGGTACTCATTAAAGCGAAACAGTACTCTGCTCATTAAAACACTATCGCACTGCCAAAATGAGTACATGTAGGTCTTTTTTCTTTTTCTGTAGTCTTAACAGGCCCGTGTGTGTGTGGCCATGCATGAAGTTGACGTTGGCGTCACATGTTTTTCCTGTATGTATTTCCACCAAATTATCTCCACAGCTCTAGATGTTAAGTAACGCGGTGTTTGTGATGGACAGAATAGTTGATGATTAAGTAATTAATCCAACTTTAAAAATGTACAGTTTCTTGGTGGAACAAGGTAAAAAAAATTGACAAAAACATAAAAAATCTCATTTATGGGAGCATGAAAACCCAAGATGCAGATCTGAACTAATAAACTATAAACTATGTTTAGTAAAGAGAGTCTTGAAGTGAGCACAGAGGAGTATGAGAGGTTTACTCTTTTCATAGATTCTCACCCATTCTATTTTCTTGTTTTGACCAGTTATTTCAGTTCTGTCATCAGTCCCTTTTTAAAAATATTTTTATTATGATTATTATACAGATAATATTATATTACAAAATATATTAAGATTCAGATGTCATCCCAGTTTGTACGATTCTCGCCCCTCTCTATGATATTAGACTTCAAATATGGTCATTCAGAACAGTTATAATTAAGGATGTGCAATTAATCAGTTTTCTTTTCATTTATGATTTACTAAGAAGACGTATTAGGGCCATTGTAGATTAAAAGAAAGATAACGGAGCTGGAGGAGGGGGAGGTAGTTTTCAGAGCAATCGTCTCACAGATTATTTGAAATCCAGCCGATCATGTTGGTCTTGTCCTTCGCCTTCACCACAGAGTTGTCTCTAAGTCAGCGGCTGCAGTCGTGGTTGTACAGCATGAATAGGAAGGGAGTTAAGCACACAGTGGAGGAGGTGTGACCGCAAATCCGAACTATCTGGCGTCTGTTCGTGAGGAAATCCAATATCCATCAGTGTAATACTTAAACCCGGAGTGCTAAGCCCATTTTTGCCTTTAGAAGTGACACTTTGTACTAAGTGCTTCAAGCATACCTTAACTTCACACCTGTTGGTATGTTAGGATCTAGCCTGATATCCTGTCAGCCATTCCTGAACCCAATCTGTCATCCCCCACCTGTACCAACCTGTACGCTACCTCTAACACTCGTTGCAGATACCCTAAATGTATGTCACATATGTTAATGAACAAATCCTATGGAACGATCTGAAAAAAATGTGTTAGGCACTCTCCCATTACTTTCTGACTTCCCTACCCTGTCGGTGTTTTTCGGCACCAAACCTACTGGTTTCTAATGAAATCAGCTGGCTGAATATTTAAGCTATATGCAGTAATTTCCTAAAACAGCTTTTTTTTAACAAATGCCAGTCAAACAGGAGGACTATTATTGGCTTTATTCTTTAATTCTTTCATTTATTGCTGATGTGTTCATGCAATGCAACACATCCACAACATATGTACACTATTAAAAGCTAACACACACTACGGAACGTATACAGAGTAGAAAATTAAGGCCGTGAGTGTTTGAGCGCGATTGTGTGTGTATGAGAGAGTGAGACTTATAGGTTTTAAGCACTGCAAATGGCTGTAAATGTAGAGTGAACAGAAACCTTAAGTGGCTGAACAGCTCTTCTGTCTGTGTTGGTCTCGCTCCCCAGACAGGAAAAGAGCCAAAAGACGAGTGAAACAGAGAAGGAGAGAGAAAAAGGTAATACACAACACACACATTTCTGTGTCCTGTAGGTAGTTTGTTGGACATGTCTGTTACAGTTTGACATTTGATTTAAATATTCATTTAAATTTCATGTTACACTCTGAACTGAACTATTTAGCTGACAGGTGTGTGTGTGTGACGGAAGAAGTGAGACAGCCTCTGTGTCTCCAGCTTTTTCTTCTCTGACATATTTTCTGTCTCTTTCCGCTCACTTTGCATGCATGTGTGGGAGCCTGAGCTTTCTTTTTCTGTCAGCTTCACTGTGGTTTTATTCTCGGTGGGAACTTGCGTTTTCTGGTTCAGTTGTGTCTCTTTCTCGGCGGTGAGTTTGCCAGCAGGTTTGCGTTTGATTCCCGTTTCAGTGTTTTGCATTTTGAGCTGAACACAACCCAGTTCTTGCTGTCAGTGATTAAAGTCACTATGGAAATCAGTCCCATTCTGCAGCAACAGCAACTAATACAGTAGTGCTGTTATTTCTGAAAGAGACAGGCTGATAGCCAGCTGCCTCAGTCGAAAGCTTTCCCTACAACTTTCAACTGTTTAGCACACGTACATAAATTTACATCTTTTAAGGATAAGCCTGTTTTTTTAACTTGGGGGCTTATTTTTATAGTTTTATCCATCATTTCTGTCAGTTAATCACCAAATTAATAGTTGCTGAATAGGAAAACTTTACTATCGGATTATTATCCTATAAATCTTGGCTATATTAACCCTCTCAGGGGGCCCAGCATTGCAGTCAGAAATTTGTAATTATTGTGTGGGAACTTTAACCAAAACATAATTTGTTTAATGCTCCAGTATGCTTCATGTAAGCCGGGATAAGCTTAAAGTAATAAATGCCTTAAAATAGATTTAAACACCCTCAACATCGCATTATTACCAAATCTTGAACGGATTCAATACTAAGTTATAATACAAGGGTCACCTTAAACCCCAAACTAATTGCAACATTGGGGAAAGCGGAGCCTTCACGAGTGTTGAGTGGTTTATAATCCAGTCTTGTATGTAGTTCAGCTTCCAAAAGGGGACGTAATACCTGGGGAAATGCATGCATCAATTTCCATATTGTCTGTCAAGTAAACATGGAGGATTGCGTTTAAAATACAAATAGTCACCTTGTTGATCAATTGAGGTAAGTCTTATAGGTTTCAATAATTTCATGTTTCTCTTAGAATACTAAGTATAAGTGATTTTACCCGACGGCTATTTCAGTGGCGTGTCGAGCACCTTTGAAGAGTTCTGAAGGACATTCAAAAGAGTCTGTTGCTTGCATGACATGCCTCTGAAATAGCTGTAGGGAAATGTGAAATAAGCGTTGAAAGGTTGATTGCCGGGACGCACACACACCAACAAATGCTTTATTGTGAGCAAATAATTTCACCTCGGTGAATAAAGTATTTCTGATTCTGATATTAAACAGTCTCTTCAGCTTATTTGTTGAAGAGGATAAGAAAAAAAAGTCCACCCATGTAGGGATCAAACACGCAACCCTTAGATTGAGACTCCCCTGCTTTACCAGCTGGGCTAACCAAGCACACTAAATCATTTTCTTGAGATCTTGAATTAATTATGCCGTTTTCGAAGGGAAATGGAGTAATACAAATGTAAGAATGTATGGCTGCTAAGGGCTTCCATAATACTCATTAAAATCATGTCAGTAAAGCCATGAGTGATTATAATAATACTGACCGTGATGCGATGAATAATGTCACGAGGGCCATGGTGATGGATGGTGTCACGACTGACTGCTTGACTAAGTCAGCAATGACCAGGACAATCACCAGAAGCACCAACCATGGCAGCACTTACAGAAAGCAAAGAATATGACAGGACCTGCAAATGTGACTTAGCGTTTGGCAGAACAAGTACAGTGCCTGTTTTTCTACAGTGCAGTGCTCGTTCAAAATGTGCGTCTCATGTTTAACTTTCAACTCTGTTTTGACACATTTGTTTCTAATGTATATCAAAAGTGCGTGATGCCCCCGCAAGCGTACCCCGGCCTCGCTGTTGCAGAACGGAGCCGCTCGCTCTGACCATGTTGTGTGTTAAAATTGCACCAAATGCCGCACTGCACTCCCTTGGGCCCACAGCAAGACACCCGCCACGTGTGAGGTCGATTGGATGAACGGTTTCCGACATAATCGAAATACAAACGCACAGACACAGATTCCGCCTTCATTAGAGAGATGGGTGATGATGTAGTAATAGCAAATACCATCCACATAATGCGGATATTTGTCATGCGAGTCGAGAGTGTAGGTTTATTGCTTGTGTTTTATCCTGGAAATAAACACACATGACTAACAGGACAGATCACTCCACCACGCAAGGTAACAGACTGTGGACATATAAATGAAATATTTTCTAAAAAGCCAGAGTTTGGAAGATACCCACTTGATTTGTCTAACTCAGACTGCTAAAGTCCATCTCTTTAATCTCATAGTGAGCGTTAGTAAGTTAGACTAGAATCTGAAGCTATCCTTTAAATAGTTTGCTGTGTTTTTTGAAGCCCTTAGCTGCTCCCAGCAGTGTTCTCATTGAAATGAATGAAGAGGCTGCATTTTTTTTTTTGACACAGCTGTATTTTCAGTCTGAACACAGCCAATCCGAGAAACTGACAAGTTCACCGAATGTGCCCCGAACGCTTGTTGACTAGGATATGCACAGCTAGGATGATTTGCATAATTTGTTTTGTAAAGAAGTAGATTTAGCCATGGAAACATTTAAATGAAATCTGTCTTGCTTCCTCTTCTTTCTTTCTTTCTGTCTAACATAACATGGATCTTCTATTTCTAACACAGACATCCGCCCTCTCTCTTTCATACACTCACACATGCAGATAGGTCCCATAAGGGTCAGACAGGTTGACTACGTCAAGCTGACAGAGCGAGAGACAGAAAGAGAGAGAGAGAGAGAGATCCCCAATTTATGAGTCTGTGAGAGATAAAACGGGGGGCAGGTCTTTGCATAGCCCCTATGGTTTCATAAATCTCCTCTCCTCATCTTCCTTCCTCTCATGGCTTAAGATGGGCTCCATTTTCTCTGGTTTACTTAATTCCTTCCCTGGGCTAAATTCATTTAATTCTTACATACAAAGTGTGTGTTTGGTTTTGTGGTTTGTGTGTTGTCTTTGATTTTTTTTTTTAAAATAGGTTTTTGAAGCACCCCCCCCTCCACTCACACACACACACACACACACTCACACTAAGCCTAACATAACTGGATTAGGACTCAGCTATAGAGAGAGAGAGGGAGTGAGAGTGAGTATTGAGGTCAACCTAATAAACATTCCTCTCATATGTCAGCCTGGCTTCAGTGACACACAGCATGTGTTTCAGCCAATAACCAGTGATATAACATGATATATTTGATGAGGATTTACTTATAATGATGATGTTTTTATTGGCTTTGTCTAATTCACCCTCTGGCACTGTATATATACGGTTCTCCTCCTTGTTGTTTATGTCCATGTTTTTATTAGAACGTGAAAGTGTGTGGTGTAACACATCAAACAACTGCATCTATAACTCGATTTCTGTAGTTTCATCAAATATACAAAACAATAAGAAACAATTATCTCTCTCTCTCTCTGTGTCTCTCTTTATCTCTCTCCATCTCTGTCTACCTCGATCAACTTAATTCAGTTTATTGGGACTTTATTGGCATGAATTGGTGTTTCTTGGCAAGCGTGAAATAAAAACAGGAACATAAAGAGAAGAATTGTACTATTGTGCATAAAAGAAGATTAGAATAATAACAATAATAGTAAATGTAGACTAGCAGTTCAAAATACCTCCCCTACAAACTATTTGGTTGTAGGGGAGCAGAGAGAGAGATGGAGGAAAAGGAACACATGTAAAATGTGAGATGTAAAATAAATAGTGTGGCAAATATCAATAAAGATGAACAATAATAATAACTAACAACAATAATTGGATAATTGGAACAGCGGGTGTCAAGCAGGAAAATCAGGGGAGGAGGTGGCCTGCAACCACAGATCCAGACTCCAAAGCTCTGGAGCCAGAAACACCTGCAGAAACCGACAGAAAGAGAGAGGGAGGGACGAGAAAGCACAAAACCAAAGGAGTGGGAAGAAGTCGAGTTAGTAACATGCATTAATGGGATAAAAATGCATACACAGATGGAGAGGGAGAGCAGGAGAGAGGAGATTAGTGCATCATGGGAAGTCTTGCCTCGGTGATATAAATGTGCTGGACAAAATGAAAGAAACACCAGTCAGTATGTCATAAAACAGGTCAACAGCATCACAAACTACGTCCTCAAAAATTATAGTTATATTGTTATATTGTAATTAGTTATATTGTACTGTAATACTTTTCCACAAGCAACCATTGAACTAATACTATTGAAATGCAAAAGTAAGTTATTATAATTTCTTACACCAAAGAATCTAAAGGAAGAAAATATCCATGTTGGTCTTGAACCTGGGCAAGCACAAGACCGCAACATTAGGTCATGACTGATGGTGTTCCCCAAAAGTTCACGAGTTAATAAGCAACAATCAGCATTTAAAGACCATTTTTAGGTATCATTCGTTAACCGTTTAACCATCAAAATCTCAGCTAATCCGCTTCATCAGGACTATGTGGGTGTGGCTTGATCAGATTTGATTGACGGTGGCAAAACAGTCCTGATTGGTGCATTGAGATATGTGACCTCACTTCACCCACCTCTTTTGTGAAATAACTAAAACTGGATGGAAAAACCTCTCCGTCAGTTCACTGACTGGATTATCGGAGCTCATTAATCCTGTGAGTCACAGCCTCCTTTCCATGTCACCATTTACAACATGAGATACAAAAGTGTTGGCACAAAACCTAAATTAAGATACATGATATGTGTGATATGATACATGCCTAAATATTTCCAAACAAATACTAAAACCTGTAAGTAATGGAATACTTAATTATGGCCCTATTTAAATCTTCTGCCAAAATCTTTTACTGTCTTTTGTCTTCTAGCTACAGCGTAATCAGATGTCACTTTTTTGTATTTTGTAACTCTGACACTCTTTTATCTGCAACCTGATGTTTTCGTGTGACTGCATGTTATCTCAAGCTCAAAATATTCTTTGTTGTCCCTGATTTGTCTGTTAGAAAACGCACCAAGCAGAGAAGACCACATGCATGTTCTTTTTCTTTGTCTTATAGTCTCTCTCTGTCTCTCTCTCTTTCCGTCATGCTAGAGATGTTGATCGAGTGTGTGAAGAACAAGGATTTGAAGAAGGTGAGTGACAATCAAATCAATAATTAATGTCTGAAAATTCATCCATCACACATGTGGTTTTGTCTGAAAGCTTTAGGCTACTTTGGAGACTTTAAGTCTACTGCAGACCTGTTTATTGTTCACACTGTAACAAATTTCTCACACAACTTCAAGAAAACTTAGAACAGGGCAGGGTGACCAGATGAGAACAGGTGAAATTCGGGAAACAGGAGTTGGCAGTAAGCGTGGCCTCCAGTACATTCAGTGTCAAGGAACAGTAAAGACAAACACGTCAGGCGCCGGGACAACTGCTCGTAATTCGGGACTGTCCCAAATTTTTTCGGGACGTCTGGTCCCCCTAGAATAGGGGGTGGAGGTAGGACATGTCACCACGGCTTGGCTTGGCACAGGGTGGCTAAAGAAGACAACCCAGACCTATCGAAAAACCCTATTGTTTATTTCTAAAATAAGTACAAACACCATTAATTAAGTTAAAATGTTAGCATGGAGTCTGCTATCACAACATAAGGGTCCATTTGGGTCCAGTTGGATAAGAACTGGATAAACCAAATTTATAAAGTAAATAAACGAAAACAAAAAATACATTGTGGTGTCCAGAGCCTGCTCCAGCAGAGTGTGCTGGCAGAGAGAGAAAGTGTGGGAGTTGGAGGAAGGATCTTTTATAGGTGAATCAGGTGCCAACGATTGGATAGGAGGAGTTAAGCGTAATTTATACTTCTGCGTCGAATTGATGGTGTAGGCACGTAGGGACGTACGTAGACCCTACGCAGGAGTATAAATGGGCCTTTAGTTGATTGGGTGCTACCTGAAGCAAATGAAACAAAGAACAGAAGCTAAGTACGCTAAAAAAAACATATCCCAACTATCCACTACCTGCTGAGCACCAAACAGCTGACAGACACAGTGAGAGACCAGCTGGTGAACAGGGTGAAGCAAATAGCAGCTAAAGAGACAGATAGAGTTGGTGGTGGAAACCAAAACCATCAGCTGGACACAAACAAGACTAAATGAATGCTAGTGTTGCTGTGTCTGCATGATGTATAAATGAGGAAATATTTGTTTACTCATTTTCCATCAACAACTATAGCTTTAGGTGAAAAGTGCTGTAGTATTCTGTTGAAATATTATTTTTTCATTGTAAAGCTCATTTTACCCTCTATTACACCAAAAGCTGCAGGAGCTGCACCTGAAGGGAGCGGACCTCACAACGCTGGACTCATCAGGCTGCAGTTTACTGCACCACGCTGTCAGTGCTGGAAGCAAAGAGATAGTCCGCTACGTCCTGGACAATGGTAACTGATTAAAACCAGTAGCTTTAAAGATTAGCTCGAATTAAATTGTAATCAAACTGTTGATAAGACATTCAGCTTCTGGACCACAAAATATATCATAATGGATTTAAACAAGCTGTCTAGATTTGGACAAAACACACATCCTTAAAGTTTCCTTTAACATTTGAAGTCCTGGTAAAATCATAAAAAATTAGATTTTTTACGGCTCTACAAAGCATCACACAATCTCAGAACCCATCGGCTATTGTCTGACACCGATTTAGCCTCTGGGGCAAATGTTTTGGGGCTTCCTTTTGGAAGAGCAAATGTGATTGGTCTATACTTCTCAGTCTACAAATGAAAACCAGACCGCTCCTGATACCCAAATCTTGTCCCTTGCCTACAGATTCTGCATTCATATGCAGATGCCTATGTTAGAGATTAAGCATCCCACTACTTTGGCGCTAATTGTTGTCAGTGAACATACAATAGATGGCTAATGCAGAACAGCTGCAGATGAACTTAATTTGTTGGCCACTTGGTTGGAATGTCACAGTTTAATTTGCACTCTACAGTGTTATGCAATAACTAGGGATGAACATTATAAGTACAATAGCATTATTTGTCACTATCTCACTGATTCAGCTTTTTCTGTGAGTTCACAGAAAACCAGTGAACATAGAGAAATGTTTTGATTGACTTTGTACTGTGCCGGTGACACTCAGCAATAATAATCTGGTCTCATGTTATCTCATCTAATCTGTTTTCCAGCTCCAAGTGACCTGCTTGATGTCACAGAAAAGCTACAGTAAGTAGAGTCACCTTTTACTGTCTAAACCATTCAACAGTTCAAGAATTAAAGTTGAATTTAATTAATTATGAAGGAATTTAAAATGCTAATCTTCAAGTTTTGTTTTTGAATTTTTATCTTTGATTGTCCTGTGACCACAGTAAAATGTTTTATGGACATACTGTTGGTGAGAAAATGTTGTAAAACTTTGTGCCATGACTGTGAACCAGCTTTGACTTTGTTCCACTGTGTACCAAATTTGAAAGAGAATAAACATAAGAACCCAAACAAAAGCAGTAGGGTGCCAGATCATGAATGGTACTCGACTCCCAGAAGACGTCAGAGGCTGTTATCTCATGCTCGCTCTCTCCCTCCCTCTCTGTCTCTGTACTCTGGACCACCAGTGGGGAGACGGTCCTTCATCGAGCTGCATCTCTGTGTCAGAGGACCATATGTCATTATCTGGTAGAAGCAGGAGCCTCGCTGATGAAAACAGACCTACAGGTATGTCCTGTACCCATGTATGTATGTTTTTTACACCTATTTCTAAATAGCCTGCCAATTTAAAAGTCTCAAAAGCCCCAAACAGTTATTTCTGTTTTTCCAACTGAAAAGAAACATGTTCCTGTTTTGCCAGATCAGACTTGACTTTGTTTTGCTGATTTCAACATGGCCATAAACTTGATGATAAAGAAAGTAATTTTCTGTAAAGTAATCAGATGTAATGTTACAATAAGCAGACAGATTTGGTTTGTGCCAAATCTCATTTACTGAGTGACCAGATCAGTTCCCTGTTCCTTCTGTCCAAACTCATGCATTATGCATTCCCTTTATTCATGGTGCATGTTTATACATTTTAAATTATCTTTTGGCCTGTCTATTATTGTCCATCAAGAACATATCAAGCGTTGCCCACAGCCTGGCAGTTCCAACTGCCTTCGGTCTACAGGGCTCCCTCCTCCATTTGTCTCCAAACATGGATCTGGAGCCTGTGGACTACAACCCCAACTCCATGCTTCATTGTGTCCCAGCTCCCGAACGTATTACTCTTTTCATGCTTAAATATACTTTTAACTCCTGACCCTGAGTGCAAATGTTGTCAGCAGTGAAAGGAAGACTTTGAGAATCTCCAGGACCCAACAGACAACGCCTTCTGGGGTCATCTTGCCCATTTCTCTGCCAGAGGTCACTAAAATAGTCAAAGCCCTGCAGTGCCAAGGCATCAAAGTCTATATTCTCCCTGAAATGCTCAAAACTAGATATTATGGGGCTGACTTGACACATCTTTACAGTGTCACATTGAGGTCTGTGAAGGTGGGCAGAATGGGATTCAATTTTAGTATCCAATCTGCATTTTATCCTTCACCTATGGTCATGAGCTTTAGGCAACCCAAAAAATTTGATCCTGAAAACAAGCGGTGAAAATGAGATTCCCCTCTTAGAGAGAGAGAGAGACATGAAGAAGAAGCGTTGAAAGTTGTCAGTTGAGGTTCAGCATCTAATCAGGATTTCCAGCACTTCCAACTGGGAGCAGATCCTGGGGCAGACCCAGAACATGCTGGAGGGATTATATATTCCATTTGGCCTGGGAAAGCCTTGGGATCCCCCAGGAAGAGCTGGGTTATGTGGGTTGACACAGGGACATCGAGGCTTTCTGGCTTTGCGTGCTGCCTCTGTGACCCAGAGCGAACTGCAGAATAAGATGATTGATTACACTTTGTGGAGAACTTTTTTTTTTTCTTTGCTTGGCCAAGAACCATTGCAGATGTGGATCCATTATAACACTGTGTGTGATGGCGCACAATACAAATAAACATGAGAGAGTACTTTGCACTGTGAATAAACTTGACCATTTCTCTTGGAACCACCGCTGGTTGTCAAAATTACTGTTTGGAAAATAGCATTTCAGACTTGTTTTAGGAAAGGTTGGGTTCTGCTGGTGAAGTCTGCCGTTTGTGTGTGCGTGTGGAGGGGGTTGGGTGTGCGCCCCAAATATGCATCTTCTTTCATTTTTTTTGTTCAGTTTTCCACGGAGGCTTCAGCCGTGTAGAAAACCCTTCTAACTGGCTGGACTCAGCAATGACCTAGATACAGAAGGAGAGAGGGAGAGGGGGGGAAAGAATGGAGAGTGTGAGACAGAGACAGACAGTGAGAGAGCGCGATAAATGGATAGAGAGACGAATGACTTGAGAAGGCTATGATTTTGACATTCGCGATAAATTACTCTGTTTTATCTTTACATCTCTCTGCAGTCACCACTTAGGGTCTCTCTCTCTTTCTCTCTGGGATGTTTCCAAAGCTGGTAGAACCCTAAAGACAAACGCACACACACACTGTAGTCGACTAATTAGAGTCTGTGCTAAACCCTGGAAGTGATTCAGCATAATGGCCCCATAAACAACCGCTCAGAATATATGTTGTGTGTGTCCTCTCAAGGACACATGTTGTTTATTTAATTTCAAATTCAGTTGTTTCTCATTATCTCATTCTTATCATTTGGAGACAAAGCTACTTACAGCAGCAGCACTTTTCAGCTAGAGAGAAATGTGAAGTGGAGAACTCATCAGCCCAGGCGTGAGCTGCCCCGTAAACTTGTAAACTATCACACACATTTTAGACACAGCAGATGGAAGCCTAATGAAACACCACAGTCTCTCCAGCATAGAGGAGAGGAGAGGCTGATCATTGTGGCAAGTGGGGATAAGACTCTAACCCAACAAATCCTGTTTGTGTTTGTTTTTTTATAACAAGACACAAAGTCTAAAGCCCAGTGTTCATCACAGCTTCCAGCGTAAAAGACAGAATGAAGAGCACATTGGTGTTGTTAGAGTTGTTGGAGAAACACTACTTTAATGAGCACTCGTCGCCGGTGCACCGCCCTATTTAATTATAGAGAAATTAAAACAAATTTATTAAACTTGATTATGAATTTTATCAGTCTCTGCAGAAGGAATTTGATTCCTTCATTAGATTGACCTGTACTTCTGCTTCAAAGAAAACACAAAGACAACTTTTAACTGATTTATCTAGGGAATTTATTTATAACTAAATACCTAATAAATGAAGGATTAATTAAGGAAAACAACAAACACGACAGATGAATAGCAGATATGATGCTAAAACAAACCTGAACTTATTGAAAAAAGTTTGGTGAATTATGTGATCTGATGGTGAAAACACAACACTATGACGCTAACGTAACCCTTAACTTCTCTAAATGGGAATTAATATATTTTTTCTCCGAACTCTTTATCAAAGACAAACTGTGGTTCTACTGTTTGACGATATGCTGGCTTTCCGGCGTCGTGTGCAGGGTTCAGGCCCCCCGGCTACGGGATGCAGTTACACTCCCAGGTGACTCCTGTAGAGCAGCTGGTCCGGTGTTGTGCTGGGCTCTGCATACCCGCCGAGAATTGCGTGCACCTCGCGGGAGGTAACACTGATATATGCTGAGAAGAGAGGTGGATATAAATCCCGGCATGTAGCCTACATCAAACTCTGCCGAATTATACATCCACCTCTTCAGGTCCTTTTCAAACACTTTGCTGTGCACATTGATTAAATGCAGTTATCAGCACAGATTTATGCTGAATGTCAAAGAAGGCTACTTCTAGTAAGTGTAATAAAATATTGATGACTCTAAACATTCATAAAATATATACTTTGAATCATTTATCACCATCGATGAATCCTACAAAGAATATTGTATCATTTTTAACTGTACTTGGAGGGACATGCCGTTCTCGGCGGGCATGCAGGACTTGGCACAAGACCGGCAGTCTTGTTGCAGGGCCAAAAAGCGGGCGTGCACAGTGCTCAGGAAGATGAAGGACTAGATGTTTCTTCTGACCTTTGTTGCATTAGAGCAGGGCAAGCTTCTCTCAGAAAGTTAGCTGGATTTCTGAATTGGTTAGCTAGCTGATTAGCCTTAATTCAGACCTGGCTCAAAAGAAAGAAAGAAAGGATGTCCCTCCATCTTGTATGATGGACATCTGGCAAACCTTACCCCAGACAAAATATT
The DNA here is from genome assembly GCA_024633595.2 of Lepomis macrochirus. Lineage (NCBI taxonomy): Eukaryota > Metazoa > Chordata > Actinopteri > Centrarchiformes > Centrarchidae > Lepomis > Lepomis macrochirus. The sequence continues at coordinate 14,431,366 of JALXJV020000025.1, forward strand.
GGGTGAGAAGAAAGTGTTTGTGTGTGTGTTTAGTCTCTTGTGTTTGCTAAAACAATCAAAGAGAAGGTATATAGTTCTTCACATCGTGGATCTTCTCAGCGGTGAGAGGCAATGTGGGCTTCCCTGGCAAGTCTTCAAAATGACACCTTTAAGAGAGGAGACGTGTATTTGAAGATCTGAAGGCTTATTCACTACTTAAAGCTGGCAGTGACAGTCAATGTGTGAGACTTCTCATTACAGAGTCTGACAGTACCAAAGGTCTGACTGTTTTAAGGGTGATAGTGATACAAGAAGGAGGACCGCAGGTTCATTAAAATCCAAATGGTTCATCTTGAGAAGCATTAATGCAAACCGTCAATCTGCTCATTAGATAATGAGGTACACTATTACCTACCCTCTTGCGCAGATATGGATAAATTCTATGCTATTGGTCAGCAGATCAGTTTTCGATGTGCAGGGAGATATAGTACAAGAAGAAACAACCACTATGCTGTTAGATGAAGAAATGCAGACAACAGGCTCTGTTGTGTTTCGTGCGCATCAGGATTAGTTTGATTAAGTCTCCGGTGCTAGATTTGTGTTAAACTATCATCATAAATAGCCCAGTTTCCCGAATGTTCATACCGGGCTCAAAGTCTAACCCAACACTGGTGCACAGTTTCATTTGATGTTGCCCAAAATGAACTCATAATCTTAACAAAAGACAATGGTGCCTGAGGAGAATCAGCGAAATCAGATGGGGCAGTGTGAGCAGGGCCAAACTGACACAAGGCAACACAGCAGCCAGGGCCCTGGATGTAATGTTCCTGAAACCAGTTACCAAATATGTATCTCAGTACCAAACAGGAAAATATGTTTTTTTTGGTTAAAAGGCTATTTTGCCAGAATGACACCTAATAATAAAACATTTTTTATGCTCATTAAGGAAAATTGATCACTAAGAGTCTGTTGGACTCAAACAGGTTTAATTGGTTGATAATTAAAATGGTACTTAAGACATTTAATCACTTTTAGACTTACTAACTACAAGAATCTTTACTAGAATATTAAATCCTTATTTGATTTTTTTACATTTAGGTGTAGCATGTCCATTGTTTTTATGTTATGCTAGGTTTTGAACTTTAATAGTTTCCAAAATAGACATGCACAGACTGTAAATGCACAGTTTTACAGAGTTTGAGTGAGAAAACGATACATTTTAAAAGATGGTAAGTAGTTGAATGCATTAGTGCTAAAGCGATGCAGTTTCCTCCACGCTTTAGTCCAGTTAAACTGCTGTTGTCCTGACTTATTGTTGAAAAAGTGAACACAGTATTTAGAAATACAACTGTACAATCTGTAATAAGTGACAATGAACTAAAAGTTGATGTCAATGTGAACAGAGCTTCTGTGGTAAATAGCCCAAGTGAAAGCAGCGTAATACACTCTGAGCTGTGATAGTAACAGACGCAGAAAGGTCAGGGGGACTTCATGACATCCTGGCCTTTAGCTGTTGACATAGCTTAATGTGGACTGTAAATGTTGGGCTGCTAGTAGAATAAAAGAAAGGACAAGCAGTGGAAAAATAATCTCTCCGTTTTTCTGTGTTTCCTTATCAGGGCGAAACTCCTAAGAACAGGGCGGAGAAGGCTAATGATTCTGAACTGGCGGCGTATCTGGAGAACAGACAGCATTACCAGATGATACAGAGAGAGGACCAGGAAACAGCTGTCTGAAAGGGTTCAACTCTTTATGAGCAGGATGTGGATGAAGCAACTGCTGTCTTCTTCCTTATCTTCATTAGACTGACAGCAGCTCGTGTGATAGGAGGACTGGTTCGCAGATTCCAGTTTACTGCTGACCGTCCTTGAAAGCTCAGAGTGCAGACTGAGAGTCAAGCTTTGCCACAGCTGATCTCCAGATGCATTAAATAATGATTATGGCTGTGATTACAATGATGGAAACAATGATGGTTACACTGAGGGTTGAAGCTTTTGTTAATGATGTGAAGATATACAGTGAGATTAAAAGATATTCATGAAGTCATTCCTTTTTCATTTTGAGTAGCTCAAAAATAAAAATAAATGTTTTGAGGCCAATACAATAGAAATCACTTTGGGTTCATCAGGATGTTGTTACTGACTTTGAATAGCAATTTGGGGAGACAAGGTGACATTCGTCAAAACTCTTTCCTATCAAACTATTCCAAAAGGACTCATCTGGCACTCGATCATTTATCATAAATTAGTGATAATGCAATGTTTTTCGGGGTCAGATTGTCTTAGTATCAGAATGTTGTTGTTGTTGAAGAATCTCAGGACATTTATTTTATACATCGAAGGAGCAAAAATCAAAGACTAAAACTGTAAAGCCAAGTTAGAGTAGATTTATTTAGATGCTGCAATGTACATTACAGGCTTTATCAAAACCTGTAATGCAATTGAAGGGGTACAATTATCAAAAATCTTGTGTGTGCAATGTTGACATTTTGGAGTGAAAATGGTACCAGATGAACGGGGGAACCCCTGGAGAGAAAAACTGTCTCCAAGAAAAAAGAAACAAATGGTCAAGGGATCAAAACCATTAGGAGACATCCTCTTGGGACCATGAATATCCACAGCTAATTTAAAGGAAATCAGACCATTAGCTTATAATATAATGTGCACCAAAGTTTGAGAATGTATGACATAATGGTATTAAGGTCAGTGGATCTTGAAATCATAACTATTGATGAATGGCAGTATCGGGTTTCGTGGCAATCTTATATCAAGAGATCTTTTCTGGATAATGTTGGACAGACCTGCTGTGCTACTAACATGAGTCCTGAATAGTCACTGCCCTGTTTGTTAGTTGGAGTGAAGCTCTGTGATTTTTTTCACAGACCATAAATGCCATCTTCAGTTATGTTGAGAACCTGCTTTACTCTAAAATGTTTTTATAGGTATTACCTCACCCAAATGACTTTATCAATATATTGTATTTTCCTGATTTATATCAACATATTCTAGATTTTATGAAGATTTATGTTGGAAAAATAATCCAAAAGTGGGGATTTTGTGGTGCCTGTACTAGGATTGAATGTCTTTAGTGAGTTTCTGGACTGAGATTACTTGTCAGTCTATTTTAAGCATCCAAAATGTTTCAGTCAACTTAGATCATGATACAAGCAGTGTACTTACAACCAAGAAAATACATTTTCATAGTTTCAGTTCATTCATTTCATTGTTGGTAGGTCAAGTAAAAATAAGTCTCAAATTATGTCTGATTATTATACTTAGTTGTGCCAAATTTTAAAGTTTGTTTACATTTAGAAATATCGAGCATGCAAATAAATATAGAGCTGAATAGCAACAACCTAAATCTCATATTTTCTCTCAACTCACTCACTGTTTTGAAAGTGTAATGTGAACTGTGTTGGGTGAACATCAACGCTGAGCTATGAGGGACATTTATATTTTAGGGGCACTTACAGACAGCAAAATCAAACAATAAAGCAACATTATGGAAAATTTGTTTTGTGGGATTTGGCGCCCTCACCCAGCCGGTCACGTGCATGTGTTAGGATTACATTACTTAGCAAAAACTAGCAAGTCGACAACTTTGCTAACACCGGGAAACATCAAGCAAGTGCGACAACACAAGACATAGCAAGCAAGCTAATAAGTCATCACTTATTCATCCAACAGCAAGGACGCAAGCTCGGCATCTGTTCTGCGTCCTCTCAGCTCTTTTAGCACTCCAACGAGTGAAACCCAGTCTGATATCTACTCTTGTCCGGTGTCTCATTCACACTTTATTTTTCTCTCTCCTCGCTTCCTCTGACATCTTCTTTGGTCTCCTCACACCCTCTGCCATGCTGTCCATACTGAGAATATCTTCTTCCAAAGAACATACATTTTACGTACTTGTTTGCTTCTTCTTATAGCTCGCTTGCTGAAGAGTCATGTTGGCGCTGTAACGCATAACGGCACTGTCGCGAAAGGTTTTGTGCACGGGATTCCAATGCTCCATAGTAGCACTAACCGGCGCCCTGGCCCAAAGTGGCAAAGACAGAAACGCCATTGGTTTTATTACAACTCAGTGTAAAAATACTACATAATGTTGCTTTAAAGTCAAACCTCCCGTTTAATATCTGTCATAATGTATTGCTTTGAAACTGAAGCTGTAAGTTTTCAAAGGCACAACCTCCAATCTAGATGTAAACAAAAGTGTAGCCCTAATAGTCAGACTAAGATTAGACAATGACTGCGTTTAAATAAACACACCTGTGTGTATTTAAATCGTCTTCACATCCTCTTTTTCAAACACCAGGGTAAATTATGATCTTCACCGTAATGCCCAGCAGGAAACCAGTCACCAGTCATTACATGACCAAGGTTTTTCATGTGTAAAAATGTTTCACACACAACCACACACAAAGCTTACTGTGGAATAGCTACATGTGATTCTGCTGCTGAAGTCTGCTGCAGCTTTGCCTCGGTCTTTAATTCAGGAAAAATGCACACATTTTGCAGGCTTTGCAGCCTTTCTGCTAATAATGGAAGGTCACACATTCTCTGAAATTGACTTACTGGAGATACATTTTTCAGAAGTGTCTTTCATCTCGCCCATTATCTCCTGGGTTTGGCTCCAGCTCGTGATCTTCCAAGGATAACTGGGTATAACAAATGGATAGATGGGTAGATGGATGTTTTTTCATTTGCATTGCCACGACTGGCAGACAATTTTTGATGACATAACTCACAGGTTTTCCAAAGAGCTCTGAAAATAACTATCTCATCACTAAATGAGATCTAGTTTATTTCCAGTACAAATGTTTTGTCCTGCTGGGCAACAGGAACACACAGATTTTTGAGCTAGGACCTTCAGACTTTTGCTCTGTATTTGGGCTCCTAGATTTTGCAAACTGAAGATCTGCAAATGATGAAAGGCAAATACTGTGAAGCAAGTGAACTAACCTCCAACCTATTTCAATCATAGCTGAAGAGAAAAATGTTTCTGTGCACCAGGATTTTTGAGGGTTTATTATTTCTAACTAAACTTTGTACAGTAAATTATTGGAATACTCTGACTTTGAATCAGCACAGCGGCTGCTGAAAAAATTGGCAAACCAAAAAGGCTCAAACTAGCTTCACTGATTTTTAGATTTTGCCTGTGAATTTTAGCATTTGGGACGTGTTGGTGTGTTCAGATTAGCTTTGCATTGACAAACCTGTGTGTACGGCATCGCAAGGGTGTGTAGCAGGTTAGATCTTTTTTTTTTTAATTACATCTGTGGCCAATCTAGGCTTTACTCTCTCATGTGTTAATTTCTTTTTTTCTGTCTTTCTATTTCTGCATTTGTTTTGAAGTTCTTTGATATTTGTATAATTTGTTTTTGAGATAAATGTGAAGATAATAAAAAAGTAGTAAATCTGAGAATGACTTGTGTTTTTTCTTCTTTTTTTTTGTATTTCTTTAGCATTAAATTGTTTCTGTTTCCTCCAGCAAACACCCAGGGCTCAACTGTAAAGATTGCCTAGGGGCAAGTAAAGTGCCACATCCGGCAAGTAAATATAAGTAATTTAAGTAATAAGTAATTTATTATCACACTGTAGCCTCTATCCTGTTTTGTGTCAGGGAAGAGAAAGGGAGAAGCAGCCCAGTGCAACTTTAAAGGGTTGTCGTGGTACAGACACCAATGAACTTTAATTTTGGTACTAACAATGATAACAACATTAATAATAGGACTAATTATAATAATTGTAGCAGGGTGTCAAGCAGGAACCTGGGGGCAGCAGAAAGTCTACAATAATCTTCCATGACCACCCCAACTCCCTGCCTAGTGAGCGTTTTAACGTTGAAAGTCGTCTTGTCTAAACTAAAAGGTGTCTTTATTGTCTACAGCTTGGCTGTTAATGTTGTTATCATGACAAACACATACCTCCGCAGAGGAGTCAGAGTCCGTACTAGGTCTGGGAAGTGTGGGAGCGACACCTTTATGGTTGGGAGTGTGAAAACAGCTTTTAAATTCAGAGAAAGTACAAAGCAGGGTTCTTACTGCCTGTGATCTCCTCAAACACTTACAGGTTACGGTCCCATGTGTCTGGGTAAGAATAGCTTGGCAGACAACCAGGTTGTATCACTACAGAGGTGATCCATGCTGTGAAGGTTCAGTTTAGAAAACACTGTGGCAAAACAGGCGGAGACATAGGAGTACAACAGGAAAAGACAACAGGAGTGACTCAAAGCACAGGAGTAAATCACAAAAAACAAGTTACTGGAAAAACACTAGAGGCAGATTCAAAAAGGATTTTGAAATCACCTAATTAAATCTTGTTTTTTAGGATTGGGATACCTTTGATCCAAAATAATCAGGATTATCCTGATCCCAACTGAAGGGTGGATTCAGGGTGGATTTTATGAACAAAATGTAATATCTATCCATCGTCAACCGCTTATCCTGTGTACAGGGTTGCGGGAGAACTTAAAATGTTTGGATCTGGATCAGGTTGATCCCTTCCATTGTTGCTTTGAAAAAAATGGCACAAAAGTAAAATGGCTTACTTGATCCTGGATAGCAAAACATGGGGTTTCCAAATCTAGATCACCCTGATCCAGATACAAACCTTCCAAGATTACCAAATCCAGATAACCAGCGCTTGAAATACAACTACATATCACAATATAGACTACTAGCTATATAAACAACAGGTAGAACAGCCACTAGGTCACTTGTGGGGTCACTTTAATTTGAAAAAACAGCACAATTAAACAATACAAATAATCCTTTTTAAAATTTCCTTAAATAATCAGACCCCTTATCTGACCCACAACAAATAAATGACAACAAGCAAATATACATATTATGGTTCTCAATATACATATGGTATACATATATACCATATACCAATATACATACGAATGTACATATGGTGCCTTCTTCAAAATCAGGATATTTTAAATGTGTTTTAAATCATCAAGGCTAACCGTCCAATAGTTAACAAAATAAAGAACGTTCCGAGTTCTAAACAGACCATCTTTTTGGAGGCTTGCTTCAGGAGGCGGATCTCAAGTCTGGCTTTGATTTGCTGAAGTTGGTTAAGAGTGATTTGTTCCACTGCTCTTTCTAGTTTAAAAAGTGATTTATAGGCATCATCATCTTTGTTTGGCAAAGAACGCTTCTGGCCTCTTTTCTGAGCTCCTGTCTGGGGGATTTTTTTATGGGGGCAAAAAAAATCCTGTTCCTTTATTGTACTGAAAGCTTTAATCTGTAATGTCTACTTTATCACTGTAATGTTTGAACAAATTGAAAAATATAAATAAATGTATATATACTACATGTATGTTGTTTTTGACCAGTTTTATTACATTTTGTTCCTTAAATCCATTTCAGTATCCTTGCTGTCTTTTTAACAAGCCATTTTCAGGATTTGATCTAATCCAATAGATGAAATCCAATCAGATTACCTCTGAAAGACTGGGCCCAGGAGCATTCAATCAAGAAGTTGATGAGGAAATTGATACCAGGTGTGCAAGTCCGCCAGATGCCCAGAGTGAACGACACACACAGACGAACAAGGGGACAGTGCACGTTTGTTGTGAGTCTCTGTTCTTAATCCTCGTTAATCTTTGAAGATGAAGAAATGTCAAATATGTAGGGAAATGGAGCATATCCTAACAACTATATTTTGACTGTAGATTCGACACATAATGCAGATGTTGGTTCATTAAATGAACGAAGTTACGTGTCTTGGTTTGAGATTTTGATTCAGTGAGAGAAGTGAGGGAGAAGCGATATAATGTATGCTGCCGCATTCATTCCTATGAAATCTCTATTCATTTTCCCTCTGACAAGCGCAAACTAATTTCTCATGAATAATAAAAGCTTTAGATCTGATATAATTTTGGTGTCTTTGATCAGGAGCATGACACACTGCCAACTGTTCTTATGCTCATTAACAAACCTTAATCAAACTATATTATCTCCTGTGCAGCGTGGAATATCTACAACTTGTTGTTGACACTGCTTTTACAGATATATATTAAACGTGTTAATTGATGGTTCAAGGTCAGGTCATGAAATGAGTAGTGACTCACCATTTTTGCTTTTAGTTGGCCTATAGTGGTATGTATCATCCAGCAGTTTTAGCATGTGTTTTTTTTGTATTTGAGTTAAAGAAACTCCATACTTCTTGGTTTGTTTAAATACCATCAAAACCTCTGATACAATATAGCTTCAAACTTGTTTTTCTCTGCTGTTTTTCTTGCATTTGGTCTCATTTGATGTGGATCAACTCCAAATATCCAAATGATAGTGACTGTGTTTTTGAGGACGGGAGGTGAATGAGGCTGATGTAACCAGAAGGAACTGGTTTGGGAGACAAAAGCTGAGGGGGGACTAGGGGAGGTGCGTGAGAGAGACATAGAAAGATATAAGTAACAAGAGAGAGACTGAACTGCCTGCTAAACAAGTAAGTTCTCTCTCTGTTGTAGCTCATCCTTTGAACTGTAAGTTCTGTCCTGTAACTGAAAAATTACACTCTTAAAAATGTGTGTTCTTTGTGTATTTAAAAAAAAATCACATTTTACAAAAATATCAAACTCCTGTACATTATTCCTTGTCTAACCTTTTTTATTTTATGCTTATCTGCCTGCTGGTTTCTTTAGTCTTTATTTGCCCCATTTCCTGTGCCAGTTCCCAGCACGTTCCCCACAGCTCAACTTTAAAATACTGCAAGTAAAGTTCCTCTATACACACACATTAGGTGTATTATACTGAAGTAACGAGGCACTGAAGTTTGGGGAAATGTGTGTGTGCAGTTACAGTTAGGGTTTTAATTAAAAATGTTTGAAATTTTTGCTTTCTGCTGATACACGTGGCTTTGCAATGTTGTGCTGTAAGTATCTGGCACATTTCCTGGGTGTGTGTATGAAAGAGATAAAGAAAGGGCAGTCAGATGGGAGAAGGGTTGAGAGAATTACATATTATTAGCTTGGCTTTTTCGCTGACAAACAGAATGGTGAGCAGCAACTAAAGGGGAGTAGAGACAAAGGCAGATGCATCTCGATAAGACTTAATAGTACAAACCATTATTGCCCCCAAAGTGAATGTTTATGACTCAGTCAGCTATGAATTACATTCGAGTGCATTACTATAAATTTACGTAGTGGCCTAACCTCAGAGAGAACCAGGTCTTTATTTGATAAGTTATTATATTTAAGGGTTATAGTCACATCTTCCACTGTTTTTATAAGAATATATATTGCAGGTTTTCACTGAATGAAGCCTTAGCGTGACGCCCTAACTCTTCCCCTCGTCCGTATCCACGTCAGTACATCCACAGGACCACTCTGTAAAAATATTATTCGTTTACTAATACTACAAAGCACTGATACTGGAAAATTAAAGAAACAAATTGATAAATTTATCACAGAAAAATAGATTGAGAGAGAGGTCAAAAAACGGCGGCTCTACTCTGTTCACAAAGGTAACTTCCTAAACTTTCTCATGAGAGTATCCCCAAGCAATTAAAGGTGCATGCATTTAATGGGAAAGTACAATCAGAGTCCTCTATTCCCCAAATAAAACCAACGTAATATAAATGCACTCCATGCACATTTTAAATGCTAGAAACCAAACAACAAACTTATTGCACCACTGTTAATATGGACTGTAAACATTATCAACTTGTAAACACTAGATAATATTCCTTCCAACTCTCTCCATGAACCATGTAAATAACTGTTACACACATGGACTGAAATAATTGCATATTACTCAGCTGAATATTTGTATTTATCAACAGACTGCATTTAGGCTCCAACATACTGTACATATTATTTTTGTTTTGTGTATAAGTATAATTATCATATTAAAAATATGAAAACTCAATGTATATATTTGCCTGTTGTCTTGATAAATTATTAAAACACAGATTAACTGGTTTGAGGGGCCAGAAACCGGTTTCCTCCCCTTGTCTGTTCATTGTGTATAGCAGCCCACATGGCTTGTGAGCTACTTTTAAAATAAACAGCTTAACAGGATCTAACAATTAAAAAATAATAATATCACGTCTGATATAAAATGTACTTTGCATTACTGCATGGGTGCATTGATTGATTGATTGGATTAATTTTATTTATATATAGTTAAGTTCACAGCTAACTTATACAAGGGAAGCACAGGCAAGCAACCTGCTTACTGACACACCGGTGGATTTAAATCTTCACTGGCAGGCTGCAGTTTGTCAGGCTGCAGTGGGCCACAGCATGTCCGATGTGGTATTGATTGTGGACCTGGAGCTCCCCAATTAACTGTACTCTCGCCATTTCTGTTCACCCTCTGTGCCTCTGACTTTTAACACACCTCTACAACATGTCCATCTCCAGAAGTTCTCGGATGACTCGTGAGCTGCAACAGCAAGGACAAAGAGGAATGTACATACGGTGCCTTTCTAGTCCTCCGACCACTCAAAGCGCCTTAAGACACTGGTGGCAGAGGCTAACATGCAAGGTGCCCACTGCTCATCAGAAAATCATTCATTGAAGCGTAAGTAAAAAACAAATAAGCTCTGATGTTGGAACTGAGTTTTAATGGGTGCTGTCGATGGGTGCATTTGGTGCCTGGATGTCGACATGCAGTATATTTTAGCCAGAACATTATACAAACAAATGTTCTTCTACAGTTCTACAAGATGAAAGTCCCATAATATCACTATAACTCTATTTAAAGGTGCACTGTGTAGTTTCAGAGGCAAAATATATTTCACAGTATAATAAACAAAACTGTCCTAATAAGGAGTATTGGGTCTCTGGGGCAGTGTACAATATCATGCACATGAAGAATTACATGAAGTACATGTATAGTAAATGTGTTTTGAAGTCTAATTTGAAGGATCTGCAAATGTGAGCAAATCCCCAATTGAATAACGAGTGTAGGGGGATGTCGTGTGTAAACAGTAGATGCCACATAGAAGTGTTAGATATCTCCAGAAAGCTGGGACTGTGAAGATGTATTTTAGATGCAGCTTTACACGGTGTCCATGTTTTCCACACATTAAAATGTAACAAACAATGATACTAAAAAAAAGAGGCATTATGTGGGAGACCTACGATAGCCATCGCCACGCTCTGTTAAATGTAAAAAGTAATGAGATGCATTTCCCGATCCTTTGACTTAATCCTAATGTCTGGACTCGTAGACTCAAAAGAATCCACACAAATATATTTCCAATTAAAATTGTGAAGTTGATCTGCGAGTGATGATATAAGCGTGGTAAATTAGATTCACAGACAGAGATTTACAGATTCAAATCACTGCATTTATTTGTGCATTGTTTTTTACGAGTTATGCAACATGACATTTGTTTGTGAATACTTATGAGACCGTTTTAAACCCACATAACATATCTGATACAGAGAGAAGTAACTTAAACCTGAAAGCATCTGTAATTTTGCAGGTTTAAATTCAAAGGCAGCAGTGAGTTTCTGTTTTTAACTCATCTTAGAAAAGTACAAGTATAAAAACACTGTGAGACCCCGTGGGACTGATTATGTAAGTAAGTCAATAATCTTAGTCAATGATTCAGTGTGTGTGTGTTTGAGTGTTGGGGTGGTGTTAATATGAATGTGAATAAACAATATTTAGTTGTGCAGTTGTGCATTTTTTTTGATAACCTCACAGCTCATTGTGGATTCTCTCACACCTTCTCTTTGCAGGCAGATGCAGTCAGTAGCCGTCTTTCCATCAAATTGGTAGGCGAATTTGAAACAAAATTCTGAAATGTCACAAAGAGGAAATGTGAAAGGTGCCTTTCCATCAACTAGTTTGGAGTGAATAAAGTAGACTACAGAGTAGTTTTGTCCTTTGCAGCTGCATAAATACATTGTGAGTGAAGCAGCTGTGTTATGGTTTTGGGTTTTAGTTTTATTATTTCCTGTTTTATGTTAAAAGAGTCCTTCCCCATGTGTCTTCAATTCTTATCTTTGTGTTTTTTCCCTCTTGGTTTCACCTTACTCGTTATGATTATCCTTAACTATTGTATTTTGTCTGTTCCTTCCCTACTGTTGGCTAACGCTGATTGATCGCTGATTTGCCCCTGATCACAGCCCGATGTTCTGCGAGCTCGAGAGCATATGAGGTTCCGTTTGTGCCAAAAATAAGTGCAGTAGGTGCATGCTTACTGTCTATGTCTCACATGACTGTCATGTCTGTTGCCCTCCTTGCCAATTAACTGTGATATCTTGCTCTGTGAATGACCATGTGTCGTTACTATGTGTCCTTTCATTCTTTCGATGTGATGTGTCGTTTGACTGTGCTGATTGTCCTCCTGATGTGTGGACTTGATGTGATGTGAAGTTGACCAAATTTCCTAGTTATGTGAAGCATCGACATAGACAGTAAACGTCGACTTAAAACGGAACCCCAAAGGAGCAGGAAAAGAAGGAAGCGTTTGATTCAAAAACCAAAATATACTATGTAAGCTCCGGTGGACAGAGCGCTCTTATGTGTGCCTACCATGGCATGCTGACAGTGTCACTGCGCAGAAGATCAGGTATAAAGTTTTAATTCATAGAGAGAGTTCATACAACCAGATCAAGAGATTATTACATCAGAAATGATTACTTTTACTGCTGTGTTGTGTAATGAGTCATGTTAGGCCATTTCATCTCCCCTAATTACATAATAAAAATCAGACCCTGTCACACTCTGCCTAGGCACACAATGTATTTGTCTCCAGATTTGTCTGGCATATGAGGCAGTTATAAGTAATAAGGTAGTTAGTGTAATTATAGACACAATTTGCACTGACTGCGAGAGCCCTTTAAAAAGGCTCAGTGCTTTCTGCAGTTTTGTTGGATTGAAGTCGGACCACTCTACATCTTAAATGGACCGTACCAGAATTCTTCAGCTGGGTCTTGGTACGGTTGTTTGGTCAGTGCTTAAGTGGTATTCACACCTGCCCAAAGATCTGCACCAAGAGGGAAAATGAAACTCTAGTGCGTTTCACTCGAACCAAGCTTGACAGGTGTGAAAGCACCCTTTTGTTATGGTGTGATTTTCCTGGTTAGGCCCTTTCCCGTGTCTGTTAGTTGTTATTCCCCTTATGTCTGTTTTGTTGTTCCATGCCCTTTGGTTTTGTCAGTAGTTCATTCATTCCGTGTTCTTTGTTTTATTCTGTTAGTTGCCGTTTTGGGGAGTTTTACTTTCTGATTTATGTTGGAGTTGTCTTTGTCTGGTGTTTTTCTCTAGCTTTACTTTCTCCTAATCTCTTTCACCTGATCACTCCTTTCCTGCTTGTTTGCCCCTGTAATTAATCTGCTGTTTTGTTCAGTCTTTGCTGTCTCCTCATCGTTTTTTGCGTGTTTTCTCATTCTTCAGCGAGTGTTCTGTCTGTGTGTTCCCTGTCTGTAGAGTTATGGATTTAGTTCCTTCTCTGCTGTGATACTCTTTGTACAGTATCACAACAGGGAAGTACTGTTTGTACAGTATCACAACAGGGAAAACAGTCCAAATACAAAATATACTCATTTTGTGTTTGGACCGTTTGCCTTTTCTGCCTTCTGTTTCGGATTACCACGCTTGGACTCAGGGCTGGACTGGTAATCTGGCAGAAAGGGCCCAGTGGGCTGGCGCATCCTTGGGGCAGGTGAAATGTAAATTATGTATTTATATATTATATATATAAATAAATAAATAAATGAATAAATATATATATATATTATATTTTAAAAAAATGGGCCAATCATTGGCTCATGAAGCATAGACAATCACATCTCTTAGTAGCCCCTACTCCCTCTCTGCTCTCTGTTTCTTGCATTACCCCCCCCCCCCCAAAAAAAAAAAAATCTTAAGACAGCTGCCGCCGAATGTGCAAAAATAACCGATATGTTTACTACTGGGGCTGCAGTAGCTTCAACATCAGCTGCAGTAGGCTACCCTGCATACAGGCACTTGAAGGAGTAAAAGAGAGTCGTGGACCCTGCCAGGCAGAGGAGGAGGTGTGTGTTAGTGAGTGACAAAGTGATGGGGCCGAGGGAGAGAGAGAGCAGGAGGAGAGAGGAGGTGAAGTGGTAAGCATGGAGTAGCTCAACCTGTAGGGAGAGAGCGAGGAGGTGGGGTCATTTACACTGGGGACGCTGGGGACATGTAGGCACCACTTTTTGAAAGCATATGTTAAAAAAGTTCTGAAAAATAGCTTGTACCAAGAAATGTTAATTAACAAATAAAAATGCTATGAAAAAACAAGCACAACAAGCCTGCAATACCATCTAAATATAGAAGAAACCGCTACCTTGTCCAAAAAAGTAACTTAAGTTAAATAGAATATTTCATTTATTTGTTTATTTGTCTATTTTACAGGGACAGTGCTCATTAATCAACAGTAAAATAATTGTAAATGAGCCAGAGTTAGCTCAACAGGCTAATTTTCATCTGTTGTCCCTGGCCAGTTATTATTAAGGCAACCTAAAATGAAGAATATGAAATGAAAATTAGTAATAAGACAGATACAACACACAACAATAAGTAAGAAACATCAGCACACAACATAGGCAAAACATAACGAGATATTTAAAAGACTGAATAAAGACAATCTGCAAACAAGCAACAATTCTCAGTAGGCAGTCAGTAGTCTTAATGTGCACATATGTGATTATCAATTAGCCAGTTCTTAAGCTGACCAGTAAAAAAACGATAAGTATTTGCTTCTCTTATCAGCATTGGCAATAGATTCTTAAGATGCTGTTACAGAAAACGCTGACTGACTAAAAGCACTTTTTCGAGTGGGAATGATACAGTCCCCTCTTGTGATACATCTGGTGACATGGCTGCCTACTCTCTGCATAACAAATCACTTCAGTGGAGGTGGGGCAGTGCTATGCAATATCTTATAAACTAGACAAAGGTTACAGTAAGTTTTCCCAACTGAGAAGTCTATGGGTATTTATGGTTTCTGAAGTAAGACTTTGAGAGTATGTTTATAAAGATTTTCGAGTGGCTTCATTGAAGATTTGTTAGCTTGTGCCCAGCTTGTCAAACAATGTAATGTAAAATGTGGGATAATCATGGCATTCATATCTATCATAGCAGTTTCAAAGCTGAATGATTCCCTAACAAATCTAAAATTACTTAAATTAAATCTAACTCGTTTGTACCTACTTTTTACATGAGTTCTAAAAGAGAGTTTCGAATCAATCCAGACACCCAGATACTTGTATTCAGTCACAATTTGCAAATTTTGACCTGATATCATTATGTCTGGGTCTGGAGTGCTACATGGTCGCTTTGAAAAGAACATGCTAACTGTTTCACAAACATTTAACGTAAGACATGATCTGTCAAGCCATGTTGTGATATAGTTCATTGCACTGGTTAGTTTTGAAGCAGCTTGCTGTTTTGTGCTGCTGTGTACATAAATAACAGCATCATCAGCATATAATTGGATTTCTACATCGGGACAGACCAAGGGCAAATCATTAACATAAAGACTGAACAACAGTGGCCCAAGTATAGATCCTTGCGGAACACCAGTATTATTTGTATAAGCAGTGGATTTATGATTTTGAACCTTTACATAATTTGTTCTTCCATTTAGATATGAATCAATCCACTTAATGGTATCGTTGGAAAAATTAAAAGAAGCTAATTTGTTAATTAAGTATTCTGTGATTCACAGTGTCGAAAGCCTTTTTAAGGTCCAGGAAAATTGCCCCCACAGTACCACCTGTATCCATCATGGATTTAATGTTTTCCAGAAGGAAAAGGGTAGCAGTCTCTGTTGAATGGTGAGCTCTAAAACAAAATTGCATAGGATGCAGGCTAAAGTCACTGTTGTTCAAATAAGAGACTATTTGCTCTGAAACCCACTTCTCCATCACCTCGGATACAACAGGCAAAATACTGATAGGTCTATAGTTACTGATAATCTGAGGATCTCCTGCTTTAAAAAATGGTGACACAATAGCAGTTTTCCATATGTTTGGAAAAATCTCTTGAGATATTGAGAGGTTTATGATATTTATAATGGATGGAGCTAAGCAGTCCTTTAACGACTTGAGCATTAGTCCATGCCATAGCAGTCCTTAGCTTTGGAAGTCATAAGTGTTTTAATTATCCTTACTACCTCTTGCTCTGAGATGTTACTTAAACAGAATTGGGGTTTGGAAGTTTGGAGCTGACAGTCCACTAAAATGTTATCATTTGTTTCAGTGAAACTTTGAGTAATCTCATCTACAGAGTCTATGAAGTATCTTTTAAAGGCTTCAGCCATTTCAAAGGGATCCTCAGATATTTTACCATGTAGCTTTAACTGTAGTTGCTTTGATGATCCACTGTTATTTACACCAATTAATTTCTTAATATGCTCCCAGATTCGTTTAGTATTACCTCTAGACTCATGAATAATACTAATAAAAAAGTTTGCTTCAGCCTTTCTTAATTCTTGAGTAACCCTATTACGTAACATTGTAAACTTTTGTCTATCACTTTGCAATTTAACCTTCAGAAAATGTTTTAGTACACGATCTCGCTCCATCAGTTTCAGTAAGTGTGTACTCAACCATGGTAGACAGTTCTTTTTACTCTTTTTCTTACCTTGGGATGTCTTTGTGAACTTTTGTGCTATACTCTGAATTAAATCTCTCACTATCTTCCTCTACATCCAATTTGCTAATAAGCTAGTGATTACTGCATTATATTCTATTATGTTTTTATATTCTGAATTGTCACATGCCACCTGAATTTTGTGATTCCCTAGTGCATAAAATGTCTCCAGAAAATGTCCTCAGAATGTAGGAAATTAAGTGTTTAATGCTCAAAATCTTCTGGGGGAGGACCCCCAGATCACCCCTCTCAATTATTTCATCAATACATTATTTCCCCTAAATAGTAGGCCTATTAAAATATAGTCTTGTCGTGTTGTAATGGCCCCAATCTTGTGCAATGTCTCATGGGGTAAGTGTTTCTGAGCCCTTAAATGGAAGGATGGTGTATTGGTTGAAGGGGTGTCCGACCCATTTTGCTCTGCCGCCTGGTCCAAAAATGCTTGTGCCGATGTTTTTTTGTTTTTTTTTTGTCCCAATCCAGCCCCGCTAGGACTCCTTTTGTGATGGACATAGCTTTAATAAATCAAAAATACTGCCCATGCCTAGATTTATCCTGCATAAGGCTTATTATGACACACTCAGTCCCATGTGTCAAGTGTTTCAGCCTTTTCCTTAGTTTTGGTTTCCCTAGTTTTGTTTGGACGTCTACGCTTTGTTCTCTTGGATCTTGCCTTGGATTTTGTCTGCACCCTGTTGGATTTTTCTGCCTAATTTGGACACCTTTCTCTGCGTTTGGCCGTTGCCTGCCTGACCATCCTGTAAAGCCTTCTGTACATCAGCTGTGTCAATAAATAAATTTTACTGCACCAGTTCTGCCTCTGCAGCATTTGGGTCCTTTCCCTTATGTTCCTGGTTACCTTGCTGGCACAACCTTGACAAGCTGTACTGATTAAAACTGAAGCATATTTTTTCCACCAGATAGCCATGACACGTTCTGTGTTGACAGGCTGTTACAGTTGACACAGAGATGTGTGTGTGCGCCGTCTCTCTAACTAGCTGTCTCTGTCTCTCTTGGTCTGTCTGGCTCTCTGGTACACTTGGTAGGTCATACAGGGACCAGTAAAAAGTCGTTTCCGCTCGGTTGATCATCACAATCCCTAATTACTGAGTCAACAGCAATGCACATGCACACGCAAATACACATCCACCAGCTCTCAAGCCTTTATCCCAAACCTCCCTTGCTTTTAATAATTTGGTCATAATCCAAACTTTGGTGTCTGGGGAGCAAAATTTCTCTTTTTTCACAGCACACTAGGCTTTTCAGATTAAAAAACGTACATGCCTCAGAAATGTATAGTCAGCCTTTTATTTCGTGTGTGTTGCTTCAGTGAGCAACCGTGAGTCTTGGTCCTGTCAGATAAGAACACTGTCTGCGAAATGCCAGCTCTGCAGAAGTTAAAATTAAAGGTTATTTGTTGTAATCCTAGTTCTTCACTGCCGACAGAACCCTCTAAAGCTAAACTATTCCAGCATAAAGTGGGACCTTGCTTAAAATATGTAAAGATTACGAGGAGGGGAAAAAAATTATCCCAGCAATGACCCTGCTATCTCTAGAAAAAAGGCAGGATCAGGCTGTCCTGCCACAGTAACCATGGAAACCGCTGTGCACCATTAAAAAATAGTCAAAGGGGGCATTCAAATTGAACACAAAGTGAATTTTCACCTTGCTTTATTTGCACATATTTGACTACTGGAGTTATTCTGAAATCTGTATAATGTTATTGACAAGCAGTGCACTCCAATCACTGAAGAAGAAAGAAAGCATTTGTTCCTTCCCTCTCTCTGATACACTCATTCCACCGTAAATAACTTCTCATGCCGTCATGACCCTGAAGAAATCTTTTCTTTGTCTGCTTTCATGTTCATAAAAAAGTCTGAATGTGGTTTCAGGACTGATTTTACTATGTTTTTTTCCCTTTTGTTTCTTATGGCAGATGGACCTCTAGGCACTGACAGAGATAATCAGAGCAGAGAAAAGCAAGTCACTCAAGGGAGTTTAGAGTTTTTCTGTCTGTTGACCAGGGTTTTTCTTCCTGGTAGTGCCAGTATTTCACATCCCCGCAGTGACTGCAGTAGCTGAATAAACAGACATATATGACATATTCAAAATCAATCTCTAATAATTCTCTTTGTCCTTGGATTATATGCAAAATTATTGAAAATATGATTCCAAAAAGAACTTTTAAATCTGAAGTATTTCCCTGAGGGGTGTGTGTGTGTGTGTATGTCAGTGTATACATGTATACATTGACATATATTACATATATTAAACCCTCTAAAAAGGAGATATAAAATACTTTCTAATTGGTCATTATACTCTTGTCTTTTGTCATTTGCACAAACACAATCACACTCAAACACATAACACACAAACAAGCCCTGCGGTGTGGTCACAGTGTGTTTCTCAGTCACTGGCTTCACTAAAATAAGATTGTGTATAATGGATGAAGGTCTTTTCTACTTTGTTTCTTTTGGCTTTTCTCTCTTTTCACTCTCTACTTTTTCTACTTTATGTGGGCGGCATCTTATCCATTCTTTTGCCCTTACAGTATCAACTCTAGATTTGCCTTTGTGCAGTTTGCATTACTGTAAAAACGACTACTTGAACAGTTACCCTCTGTTGTACATATAACTAATAAGTAACAATTGTGCTAAGGTAAATTACTTCTCAGATCTGACTTGCACCAGCAGCATCCAAGCACACACGCACAGCAAGTAATTATTTAGCATTGCAGGAAGCACATTGCATGTCAAAAAAAGCAGTATTGTTTCAGAATCTATGATCTTTCATTATCTAGTTGTTTCCAAAAGGTGAAAGCTTTTGAGCCAACCTGCCAACTCTAGTTCTTTTGGTGTTAGACACTGACTTTCAGGCTCTGTCTCATACTCCACAATAAAATGTCATGTCCAACGAAAAGAGGCTGCAGCAGCACACTATGACAGTACCTGTGTACATACAGTACTGGACAAAACTCATAGGCTGGTGTGGAAAAATGCTGTCAAGTAAGAATGCCTATAGAAATCTATAGTATAAGGGGATGTGACTTGTACTGGTGTACATAGGTACAATATCTTCAGGTTTCAGCTTTGAAGATCTGATGGCTGCAGCATTGCCTTTACTTTTTTTTTTTGTGCCTGCAAAGTTCACCCTGCTTTGTATCTGGATATAAAACACCAGTGTAATGAGCCATTTCATCACCCCTACTTACATAATAAAAATCAGATCCAGCCACACTCTGCCTAGGCACACAGTGCATTTGTCTCCAGATTTGTCTGTTATATGAGGTAGTTATAAGTTATAAGGTAGTTTAATTAATAGACACAAGCTGCACTGACTGAGAGAGCCCTCTAAAAAGGCTCAGCGCTTTCTGCTGTTTTGTTGGACTGAAGTCGGACCACTCAACACCTAAATATATATCAGGTTTTACAGCTGTTCCTGTGTTTGAAGATGAATCTGTACTGGTCAAAGTTCTTCAGTAATAATCAGAAGTTTATCATTAAAGAAGTCGTTACTACTGTGGGCTTTAGGGGTATATGGCTCAATAGAGCTGTGACTGTCTGTCAGCCTGACTAAAGGAGATTCTTCCAGATTGGGAAAACAATTTCCTGTTTTTGTGATGTTTGCTATAATTTGCAGGTTTTTGTTTTGTTTGTTTTTTTGCCAAGGTGCTAACCTCCTTTGTTTTATTATTATTTATTTTTTTAGAGGGGCAATAGAGTTGATTTGTAGTGATCTTGCTGCACTATCAATTACGGAAGGACTGAAGTTTGCATAGGAGTTTATATTGAGACATGGTATGCCAGTGGAATCACTTTGTTGGATCAGATGTACGAGCAGGCTGGGACCAGGCCAGTTAAGCCTGGTCCCCACCTTCATCAGCTTTTTAAACTGTGTCAAAAAATACTCCATTAACTTTCTACCATAGTCAATAAGTTTGCAGTAAAAAAATTCTCTGGAGACGGTCAAGAGTCGGTGCAAAAGAGTTTATTATTGAACAGCATCCCAGCAGGTCGGAGGATGGTGTCAATCCTGTGGTCTGCAGACGGGCTTATATATCCCCTTCTGGGCTAGTTTGCCTCCTCCTCCTTATGGTGAACTTCTTATCCCCTGCTGCTTACACGTGTTGTTCCGGTCATCCTCATCTGTCGTGAAAACGTTAAGCAAAAATTCCTTCAGCAAGTTCACTCAAAGTTCACATAAGCTATGAGCATCAGAGGTTGGAAGTTGACAATCAACCCCTTAATCGGTAATTAAACATGTAGTCTTGATATCAGCAGACTAACACCTCAACAGTCCCTCATGTAGTCTTAACAGCAGTAGATAACAGTAGACAAAAGCATGCAGTTGTCACAGCAGATGTTGAACACCTGCAGCCTCTCCTGAAGTCATAAATCTACCGTAGATAACAGTTGAACAAGGCGTGCATAGTCTCAGTGTCTGCAGTCAATGCTCCCATTCAAGGATCTAACCATAGTGAGCATGTTACTGCATTCATGACTACAGTACAGCACTTCTAAGTAAAAATAGTAGGCACATCTAGGTAATATACAAAGATTAAAAATAATTAAGACTGTTTCTTGACTGCACTGCCCCCCCTCTCTGTGTCCTGGGCATGCCCTCTGCTGATCATGCTATTTTAACCATAACCTGTGGAATAAGCTGGTGTCTTTTGTGCTACGTGCTAGAGGCAGGACATTCTTACTGTGATGGACTACATTGATGTATGTTTTGTAACACAATTTTCACTAATTCTGCTTTTACATTTTCCTTTGCTGGTGTTTTTGATGCTGCCTTGCTGTCTCACTGTGCTTCCTCACAAAGCACACGGGCTTGCTTACACACACACACACGTGCTGTTGCTGTGCCTAGGCAGTTAGATACAAACAGGGGCACATACACTCAGAGCTGTGGAGTTTTAACACTGTGATCCTAACTTTACACTATAAAATAAGGCTTTAAATGATGACAATGTAGACCACCATCGCTCTAGTAATTAATGATAACAATTTAGGCTTTAATGCTCTAAAATTATTCACAACAACTTCCTTAAAGGCATAGTTTGGGATTTGTGAAGTGGGACCATATGAGGTGTCCATAGTCAGTGTTTTACCTGCGCGCCCCAGTTTAGAGAAGCAGAAAGTTGTACTGGCAGAGAAGTTAAGCAATGTACTGATGTGGACAGCGTCAGCAGCAAAATGTATTTTAGCCATCTAACAGACGACCCACTGAATATCAGTTCCAATGGACACTATATTTGGAATATTTTCATCTTCCATTGTCCAGTGCGCAGCCACGATGCACTTGTGCGTAGGAATTGCGGAAGTTCTAGGGTTGAGAACATGTTGTTTCAAAGTCACCTACAATAATCGCCTCTGTTTCATGGACTTAACTTGATAGGAACTCTGAGAACTCAGATTCAGAATACGGACCTGAAGTGCTTTACACTATAACAAAAACAATAGGCAGTAGTGTTTCCCAGGTAGGGTGTGAAAGACAAAAGACTTTCGAGTGAGTAATTTAGTTTAGATTTATGGTTGATTGAGTCGAAGATAGTTGCAGCTCCACCTCCTCGGCTGATGCCTTGAGGAATGTGAGTGTTAATGCGACTGGATGGAGTGGATTAATTAAGGCTAGCATATTCTTCATGAGCAAGACAAAATAAGTTAATATAATAATCTGATATTAAATTGTTTACTAGTACTGCCTTGGAGAGATCTGATGTCCATATTTAATTGCCTATTTTGTTGCACTATTGCAGTGGTGGTTTTATTAGTAGGTTTTTATGCACAGCTCCTCCTCTGTTTACTTTTGATTTAATTTCATTTAACTGGTCGGGGGCAGATACCGTCTCCATGGGGTTTTGAGGTAATTGCTCTAGCGGATGCACAGAGATGCGTGTTCGACTGCATCTCTGCCTCCTGGTATCTACTCTGGGTTGTCATAGTTTTGGTTCAGACAACTGTTTGTCTGATTTCTAGATATGAGAGCTGCTCCATCCAAAGTGGGGCGTAAACCGTCTCTACTGATCAGAGCAGATCTTCAACAGAAAGTCCACCAATTATCTACAAAGCCAACCTCATTTGCTGGACAGCCGGCGGTTGACTCATTACATGTGGCTGTACATGTGATAGCACTTTGTTGAAACAGACACCTTAATCTCAAATATATTTGGAAACGTGAGTTTGTCTTGTGAATGGAGACATGCTGAGACACAGTTGAGCTGGCCTTCAGTCAGTTTTTCTTATTGAAAGCATCCTGAGCAGTAACTAACTTCTAACATGACACATGCCTCATGGTGGGTCATTCTTCAACTCTGACTGGACACAGTGATGATGACTTCTGACCTTTAGATGGGGAAGTTGAGACTATCATTATTATTTCTTATAGCTCTTGTCTTTTGTCCAGCGGCGTATGTATCACCTGTGCAGTCAGTGCAATGGACTGGGGCCCAGCTGATTACAAGAGCCCACGAGGGACAGCGACAATTGCTATGTGGATCATAATCAGATGCTGTCATCCATTCATTCATACTGTGCTGGCATAATGAGTTGCTGTGCTTTTCTTGATTGCAATTTGTTCTGTGGTTATTGACATACTGTGTCAGCTAATTTGTGTTGATTTGTCACTGTAGGCTGGTTAAAGCTTTTTGTTTGATAGTCAGAGACGGCAGGTTTGAGTCGAGGGCAGGCTGTGAGATTTGCATTTGGCACTTTGGCTGCTGTCCTTGGTGCTGATCAAAGGCTGCAGGTTTGCAATTTTGTGGAGTCATTGTGTGTCTGTACACCCGTGTGTACATGAACGTGCATTTTGGGACAGTGAGCACAGGAAAAATATTTGCACCAGGGCCAATCCCATTCATGATACACTGCTGCCTGTGTCATTTATAAAGATTTGTTTCAATAATACTGTTTAAAAATAATAACTACCTGCACAAACCTAGAAATAAAATCCTTCACATTGTCTCATTATATCATAGTCTTCAGTTATTGTAATCAGCAACATCGCCATTTTAACATTTTAATTCTGATTTTACAGAAATGAGGCTCTAGTTGAACAAACTTTTTTGATGATGATTTAAGCTTTTTAAGCTACATCACTTTTTATCCCCGTTGCTGCTACTTCGGTTGATCGTGGAAAAGCTTGGAGTGGTTTCCTCTTTGGATGATGCTGCGGTGCTTTTTAACTCTAGTTCTTGGACGGGTTATTATAGCAGCAGTGGATAATTGCAACCTGGTTGGTGTGTAAAACATCCACTCCACCATGCTCTGCTGGCTTAGCTTGCACTGTGTGTGCAAAATGATTTGTCTGAGCTTTTAATAAGGGCACTGAAGTGTTGTTAGGAATTGTTTGAATTTGGAAGATGAGCAAGTATATGAGCAAGATTCACGCTTCAACTTGCAAATAGCAGTTTGAAAATAAAGATGTTCGGTCCACTTATTTTGCTTTCAGGGTGCCTTAATGGAGTTATCTATGACGAGAGCTGCAAGATGTGGCGGCAGTTTCTTGAAACACAACTAAGGAGACCTTGTAATGTGTTCAAATCCAATACAGTCAATATTATATTTTGTTGAAATGTTTTGATAAATAAAACTTACATGCTTTCAAAATGAGTTTTAGTTGATTCACTCTTTAAAAAAGGAAGAAAGTTTTTCATGTAGAGTCTGATCAGATCACCTCAGCACTGAGGCCGTGGGGTTATTCATGAGAATCTGATTCTGCTGGCTGGTGAGAGAAAGCTTTAGATAGTTAATGATTTTTTTTTCTTTTGCCAAGCTTGACGTCTTCACTTGAAGATAAAAGAGTTCCCATGGATTGAAAAAAAAAAAACAAGTGTGGCATTCATCTTCTGCTGGTCTTTTCATCTTATGTCTAGATAAATAATTAGTTTTAGAAATATGGTGGGCAGCAAGACTTTCAGCTTTACAACAATGAGCCCCACAGAAGTGAACTACATTTTTATATCGTCTGTTTGTTATTGGCTGCTCACTGCTGGTGGCTGCATAAGCAGTGTATGAATCTGACACATCTTAAAATGTGAAAATGACTGTTTTGTTGATGGTATGATAATACAGAGGCTAAATTTCTAAACATGTATTTGAAGGGAGCTACCAGCAGAGCTTGGAGAAGCAGCAGCTGGTAGCTGCTTCAAACTTCACAACACTTTTTTGTTTTTTATCTGTTTTTTTTCCATTTTAGTGGCGAAACATAAATACAGTCATTGGAAGATGAAGATGGGTTTTTTTAGATCAACCTGGCCCAAACCACCCGACCAGGTGCCATGGCGGGTGCAGTGCTCGCTCAGAGGAGAGGAAAGAAGGCCAGGAGAGGAGCCATGCTGGCCCAGCTTGGACTTAATTCTGCACCTAAACATCCGGTCTGGACAAAATGGGACTCATGTTGACCAAGCAACGGAATTCAGAGACCGTTGTACCCTCTTTATTACAGAGACCTGCCCCATCAGCATCCCGGATCAAGCACTCGGCAGGCGGTACATGTTCCAGGCTGTCAGCGCAAGACTCCGGCAAGATGAAAGGAAGAGGACTCTGTGTTTTACATCAATGATGCTTGGTGCTCAAACGCAATCAAGACGGACTCTGTTTACCAAAAGTCAGACTGTTTATTGTGAAGATGAGACTTTCATATTGGCTGCTGCTTTTTACATTCACCCCAGATGCAAATTTAAAAAATGCACTGTGTGTTCGGGGTATATGTATACATGTATATAAAAACTTGTAATGTTTTATTTTATTTTAATTTACATGTTAACCATATTTTAATATAGGTTTCCACTTTACAATTATATGGTGTGTGTCAGCATGAAAGAAATACAAATTTTGTTTCGTTATGCAGCCTTGTGCTGTATAATGACTAATAAACAACCTTGAACCTCTTACCTTGAATGAAATCTTTCATGTGCTTTCCTGATCACTTTTTTATGCTGTTCTCTTGGCTGATGTCTTCTTTATTATTATTGTGTGCAGGGCACAAATGTGTCCCTAAGCCGAGATCACTCACAGATTCACAGATTTTGAAGTGCGTTCCCGAGAAGTCCATGAGGGCTTTGGGCTGTCCCACTGTCAAATCGTCAAGTGCTCTCTCATGAAGATTTTGAGCTCTTTCTCAACCCTTTTTGTAAGTCCGCTTTTCTGCAGACTTTGCCTGAGGGAACTGCCCTCAGTTCATATGGGTATGACGTGAAACACGGGGGCTACCAGGGTTACCAGGGGACACCTGGAAGCGAGAGAAATATCACGGCAAATCTGCCTTACAAGACAAGAAGAAGAAGAATGGTAAACAAGCATGGAAACCATCGGTGTTGCTGCAACTGTTAGAATTTTTCTTAACATAAGACTTAACATAGAAGACATGAAGTCAGAGGAAGGCAATCACCTTATTACACACTTAATTTATTCAATTATCTCTTTTAGTGTTTACTTAATGTTGCTGTTTTGACAAACAATATTGCATTGATTATTGACAAATGCAGATTGACAATTACCTCTTCTCCACTCTGTAGGGCAAAAGCCCTGCAATACCTAAAAATCAGGCAAAAACATAAGTGTGCAATGTGTTTCAGCGTCGTCAAGGTAACGTGATAATGTGGCAAAGGGTTGTCCCATTCCTGTTTACAGCATACAGCAAGATGTTAGAATTTAAAATAAATATATTTCTTGAAATTAAATCTCATAATACATAAAATAAGACTGACATCCATGTCAATGTCAATTACTGATACAGGGTCAGTTTTTGTTCAGTAACTGTCCAGGCTGTTTCAGAGGGCCCTTGGCTTGTTGGTATGAGCTGAGATGGTGGTGGTGCTGGTGAGAGGATCAGATAATGATTTTACATGAAAAAAGCAGGGTGAGGGTCAAAACTTAATAGTTTACCAGTTGTGATTAATGTGAACCTCTTAAAGTTGATTTTCCCACTGCTGTGTTTGTACAGGATGAGGGCTGAGCTGCTGCTGTTAGACACTCTCATAACCATCTAAACTGTTGCTTGCGGGAACAACAAAGGAGTAAGATATTCTGTTTCTCACTCCCAGGCTGTGTCATCACTCATTCACAACTCGCTACTCAGTTCAATTCAATTCACTATGCTTATACAGTAAACAATGAAATGAAACAAAACAACTAAAAACAAAAGATATTTTACATTGAAAATACAGTATTTATACAAAATATAGCATTTTGACAAGCAGAAGCATTTATACATGTAATAAGAATAATAGTTTGACTATTATTCTAACAGCACAATGCATGATAGTATAAACTATCAACTCACTATACAGGGCAGCACTACACAATGGTGAATTCACTATACAGTGGGCTATACCTGCTCACTCCATATTTTTCCTGTTACTAACTTAATGTAGATGTATTACAAATATTGATTGTTTAAGCCGAAATTTCATTTAACTTATTCACAAAGATGTTTATAATCTCCTTTTGTTTTTAATCCAATTTTTGTTTGTATTTTTGCATTTTGGGGATACACATTCTGAGAGTGTTGATTCATTATTATTATAATATAAACAATCACCTATAGGTCAATTGTTTTTTCAAGATTTAGCATCCCAGCAATCACAAGCAAACTGGCTGAACTGGGCAGCTCAGGCTGTTATTGCACGCTGAAATAATATTGAAAGTATGCATGTTTGATATGACGAGTTAATAAATCTTCATCCTGTCCTCGGAGGAAAACAAATCCCCAGTCTGGGTCAGAAAGCACTGACTGGCACTATGGCAACTGTGTCCCTAGCAACAGGGTCTGTTCAGCAGGGTTTGGAGGGGGGGTCATGTGACCAGCAGAACCAGAAGAGGAATGTAAAGTACCTGTTGAACTGGAAAAAAGTAACACACACACACACACACACACACACACACACACACCGACTGGTAGTGCTCTATTGGACTATAAAGTTAGAGATTTGATGGGGCCCACCTGGTACAGCGTGCGCACCATGTACTCCTTTCTGCAGCGGACTGGGTTCGATTCCAGCCTGCGGCTCTTTGCTGCATGTCATCCACTCTTTCTCTCCCCTTTCCTCTCTTCAGCTGTCCCTATCTAATAAGAGGTAAGAAGCCCTGATAAAAATAATCAATAATAGAATAGATTCAGTGCATGGATATAGTGCAGGTGAAAGTAGGGAAGGTAAATTGAATATTTTTCAGTATCAGCCGTAACATTATGACCACCTGCTGGTCATAATTATAGCTCTCCCATTTGCCGCCAAAACAGCCCTGACCCGTCAAGCCATGGAGTCCATGGCTTCAGCTTTTTCAGCAATTTGACCAACAGTTGGATTGGACCACACGGGCCCGCCTTAGCTCCCAACACGCGTCTATAAGCCTTGGCCATTCACAACACTGTTGCCAATTCAATGCTTCATCTGTCATCTGTCCACTTTTGATAGGTACTGACCACTTTGAAGATGCTCTGACTCAGTTGTCTTGCCATCACAATTTGGCCCTTGTCAAAGTCGCTCAAATCCTTACACTTTTCCAGCTTCTAACACATTAACTTTGAGGACAAAATGTTCACTTGCTGCCTAATATATCCCACCCACTGACAAAAGCCATGATGACGATACAAGGATTGTTATTCACTTTCCCTGTCGGTGGGCACAGTCTTGTTGCTGATCGGTGTAATCTTCAACTAGAACACTGAGTCTGAACTTTTGCTCTGTTTTTTCAAAGCCTTCATCAGGTCTGCTGATACTGACTGAATGACTCAACAGCATGAGAATACAGAGGTGATGGAAACAACATCATAAGCACCTGTAACATGATGTAATCCAGTGCAGCACCCTGCATAAATACCTCTGTGTAGCAATAATAATAGAATTTCTGTTGACACTGTGTCAGCACAGATATAGCTGTAATTGATTCAACACTTACAAAAAGCAACGCTTTTTTTTTTGGCCCCATTCATCATGAGTTGAACTAAAAGACTAAGACTTTCTCTACGTACATAAAAGGTCTTTCTTTTAAATATTATTCACAAATTTGTCAAAAGCTGCGTTAGTGAATACTTCTCTATTGCCGAGATAATCCATCCATCTCACAGGTGTAGCATATCAAGATGCTGATCAGACAGCATGGGTATTGCTCAGGTTTGCCTCAGGCTGGCCACAATAAAAGGCCACTCGAAAATGTGCAGTTCCACCACACAACACAAAGCCAAAGAAGTTTTGAGGGAGTGTGCAATTGGCATGCTGACTGCAGGAATGTCCACCAGAGCTGTTTTAGAGAATTTAGCAGCACATCCAACTGGCCTCACAACCACAGACCCCGTTTAACCACACCAGCCCAGGAACTCCACATCCAGCATCTTCACGTCCAAGATCGTCTGAGACCAGCGACCTGGAGAGCTGCTGCAACGATCGATTTGCATAACCTGATTTTCACAGTAATGAGCAGATGGCATTGTGTGGGTGAACGGTTTGCTGATGTCAGCGTTGTGGATCGAGTGGCCCATGGTGGCGGTGGGGTTATGGAATGGGCAGGAGTGTGCTATGGACCATGAACACAGGTGCATTTTATTGATGGCATTTTAAATGCAGAAAACCACCATGACGAGAGCCTGAGGCCCATTGTTGTGCCATTCATCAACCATCACCTCATGTTGCAGCATTATAATGCACGGCCCCATGTTGCAAGGATCTGTACTCGATTTCTGGAAGCTGAAACCATCACAGTTCTTGCATGGCCATCATACTCACCGGACTTGTCACCCACTGAGCATGTTTGGGATGCTCTGGATCAGCGTATACGACAGCGTGTTTCAGGTCGTGCCAACATCCAGGAACTTTGCACAGCCATTGAAGGACCAACTTTTCACAGGCCACAATTAACAACCTGATCAACTCTTTGCGAAGAAGATGTGATGCACTGCGTGAGGCGAATGGATACTGATTGGTTACTAAATGGATACTGACCCCCCCAGACCCCCCCAATACAGTGAAACATTGGCCTTTTATTGTGGCCAACCTAAGGCACACCCGTACAATACCCATGCTGTCTGATCAGGATTATCTCTGCAAAGGAGAAGTGCTCACTAACACAGATTTTGACAGATTTGTGAACAATATTTGAGAGAAATAGACCTTTTGTGTATATAGAGAAAGTTTAAGATCTGTGAGTGTTATTTTTTTCAGAATATATATATATATATATATATATATATATATGTTTCAGCTGTATGTGTTCCATTGTGCTGTGTGTCCTGTCCTCTAGTTCTGCCCCAGGTGTGCTACATCTAATTGCTGAATGAGGTCCACCTGGCCTGGTCTTTACAAGGTTCTGCTCCAGCATTAGAAGGGAGACTAATTTTGTATTGGGCCTGCTGGTTTTGCTGTCTGCCAGCCTGGGATTTTTGTATTTGTAATTATTTTTGAATTTAGTCTTTGTGTGTTCGTGATTTGTTGTCACGGTTGATTTCTTTTTATGTCAATCACTCCCATAGATTTGGTCGTTTTAAAGGTGTTTTTCTGTGGCTAGTTTGGGTTAGTATTACTCACCTCATAAAGCCGCCTAAAGGGTGGGGCGTAACAATATACATGAAATTAACAATGTTTTTAACTATCATGTTCAGAGGTTTACAGTGGGCGTTGTGAAAGTAAGCCTTGTCTTCTTTACCGTCCAGGGAAACTAATTTACACAAGTTTAAATTCAGCTTCATCTGGAAGTTCTCAATTTTAAAACTCACTAAAAGAACATTTTTAAAAGTGTTTACCAAGTCAGATATAACAAACTGGATCAGTAGTGACGTAAATGTTAGCAATGGTTTGTACTCCAGTCATTTATTGAGTGCATTATTGCATGAAAAAGTTTCAACACACGTTAAAAAAAGACAATGAAAAGAACAAAAGTACTGACAGACAGTAAAATGATTTATTAAAATGAAAATTGGTAAGTTGTATACTGTAGGACAGAGAGCACAGGGGAAGCTTCACTGTAAAAGCAGGTCATAATTAATGATCTGGCTTATGTTCTTCTCCAATTGGCATTCAACCCTCCTCACATCATAAAGCCCGAGACTGTCATTCAGCTTTCCATTAGTGGCCTCCCGAGTCTTGCAAAAGGTCAAGGGATAGCAGAGGTTCCTTGGGAAAGGTTTATCAGTTCTCTGGACAGATTTAAGATTAGTGCAATATTGACAGAGAAAGCTTAATTCACCAAGTAGTTCTTCCTGCATTCAGTGCCATCATTTGACATGACTGTAGCTGGAGGCAAGAAAGAACGATTCGGCGTTTGCAGCTTTTGTCCTCCACTGCCAACAGAAACCGAATCATTCTGCTGTTTTTGTTGGATGCTGTTGCCGTACATACATGAAAGTTTAACACTAAACTTGGACAGAGGCGTGCTTGAGACCTTCAGGATCCCAAAGATAAATTAGATATGATAGCCAAGACCAGCAAGGCCGAGATGGCAGATGACCACTGAGTGAGTATTTTTGTCTTCTATCGCTTTGTTTTGGCCAACAAAGTAATGGCTAGGATGGTACTCCCACAGGCTGGGGCGATGGTGGACTAATGATGGGACAGTCCAGAGAGTCCACATCTTCTTAGAAGAGAGCCTCATTCGAAGCCAACTAGATAATGAGATTAAAAAGTCGGATGTCATTATCTGTCTTTTCATCCTTCTTCTTGTGGAACTTCATACCACAGCACCAGCTCAGCTTTATTGTTATACAGAAACCTGCTGGGTAGGCGCAATCCCTCCCCTCTCTCAGCATGCAGCAGGTTGGCAACATTTTTGTTCACCCCCACTTGTTCGCTGGATGTTTGTTTAATTCAGCGTTTGTTTTGGCTAAAATAAAAATCAGCATATTGAATCATCCTTTTCTGTGTTTTCAACTAAACATATAAATCAACATATATTCTATTTGACATTACAAAGTCAGTTCATTTATTCTTTGTTCCCTGTGTGAGTCTTATTATAGTGACTGCAGCAGAGTCCTAGGAAAGGGGGAGAAAGAGCGGGGATGACATGCAGCAAGGGGCCGCGGGATGGAGTTGTACCTGGGCTACTGCAGTAAGGACTCAGGAGTATGCGCTCTACCAGGCGAGCCACCAGGGCCAAGTTATTTTTATAACGGACATGATGAGTTCTGTTTGAGATATAATAATGAAACCATCCTGAAGCAGGTCTTTGGAAGCATGTTCTAGATTTGTGATATGTCTGCTTTTACTACCTTGAGTATCCAGGGTACCCATTAGTGTTACCGATTCCCTCTGGACCCTCCTGCATGCGGCACATGAAGAGTAATGAATGTGTAAAAGCTGAATTGCATGTGTTCAGGTACCTTCTTTCTGTCTCTTTCTTTCTCTTCTAGTTTACTGTAAGTATTGGTTTGGGAGTTAGGTAAAGTGTGATCCAAGCTCTGGCTCACAGAACAGAGCGGGGACATTGAAGAGAGCTTTGAATAATAATATTACTAGGTCTCTAAACCTTGCCCTGGAAAAACAGAGACAAAAACCAAAGATTAAACTGACAAATTCACTGCGACATGTTTCTCCATCTCAATAGAGAAGAACAAACAGTGATGTGTTTTGCTCTTTAGCAGCCATATTTGAGATTTTGGTCTTGGAAGCATAGTATAAGAACACTTCATTGCATCTACTGCCCAATTTAACTATCTCCAATTAGTAAATGATTTCATCACTGCTCCACTGGTGTGTTTCTTTTCATGTCTACCAAGCAAACCATGACTGTAAGTTAACAGGACTAACTGGATTCCACCCGGAACGGCTCATATCTGTGACCTGGTTTTGTTCCATCTTCTGTACGGCTTCATGCCCCACAGTGATGCCTGATTTGTTGACTTGCTCAGATTTGGTTGATCTTTTTTCCTTGATTTTGGTTAAAAGGTGTCTTTTATTGTGAGCTTTAAATGTGTTTATTGCTGATACAGGACTGGGATCTGCATTGGGTGTTCTATTTTGGAAATTGATCGGATTCTCTATGCCTTTTCTTTGTCTGACTTCCTGCCCGGTTTGATCTGCTCTGTGCAGCTTGACACGGCTCCCGTCAAAAATAGACTAGTCCCGTATTCTCCACGGATCAAAGCGGAGGGCCACGTCTAGGACCCTTCTGAAATGCGCTGCGGTGCATCTGGTAGAATCACAAGCATTGTGAGGGATCAGCTCTGGCGGGCGCGCTGAAACCGTGCCCGGTGGAATTTAGCCATAACAGTCTACAGCCATGATATATCTCTAAGCCAAGATGATGAGATGATGCATGATGTTGGGTTCAAAATAAAGAGATGAAGT
Source organism: Lepomis macrochirus (assembly GCA_024633595.2). Lineage (NCBI taxonomy): Eukaryota > Metazoa > Chordata > Actinopteri > Centrarchiformes > Centrarchidae > Lepomis > Lepomis macrochirus. The sequence goes on from JALXJV020000025.1 coordinate 14,464,209, forward strand.
AATATTTTACACTATTTTCAATAAATTGTTGATGAAATAAATTAATGGAATTGTCTTTTATTTGACTGAAATTCACAAAATGCAATTGTTTTTGCTTTCACAGACCGTGTTTTCCTGCTTATAATTCTATGTAGGTTTGCTGCCAGGATCACAATGACAGCAAAAATCTCACACAAGTCCATCAACGTTTTTTAATGCGCATTTTAAAGTATGACATTAGGAAAGGTTGATGGAAATTGGAAAATTTTGAAAAACTTCCTTAATTCTGCAAAAAAGCTTCTACACTCGCTTGAGGTGTTTTTTTGGCTTTGTTGAAAAAGAGTTTATACGCTAAATGGGAGATGGAAACACTTTTCACAAATACGTTCTGAAGTAAGGAACATGTAACTTACGACTGATGAACTGTTTCTGCTGTTGGCGTCTTGCTGGATACTCTTCTAACATGGAAACATGACTGGTAGCAACTTGCCCACATTCCTGAAGACCTCTCTCCACTAGTACACGACTGGTTTTGTTTCTGGTTTACAACTTTACTTCTTGTTTATTTCAGCCATGCCTAACATCAACTACTGACATAACTACGTGTGCCATAGCCTGGTTTATTCACTCCACACCCGCTGATTTAACTAACTCAGACAACCCCCGTCATGGAGAGAACTCTGCAAGGAACTTTGCAGACGACACCACCATCATCAGATTTCAAACAACGATGAGACTTCATATTGGGAGGAAATCGTTGTGCACAGAAAACAACCTACTGTTCTACGTCAGCAAAACTGTGACGGACCACCGTCACTATGGTTGAGTATGCGCTGTGACTGCCATACCAATGAGCCTGGCTCTTTGGCATTGCGGTCATGTTGCATGTTTGGTACCCCGTAGAACTGGGTTCATGTTCGGTAGGGTTACTGCTCTTGCCTTTCCATCACATATTGCTGGCAGTGGTGGGATGGCTTGCAGTGAAATTGTCGGAGGCGTACCCAGTGTGTGATGCGTACGAGGGACCCCCAGGGTTGGTGGACCCCTGTGTGTATGAGGGACCCCAGAGATGGGTGAAGCACTAGTGGGTGGGGGCACCCTGAGATGGGAGAAGTATGACTGGTGGGAGTTGTGACAGACTGCCTGTATGCCTGTATGAAGCGCAATGGGCGCCTCCCGAAGGGGAGGGCAGTGTGATGGACCATCACTACGGTTGAGTATGCGCTGTGACTGCCATACCAATGAGCCTGGCTCTTTGGTGTTGCGTCATGTTGCATGTTTGGTACCCCGTAGATCCCAAGGGGGTAAGCCACAGTTGAAACAGTGAACGGACGGTTGCATGTACGCCCAAAAATGACGTCAAAACCCTGTGACATCCTGTCGCAAATGACAGATTTAACAGTATTGCTTGAATTATAAACTCAACAAATCTAAAAAGACTATTTGGCCATCAGTGACGCTGCGTTGGTGTTTGGCAGGTGAGCCTCGTAGGTGGGCTGATTAAACAGTGACGATCCGAGTCAGACAAACACTCTGAGCCATTAAACTTTTTGTTGGCGCAGCTATGCAGCTACCAGAATTACGGTGTTTCTGCCGTTGTTCTACGTCATCAAATCACGGTTATGTTGCGCAATCATGCGCATAGACACTGGTGCCAACAGGAAGTAGCCCTGTAGTAGTATTTCATTGGTCCAAAACTGGCTTCACTGCTCTCCATTCAAATCAGCGAGTTGGCTTTGTCCAGTAATATACTATCTATGGCAGATCCGGGTGGGGTTACTGCTATTGCCTTTCCGTCAGAAAAACCAAGAAGCTGATTTTAGGAGGAAAAAAAAGACAGAGACACACACGTGTGACATCCGTGGAGCTGAGCTGGAACAGCCTCAACTCCACCTTGGTAAAGAAAGATGAGAAACAGCTGTATCTCTTGAGGAAACTAAGGCTTCTTAATTTTTGCAGAGGAGCAGTAGGGAGGGCTGGTGCTCCTTGTAACCTTGTAAAGCCTCATATCAGCTTCAGTTGAATTTTGTGATGCATTCCTACAATAAAGCCTGTGTATTTTGCCCATCCATCTCTTATCCTTTGGAAATTATTACAGCTCCCAATAAATCTTTTAATCCATATATGGCATAGGCGTATTGTGTGAGATAGACACTCAAAATCTGAGTAGTGCTGAGTTCCATGTATCCATTAGAACCAGTTTAAAAATGCTGTGCCTTTTTGAGAGTTTAGTTTGTTGCTGTCGAGCAACAATTATATTGTGTCCCATGAAAATTTTATTAAAATAACTCTTATTGTTTTTGACTAGTTCAAAAATTGTTGTGTCTGACAGGAGAGGTCTGTACTTAAAGTTCCATTGGTTGTGATCTTGATGATATGGTGTCATGTCACTTTGATCTCATTTTAATGACCTGATTTGGATGTCACTGTAAAACACAAACATCATATGCACATTCAGTCATTCCCTCTCTGTCTGTGTCTCTCTCATACATACACCTTGTGTGTCTCTGCCTTTGATGTAGGTTAGAGAAGAAAGCCTTCATCAATAAATAAACAGCTCCCTGCAGCAATGATTTATGTCTGCTGTTTTCATTTCATCCGCAGATTCACAATTCGTTGATGTAGTTCATCCTAATGTTTGTGAAAGTCTGCTGAAGTTTGTATAGTTATTTGACGCTACCTTTTCTATTTTTAGATTTTGTATGATAAGGAACCATCCAACTCACTACGAAAGATGTTTCAGCGTCGCTCTGTTTCATCCTCTCTCTGCATGCTTTGTCCATGTTCTTTTTCTTAGTTCTACTACTAAACTTCCAGTTTCAGCGTATCATGCATGTATTGTGCATGTAAATCACAAAGAAGTAGTTTGAATTGAGCTTTGAAGTTCACTGTCTGCTCACTGCACACTACACATTCTTCTGTGTCCTTTATTGAAACTTAAATTGTGACTGTTGGGCGACACGACGGACATTGCACAGAATTACCCAAGCACCCAGAGACTGAGTGAGAGAACATCAACCAATCAAAAACACATGGCACCGTTGCGCGCAGAGCCAGCTTGTTCTGCTGTTTTGTACCACTGCTAGATTTTCAACTGGAGATTTGGTGGATTTAGAACGCAGAACGTTGCCGGGGATTGTAGTGCAGCATGTTGTGGACAATAACTGACACTAAGTCTTCAGATCCTTTAATTGAGTAAAAGTACTAATACCACACTGATTAAATACTCTGTTACAAGTAAAAGTACTGTATTGACAATGTTACTTCAGGGAAATGTACTTAAAGTAAGTAAGTAAACTTAAGTATTCAATGCAGGAACTGTGACTGTTATATTAGTTATATCATGAGATTATTATCAGTTATGCTTTGATGTAAAATCTGGATTTTACTGTTCATTTTGCTCATTTTGAACTATTTAGTATCAGAATCAGAAAGAGCTTTACTATTTATTATATTACTGGTATTTTACACGTATATGAGGAATTAGCTTTGGTGATACACAAAGACAAACACATAGTTGACATAAATACATTTAAAAATATAGAAATATGGGAAAAACAGATGCAAGTTCTAAAAGAATATGGCAGGTGTTTACATTTCTTATGGTTTGTGTTGTGCAGACACATTACAGGGGGAGAGGATTTGCAGTTTAAGAATAACAATGATTAACAACAAATATGTGCAACATGTCAGTTTGTGCAGTGATATGAAATCGAAAAAGGTATTTACATGTGCAAAGACATTTACAGTATTTCTAAAGGGGGTTGTTAATGAGGCTAGCTACAGCTACATCTATCAGACTGCAACTAATAATTATTCTCATTATGACTTCAAATTAATTGGTGCATTGTTTGGTTTGTAAAGATTCTGCCGTCACAACAACCCAGAGCCAAAAGTGACACATTCAGAATGCTTTGTTTTGTCTAACCAACAGCCTAAACCTCAACATTATTAAAACAGCTAATTTTCACATTTGTGAAACTGGAACCAAATGTTTAACTTATAACAAAACAGATTTTATAAACTCGTCTCTTCACATGTTTTGTGTGTAAAAAGTTAAACATTTTAAAGTAAATACTAAAGCTGTTAAATAAATACAGCGAAGTAAAAAGTACAATATTTCCCTCTGAGGTGTTGCAGAGGTGCAGTAGAAAGTGACATGAAAAGAAAATACTCAAGCAAAGGACAGGTACCTCAAATTTGTACTTAAGTAAAGTATTTGAGTAAATGTACTCAGCTAACTGTCCGCCACTGCTGGGCTCAGTGCACTGCAACTTCAAAACACATGCAAATTAGCCGTCCTCCATATTTGTTCTCCTCTTTCTCTGTTTCTCCTCTTCTTGCAAGAAACAGTCCTGAGCCTCCACTTCTTACTGGAGCCCGATCTCGATTGTCTGCTTCCTTGGAAGGGGAACCGATGCAGTGGGATCGGAACCAATAAGGGAGGCCTCATCAGTTGCACTGTGGGTTCTGGTGAGTCAGTCTACTGTTGTCTGCAGCTTGATGCTAAACTTGTGGTATATCACCAACCTCTCCCTCTTCAGGCCTCAGTGGATTCTGGGGCTAATGAGAATATTTTTGATTCCAACTTGGTTGCTCAAGCTGGCATAGAGATGAAACTGCTTCCTACCCCACTAAATGCTAATGCCTCAAATGGGAAACAGCTCAGCCGTGTCACTTATCGGACTAAGCCTCTGAACTTGCTTCAACTCACCACTTGGCCACCGGGTGGTTTACTTCCAAGTGGTGGTGAGTTTGAGCTCTTCAGTCAGCTAGGGCTCCTGTCGGGGGCTGACTGGCAATAAAAGCCTAATTTTTATGTGTACATATGTGTACACATTCAACGTTTGTGTAATAACGATGATCACCTGACATTTCATTTGACTTAATGTCCTGCTAATATTTTCAGGTTCTTGCAGAGACTACCTAAAAACGTTTCCTGTCTGACTGAGGTTAATTTGTTTGTTAAAAATGCAAAACTCTATATAGACACAAGCTGTATATTTTAATTAAATTGTTATTATATAGTCTAACATGAAACAAAAAAAATTCTGCTTCATAATGTTTGTAAATTTGAGTACGCTTGTTACCAATAAACATTTTGTTCCTTTTAGTCAATGCATTCATTCAAAATATCGGTAAGATAGTTAATAACATTAACTGTAAAATAAAAAAACAAAGTACATCAATATGTGACTCCTTAGCTCCCAGATTTACCGGTCTATACAATACAACAACAAAACAGAATTCCTGAAATTAAGTAACGGCTTTTGGTTTTGGTGGGGCCACCAGGGTTTCCAGTGGCTGGGGGCCACTGTCCCCCCAAGGGGTCGAAGCAGACGGGCGCCCACCATGGTCATAATCTGCTCAAGGTTTCTACCAGCTAAGTGAGAGCTGACTGTGTTACGAAGTACAGAAGCACGTGCGTATATATATGTATATATATATATAAGCATATATGGGCACAATGAAGGGAGAGAAGTCAAATGAGCCCAGGTCCGACCTGACAGGATTGCAGACCTGGACCTTCTTGGATGTAAACTGCAATGAGAACTTTTGTTATGAATTGGGGATATATAAATATTGAAATTTGAATTAAATTGAAAATTTGAAATGATTCCCTTCTTTGCAAACATTAATTAGTACAAAACATGTGTGAGAACATGTCCCTCTGGGTTTCTGATTTACACACTCTGTTTTATTGGGACAATGTTTAATTTTAACACTAATTGTGTTAAATGTGTACTTGCGTGTGTGTGTGTGTGTGTGTGTGTGTGAGACGCCTCATGCGTACAAACTCAGAGTTACCATTTCCAATTCCTGCCGATGATTATTCATGCTCATAACGAGGCACAGAGTTGTTCATCTGACTCTGATGATGATGATGATCACACCTTCACCATGGCAACACACCGCCTCTCGACTTCTTACTGTGTGAATGACTGTTAAAAAACAGTAACTTCCATTATTTCGTTTTATATTACAACTGTGTGGGATGCATAGGTGTTATTTTTCTCTAAATCGGTTCCTTACAATGTACGTCAGCTCGTACGCCATTAAGATATGGTGAAATATATCATGTGTAGTAAAGACAACATATAATTTTGCCCAGTGGAAGACAATCCGTGCAATTGAAATGCTTCACTGAATGCTTGAACACTTTATGAAATACTAATTTCTGAATATTTTTACTGCATAAACAGAACAATTTAATCAACAATGAGCTGTTTGTCCACTGGATTCACTTTTCTGATTCTGACTCTTAATGACTTGCTCCTCCCGATCTAGGTCAGCTCTGATGTTCTGATCTCTGTTTTCCATTTCATTGCAATAAATGATGTGTGTAGTTTTCTGTATGTGTTGCCATGGTTACGGGGCAATGTTGGCATTGCAGTGCCAGTGGAAGAGGGGGGGGGGTTATCTCTGGTTTCCAACACATATGCTTTATTAAATAGAAAAAAGGAAAACTAATTGTAATTATGAAATTACACAACTGGAGAAAATACATTTTAATTGGTTTGCCTTCATCCCCTCTGATTTCTTTTCAGAGTAATCCGTCACTCACATGTATTTTTCTTCTTGTTCCATGACTATACGTTTGAGCTTCACTGTGCAGAATGATGTACAGTGTGTGCACATTTCGTTTTCACATTTATCCACTGAAAGCGTCTCTGTTCTCAAAGTAAATCTGGACGTATCTGCAGATTTGTGACAGAGTCACTGTTAGTTTAGAGTCAGTTGTCTTCCAATAAGCAACAAGTCCGATGTGGAAACTTGAAGCCAGTGCACATAAACTGAGAATTGACATTATAGTTAAGTGTCCAACAGTTAAGTTGGGAAAGAACAACATTTGCATACTTATAGGTTCTGGATTTGGCTGCTGTGGCTCAGGGGGTAGAGCGCCACTAATCAGAAGATTGGCGGTTTGATCCCTGTTATAGCCTCCTGTAAGATACTAAACCCCAAATTGCTCCTGATGGCTGTGCCTTCGGTATGTGCCTGTGTGTGAATGTAGAAAGTTTCTGTGTTAGCGTTTGACATCTTGCATAGCAACCTCTGCCATCTGTGTACGAATGTGTGTGAATGGGTTGGCAGAGTAAAGCACTTTTAGTGGTTGAAAACTAAAATCACTTTACAAGTGTAGCAGGCCTTATGTATTTCATTTTAATTAAGAATAAAAGTCTGGTTCAATGTCAACATTATTCTGGGTCTTGATCAGAGGATCATTCAGAGCACCTGTTGCAGAGGATCTGGGGACTGACTCCTCGGCAGTGATGGAGAACAGCTGGGTGATTTCCTTTGGGCCAATCAGGGCGTGACAATGTCCATTCTGAAAGGCATAAGAAGAGGAGCACACCTGCAGCACTCTGATGTGTTCTTAACTTTCCTCCATGTGCGCAAAACTCACTTTCACAGACAGCAAGTCCCGAGTCAACTTGTAGCTCTGTCCTTTGGGACCCCCTGAGACGTATTTACTGTCTCTCTTGTCTCCCATTGAAAACGATTAGTATTCTGAGTATTCTGGATCACAGAGTAGCTATAGAGCCCTGGCCTTTTGTGTCTTTTGGACAAATGTCTCCCGACCCATAATTACCAGATGCCTGCAAGCAATTTGTTTATTGGTTTGCTTTAATTTTTTTTTTTACCTTTATTGAAGAGAGATTTGTTGATCACCTAAGAAGCACTGCTTTGTTCTGAAGTTGCATTTTTTTTTTCATTAAAATGCTTGCGAGATTCTTCTCAATGGGGAGGTTTTTTTCCCCCATTTATTATCTCACTGGGAAGCAGAGCCTCAGGCACCTTTCCTCTGAGGCCTGCAGAATCAATACCGACACACAATTGTCCTTTAATTATTGTCCATTTACCATCAATGAGGTGACAATTAACAGGCCAATTTAGGCACGAATGACACTTGCAATGTGGGGCGGCGATGTGTCACCACAGACACATGCCTGTGGTGTGGGAGAGCATGGTTTGATTTGGACAAAAGCATGAGTGAATGTAGGTATGTACTGTGTGTGTGTGTGTGTGTGTGTGTGTGTGTGTGTGTGTGTGTGTGTGTGTGTGTAACCCAGTTGGAAACAACACACCATATAAAACATTTCAACAGCAGGTGTTTATTAGCATAACAGTTTGTGTCAACACAAGTTGCTTTTGATATATCTATAATACATTTAATTTAAAAAGTAATGCTAGCTGTGTATTGTGTCAGGCAGTGCTCTATGTTGCTTTGAAAAGTACGTGTCTATTCAAATATCTTTTTACATAACAAAGTATAACAGCCATGAAGCATTATACAGACAAAAAAAATCACAAGAGGAGAAACCAAAGTAAAGAAAGGACCTGAATGGCACTTAATGTTTTAAAGAGTAAATCAACTGTGATTCATTAAAGGCAGCAAACTGTTCTTTCATTGCTATATTGCCCATGTGGGAAATAACTAAACACTTTTACTAAAGTACTTAATGAACTTAAGTACATGTTTTGAGGTACTGTTACATCCATGGAGTACTTTCCTTTTGAAGACTTCCTACTACTACTTACACTACTATTTCATAGAGTTACTTACTTACTCGAGTAAGTAGTAAAACCTACTTTTGTAGCGCTTTACTATTAACTCCACTACATGTATCCTGAGAAGAGTAACTATTATTCTTGCACAACAACTTAACAGCAGCTGTAAGTCTTGTTTTTGTTGATCGCCAATGGTTTTAATTTCTTACTTCGCTGTAGTGACATAGTGTGCCAGTGCACTGTGACATAACAGTGGGTGGGTTACAGCTAAACCGCACATTTTTGACCACACTGAACCATCATTACGTCACTTTAAACACCTTGCTGCTTTTGTAAATCTAACACTTGAAGTTTCTTCAGAAAAGCACAAGCATGAAGTGATGGGCAGACAACAGGAAGCTGTGCTTTTTTTAAATATTATTTATTTATTTTTAATCTGTGCTTCTACTCGGTTGACTGCAAGAGACTTGTCAAACAGAGCAGTTTGACAAGAGTCCTGCAGGACCCTGGTATTTTAACGCCACAAGGATGTGAGAGCACACATTGAATATGTACAGCTGGGCTGAAGTTTGATATTTCAGTTGCTTGTTAGCTGAACTTGAAAGAACCTGTGAGGTCTATGTTCTAGTTTCTATATGTTCTCCACTATGTACTATCTAGTAGAGAACCAACTACTGGATGCAGTGCTACCATTTCTGAGCTATTGAGAGAAAATAAAATATAGTTACGTAGTCGCTCTGACCCTGACACTAACCCCAACCAAATGTTAGTGGGGAATGTACTTAAAACTTGTAATGTACTCTCCAACACAGTGCACACCATCTACAGTTTACATGGGAAATGCATAACAAGGCAGCAAAACACACGTTGAATATTCTGACTCAGAATATAGCCCATATATTGAAAAACACTTCCTTGCAGTGCTTTTCTTAACACATGTTCTGAGTTTGTCATGTTGCAAACTAGCTCTTGCATTTATTTCCACTGTGGGTTCCTGGAGTTTGGATTTAGGCTCAATCCCATTTCACCCCTTTGCCCCACTCCTCTGTTTTGGGATTGAGAGGTAGGGCAACATAGTCCTCAAAACTGAGATTTTTCAGAGGTACACTCCAAATGGAGGGTTACGAGAAAGTTCCCAGAATACAAGTATTTTCTTCTTATAATTTGACAACCAACCTTGGTTTAATGCCTTTCCAACGTAATGCCATTATGCCATTCCAACCTAACTTTGCTAGTAACGTTAATTACCTGGTAATGAAGCTGTGTTTATTTTTACTTGGTGACTTGTTAGATCGCTTGATGTGTCATATAACGCATAGAGGTTCACACAAGTGGCAGGGGCAAGGGGTGAAATGGGATTGAACCTTAGTACCACCTCCTGAGCAGTGCCCAAATTTAGGTTCAGAAACGCGTCCCCAGAGTTTAGGGAGAACAGTGGAAACAAAACCCAAACGTTAAGTTATTGTTAAGTCCCTGTAGTGGAACAGGCCTATTTGTGTCCTTACAAAGCGTCTTTCTAGTAAGCTTAAGGGCACAAACATGGTCTATGCAAGTACACAAACGCAGATGTTTCGAGCTCAATTTCACATGTTGTTGCGTTCTGGAGCGTGTCACCTCAAAATCTTAATGCAACACTAGCACGAGCTGCAGTCTGAACATTACAGCTAGGGGTGCTAAAGCATGAAACAGACCCCTTCTGTTTCACCCAAAACAACCATGGCTGAACAGTTTGACGATTCTTCAACTGTATGCATAAGCATATTTATGACACTTTTGACTTATTACACATTTGAAAAATATTAATATTACATTCTTTATTCAGACAGTATTGCAATTAAAGCGTACATATATACCATAGTCATTCAAATGCTCTGATTAGCTTCATATCACTCCTTTAGGAATTGATGTTGCTTAGCCGTTTGTTAGCTCGGAGTACACGTTGAATTTGCGGGCTGAGCAAGGCGCTGGCATTTGCGTTCACATACTTGTGTGGACCATGTTTGTTCCCGAAGGGTGAAAGATTTCAGTTTTGTTCTTTGGCCTATGCCCCATTTTTTAAGAATCCAATTCCAAGGCCAAAACACCTGCTACATTTAGCGTTGATTTACCCTTTAAAGAGTCATTCGGTTAGTGTGCCGTTGGGAACCCAGTTCTGGCGTAGCAGATTCATTTTAAAACATATACAGTACATACACAGATGGTTACCAACATAAAGGAAACCATATTAATACATTGTGGGTGTTTCCTTTAGTTTGGCACTTATGTTACAGATTTCTAGCTCCCAATATAAAAACTATGCCTTAATGCAGGGATGTACTCTTGACATAAAATAAATAATAAATGAATCAGTTGCTCTTCAACGTGGTGAAAATGTTTTGCTGTCACTTAACTGATGCCATTGAGCTGAATTTGTAATAGCAATACTCAGACAGAAATACCACTATAATTCACAATGTCTTTAGATCACTATAAAGTACATGCTCTGTACATTGGGAGGTAAATATACTTCATATAATTTGAAAGAACACAAGGACCACATATCCTCTCTTTGGAATGATTCAGTATGTTATATATTAAGCTCAAATATTCAGAATGAGTGTGTATTTACAGCAATGCCCTTCAAACTGACATTCGAACATACAGTGATGTATTTTGAACTAGTGACTATGTATTACCTTTTTGCATTCACTTTTACGAGTGAAAATGTTTGGACGGTGTTTTATAGCAAACTACCAAATGAACTCAGACGTCAAGTTGTTAGCCCAATGAAAGGTTCTCCATGCGGTTGCTTCAGTTTGGGAGTTGTACAGGGTTCATCTATTCATTATAAAACAGAAAATGTGATTTTACACTATCATGGCACAACATTTATTTGTCATTTTCTGTTTTATCAGGTGAAATACATTCTGTGTGAAATACAGAAGATAAACCTGCCATCAGCTACCATCAGATAACTCTTGTCAGTCTAGTAAGACGATCTGCTCAACATGGCTGCTGTTCTAGTGGTTCTCCAGCTGCATCTGATCATCAGGGACAGTAAATACAGGGATACTAAACAGAGCCGCCCATTGGCTATTTAACCAGTAACAGTGGAAATCTTTTTTAACCCTTGTCCAAAGTAAGACTAAGACTGTAAATCATGGTAAAATCTGCCTGTGGGTCTATAGACACAGAGGCAAAATCTTGATTCAAATGTACACACAGATGCTTTATTTTCCTCAATGTGGTTGTTTCAAAAAGAAGAAGTTGGAGGGGACATTTTGAAAAGTCTCTGCCAATGCCCTGCCATGTGGGGCCAAGGCGAGGACAGTGGCCTTCTGTGTGGGGCTGCTCTTTAGGCACAATGTTTACAGCCTGGGATTAAGAGGGAGGCAGAGGCTTGTTTGTTTCCCTGGGGTGACCCGTATTTACACTCACGCTCCCTGCAGTTATACCCACATGTCTTTGGATGCCCTTGGCGGACTCATTGCCTTCATCGTCACCTCAAGTTAGGAGAAGCTGAACGAAGATGAAAGGATTTTTGTCTAAAATAACATCTGAAATGCACTGAATAATACGAACGAGGACATCAGTTTCCCAGAAGTTTCACCAAAGAATTAAAGAATTTAATTTTGTTGAATGTATGGTCCTCTTTTCTGTTATAGCCCAGTTTTGAAAATACTGTTAATAAGATGGATAGACCTTCTCATGAATGTCGTGTCTAGTAAGGCTTTAAATTCTTTCAGTATGTAAAGCAGTCAAGCAGTCAGTCCAATTTCCCTAAATCCTGATGTCACGTCATTTATTCTGCACATCTAGTCAATTAAGTATGTCAGCTAACCAACCAGTGACCCATCAGTCTGAATCTCTGTCAAAACTCCTCTGGCTTTTATGATTAATTCTGAAGTTTAAAAAAAAAAGGTCATACAGAAGAGTAAAAATATGAGCAGGCATTTATGGTAGACCTACAAGTACAAGGAAATCTCATTTGGAATAGCCAATAAAAGGATTTGCTCATAGAAAAAGCATCTTTCTTTATCGTCTAGTCTCCAATATCTAAGAGGTCAGAGCTCAGGGCCTGACAATGTTCCCAAGACAAAAAAAAAAATCAATCCCGGAGCTACATTACTTAAATGGGAATTGTATTATCTGGAAATGTCTATTCTTTTGAAAATAATGTTGGAGAATTTTGATGGTAACCTGCCATGCTGTTTAAATGGTACCCGTTCCAGTGCAATTACCGATTTTTTTTTTTCCTACATAAAAATGCATAATTTGCAAAGCGAAAACTTGAGAGTGAAAATGAGATGAGCAGGGATAATGATTAAATGAAGCCACACTGCAGGGGAGAGAACAGAATGAAATACCAAAATCTTTTGAAATGTTCCTGCAGTCTTCAGCGTCTCTCACTGAGAACAACCGCTGACTGAATAAAGGGCCACCGGTTTTTATTATTTCAACTTTGTTTCGGACTGTGCTCACATTCTACAGTGCACATGGATAAATAATTTTGTGTCTCCATGGGGAACTAATATCTGAGTAACAGCAGAGCGGCCTCTCTGGTCTGCCATAAAAGCAACAAGCCGCACTCGGCAGCAAAGGAAAAAAGCAAAAAGAACAAACAAGCGGAGTAAAATAAGTGAGAGCGAAGGCGAAGACTCCAAGGCCCAACCTTTAAAAGAAACTCTTAGACATTTTCAAGACTGGCCTTGAGTGCTACAGCCCTACATCGATCGTGTCTTTGGTCTGACTTTAGTCAACAGAAGCCAGTGTTGAATTTCTCAGACAACACTTCAAGGACACTAATAGATTAATGGTTACTTGACATCAGCAGTTTCCAGCAATACTCCACACGCAGTATTGTTAAACTTATCCAGTGTGGGTGAATGAAGAGAAAGATGACAATCAGCTAGGCCACTAGTGTTGTATAATATGTACAGTATGTGCACACTCACTGAGGACTTTGTTAAGTTCTATATAAGAAGAAAGCAGCCTAAGCTCTCTATATCACTCATCCTCAGTCCCATGGTGGATGAACAGGATGTCATGATTTTCTTTTTGCACCCTTTTTTCTCCTCAGTGTGAGCAATAGGTGCTTGACTAGGTCATGACAAGCTCCTGAGCCATGCTAAGCTGCTGACGCAGTCACATTATAAGCAGACAGAAACCCAAGTCCTGCTGAGTCATGGAGGATTTCGTAGCACTTTGGCTGACTAGTAGACGTTTCATTTCTCAGACGCTTTAGCTGCATTTGATTTGAGCCTATATAAGAAATTCTTGTTGGGCACAAAAACCTAAACCCTGTACCTGACATTCCCTCATCATTTACACAAATTACTGATTAACTAACAGCTGTCATTATTCCCCAAAATGTGGGACTAAACCCAAATTGCGATGATTCTTTGTGAAATAAGACAGCAGTATCATTGGGCTAACGAAGCAGTTTTTACTAGTTATTTAAAAACTAAGGGATCAATAAGTAACTACTCCATATGGTGTATCCTAGCAACATATGATAGAGTAATTATTGGTTAATAGTTTTTGTGCGGCTCAGCAGCTGGTTCAGGGTTAATCAGGAAGACTTACAAGGGCCGTATTCAGAATGTCGATTCAGTTATTTATGATATAATCATTACATGATGATGCATTAATATAGTATCTCCCTGTCAGCTCTCTAGTAAATCATCATCATCTATATAATCCTCTATTTGCAGTTATTATTAATTCAATAGTTATGAGATCGATCCTGATTCGTTCCTCACTTGTCACATTTTGTGTACTGTATTGTAAGGTGTTACCAAATAAACGGCATTTACAACTCTATAACATAAAACAGTAGAGGTATATTTTGAACCCAATCTGGACAAGCAAAAGGATTCTGACTAATCCAAAATATGGAGGACCTGAACAGACCCAAATAGAGAGAACACCAACACTGGCAGCAGCATGCTTCACCAGTTAACCACCAGCCATGGTGGAAAAGGGCAGCAATACAAGTTCTGCATGTACATGTAATGAATTACTCTTAAGCCAAGCTGCCAAATGTGTGCAAAACTCTATCACAAACTAATTTCTCTCCAAGTAAATTATATTCATAAAGTCATGGTCATCAGATGCAAAGCCCCTAATTATGCAGACGTCTTGCACTTTTAATTCCACCATCTGGCCAAACATTTGGAAAAAATAAATATAGAAAAATTTATGTTGCTCCTGCCTCCAGGGACAGTGTTGGCACTAAACAGTGTGAACTGTGTTGGTCTCATTACTCAATACAGTTGTAGAACTGAGAAGGAAACTTCCTGTTTATCACACATTAAGATTACTCTTTGTATTATTATTATTATTATTATTATTATTATTATTATTATTATTATTATTATTATTATTACTACTACTACAATTTGGTAATTAGGTAAAACATATATTGTCTGTAAACCACCTCTAAGCATCCTACTGTGACCTCATCCCACCCGGCACATATGGATACTGGAACAGTGTGGCGCATTGAAATGAATTTGAGCATGAACGTTCATTCATAAATATCATTCATCTCCATACTCAGGTCACAAGATGAAAAACAGAGCAAATTCCATGCGATGATAAAGATAATATCATGATCGTGTGATTGAAGTGACTTTTTAAAAAAAAATCCCATGCATTTTGCTGATCACAGTACTTCCGATAGAATCAATGTTTTTATTCTAGTGGCTCTCTCAGTACAGACACGTTTGTTTCTACTAATGTTAATGCTCTAAGAATATTGTCAGAACGTGGTTTAAACAACTTTCCAACTAACTGTGGACTGTAATAAGTCATTTTATATCATTTTAAATCTTCATTTTAGGTTGTCTTCATAATAACTGGCCAGGAACAACAGATGAAAATAAGCCTGTTGAGCTAACTCTGGCTCATTTACAGTTATTTTACTGTTAATTAATGAGCACTGTCCCTGTCAAATAAACAAATAAATAAAAAACTATTTAAAACTTTCAAATTGGGGGTGTAATGGACATTACAACTACTAGTGGGGCTCCGCCTTTAATCATGTTTTAATATGGTCATTAACAGCTTTTAGCTTATAAAACTGTAGGCGACTGAAAGTAAGGTTTTCAAAATTTAGAGGTTAGCTTTTCTATTTGTAACTTCTATCATTCTATGATGAAAGCAAGGCAGTGATGGTTATTGGCTGGTTTATGAACGGGAAAATCATTTCAGTCATATCAAAAAAGTTGTATATGTAAAAGCACATTTAGCTTAATTATGATTCGCTGTTATTGTTGCTCATGGAATAAAACCCTCCAACATGGCGTCCACATGTGTGGTGATACGCTACTTAAAATCCATATATTTCCCCTTGTTTTGCTGCTACCATCTCCTCTGTCCACCACCATATCACAGTTTGTTACTCTCCTCCATATGGATATGTTTTCTTGATCAATCTGGCCTCATGTGTTATCTTTTACGGTGCCTATGGTCTCTGTTGTCCAAAAACATTTACATAATTTGGGGTATCAATCAGAATCAGATTTTAAAAATAATAAAATCAAAATCAAACAATTTCAAAAAAATTAACACAAGTTGTACTTTTTTCCCAAGACCAAGGTTTCCTGACATAAATTTTAGTCCTATTATCACTGTTGTTATCATTTTTTTTAAAAAATATTGTGTTCTTACAATTACTATCACTTATGTCTCTTTGTGAAACTTGCATTGTGCTACTGTGTGTTATCTCTCCTCTCTCTCACTCTGTCTCTCAACCCAACCATTCGAGGTAGATAGCCGCCCACCCTGAGCCTGAGTTCTGCTCGAGGTTACTACTTGCTAAAAGGGAGTTCTTCCTTGCCAGTGTGGCCAAGTCTTTGCTCATGGTGGGAACTTTTGGGTCTCTGTTTATAAAATTACTAACAGTATGGTCTAGATCTGCTCCACATGAAAAGTGCAAGGAGATAATTGTTATGAATTGGCGCTATATAAATAAAATGTATTTGAATTGAACTTATTAAAGTGGGGACTTTCGTGTTCCCTCGCATTACGCTTTACGCTACCTTGTAATGCTTTATGCTTTCCCTCTGATCCATAGAGGAAGCTCTAACCATTCATTCAGAATGGATAAATTAGGATGTACCATGTATGGCTTGCTGTGACCACAGCAGGAGTGTGCACATCCTCAGCTGTGGATGTCTCAGTTGTAAGTCTCTGTAATTGCAGCTGTAGCTGTGATTATGGCTTTCAGCATGGCCATTGTGACGCAGTTTTTAATGGGTGGTGAAGCAGTTTCAGAAGTCCTGTATTGTATATTGGAAACACATCTATTATTATGTGACAGAAAGACAGTGATTAGTTTCATCTTAAGAGAAGCTGGGCAGTTTAAGGATTCCCTGGTTTACGCTTTTTATTTTGTCTCCCTGGATGACTGGTATTCAATAAAATGCAAAATAAATAACGGTTCCTCATCTCTTGCTCCTTCAGCCCTCTTCAACAATATTTCCTCTCTACTCTCGCCTGTCTCCTTCCATCTCATGTTGTATTTATATTTTTATACTGGCGAAGGAGCAGGTTCTTGAATGCATTTTTTTGAAAGTGGCTTTGTACAGCATGTAACAGGCTGGGTTGAAAGTAGAGTTGACATAACATAGCCAGTAGCCCACACAGTGTCAGGGACACAAGAGTGGCCGGAGATGGAGATAAACGCGATCGCGTCATAGCATGAGGTGATGAAAACCAGCAGGATGGCAAAGACACTCAAATCTAAGTTTCTGGCTTTTCACTGCTTTCTCAGCAAGAGAGTTATTAGTGTGCCCACATAGATTTTATGATCTTGGATTGTAAGAAAACAATTTGCCATGTGTTTTTTTTTTTTTTTTTAGATCTAATGAATGTATTGTGTTGCTACTATCTTTGTCAACCTGTGAAGAATCATTTTTACCAACCAATCATTTAGTAGATAGAAATTATTCCCCTAGTAACATCTGGAACTAGTAGTCTTCCACCAGCATAGAGCAGTAATCAGAATGCAACAGTCTATATGGTCAGATCGACACACTACAGAGGAAAACACTTTCATCCTTCCCCTAAAATTTCTTGGTGACAATGAAAACATAATGAGCCAGCCCTCTGTCGTCTATCGTCTTCATGAGATAAAACGATTTTGATTTTCCTTTCTAAGCTTTCATTAATTTACCATCCATCCATCCATCCATCCATCCATCCATCCATCCATCCATCCATCCATCCATCCATCCATCCATCCATCCATCCATCCATCCATCCATCCATCCATCCATCCATCCATCCATCCATCCATCCATCCATCCATCCATCCAATTAACCAGCAGGACCACTTCCTCAGCCATGCATGCTGTAGTACTGTCCCTCAGTGCATCAGTCCATACCTCCATTCATCTGTTGTTTTTTCCTTCATTTTCTCCATCCTCTACATTAACCACTCACTTTTGTGCTCACATCAATCCCTGCTCCACCATTGCAGCTTTTTTTCCCCAAAGTCTCTAAAGCCATGTCTCCACTTGGTGTGCGATTTGTTCCATCTAAGGGCAGCGGGGCGGGTTAAGGAATCCCTTGTTTACGCTCACATTTCGCTTTTGAACAATAGGCATTCATTTGCTAATTAAACCACAGTTGCTCACCCCATGCAGATGTATCTTCAGTTTAGAAAGTTCCTTCAGCCATCTCTCACTCACCTTTCAACAATATTTACTCTCTCCCTTGCTCTGTACCCTTTCTTGCAATGGTTTACCCCTTCCCCACCCATCCCACCCTCAGTCTTCTCCTTCCATCTCATCTTGTGCCTATATTTTTATACTGGCACAGCAGCAGGTTTTTGAATGTCTTTTTGAACGTGGCATTGCACAGTGCGTAACAAGCTGGGTTAATAGTAGAGTTGACGTAACACAGCCAGTAGCCAATAGCCCACACAGTGTCAGGGACGCAGGACTGACAGAAGGTTGAGATCAACACCATGACGTTATACGGCGTCCATGTGATGATGAAAGCCAGCAGGATGGCAAAGATAGTCTTGGTCACCTATAGAGAGTGGGAGGAAAAGAGAGAGGGATAGTGAACTGAACGAGAGAGAGAACAGGACAAAGGAAAATCAAAACACCGGTAATCGTTTCTCCTCTCTGGACGGATTGATTTTTCATTCATTTCACTGCGGCGTGAAGATCAATTTGCCGAGAATTAAAACTTGTTTGAGATGTTTAATCCATGAGAGTGAACATGTGTCTGCTGTTTTGCAGTGAAAAATGTTAGTGTTGTATACTGTAGCTGTGCAGACTGATTCAAAAGGTGTAATATACTTAATTACCTCGCAACAATGATGTTTGAAGTGACGGAAATAAAAGCAGACCTGATGCTCACTGTGAAAGATTATTTATTATTATTATTATTATTATAATAAAACACTATGTAATATTCTTGGAATTGAAATATACCTCCTTTTGATATTTGGGATTAAACACGTTTCTAAGGTACTATGTAAAACAAAGAAGTGCACTTGAACACTCTCACAAAAGTGCTGACATTCTGTCCCCCGTTTATTTTGTATGCTAATTTTATAACTCTTACTTTGACAAAGAAGCCCACAAGATCAATGCCCTATTCCCAAAAGCATCTCAGGGCTAAGATTATGGCAAAATCCATCTTACAAACCTTAAGCTTAGGGGGAGTTATTGTACCTCCTACTGACTCACACAAGCCTTAGCAGGCATTCAGACGGAAAACAGCCTTGAGTTAATACAACGCAAAGGGCTGTGTTGGAGGAGGCATGTTGTTCCAGTTACTGGTGAGATGATGAAATGGGATCCAGGAAAGCCGGTTTAAGTAGTAGATCCACAAGTTTGAGGGCTTATCAGACACCAAAACAGCGAACAGAGGTTTATACATTGGATATTCAAACTCTTGAAATTATCATAACAATCGTGAGGTAAACAGTAGAAATACACTGTTACACATGTCACCACATCATCTACAAGGAATTTGCGCTTGCATGTATTGGATTAGTAAATACAGCGCTTTGGCAAGAGACACAGGTTGGCTGTGGCTCAGGAGGAAGGAGAGTGGGTCATCCACTACTTACCAGGTTGGCGGCGTGATCCCCACACCCTCCTGTCCACGTGTCAAAGTGTCCTTGTGCAAGACTGACTGATTTCTGTCTCTGTCAGTTGTCCTCCAGTGTACAGTTGTGTTAGCAGCTTCACCTGAGTATCGTTGACTATACAGTGTATATAGAACATATATAATATCCTCATTTACTGTTTTAAATTTCTGTATCTTCCAATATTTTAAATTTCAGGTCGACTTTATCAGCTGCAGGCTAATTTTTATTCCCCATTATGAAATATATGAATTAAAGATACATTGCTCATTTTTGATAACGTATACAAAAACCCACTAATCCCCAAATTCCCTCCCTCACTGCTGATGTTTTGAATTTTAAGTGTGACCCTTGGTGATTTTGATGAGGGCTAGAAATGTGGTTTTAAGATACATGCTCTCCTTTTAAAAGCTCAGAGGAATGTTTCCAACTACCATCTGTCATTCTCAACAATAATTAAGTGAAGTAACTGCAGCACAACAGCAAGTCATCTTTGAAAACAGCTGCTCCATATCATTCACACGCTGGTGCACTGGAGTGTCCCACCTGTGCACCAGCAACGAATGCCGCTATGTAAAAACAATCTTAGTTTTTTGTTATGATAAATTACAGTGCTCTATTCTGTCTGGATGATCAGTGAATATGATTATGGTATATGGTACAAAAATGCAATGCGATCTGTAAACATTTAATCACAAGAATAAACAAGTACACTCATATCTGCCTTGATATTATACCTCTATGTATTATTTAGCTATTTATGCCTCATGTCTGTGCAGTGCTACATTAACATACTTTCTTTTCTCTGGCAGCCATCTGTCTTTTCCTCTTCACTTGGCTTCTGGCGATGCTTGCAAACTTTCTTGCCACAGTCCGAGGGCGGCTGATTGGGATTGAATGCCTCTCTGCTCCCTCTACAGGTGGGACGATCTCTATAGCTGTGATGCATTCATCCCCGGCCTGCTTCGTTACAATTTTTATCTTGGACCACCTCGAGGTGGCGCTGATCTTGGGCTCAACTGGATTGGTGGTCATCGTGGAAACGGGGTTGGGAGTTGATGCAGCCTGTGACAAAATCAAAAGCTTTGTAAGGAACTTTTATTTACATTTATTCATTTAGCTGACGCTTTTATCCAAAGCAACTTACAATTGCTATACATGTCAGAGGTCGCACACCTCTGGAGCAACTAGGGGTTAAGTATCTTGCTCTGGGACACAATGGTGGAACATCACAATGGGGAATTGAACCCGGGTCTTATCCACTGCACGATCACCACCCCAGTGTGACCTGCTGTAGGGTGTGTAAGGGTGCATGAAGTCAGGTATGTAGTGTTTTTGGGCTGTTTGTCTGTGTTCTCTGCCTTTCTCTCCCTCTCTCAGTCTCCCTCTCTGCCTGTTCTCCCTTACTTCCAGGGCGGAGTTGTGGGATTGGCTCCCTTGGCCGGGTGCCCCACTCACACCTGTTGACAAGCCCTAATTGTCACACCTGACTCTCTGCCTCCGAACAGCTCTCCTTCAAAAGCCTGGCCTGCCTTCCAGTCTTGCCAGATTGTTAAGAGTGTGACGCTGTGGCCAACCTGTGGTTTCCAAGCTAGAAATCTGACTGTTTTGCCTGCAATTATTCCTGTATGTCCGTCTTCAGGTCGAGAACCTCTGCCCACCTGGTCAGTCTTTCAAGCTGCCGTCCTGCCAACCCACCAGAAAACAATCTGCTCTGACTGCCACACCAGCCTGCCAAGCCTCTGCTTCAACCTGCCTGCCTGCTCTGAGCCATTACTCCATGCCTGAACCAAGCCTTTACATTTTGTGCCCTAATAAAACTGTTCAAATATTCCAGATTGTGTTCTCTCTGCTTCTGGGTTCAGGAGCCAATTCTGACAGTTAACATAAGTTTCTCACTTTGTGCATCTGAGTGTGTTCCATATTCATAGTGAGTACTTTGTGAGAAATAAAGTACGAGTACCTGGAACTGAAAAAGAAAAATGGTTTCAACATTTCTTCCAATGGATCCTCCTACATTTCACACATTGGACCTTTAGGAGTTGTTATTTTGGTAAATGACTTGTACAGCTGGGTCCCTCTTACCCACATTTGTCATTGTTTCACTAGTTTGAACACTGGCCTGAGCTCTCAGTTATTAATGTCGCCTACATAGTGCTGATAAACACTGTGTGTGTCAGGCCACGTAAAAATGGCCAAAACGCAATCACAATATAATTTCTAAGATGTATATTATCTACCCAGAGAAGCAGTCACATGATAAAACAATGATGCTATTTTTATTATAGCTGGTCATTTTAATCAAACCTCAGAACTGTTTTAATTCCACCCCCACTTTGTGTCTGACTATCGGATCACTTTTTCTTGCTTCTCCTACCAACCTTTTCCCAGCTGATTAAAAGGGTCAAACAAAAGTGTGTACAGTTGCCTGGCACATGTTCAGAGATGCCACCACCCAGGAGAACCAAATCAATCTTGGCGAATATACATCATCACTGTGTTACTGTACGTGTTTTCTTTTCCTCTCCTGTCCTCTTTAGCTCTGCCCAGGTGTGCTACATCTTGATTGCTCAATGAGCTGCACCTGGCCTGGTAGTGGGGCACTTACTGTTTTTCTTGATTGCTAAGACATGCTAAATGAAACTACGATCCACTTGATCATCACCTACGTACAACAGAAGTCTTCTCTTGCAAATGTGTTTGAGACTTTCTCATTTCTTTCACACGTCTCTTACACTCTTTAAAAACTGTTAACACGGATCTCACGGGAAGACCCCAAACTCTTTTAGATTATAGTTTTTTAAATTGCTAAAATGCATTGGTCAAAACTGAAGTCACATTGTCGAAACACTTCGCACAGTCAGCGAAACAGAAGTGTATGTGGACCAAACTGTGAATCATTTTTCATTACTTTCACACAAAATGGATTTAATGATCACTTTCTCCAAAATCCATGAACTCTTCTTTTCCTTTTATAAATGTGCTAACACCCTGTGTCCTGTTAAAAACACATTCAACACAGACTGATGGCAATTGGGCTGCATTTCTGCAATAACCAGTGTGAGCTATATTTATAGTAAATGACTATATACAGTTATATAGAAAAAATACTGTAAAGGATATTGAAGCACATTTCTGATTAATGTTTTTTACATATACTTCAGTGCAGTCAAAGTGAAAATATGCTGTTATCCTTTAACAAAATACTGATTTATGTGAAAAATCCTTCAAACATTTAAAGATAAAAGTTCATAATTTATGTAATGCTTCCTGTTAGTGGTTTTGTTTTTTAGGTCTCTGTGTTATGAGTGATAGTGTTTGCTTTCTGAGTGAGAACTGTTGTCAGTGTTTTGGCCAAGTTGCATGTTTTTAAAAAAGTGGATTCAGCACTGACTGATGCTTGTTAGTAACTGGAAAAAAAAAAACTGTGTTGGGCAAAATGAAAACATTTTCACAGCGGATAGAAATGACCTGCTTAATTATGAGTCACCTGTGTGAAACTCCTTTGCACAACTCTTCAATCAGCAATCAATGTTCATCCATCTATAAGACATACCTCTGTGTTGCTATTTGCAAGCATGGATCAAAGAAGCCAAAGGAGAGTAAGAGGCCACGGCAGAGGAGCCTTCTACTGCAGTACAATAAAGTTTGTTTCTGATTATTTCTAAATTTGAAAATTCGGTTCTTTGGTGAAGAAAGAATGCGATACATGATTGATCTGAGGATGTGCTGATCACAAGGACATTGAAATGATTCCCCAAACAGAAAGCCTGGATGAAGGGAAAGGTGAGCGCTCTATCCAGAGCCAAGAAGCTGCATTTTGGACAGGTGACGAGGAAGCTAACAGCACTGCTAGAGTGAGACTGAAAGCTGGCATGAAGGAGGCAGATCAGGAGAGACACCAAACACATGTGGCCGGTGATCTAGACCATCACAGGCTACAAAGACAGGTCCACTCCAATCATGTGTACGGCCACATAGCCAGATGAGCTAAACACCCTTAATGCTTGCTTTGATGTCCTCAACAAAGCGTCAGCTGTAAAGTCTACTCCACCTCCAGAGGCCGATGTCAGTATCCCTAAGAGATGTGAGAAGAGTCCTGCTGAGAGTGAATGTGAGTAAATCTACTGGGCCTGATAACGTCCCTGGCTGTGTACAAAGAATGTGCCAGCCAGCTAGTTGATGTTATTACTGAAACTGCACGACTGTGACCCCCGACAACGGGACAACTCTGTTGTGAGGTTTACAGACGACACCACCATCATTGCCCGGATTTCAAACAGCTATGAGACTTCATATCAAGATGAAATCAACAAGCTTGCAAAGTGGTACAAAGTACTGCTCAACATCAGCAAAACCAAGGAGCTGATAGATGATTTGAGGAAAAAATGAGACAAATTCTCACAGACCTGTCTACATGAGCTGAGGAGACAAAGACATTCCTTTCGGCAGATACAAGAAACAAACATGTCGTTAAATATACATGAGTATTGTCAGATTAATAGATGTACATGATCGCCATTTAAACCTAGATTAACAGTCTGTTACTTATTGCAAAGTGGATACTGTTCAGGGAAGCATAACAAATGTAATTCATTTAGGAAATCAGAACAAAGAAAACAACTGAGACAGAACTGGTGGGTGGAGTAAAGTTTAAGTCAACCGACATCAGACACCGCTGGCCCCGTGGACAGAAGTTGATACTGTAAAGCCAGTAGCGAACCCAGGGATCGCTCTCTTGTCTCTTCTTTTTTTTGCCCGAGTGTGCTAAGATGTTATCATCCCGGCGCTTGCTGACAGAGGGAGACAGGCCGACTCAAGCCGGGTTGCCATGTGGGACCGACAATGCCCGAAAATGTCTGAGTTGTTGGGAGATCCACACCAGAGAAAGAGAAACACATCAGCTGGGCAAGCTGCAACGTGTGACCGAGTGTACCCCAGAATGTCAGAAGCTGATACAGAAGCTGGGAATCTAAAAATGAACTCCGTCAGCTTTGAGAAATCATGTTTGTCAAAATAGAGCTGCCAATGATCAGAGTTAGTTTCTCAGCTGGTGTGTTGCTGAGTGGGGAGAACCTGTTAAAAATGGGATCAGGTTGGTGGTGAATCATGGTTTTGTCCTTAGAGGTGTGCTTCCTGCGGAAAGTCACCCATCATCCCTGGTTTCCCAGCTGCTGGGGGATGGTTACCAGGAGCAACATCTGATTGGTCCACAATGGATACTGGTGGCTGGCTAACTACAGCAACAAACAATTGAGTTCCTATAGTGTGGAGACAAGTTTCCAGTTCACTAATTCTCGCCCTCCTTCTTTTAGCGACTCTGGATAGAAAGAAGAAATATGTGTGTTGTTTTTGTTTTGTTTAGTATAACAGATAACTAGTTGCTGTAATGAAGAATCCAACAAATTGAACTGGCTTGAGCTAGAGCAGCAAAAGTATGCTACCAGTAACACACAAGCACCAGTAAGTGGAACACATACACTGCAACACGACATTCACTTATAAAGAAGTTGATTATGTGTGCATGCAGTGTGTGTACACACACACACACACACACACACACACACACACACACACACACACACACACACACACACAACAACACACACCAGTCAGGTCAGGGAATATCTGTGGCGGCACTTAAAACCAAACATGCCAGTGGGAGAGGCTCAGTCCGTCCTGAGTGTCAGCCAGTGCGCTGCTTGTCAGCAGCACCAGTGAGACTACAGGAGGTAACTCCGGTGCTGTCGGAGAATCTCTCAGCTTGTCTATTAGACGTGTCACTGTTTTATTTTCGTTAGGCCAACTTGTGTGTTGAAAATTTGTATTTTTGTTGAGATTTGAACTCATAATGACCCATTCAGGGCTGGACTTTGGGTTTTGTATTTTTTAAACCGCAAAGACGATATACTTCTAAGAATGTGTTGGAAATAAAGCATGAAATGGCAAAAAAACAACAAAACATTTGAACACCAACCTCAGATATCACCTTGTTGTTGGTATTGTCCTTTGGTTCTGTAGGGTGAATAAAAGCTGTGGACGAATCGTTGGAGCTCTCTTTTTCCTCCTGAGTGGATAGATGGACAGACTGATTTGCATAATGGAACAATAATGCACTAAGGTACTATGAAGGCTCAGATTAGCTACAGCTACCACACAGTCACACTGCTGAACAAAGTCTGGTGGACTTTAAGCAGTGATGTTAATCGTGTACGAGTCAGTACCTGTGTGAGTCCTGGACTGGGCTGTGCTGGAGCCTGTGGCTGAACTGGTTTTGGTTCCTCCACTCTGCCATTCTTCACAGCCTCCAGAGCGGTGGTAGTTGAGTCCACACTGAGTTTGGGAGTAGAGCGGGGGCTGGCCTGAGGACTGGTCTCGTTGTTGTTATTCTGCTTTAACAGGTGACTGTTCAGTAAGCTGGGAGTTCTGGGGGGATGAAAACATCACATGTGCACATTATAAAATCCCCAGCTGTATATGAATGATTCAGTGTGCAGACATTATGATAATTCATTGTGAACATGATTAATTCATGTTAATAGCATGGATGCAACATGCATCTGCTGCAAAAAAATTTACAAAATGTAGGAAAATGTTCAGGTGACCAGTTAATTATTGGTTGAATAAGAGTAATTATACACACAAGGCTGCAAAGTGCACATAGCCAAATATAGTGCTGAACATACTGTAATTACAATTTGTTTATAATGCAATTGTTAGTTGCTAATTCAGGCTGAGCTTAGGGGAGGGTGATAGTGAGACATTGATATTGTGTATTTATTTATATATATGTACTATATTTTGGTTAAACTCTGTTTGGAACATATGAGGCATTTGGAAGGACAGCAGATGAGTATAATGTGCCGTAGGTGGCTGGGGAAGTTTCTATGAACATTATGATACTGCAGTGAAAATGGGTCATCACTGGAATCCCCTGTAACTAACCAGATTCAGGCTCAGCACTGTTGTTGTTCCCCATCAGTGGAGAAAATAAACCCTTTTACAACCATCTTTCAGAACGCAGTCTTTTGGAAGGAATATTGTTCCAACCTTTTTTTGGAGGCTTCTGCTTAAGAGAAATAAGATATTATAATGTAAACCAAGAGAAACTGTTACATCAAAGACAAAGAAGACAGACAAAACACAGAAACCAAAACTGTTCTTTTGCTTTTGCTTCAGATATTGATTTTGTGCAATAACGGTATGCTTTTCTACCACAAGCGGCTAATTTAAGAAAATCTTGTCTTTTGTTTTGCTGTTTATAACGAGTGAAATGACATTATTTGAGTCCTCTGACTCCCTTACTTTATTCCCTTCTTCTCTTTCTTCTCTGGTTTGTGTTTGGAGACCCTGCTCCTGGAGGCCAGGGAGATGTGGATGTAAAGGACTGTCATAATGATGACAGGAAGATAGAATGCTGCTATAGCCGTCCCAAACGTCACCGCGGGGTTAGAAAGGAACTGTAGACAGAAAAAACGAAAGAAACCCTTCCATCATCACCAGAGAATGTTTACACATAATATATACACAGTTCATTAGGTATGATATCTGATATTTAATGTCACTGTTGGTGGGGAGGGAACAAACGACTGTGAGGCATCTTTCAAAACTTTAAACACATTGGATTCGTAGCAGAAAGAGTGTACCAAAATACTCTGACTAGACACTGAAAGACCACATTGGTTAAATTTAACTGTTTTGGAATTATTGCAATTTGTACAGTCTAATACAACATACCTGAAATCAATCCTTTCTTTGGACAGCTTTACAATATTTAGTTTTGTTGACACTGTTTTTCTTAAACTGTCAGTCTGAGGTTTTAGTTTGTGTTGGTGTTTTACTTCAATGAGTATTGCAAACAAACTACTTTTGGCGATTTGTGCGATCGGACTGTTTGTTTGACGGTGATTTTTTTTATTTCAAAAAAATGTACAATTGACACATTTCAGCAGAAACTTATTATTGATTACAATTGCTGTCCAACAATTGACCCTTTGCTAAGCCGCACCCTCCTTAGTTACCGTTGCTAAGGCCAACAAACTGTCGGACCTGTTGGACTTTTAGCACGGTGCTGCCACAGTCTATCACTGCACTCCCTGGAGAACATTGCTTTATTTTTGGAAAAAGCGATCTCAGAAAGAAGCAGTTTTGTAGAGTAAAAGTGAAGCACTGTACCACGATATTAAGGATCAACGTTATTTCTGTTCAGCTGGGTAGGTCTCTGTTTTCTATTACAATATAGGGCTTTATAAAGTTCCATTCAGTAACAAACAACAGGCAGCCAACATTTTCCTGTATTTGTTTTAGGTTCAATCAATAAATAGTACTTCTCCTTTCAGCCTCGCTGGGTAACGACTGTAACTATTAAAAGTGCCACAGGAACAGCTTTGACCATTACTTGGAAAAATACAGCAAAAAAAGCTAGAAAACGACTCATTTTGCATTAGTCAATGGAGCGAGTTCTATACTGCACTGTGATTGGCCAGCTGTGTATTTGGGGCGTGGCTTAGCATAAGGTCAATTACAGTATCACTGAACTGTGCTCATTTCTGTAGACATTGTGAACACAGCTGGTATTGATGGAGGCAAGAGACCCACTTATTAAAGAGTTTAAGGAGCTGCTTTAGACCTGTAATATAAAAATAGAAAAGTAACTTAGATCTCTTAACTAAGAGATCCTTATGTGATTTTTGAAATTCTAATCTATTTGCATGAATATTCGCAATGGGATGAGATGAGAGCTTAACCCAAGTCATCAGATTTGACTTTAATTTGTCAAAACTAAATAGAGGCAGAAGAATAAAGCAGCAGGTTGATTAACAGCTTTACGTGTTTTTCTAAGGCTACCAAGAAATTGCCTCCCAGCACCTTTGACTGTCACTCGCCTTGCATAGCGGCCTGTGGAGAGTCTCTCCACATCCACTGGGAGGAGGTTAAAGGTCGATGGATGATGAGTCAGTGGATGTAAGGAGAAAGATCAAGGAGGGCATTATGACACAAGAGACCATCTCTGAACAGAGATAGGAGTCACCGTCTCTCCCCATCATATGACAGCATTCCACATTTAGGCCACGTGATGTTAGATATGTAGTAAAGTGACTTCATCACACATCATTAAGTCATTTAAAATGTGACAATTTTTAACTGAACACACGTTTTAATTTTTACATAAGGAGGTGAGAAGGACAAAATATTTCTTAATAATTTGTCAGAAAGCAAATGTGCTTATATTATAGTCTTTTTTCCCCCCCTGCTGTATCTGCTTAAAGGATCACTGTACCTGAATATAACACTCTCCAGGTGGCACTGTTCGCTCGCCAACGATGAACTGCCAGAACAAGATGGCAGGAGCCCACAAGATGAACGACAGGATCCACGCTGCTGCGATCATCAACCCTGCCATCTTAGTTGTCCTCCTTGTCGGATACGTTAGGGGTTTGGTTACGCAAAAATAGCGATCGAAACTGATGATTAGCAAATTCATCACTGAGGCGTTTGAGACGACATAATCTAACGCTAACCACAGGTCACAGACCACCGGGCCAAGCGGCCAGTAGCCAACAATAATGTACACGGTGTACAAATTCATGCTGAAAACACCAATGATCAAGTCAGCGCATGCTAATGAAAATAAGAAATAGTTATTGACAGTTTGTAGGTGGCGGTTTACTTTGATGGACAGCATGACTAAAATGTTTCCTGTGACAGTCACAAAGCTTAGAGATCCCGTAACTAAGGCGATAAAAAACATCTCCAGAGCTTTATATGGACTCCCTGCCCCGACTCCATCGTCCACGGGAGAGCAGAATGTTGAATCATTGGTGGACAAGTTGCACGAGGTGTTGGAGAGCAGGTCAGCTGATTGGTTGACTGATGAGCCTGAAGGAAGAAAGAGAGAGATAAGAAGATAAACAAAGAGAAAAATGGGGCGTACAGGGGCAGTAATCATCACTGAAATAATGGTTGATGTCACACTAACTTTAAAGGTCCCATATTGTGCAAAATTTATTTTTTTTGTCTTTTCAACATAAATGTGTCTAAAACTAAGACTGAAAAAACTCTTTTTCTACTGCTCAGTATTTCAGTAAATGTGTGCGTAAACGCATCCTATTAATTTGGCTCCTTCTATGACATCATGGAGGCGTAGCAGACCCCGCCCACCGAGCCTGTACTGTATACACCGCTCTCAACCACGCCCCAACCGACCAACCTGTTTGTCCAACACAACACCAAGCAGTGTTGTATAAATTTTCTCTATAAAATATGATCCAGTTTCATCAAAATCAGTGAAAAAAGATAATAAAGTTGTGTTTTGTACTGTAATCAGACAGACCCATCTCCACCAAGTCCCCAGGAACTGCCATGCTTTATAGCAAATACAACATAGTGAACAAACTGTGGCATTACAACTTCCAGGTCCGTCACAGGATGTACACTGGCCCCATGAGACCTTTTCCCATGAACTTACATTATGAAAGAAGCAGCTGTAAAATGGTGGATCGTTTTTTTTGTGGAATGACTCGTTTTACTGTCAGAATTTAACCCATTTAACGTTTGGAAAGTTGCACGATTAAATCACTTTTTTCTTTAGCAGAGGGCTAAACTGGAAGTCAGCTCAAAGCTGCTGCTGATATTCTTTTCCAACACCAACCATTTTAACAGTGAAATCAGCTGATTGTTTAAATACTTTCCTTGTAATAAATACTAAAAGACTGTTAATGTTGGTCTATAGTTATTAAAACCAGAGTATTAAACAGTCAGTTCAATAAAAAAAATAGGCTAAACAAGCACTGTGCATAATGTTAATGACTCAGCAGCCCATTATTTATAAGGTAAGTATCAGATTATTATTGTTTCTGCGGCTTTCGATGCGTCTTTTTTATTTTTATTTTTTGTGGAAGTTAGCTGATGTAACACTAACAGTCTCGGTCACCAGTTTGGAGATTCACCACTAATAGCTCCTTATTGGGTCAGTGACAATGGTGATACAGTTGACTTCAAAAAGGTGACCACCTCTAATGACAATGAGTCAGACTTGAATATTATAAACCAGTCAAATGAAATGCTCAAACCTTTCTTATACATTAATCCATAATGGCAATCAAACATATTAGTATTGTATTGTACATATTGAAAATCATTGCATACCCTCTAACCAGTCTGTGCAGTATATTCAATTTAGGCCATGGTTAAAATATACAGTGTATTGTTCTTTCAACAATGTGCTGTGTCAATGCAGTTATTCTGTTGACATTCATACTCATTTAACAGAGAAAGACTGGCCGGCTCTGATAACATTCAACAGACGTATTAAGTACAGGTAGAAACAAATGCTGCACAACCAAAAAAACAGGAGACAGACTGCTGGGGGGATTGGGGAGATTCGTCCTCAAACGTTAAAGCAGAATGAGCATTTTCTGGAAATTCTTAAAGGTTTTAGATGGACATTAAGTGCAGATTTTCAGATTTTAAACTTTTTATCCTATTACACTAACACTAAAGAGCAATGTTTAGGTTTGCATTCCTGCTGAACTAATGTGTAGTGGTTCAGAAAATGAAAATAAATCCGAACTACAGGAGCATATCAGGGCTGCCAACTTATCATTTTAGTTTGGATTCGATATGGGTGCATTTCATGAGTATCATCGCTCCTCAAGCCTGGGAATTTTGTTTTTGTTTAGCAGCCAAATTCACAATTTTAAAGCATATTTTGAGCAAAAGCCAAGTCAATAATTATGGTCAACGATGAATAAGTATGGTTGATCAGCATACTTGCCAACCTCCAGGTATAATAGTCAAAATTAGAAGAGATCATTAAATGTGGAATTTGGAGGACAGGTGGGAAGAGGCATTGAAAAATAAGACTCTGAGGAGAATCTGGAGGGTAAAATAAATGAGTGAACATGATTGAAGTTTGTTCACATACTGTATATTGTTAATGGTAGGTATTGCTGATTTGCAATTTAAAACTCACTTCAAGGGTTTAACTTTTATTTAAAAAGTGTGGGAGACACAATTAAGTGGAGGGTGCGGGAGTTCTCGCCCAGAATAAGAAAAAATATATCCTTTTTCTGCATTTCTACAGCTACTTAAAAATAACACAGTATGAAAAAGATGCTGTCTTGTTCCTCTTTAAATGTTTGACCCATAACGCTACTGAACATTACATGCTGTGGTGTTGAATAAGCTATCAGGGTGTGATGGGACACTTTAGTTCATGAGATGAGAGATGATATTAGGTTCATAAGAACAAGATAAGATTATCGACTATCTTTCAATGGCAGCTTATATGAAAATTTTGAGCATTAAACATTTGGTCTCTAACTCTAATGAGTCATTTCCAGGATTTCGACCACACCACCATCAGACCAAGCCAGAAATCTTGGTGTAGTCATGGACTCAGACCTGAATTTCCACAGCCACAATTAGACAATTACAAAGTCAGCCTACTTTTGCCTAAGGAATGTATCAAGGATTAAAGGATTTATGTCACAGAAGGATTTGGGGAAATGTGTGCGGCTACTGTAAGGGTGTCTTTACAGGTCTCCCTAAAAAAAATGGTCAGACAGCAGAACGCTGCTGCTCGCGTCCTCTGTGAGACCAAAATTTTGGAGCACATCACTCCAGTTGGGCGATCTATACTGCTTTTAGTTTACAAAGCACTGAATAGGGTCAAAATACATTACTGATCCAGATCTCTTAGGTCACCTGAGACGGGAATTCTTACTGTCTTTAAATGTTCTGTTTATGCACCATATATCCGGAACAATCTGCCAAAAAGAACTGCAGGTCTGCTGAAACTCTGATGTTCAACTCTCAGGCTGGACACTTTTGCAATTTGATGGAACCTAAAAAGCTTCACAATTTAGTATCGCAATGGTCTTTAGATTGCACTGCCCAAATTTGAAGTCGATCAGATGAATTCTCTAGGAGGAGTCTGTTAAACTACAGAGCCTGATGGCTTTGATGGCTAAAGAGTTGTTACAAGGTGCTATTGAGCCAATATGCCATCACCAGGCCCAAATGTGACATCAGAAAAAAAGTATCTACCAGTTCAGGTATGGGTGCAAAGTTTCGGGACTTTTCAGGTATGATGGCTTGTCGATGACTGAGCAACAAATACAATGGCATGTGCATGCAAGTCTGTCTTTGCCTGCAGCTACACAAATACCAGTTCACCCATTACAGTAGCTCCCAGTGGAGAGACATCCAGCTCTACATCATGTATAGCCAGAGCACAGCCTGCAACAAGTAAGTCCGCTGAGGCAGCACCTATTGACCCTGCTGACTGGATGATTCTTCCTGAACTATTTTTTGCCCAGGGCCTGCCATCACAAAACCAAACATTGGGAATTTTTAGTTGAGCAGAATGCCTGTCAAAAGGCAGGTACTGTTCAGGCAGGTTTCCCAAACCAGCAATGAGCTCCTGTATTTAAAACAGGCAAAGTTTACAATGTAAACAGTTAGGCCACCCTGGTGGTACAGAATATTTGGAGAGCTACAGTATATTAAATCAAATTTATTACATTTCATATTTTTTTTTAAACTGTAGGTGTGACAGTTTGTTTTAAAAATGACACAATGGGAAAGTAACGTCACTCACATTTGTGTCCTTCTCTCATGAAGAAAACCCTCATAATAAATAAATACAAGCACTAAAACATTTCACTGTAACAATAAACATGTTTTGCTGCTGATGAACTCAAGTTATCAGTATTTAACATAAATAAACTAGAGAACATATCTTTGCCTTTTACCTGCAGTGATGGAGGAAGTATTCAGATCCTTTACTGAAGTAAAAGTACCACATAAAAACACACCATTAAAATGAAAAGTATTGAAAATGCTAGTTAGTTTGAGGAAAATGGACAAGTTAAAAAAGTACTCAATGCATAAAAATGGCTCCTGTGAGTGTATGTAGTATTTTACTGATACTATATAATGTACTATTTTATAGAATAGCATTAGTTTATTATGTCTCTCTGCTGATCAATTTGTGTGTTGTTAGGTTAAATAGTTAGAAATTACACCTTCAAATGACCTTTGTCCAAACAACAGTCCAAACCTCAAATTATTC
The DNA here is from genome assembly GCA_024633595.2 of Lepomis macrochirus. Lineage (NCBI taxonomy): Eukaryota > Metazoa > Chordata > Actinopteri > Centrarchiformes > Centrarchidae > Lepomis > Lepomis macrochirus. The sequence continues at coordinate 14,497,871 of JALXJV020000025.1, forward strand.
AGCTGTGTTTTAAGACAATGCTGAAAGCTGAAAACATGAAATGTTTGGCATTTTTGCATGAAGACATAAACATTTAATCAGTTATCAAAACAGTAGCTGAGGATGGAGATTTACAGTCCTAAAATACTGCAACATCAGTGCATATATATTGCATGACATACACTTTTACACATACAGTTAAGTAGCTGGCCACCACTTTAACTAACTAAGATCCCTTCGCATTAGTTCAATGATACCAAGGCATCAGTTGATAAAGTGAGTGGAGTGCGGTGTGGAGTGTTCAGTCATGTATTTAATGTATCTGCAATGTGCTGTTGTTTGATGTGAGAGACCAGCGTTCAATTCCTCACTGTGACACATCCACTAATGTGTCCTTGAGCAAGACACTTAACCCCTGTTTGCTCCAGAGGCGTGCAACATCTGACATACATAAGTCGCTTTGGATAAAAGCGTAAGCTAAATGAAAAAATGTAAATGTAAATATTTAAAATATGCCAATGTATCCTGCCTCTGTAAGGTGCTCCACTCTCTGCAGTTATAGAACAGCTCAGAGGGCAGCCATAAAATCAGATAATGGGATAGGATTTTGAGAAAATTGAGAAAAAGCTGTAAAATCTATAATGATTTGTTATGAAATTCCTCCGACAGTGTTAAAGTTTGACTATTTGCCCAGCACCTGTGGAGGACAGCTGATCGCTAATCACGTCCCTGTTATGTAAAGAGCCTCAGCACAGAATAGACCGGCAAATTAAAAATGAATTCAACGCCAGGAGGAGACACTATAATTTAAATTAGAATCGTATAATGATATCATGTGAGACACATTACCAAGTAACAGTTGGATAAAATGAAGAAAAAAAAATAGATGGAAGTTATATAAGTTAGGTGTGAGTATGATACAGAATAAAACATCTTTTACTTGCATATTTATTGTGCTGAATTTGTTTCATCTTACACTAGAGGAAGATATTGAGAAATTTATAAAAAAAAATCACTAGAGGGTCAAAATATCATCCGTTGGCTTTTTAAAGTTTTTGGGCAGCATGACATCCGTTACGTTTTAAAATTCACTCAGAGCCACCGAGATTTTATATGCATCATTCATGTGGGCCAAGTGGAGCTCGTTCCGGATACAGTGCCTATTGTTTATGTAATGCTCTAGTCACCATACTCAGTTTGTGTTTTTTATGTAATAACTCTTTCTAAAATCATCTATGGAGGATTTTGAGTCATCAAAACAGATGGAAGCAGAAGGTACAGACTTTGTGCATCAGTGCAATAACAAACACACGGACAGGTTCTGTAAATGGGGGGGTGGGGGTGATGGATACCTGACTTTAGTCAGAGTTTGGAAAACCGTGGTTGGCTGGTAAAACCGTGTGTGACAGTGCACTTGACTGACTGCTGGCTAGAGAGCAGTCTGGCTCAAGCTTTGCATTGTATTAAAATGCACTGGTGGCTTTTGTAATGCAGAAGACATTAAATTTGTTAATCTGTGACTCCTGCTAAGCAACCTTTGACTTCTCCCCTGTGGATGCTCAGACTGGTGGCTCTTCTCATTTCTCTCATGTTGTGCCCCCTCCTCATCTCTCTCCTCTGTCCTGTCTCTGACCTGAAAATCGATCTCAGTATGCCGTCTTGCGGGATACTCAATTACTAAAATGCATCTCAAGCAGCGTGAAGAGAGGAGCCTTGCCTTTTGTGGAAATCTTTTCAGCACCCATGATGTGTAAAAGCTGCTGGAATATACAACCCATGGCGGGAGCAGGACATTGTTCCTTTTGTATTCAGAGGTTGCATTAGCTATTTAAAATGATCAAACTTTCTGCCCTTCACCGAGCTCCTTAATAACATTTCACCTTCATATTACTAAATATAGGCTAGTGATGTGCGCATGGGTGGCCCTGGTCATAATAATTAACATTCTGATTAATAGGGGGTGGTTGAAATAGGGTGAAGCGTCTCCCCATTTAGAGGAGACACATTTGCATTTAAACACAAGCCACAGCTACATAACTTCCTTGAATAGGCTATTTAAATCTCCCGACTCTGACGAGATCTAATGTTAATTATTGCTGTGTTCTTCAACACAACCAAAAGGTCTCACACAAAGTCCAGGTTCATAAGGTGAAACTTTTTGGAGTGAAGCATCCGTCCTCCTGATCAATCCTGAACTCCATCAGAGCGTCTAAACATATATTTCCCAAGCTTAAAAGTCTAATTCTGTTTCCTCTGGAGAGTTGCTTTTGTCCTGTCAAGTTTATAACTCCAGTTTTAGTTTGGCTGCCTAATTGTCCCACGATATTTGCTGTGACATTACTGCGCACATGTTGGAAACGTTTAAAATGACTGACAGCAGCCTCTCTAATCATTAAAGTAAGTAAGTAAAGTAAACACTCACATTTCTGTCCAGCACACAATAAAGAAATCACATGGAAAGCTACAGGTCTTTTACCATCGTTTTGTGCTGTTTAAATTCATATTAACATTTTACTCGGTCTAATTTCAATTACTGCACTACCGCACGTTGTCTTCTATCTGTATGTGCTGAACAGGGCAGGTAGACTATGATCATATTAAACTGAGTGTATTGTGAAACTCCAGATTCACAGTGTTTTTTCACCCCAAAATTATAATGGAGCTACCTAGTGTGGCAGTAGAAAGAAACTTTTGTCACCTCCTGTGGTCAATAGGAAGTTTCAGTACAGCCAATCTCACAGAATACCATTTACCAATATTTGTTTATTCTGTCAGCCAATCTCATGTTCCTAAAATAATAACTTGTACTTTGTATTTCGAGTCCTTTCCTCAAACAAATATGGCAACACAATAAGGAGGCTTTAATTTCTGGTTGCCAGTGCATGTATGGTATCATTCCCAAAGAGTATAAGCATATTAACTTAATACCTGCCAAAACACATTACAATCTATTTGCACAAAATAGAGTTGTTTGCTCTCCCAATAATTATTTATTATTACCAAACCTTTACATGTGCTGTTCGATGCTAATGTCATGCAGAATACTGCAGAGCAAGTATTGCATGTTCACACCATTTAAAATGAAAATTTTCCTTGATAGTTTGCAATATTTCTTACATTTACATTTTCTGACATTTTCTGACATTTGTTTCTGTGTAAAATGCTTCTTGGCAAAAATAAGTTTTTTTTTATTAAAGACATTTAAATTAAATCTCATGGGCACATCCGTGCACACAGATTTGGCTTAGATCTTCTATGAAATATATAACACAGGCAGATGAAAGGTACATTACCACTGATTTCATCACTATCACATTCATGTGAACGGCATTCCAGCAACAAGGCTGTGGCCAGCACGCTGCTATAACATTTATATCTCTCTAACATGGGGATATACTCAGTCAACAAACAACTAGCAGCCAGCACTCTATTGAAATATGAATCTAAAACAGACATTATGATGAATGTTTAAAAATATGTGTTGGGGAAAAAAAAATGTTCGCCTGTTTCATTCCTCGTTTACTGAATGCAGCTGTAGATCTGAAAAATCAGGCACGTGAGCAAACGATCTAACAAGAGCAGGGAGGGGAAAAAGGACAAACACACACAGGCAGGCAGGTGACACACATTAGGCAAACAGCACAGACAGGAAACAAAGCAAGATACCAGAGACACAACAACTTCAAAATAAAACAGGAAGCACAAGAATCAGGAACTACAAAAACCCCAAACTGTGACAGATGCATTTAAAGAATACTGCGATACTTAATGTGCAAACTTTTTATTTGTTTTTTAATTGTGTCTCAGATGGGTTTTGAGATGTTTGAAATATTTATGCTCTGTACGCTATGATTACTGTTTTTCTTGTCTTTTTCCCTGTCTTCCCCCCCAGGATCTCCCCAGAGAAGGAAGAGGTGAAGAATGATGTGACCTTCCTCTCATACCTCTAAATGCTGAGAGCAAAATATACATGTTACATTATTAAGACAGGACTCAAAAAGAGCAAGGAAGCCAAAATGGTCCTCAGGGAAGGAAGCTGGTCTAGCAGTTTCCAGCAAACAAGCCCCTGTGGGGCCACTGGTGTTTTTTTGCTGTAAGTGTGGATTGGAGCAAACCCACATTAAACCCACAGTTCCCACTGTAAAGCTCCCAGCATCATCCTAATTACTGGCCCATTATGGGCAGGCCACAGTACAGATACAGTACAGAAAGCTTTAAAGACCATGGGTGTGAACAAAGCCTGTTATGTCAAGATCAGTAACAAATTATTATTCTGCTCGCACCAGAAAACAAAACATTAATGCAATTATTTCACCCCAAGAGACTGAAAAATTACGCTGTTATATTTTGGGAGGAAAAAAAAAGCATAGAAAGTCTTTACACAATTGGATTATTACAACTTCGGTTTATACTTTGAAGCTTTGGTCTTTATTGATTATAATAACATTGTTCTCACCAAAGTGACTGTGGAGATCTGGGAAAGCTACAACAAAGTCTGACGAAGAAACAAACATGAGCAGTGTGACAATCAGACAATTGGTTGACTAACTATTTGCCCTGACCACAGGTGGCTAGAGTAGGTAAAAAAACTGTACTACTGTAAGTGAACTGTGAGTAAAATAAGCTTGCAAAACCAATTACCCAAGTAGAAGTAGTAAAAGTAGTCATGGTGGGCTTTAAGTTTAGATATAGCAGCTACGGTCTATATAGTGTACGTGTAGGGTATATACAAAATTTTGCTGCTGTAAACATTACTGGAGCTGCTCTAAAAAAACAGTTATATTAAAATTAAATTCTAGTCCCGTTCTGAATTCCTTATTTTTATTTATTTTTTAAAATGCACTTTAACTTATGAACCATTAAGGGTATTTACAAAGAATTGAACTGATGAAATTAGTAGTATTGATAAAATCCTAACAATATCACCCACCCATAAACATGGATTCACTACAATTTTAAACACATTTTAATAGGAACCCACTCAACTGACCACCTGCTCACTACATTGAACACGTCAACATCACTGAAGATGTCGAGCAACTCATGAAAATCAATGGCGGAGATTCGCTTAATACTTTAATAGAATAGCTAATGTTGCTAGTTTTCTAACACTGGTTGTGTTAATGTTGATGTTAACGTTAATTATTCGATGATTCATGTGTTTATTGTTGTTGGACAAGAGAGGATAGAATAGAAGAGTGTAAAATAGAGTAAAAGAGCAACATAAAAAGAATTTGTTTATTCAAAGAATCTGTGAATGTTTTATCTGATGACAACGTATATTTCTCACTTTCCCCCAGACAGTCTGCATAACTCACTAAAGTTGTCACTATTCTTTTTAGAAATAAGGTCGCTAAAGATCTGAAAAATGTAGGCAGTGGACCAAACCACTGTGAGTCATATGAGGGGGGAGGACATAATCATTTAAAAGTTGAAAATTGTTTCGACTGGTAGGAATGAATGAGAGCTGTTAACTGTTTTTGTACCAAATACATTGGCTTCACGCTGACACATGAACAGTGGCTATATTTAGCTTAGTGCTGGGCAACGATTTACAATTTTTAATCGTGATTAATTGCATGATTTTCTTGCAATTAATGCGATTAATCACATTGTTACACACAAAATTGAATGATAAATTCTAAAGTAGTGTATTGCGCACTTTTAATTTAAATGTACAGCTATATACACAAAAGGGCAATAACATGTGGTTTGCAAACACTTTAAACCAAAAAGGTGCTTTTTACCAGCAGCATTCCCTTCACACAGCAGCTATAAAATATTTCTTATAAATCTCAAACTTGTAAAACTTAAACATTAATTTAATCAAATCAAATATTAAACCAAAGCTGTTTGCCAGGGCATTACCTTTTTATCTAGCTTGTTAAAACAAGTTACCAGTTTTCTTGGGGCTTTTTCTAAACAAGTATCAGCAGAAACATTTTTCTTTGACCAGGGAGCAGCAGAAACAGTCTGTGTTCAGTAGCAAGTGTTAGAGTGAGGTGAAGTGGTCAAGGTGTAGCGACAAGCGGGTGTGTTCCCATGAAACTGTCACAGTTGTGCTTTAATTTTCTTAAAGTTATTGTACGCGACGCGGAGCCCAAATCATTGGAAGGCAGACTGATCCTCGCTGTTTGTGAGTTTCCAGAATCTATTACTGTTTACTGAATAGTTATCAGCATGGAAGAGCATCCCCGCAAAACCAGATGCAGGCCTATCAGGTAAAGTTAGGTAGCCCATAATTTTAACTTAAGTTAAATAGGCTACAGCTGTGTAGCGTACAGAAGCTGTTGCCATGGTTACTCTCAATACGGCGCCTGCCGTTTACTCGCGGAGCTCTGTTTTCTCCCAGACGCTGCAGTCTGTCAAAGCCTCCCTCAGCTGTTTGTTTGGGGGGGGTTATTTGCAGGCTGATAAACATCCCACCTCTCCTGTGACCCATGGTTTGACTGTATGCCGACAATTAACGTGCAATAAAATAATTGTTAGTTCATTAATGCATTACTATAATAATGCGTTAACATGCCGAGCCTTAATTTAGTTTTTTGATCAAAATTAATGCTGGGACATCACAGTTTTTTAGAAATTTGACCTCAGCCCAACAGCGGTTCATTTCCTACTCTCTTATTACTGCAAAAAAGTTGCTTCTGATGTCATGGAAAGGGCCAGCGATACCCACTGACAAAATGTGGTTTCGAGATCTGTCCAATACCTTACATTTGGAAAAAATTAGATATTTGTTGAGGGATAATCTTTCACATTTTTTTAAGACTTGGCAACCCTTCATAGACTTCTTACAATCAGTATCTGTGTAAATACTTAGCTGTTTTCATTTTTTGTATAAATTTTTATTGTACTTTCTGCTGCAAAACTGTATTGTACTTACGCTCTGTTTGTTTTTGTTTTTGTTTATTTGTACAATCATACGAAAATATTTGAGCCCCTCTTGTGCTGTTGAATGAAAACTGTATAAGATATATATTTGCTCAATAAAAATTTTAAAACTTAAAAAATTAATGCTAGGGAGAAATCAGTGGTAATATTGCAGGACATTTCCCTATTGTCCCTACTAAATTCCACACCCTTGGGAAAGGTACGGGTCATATACAGGTCCCGCATGCCCCAGACGTAGACTGATCCTTGACTCCTTAGACAAAGCCCTTTGCCTCCGTCCCTCTCCCTGTCAGGGTGATGACAGCTAGCTGATAGGGAGACGCTGGAGTTGAGGCTCAAGGCAAGCAGATAACAGTGTTTTCTTGGAGTCTCGCATGTTTATAGACTCACTGTCTCCGCTTCGAATGCAGTACATGAGACCTTCAGATTTCACTGTGACTAACATCCAGCAGACTGGCTGTTCAGATTTAGGTCAGTTAAAGATGAACTTGTAAAGAAAGACCAGACACACTATGGAACAGCTGACAGATAAACATCGAGGACCAGGAGGTATCCTTCAGATTTTGTTGGTTATATTTTGTGTTAACACGCTATGGTCTCGTCGGCCGAGCTCCATTAAACATGTTGTGTAAGACATCTGGAGGATCAGAGACACATGGCTCACATTAATTTTTACAACAATATCCACAAATCATTTTTAATTTCTTGGTGCAATATTGTAAAGACATTAGAGGTGGGAGAGCACACTCACTCATACACGCTCAGCACAGATCAATCAAACATGATTAAGATCAGCCAGATTCCAAATGCACTGATCTGTGTTAATGAGCTGAATAGCAGCAAAATGATCAGACCGCAGAGCCACTGGCAACAATATCAAAGTTGTTTTCTTCAATTCTTAAGAATATTCCTAAGAAAAGTCTACGTCTGATTGATGACATATTCTAAAACTACACAATTGTTCTCAGCTGTGTTCTTAGAAAGATGAATCCCATTGTCTTCAAAAACTGTAAGTGCACGCCTGTCGTTCCTATTTAGCATGGGTAAACGGCCCGTTAATCCCAATAAAAGGGCATGAGACGGCAGGGCCGTGTACACAGAAAGAAACACAGATACTTTTCAAATTGGAATAACTACTTATTTTTGCACAAACATGTGAGCTCTCAATTGTGTGTAAGTGCTCTTGAGTGTGCATTGATTCTGTGATCTTTGTGAAAACTGCATTAGTGGATTTTAAGAAGACATTTGTTCTTAAAGATGTGGTATTATGCTTATTTTTAGGTTCAAAATCCTATTTAAAGGTTGTACCAGAAAAGATTTACATGATTTAATGTTTAAAAACCACTATATCGGTACACTAAGTGTCAATGAAATCAAAACACAAGCTAAAATTAATTATTTTTGTTCATGAAGTCACCTGTCTATTATTAGGAAAAACACAACTGTGTATATGTTGGTAAGTCATGATCTTTTACTTAATTTTTATATTTATTTTATTCATGTCATCAGTGCAGTGTCACATCTGTCTGCGCAACGCACTTGTCAGATCTCTCTGCCGTGCCGTGGCTGCCTGAAGCTACACTTTCCCTGTCCATGTGACTGTAATTCCACTAACCACAAGAAAACAAAAAGGGGAAAAGAGCGAGACGAGTGTTACTTTGTGGCTGTAACAACGCTGTTGAGACAATGTAAGAGATCTATACAACGATCAGTATTTTATGTTTACTTAGGCTATAATATAAATCATCATAATAATAATAGGTCTAATTTTCAGGACAAACCGGAAAGGGGCGGGCGGGACAACCGCTCGTAATTCGGGACTGTCCCGGATTTTTCGGGACGTCGGGTCACCCCACCCTGCACATTGCTGCAGCTCCTCTTTTCACCCTGTGTTGAAGGCTTCGTTTTAGCTATGGAGTGATACATCTTGTCTCTAAATGATCTTTGTAGGGAGCTGCATATGCACAGTTCCTAGTTATGGATTACTAGCCAATCAGAAGCAGAGAAGGGCGGGTCAATGAGAAGCCGGTAAACAGCTTCGATTCAGCTGTACATGTTGCCGACCAGCTTGGCAACATGGACTGGAGCAAGAGTTTCAGAGTGGTGAGTTATTAATCTGTAACAAAAGTATCTTTCATCCATAAAGTTTTAACTGAGCTCTGTCTCTACATCACAGTAACAACTGTCCACTGACTGCTTGGAGGGTAGCTAGTGTTTGGAAGGGAGAGGAGAGGTGGGTGCTGCAGTTCACTGTTTTTACACCAGTGTTTTTGAGGGCGGGTCAGAAAAGCCGCTTGGCGAGCGTTATGAGGGGCATTTAGCTTTCATCCATGTGACGTCACAGGGATGAAAAGGAAGCGGCTGGACCACAAACAAGCTGTATTCAGGCAGTTCAGAGCAGAGTTTTCTTTGGGGTGTACTTGGGGCTTTTTCACTTTGCAAACCTGTTACATACACAAAAAAGGCATTTAACTCAATAAAGGAGAGGGAAAAAGCCAAAAAGCACAATACCACCTCTTTAACAATGGTTGGTGAATGAGGCCCATTGTTCAACCCAAATCCGTTATTTTTAAAAAAATAAATTAACTTAACCACATGAAATGTGATTTTTGCAAATTTGATTTTACAGATGGTAAGGATGCTCTGGCTGCTCAAATCGGATATCAGAGTGTCTTTTGTGTCACTCCTGATGGGACAAACATCGACGACATCAAATCCAGGGTGGCGGAAGTGCACCAGAGCGGCTGAGCAGAATCCTTGCTGTCACTGCATCTTTACAGCTGCTCCCTTGCTACTGCGCGACACCCACTGCTACAATTACTATTGTTTGTCCTTGTTGTAATTATTACTGTCACTATGTTTTTATTGATATTTATATTCCTACCATTACTATTATTTTACATCTCTATGTGGAACTTGCTTTGTATTACCTGCATACCTGCTTTGTGTTCTTTTTCCTCCTGCGTCTAGATGCCTAGTTTAAGAGTATAATTATCAACAGAAATCCCAATCAAACAATAAAGTCTAATTTTCTTAAATTAGACTGTGGTTAGAGGAAGTCTGGTATGTCTGAGTCTGTGATCAGGAATCTGCTTAACTGCATCATTTACATTACATTTTTAAAAATGTATATCTCTCTTTCTCCGTCCATCTCTGTATCTTCATCTGTCCATCTGTAGACACTCCCTCCTCTTCTCCTCTTCTCTTCATCTCCCTCTTTTTCCTCCGGTCAAGCCACTGGTTTGTTCTTGTTCCAGTTTGAAAAATATATGTGTGTGTGTGAGAGAGAGAGAGTTTGTTTTACACCCCCCGAGCACAGTGCAGCACTCTGTGTCAGTATGGCTGTGCATGCAAGCGTGTAAATGTGTGTGTTTGCATACTAGCAACATTAGCTATTCTATTTAACACATTCACATTGTAATGGAGCTGATCTCCCTCTCTGGTATCAGTCCTTAATGCCTTTTTCGTCTCCCCTTGATTTTTGAGCAAGGGTATAAAATGTTGCCCGCCTCAGTTTAAAAAAGCCATCATCATCAAACACACACACACACACACACAAAAAAAACATAATCCCATAAGCAATGTTTTTTCCCCCAGTCAAAGCAACATCTTTGAACGTTGTTATCAGGGTAATTCATCTATCTCGTCATCTTGGTTCCAGCTTTCTGCATAGTCTTCCCTTTACTGGGTTTTGTTGGAAGACAAATCAGTCTACAAGCACACAATGGCAAGTCTGTTTGAGTCTGCGCCAAAGCCGTTGACCAACTAATCAACCAACAAAGACAAGCATGACTAACAAGTTTTGTTTAATACCAAGTGGTAGAGTTTAAGAAAGTGAACGACCACGACTTCGAGGTGGCAGTAAATCCAAATATTAATCCTCATCAGCATAGTTTTTTCAGTGCATTTCTGTCCATCCTTCATCTCATACAACATACACACTTTTTTGGCAGTCCAATTCTTTCTTTTTTTTCTATGGCACACGACAACAGGAACATCTATTGACTTTCTGGAGGAGTGCCAACATGTTTCAGCACAGGGCTGTCATCTGTCATTTTCATAGCATGGATAAAACACTGTCTGTACTACCAAATGGCTGAGTCATCATCAATTGGGGACTGTACACCAAAAAAAATTATTTGCACATTTCAGCCCCCCTTCTGCCCTCAGTAGTTCTCAGTGTTTCTGCCTTTGTCAGTCACCTAATCTCCACTTTGCTGCACACATAGTTCCCTATTAAGCCAGCTGTATGCACTGCAAACACAGGATCCACGCTGGGTCTGCAGTTCTGCAGATGCACTAGATGTGCGCAGCTCCTTGTTGATGATTAGCTCACTGGTCCAATCCTTTCCATTTCTGCCACCTTCCAAAACACATAGATGGTCAGATAACAAACCAGAAGAACTTAAAAAGTAAGTAGAAACCTGCACTTGAGCTGCGCAGTGGCGACATGCAACGTTTTTATTAAGAAACGACACATTCTGCTTTCCCTGCTTTCTTCCTAAACAACAGGCTTTCTGTATCCTCGCTGTGAATTGGTCGATAGCAACCACAGTGTTGGAGACCAATCGCAACTCCCACATGGATAAAAGCTTGGCTTATGTGATTATCATTTTTATTTGAGGAGACCACGAGTGGGACGCTGCACAGAGCATGCTGGAGCCCCTTGGTCTCTGTGTGAATAGTAAATGGACTACTTGGAAAGCGCCTTTCTAGTTTTCAGACCACTCAAAGCGCTTCATGTCACATTCACATACATCCACTGGAGCAGAGGTGCCAACTGCTCATCAGAAACAGAAACTAATCATTCATTAATTACTTTGGGGTTCAGTAACTTACCCATGGACACTTCAACATGCAGACTGGAGGAGCTGGGGATCTAACTGCCAATCTTCCAATTAATAGGGGAACCGGTCTTCCTCCTTGTATGAAGACCCTCAGCCCTTTGCCTGCTGGCCTGTTCAAGTCTTGCTAAAAGGCTTTTTGTCCCACATCCCCTCCACTCCTAGTTTCTCCAGTTGGCTCATGCCTCTCAGCGTACTTACAAACCCGGAATCAGTTGCAACCTGGTGTTTTGAAAGTACAGCAGTGATTCTGGTGACCCACAATGGAGTCAGATACTCAGGAGTGCATGGCTGCCTGCCAAGTGCATTCCAAGCACAAGGTTTCTCTTCATGTTTCAGCCCCTTCCACACTGCAAAAACTGAGCTCTCAAAAACAAGGAAAAAAGCATTAAAATTGGGGGAAAATTACTTAAAATAAGCAAAATTATCTGCCAACAAAACGAGAATATTTCACTTGCTACTTAAGGCCAAAAAAACTTGAAACAAGTGAAATTGTCTGACATAAAAGCCGACTGGTAAGAAGAAATATCTTGTCAGACAAATAACGAGTATATTTTGCCTTCAATTAAGATAACTAATCTTACTAAGATTTTAGATTTTGCAGTGCATCAACCATGGTCCCACATCTCGCAGGACTTAATTCACATTGTTTCTCCAAATCTGATCATTGGATACCTCTGCCTAAGTTACCCTCACCCAGAGAAACAGCTAAATTTGTGCTTAGTGAAGTGTTTTAGTTACATGGCCTGTCTAATTTTCTTAGGTTTGAACAAAAAGGTTCATACAAAGCATGTACAAGGCAAAACCACTTAAAAATCAATGTCAGTCACTCAGTTATCATAGCTGTATCCATTGGGAAACATCTAACAGAATGCAGATACATTTTATAAGCAAACACCAACAAATGTATGTAGAGCAGAATAAGGCAGATCATTTGCCAAGAAAAGTCCCCTAAGTCAGCTGGTGCTGAGACTAACTGCCCCGTCTCTCACCAGCACAATACTTTCCAAACAGCGTTTCCTAAACTTATAGCCCAGGGGGCGTTTTGGCTGCGTGCGCACCCTCCTGCTGCAACAGTCCAGAGTTGACAGCAAAGTCCACAAGTCCGCATGTGTCTGCCGCGTCTGAGTCTATTTTTGACAGAAGCCGTGTCAAGCTGCACAGAGCAGATCAAACTGGGCAGAGGTTCAAACACAGAACGACATAGAGAATCTGGTCAATTTTCAAAATAAAACACCCTGTGCATACCCCCGATCATAAATCGACAAAAACACAGTTAAAACAGACAAAAAACCCCCATTTATCTACATTACCTACTTAATCATAGAAGAAGCACAAATATCACGCACTAATTACCAAATCAACAAAATCTAAACATGTCAGCAAAAGCAGGCAGGGAAAACGCTCTGATTCTGAAATGCTCCCTGTAGGACGTGCAGCTGTGCAGACAACCGAACAAAACCACCTTGCAGAGAGCCATTGCTGGTCAGCAGAGTAGAAACCATAGGTAGAAGCACAGAAAGAACAAAATAACAACAAGCCAACAATGTGCTCAGCTCCTGAAATGCGTCTGAGACGCTTCCAGTGGAAGTTAACGCTGTGCAGAGGATGGGACAAAACTGTGGCGCAGCAGTAGCTGGACTCAGTGGACTTTTTGGGTAAAATGTTATTTATATTTTGCTTCGAGGAGATGATGCACTTTAAGGACCAGTCTTATTTTGATGCAAAGATTTGTACATTAGCAGAAATGCAGCACATCATGGATGTGAAGAAAGTTGTGTTTATTTAAATTTGAAAGTTCAATAAAAATATATTGTCCCTAAAATCCATCCATCCATCCATCCATCCATCCATCCATCCATCCATCCATCCATCCATCCATCCATCCATCCATCCATCCATCCATCCATCCATCCATCCATCCATCCATCCATCCATCGTCAACCGCTTATCCTGCGTACAGGGTCGCGGGGGGGCTGGAGCCTATCCCAGCTGGCATAGGGCGAAAGGCGGGGTACACCCTGGACAGGTCGCCAGTCCATCGCAGGGCGTCCCTAAAATCAATGAATAATAATTGTGATCTCAATATAAATAATGGTTATTATCATTTTCGCCATAATCGTGCAGCCCTAAAAGAAACCTATTTGAAACACTGGAATGGAGTACCTAAAAGCCAAAGTAAATCAGCCCTAAAAAACAGATTATGAGTTGTCAGAATATCTCTCTACTGTCAGATATAGAAAGCAGAGACATCCTAACCAAGTACAGGCTCAGTGACCACAAACTGGCCAACGAAAAAGGAATTTAAAAAAATCATGGCATCCAAAGGAAAACAGAATATGTCGTCACTGTTTGACTGGTGGGGCTGAGACAGAGATGCATTTCCTCTTACAATGTAAAACATCGGATGAAATCAGGAACATTTACTTTAACAAGTTCAACTCTGAGATCTCAGATTTCCAGGAGCTAAATGTGCTTTCACCATTAAAACTACTCCTATGGGAAGGAGACAGGGCATATTGTGCTGCACATGAGTGACCAAGGCACACACAGCACATACATGCGTTCACACGCACACACTATGTGGGGTGGAAAGGGTCCCGATGGACAACAACGTTGTACATACACTCATGTGATTATATGTGTATGATTAGTACAACTCAGCCATGCCAACACGTGTGACTCCGAACACACTGTCATGTGTGAGTACGCATGTACGTCGTGTGTGCATCCTGTGACTGCAGATGCTCTGACTCTTAACCCAGGCTTCATCTCCTAAAGACAGACTTTCCACTGTGATATGGAGAAAATGTCTGCTAAAGGTTTGTGGCACTGAAGGTTCACAGGTTCTCTATTAACTAACTACAAAAGCCTGCTGTAAATCATAATGGAACTGCAGGATCTGTCTAAATGCTTCTATGAAATTATGAGTGATGGGTTTGAAGCACAATGATTGATTTGTTTTCAGTCATGTCTATTTTTCCAGGTAATCAATCATTGAAACTAACTTTGTTTAATACTAGCTGGTTACCATCTCCACTACCGCTCGTAATTACACATCCCAATGTTTTATTTAACATTAACTCCCTTCATCCCAAAAGAGTCACGCTTAGGAGTGTTTTTCTCTAATTAAACAATGTTGGATGAAGTGGCATTAAAAGAATGGATTTTTTATTAATAGGCTGTTTGTGGTTAACATTTTGAGATGGTAACTTTATGTAGTATCCTAGCCTATTCTGTAATCTGTTAATATTTCCTAAATACACTAATATAGTGGGGACAATCCACTAAATGCTTAATATATTATTCACATGTTAATTTGATTCACATGTGCTGATTTTTTTAAATGATAGTATTTGTTGCTTACTTACAAGAACTATTGAGAGGCTCTGATTTTTGGGGTTTAGCTACAGACCCTTCTCCACTGGACAGACTACAGGAGATACGAGAGGCATTGCCTGCTTTTATTTTTGTTGACCAACTTTTGTCTTGAAATGCAAAATTAGTATTTTTTGTATTGTTTGCTAGCTAGGATCCAGAAGAGGAGGTTTTTGTTGAGATATGGACTCTTATCTGAACTAAAATGAGGACTTATTTATTGGTGGTTGAACTGTGGGTTCTGTATTGAGCACTTATTCTATTGTCATCTGACGGTTTCTGGTGAAATGCCTTGTTGTTAGTGATTGTTATGTACTGAAAGACATGCAAACATGCATCTAATGTTTTTGTGTGAATATATACTGAACTTCGAATGACAACAGGATGTACTTGCGATGGATGTTGTGTTATGTTACTTACAAATTAAGTCACTACAAACTCACTCCTCTCCTGCTTGATGCCTCTCCTGTCCCCACCTGAACCTGCAGTTGTCTCCTGAGCCAGAGTCCTGGTCAGAGCTGCTGTAAATCATGTTGGTACTGTATTCCCTGTCGTCAGTCTCCATCGGCCTCGGAGCCTGTGTTTAGTCCTGGTCCGTGTATTATGGGAGGTCGCTTTCTTTTTTCTGTGACTACTCAACAAATGAAAAGTAGTTCAGCTGAGACACGTCTCATCGACTTATGGTTTAGTCGACTATTATGAGGCAGTCCTGCCTGACATAGTGGCAGGCAGTGAAAAAGAATTGAATTTGAAATTATCTCTCCAACAAACTGACGGGCCGCGATAATAAAGTTATGAGTGATGAACGACCAAGTAATGCTTCTCATGAAGGGCATAATATCTTCAGACGAGGAAGCCTCTATTGATTATGTCAACAGCTGCTTCATTATCATATAGCACTGAGATGCGTTTCCAGTGCTGACCACAGACAGGGATATACCTCATACATTGCAGAATATCTCATACATTGTGAAAACACATCATAGAAGAAAGTGATGCTGTTCCAGTGACCGAGCATCACAGGTCAGAGTGGCACCCTTCATCTATGAGATCTTGCAGATTTGACACTGAAGATGCCATGTGTTGTAAATGTGAGATCAAATGGCGCAATGGTGCGCAGGGTGAAGTTAAGATGGCCAAGAAGAGAGAGCAGCTGTTCTTTTGTGATATTGCTGGCAGTGCAGAAGGACCATGATCTCATGGATGCTTTTCTCGACTTAGGAAGGACACGTTCATGTCAGTGGAATCTAGTCTGATCCCAAGAAACTACAAGCATATGTATGGATCTATTGTTTTCCGTCTGGCAGAGGGATGTCGAGCGCCTGAAAACAATGTCCCAGTTTGGACAGGGACGGGCCTCAATTGTCATGCGGGGGATCTATGACAGCAAATCATCCAGCAGATGAAGAATGGAGGAGACTCTGACTCTGTTAACCAAAATCCAGCAGAGCGCCTCGGAAATTAAGTTGAATATGCATAGGCTGAGGGTGCAGACAAGTCGAAGATTAATCTTTTCTTCCCTGAATACTTTCTTGTGGCTAATCCTAATAGGCTAGCGCTGAACAATGTGAATGAAGAGGACTGAAATGGACCGATAACATAACCTTTGTTTACTTCTGCTTCTAGCAACTGACAAAACATTTCTGGCTCTTTAACTGACTGAAGATATTTTGCCACTTAAGTGACTATGGGGGAAGAGAGAACCCCACTTTTAAAATCTCTAAGAAAGGCCTATAAGAAGATGATCAGCGTGAGAAGAAAGTTCTGATTGAGAGTCGGCGTCTTTGCAGTTGCTGCGGAAGTGAAGTACTTGGGGAATTTAAAGATATTAGCGCTTCTCCAGGCTTTGCTGGAGATGATTTTATGATAAAGATGTTCTTCCTGCATCTAATATTGATAATGGAAGGAAAAATAGAAGCATAAATGTGTCATTTGGAGTCCGTCCATAGTTTTGTAAGATTGTTTGCATCGGTTGAAGTCACTGCTGCTCATATTTGTGGCAAAGATGGGAGGAGAATGGGGTTGTGTACACCTGTCATCACCCAGTCTTGATAGAGGAGCAGCAGAGAAGAAAGACGTGGCTCAAAGCAGATTCAGCTGCTTTCCACGCTCTCAAAGCTGTCGTGGTGGAAAAGAATCTCCTTTGAGACTTGATGCAGATGATAAGCTTCAAGCACGCTGGTATGCCTTTTGTGCATATTCAGATTTGTTTCATTCAAGTTCAACTGTGGTGTTCAACAGTTACTGAATAAAAAATAGCCACTGCTGTGAGGACTAGTAACACTGTTCTATTGTATGCACTGCACTAACACTGTTACACCCAGCAAGAAAAATACCACTTTATCTATTTGTAGTTGACGTAATATTTTCTGCCAACTTCATTATGGGGTAATTTGTCATCTGTAGATGTAGCATACACTATGGTTTTCAAACCGAAACAGGATTTCTGGAGGTGTACCACTGTTCCATGCTGAAGTATGCTTAGAAGAGGCTGCACTGCAATCATGAATCATAACGCCAACATTCGCAGACCACAGGCAACAACATGTACAGGTGAAAATGTGGTAATGTCGAATGATAGAGACAGCATAGTGCAAATTAAAATAATGCCACGTTATTTTTGTTTTGTGTATATAACTGGTCGAAGGAGAGGTCCTGCAGCTTGTTCTCCTGGGGAATCCCTGCTTAAACTTGGTGAAGCGACGAACGTTATGCAAATTGACGTATTTTCGTATATACGACTACATCGATGAATCGCTCCAGCCGGGACATTTTAAAACAGATTTCAAATAAAGATACAGAAACACAGGTGTGCTTCTTTTATTATTATCGTAAATGATGGAAACTTATAATGTTCAGCATCAATTTCTAAAATTGTACAGTTAGAAAAACAAACATAGCATAGCATAGGTACACAGAGTTAAAGAATGTCTTATGCCTCCTTGTACCAAGTGTAACTCAGTGAGGGCAGCTGCAGTTGCTTCCACAATGACTGTAAAGATTAAAAATGGCAAGCAAACTAATGTTCTGCTACTATTGTGAACAATGGAAAAGGTTCAAATGACTGTTGAACAATTCAATGATTGAAGAGTCACATTTTAGGATAGGTGTATATTCACAAATACAGAGGGACATCAAATTCAAAAGACTCCTCTACACTGTAGAAATCAGCTTAAAATTCAGTTATTGAACATTGTCATAAATCTATGTCCAAGAAAAATGGTCTCCATGGTGGTTAGTCTTTAATTTGTTGATGCTAAGTGATAACTTGTCTATACTTAGAACCACTCATGCAGAACGAGTTCACCATTTTGGATGTTTGCTGCAGCCTCAGTCAACCTTTTTCCTGTCCGGGCTGTGATTGGTCAGTTCAGGAAAAGTGACATTGATGAGCAACTTTGTGCACACGCTTGGATAAAAAAAAGCACCTGATCTTCCCCCTGCTGCCTCTCCGCAGGTGAAGAGGGCTGAGAAGAGAAGCCTTCCAGCTGCCAGTGAGAAGTGTCAGTACACAAGAAGAAGTCCCAGTACGCCAAAGAGTAAAATGTAAAGGCACCGGTAATTATGTTGTTTTATATATGGCAACAAATTTCCTCAGAAAAAAACAAATATATGGACAGTCTAGGCCAGACTAGTTGTCTAATCTAGTTTGAACAGTTGGCGTAAATCCTCATCTGCCTCTTGTCAAACCCCTACCCCCTAATTCGTCTATCGGCCCTCTGCATCCTTCCCTCTCTCTCCAACTTTACATCCCTCTGTGCCTATTTTGAAGCCAGCTCACAGGGAATGCGCCAGTAACAACATCTGGGGCTGACACAAACACATTCACATTCAGACACACAGGCACACACTGAATGCAACATGGCAACGGCTGTATCCTCCAAAAACTAGGCCATTACAGGGTGGAAACAGAGTCAATGATAGCTGAACTACAGGTTGTAAATTATGTTCTATTGTTTCTTCACGCACCCCGCCACTAAAATATAAAGAAAATAAAAAATCTGCATTTCTTTTGCATTAATTTGAATGAAAAAACGTGGACCTTCTCAGCACTCCAGGATGCTTTCCACTGAAGCAATAGTGAGCTGAGATGGTGAAAACAACATTTGTGTGGATTTGTGGTGAGATTAATGTCTGATCAGAAGTGTTTTCAGTGAGATTTCCACCTCCTTGTCGCATCCAAATGGTTACGGTCCGTCAGATGGTCTGAAGGAGATACTGCCATATCAGAAGAGCAATAATGCAAGCTAATGCACAGCGGAGTAAAGTTCTGATAAACTTCTAAAAAAGAAAAGTGAATTCTCATCAAATGATAATGGAATTATTGAATATTATGATTTTTTTCTCGACATGTCAGTGAACGCAGATATGTGGGCTCAATTATAAATGTGCAGAGAGTTTTGAAGATGAGCAGAAAACTTGCTGAATCACAGGAGGTATCAAAGTCCACTGGTTTACAAATTAATTAAAATTAATTAAGATATAATTTTATGTGAACAGCAGGCCTGCTAATATTTTACACATGATATATCCTCATGTTTATCATAATGTGTATAACACAGTTTCATATGCACAGCTTGATGGCGATAGCTGTAGCTTAAAATGTGGTTATCTTGCATAAACCCATAGCGTTTGTGTGTGTTTGAGTGTGTAAGTGTATTCATATCATTTCATGGATTAAAGGTCCATGATGACATTAGTAAAGAATCTATCAACTGCTGTTAACTGCTATCTCCAACACATTCTCACTCACATATGGACACATGGTCAAGTCCTGTTGCTGTCTTGACACTTCCACTTAGCGACACAGTTAACGCACTGGGGAACGGCCTATAGTGTCAGTTTTGAAGGCTAAACGTAGGATGTTTTACAGATGTTTTACAACGTTGAATGTTTTTATTTAAATTATGTAGGTTACCTAAGTTGCGTAAGTAGCACAAGCAACGTTACTTAACTTCCATAAGTTAAGTGACGTAACGTTGTTATTTTAACGTAAACCTAACCATGTAGTTTGTTGCCTAAACCTAACCAAATTGTGATGTTTCACAACATTAACTAGTACTTTTATTTTGAAAGTCTAACTTGGACTTTGCAAATTTACTGTTGCTAACCAGGGCGTTGAAAAGCGACGCCAAGGGGTCTTGACCAAGAGTCTATGTGACAAGTTGGTAGTGAGAATGTGTTAAATGAACTGACCCAGGCCTGAGAGGCACCACTCGAACTCCAGGTCATTTACTCAAAGGGTGAAATTGCTATGGCCTAGTAACTAAATATGTGCATTACGACATTAAGACTTGTAAAATGTGTGAAAATATCTACTGTATGTGTGTGTGGGTGTGCCTGCATGGACACACATGTAGCCTATGAATACATATCAGAGAGCGAGAAGCTTCCCACATCCTGTATGAAAGATATGATTCATTTCCACCTGCGTTTCCGTCAGCTTTGTGGTTACGCTTTCTAATATGATAAATTTCACACGTGAAAGGGTGAAGTAGAAGAATAACAAAATGAACTTTTAGGTTATTTTTCTGAAAGAGAAGACATTTTCCTGTAACGTCTGTAGCTTGGTTTTTGTCATTTGTTTGAGTTATACCATGACCTAGATGGAAACTCAGTTCTAATTGGCTGCAGGGGTGTTGATTAATTAGTTATTAGCGCTCAAGATCAAGGAGCATGTGGCCTTGTGGCAGGTCTTTCCTGTCAGAGTTAACAGTCCTAATGTGAAAGATATCACATTCACATCTCAATAATACAAAGTAGGCCACATATAGCTTTGTTTTTTGATGATGCCAGTTTCTTCATGTGACATGTTACTTTTTTTCACATGTGAACTGCATGCTATTGTAACATGGTACATGTTACAATAGCATGTACCATGGTATTGTAACATGGTACATGTTACAATAGCATGTACCATGGTATTGTAACATGGTACATGTTAAAATAGCATGTCGCATGTTAAAATGTGTGAATATGTGGAATTCACATATGAATGATGATATGCAGTGTTTTGTTTCCACATGTGGAAAAAATATGAATTCATGTAATTCACATGAAACCCTGTAATACCCAGTAATGATTTTTTTTAAAAAGTACAGTATAAGTTCTTTACAAGATCCTAAATTGTTCCCCCCTTATTCCATAACTTCACATCCTTTTCCCCAGCACCTATGTATATGCATTGGCACACACGGTGCGGGCAAACCATTAGTACAAAATATTACACCGTAACCCCGGAGTGGTAACACGGTACGTTGCAGGTTCTAATCTAAAGCGTTACGGAAATCCTAATCTGTAAAGTAACTAACTATATCGTTTAGATAAATAAACTAGAGTCAAAAGTACAATACTCCCTCTGAAATGCAGTTGAGTAGAAGTATAAAGTAGTAAGTACCTCTAAGTACAGTACCTGAGTAAATGTTCTTATTAACTTTCTGTAACTGGTTTCATCCTTAAGAAGCCACTGGCATTTTGCTAAATTCTACATCGCCTTTGCATTCCACTAATGGAGCATGTTTTCCACACATCTGCTATTTGCACCTGTTGATCCTATACTGTTAATTGCTGGGTCATCATTGCATCCTTCAATCCCCAGATCCTCCAGTCTGCACGTGTCCTTGTCACAATCCTCCCAATTTCTCCTAATGGCTGTGCCATCGGTGTACGAGTGTGTCAAGTTCTATTCTGATGTGAGGTTAGCACGTTGCATGTAGCCTCCGCCTTAGAGGGTGAATGGGGTAAATGTGACATGTCAGAAGGTGTCTCTCATATTCTTTGCTCTCTGTAAGTGTTGTCATGGTTATTGACTGCTGACCTTGTCAAGTAGCACCACGCATCACATGTGGTCTATTGTGACACCATGACATGCACATGGTCTGTAATGAACCCGTGACATGCACATAGTCCATAGTGATCCTATTATATGACACACATTGTCTATAGTGACACCATGACATGCACATTGTATAGTGGCCCCATATTATAGTTACCCTATGACACCAACATGGTCCATGGTGATCCCAAGCATCTAATTGCCAAAGACTCACTCACAGACTCACATTACTCATCTTTGCACTGAATATTGTTCACTCTAAATGAAGTCTCTCCTGACTTAAATATACATCCAGTGTCTGCATTTTATTACCTCAGAGGCGCTGTATGATTTCCAGTTTCAGCATTAAACATCCGCATACACAAGCAATAGGCAGTTCTCTCAAATAATGACAAAATGGCTGAAATGAAAAGTATTCAGACATCATTTTCATCTATACACAAACCCATCAGACACATTCCCTCTCTTACAGTAGAAACATACAAGAAATGAATGCTTCACACACACTGCTGCTTGCTGAAATACAAAAACATGTATTTTTATACGGTAAATGCTCATATATACACACCCACATCCAAAATTCTTTATCCACACAAATAAACATATACATGCACACACACGCACGCACAGACAAGCATGCCTATACACCACGGGGATCTGTTCTCTGCAGGAGCGAGGATGTAAATAGGATAGAATTAGCAGAGCAGGCATAAGAGGTGAAGAGAGGGAGGCGAGGAGAACAGAAGAGCTGCTGATGGAGGGGAGGAGACAGGGGAGGAATCACAGAAAATGGAGGGGGACTGTTACATCAACCCCCCGATGTTTTATCTGGATCTCAGAGCTGTCACTCATTCTATCATACAGTCTTGCCACCACTTTTCCTTCTGCGACAGAAAGGCTTTATTTTACCACATATAAACTCAGTCAACCAACATGCTGTTTTGTACATGCAATTTGTCAATTTATATGTATAAATATGCACATGATAAAGACATTTAATTAAATACTATTCTTATAGTATGAAACTATACACTAAATGAGCACCTAGCAGCCAATAAATGCAACCTCTGACAAACTTGTTTTTGTTGACAGTGAGGTTTCAAAGAGTCTTACTTCAATTTTGAGGCAGTTGTTTTTGTGCCGTTATGTTGGACTCCATTACAATGCAAGGTGTGTCTAATATTTTGCTTTTCCCTACAGTATGGTGGGCCTAAATGGACTGTACTTGGATAGCACCTTTCTAGTCTTCTGACCACTCAAAGAGCTTTTTAAACTACGTCATATTCACACACTGATGGCAGCAAAGGTGCCAACTGCTCATCAGAAAAGAAACATTTACACTTGCACACGGATCGCACAGCCATCGGGAGCTGATCACTATCTTGAACAAGGACACCTTGACATGCAAACTGGAGGAGGCGAGGGATCGAACCGCCAGTCTAGTATTTTGTGGGCAGCCCGCTCTATCTCCTGACAGTAGTTGTATATGGGCTGGAAAGAAAATCACAAACGTCTTTCACAATCACGCAGTCGATTACAAAGAAGAATGAGTTAACCAAAACAAAAGCCCTGAACAAAAGCTTTACATCTTCAGTCAGTAAGTGGCTTTTGACAGATGTACACTGAATGGTTTCTAAACTACATTTCCCACATTTCACTTGTTCTCCCTCTTATGTCTCTCACTACTTTCCTTTAAGGTCTGTGGATATTTCTCACACACACACACACACACACACACACACACTGAGGGATCCTCACATGTTAATCTGCGCAGTTTTGATATTTGCACCATGCATTTACACACATAATTCCATATATGTTTATATGTTTTAGTCAATTTATACACTTTGGACTAACGTCTATCACATTCTTCTCTCTTTTGCAGTCTTGGTACTTTTATATTCCAGTTAAAACATGAAAAGATGAGAGATGGGAAAATAATGTAAAAAGGGAAGAGCGGGGTGTAGAGGGGGCAGCGGTGGTTTATTCGGGCTTTTTAATCTCTGAAAACCTAATTCTGCATGTCTTCTCTCACTCTGTGTTCATTATCTCCTCCTTCACCACCTCCTGTCTCCCAATGCCCCTTTTCTTCTCATCTTCATTTTTGCCCCAAAGGAAAATCTGCTGCTCTTTCTGTTTGGATTTCCAAAAAAACAACATGCCCTTCCACCATTTAGACTTGGTCATGAAGAAGAAAACCCTATTGTGACTCATCTTTTCAACGTGATCCTGATATTGATCATGTACATGTCAAATTATCACTTGCCTGCGGACACAATAGCACTTTATCATTCAATTATTAGTCATAAAAGTAGAAAAACATCAATGCCAAAATAAAGAGTATTCATGGACTAACTGCAGCCCTTTTTAAATGTTTTACCGTAATTTAAAAGGATGCCACAACACCGCGTGCACATACTTGCGCTGCAAGTATTAGTTGGTTGTGAAAATTTCCACGTTATGCTTCAGTGTTCATTATTATTTTATTATTTTCTTTTGCCTTGTGTTGTTTGACATATTCAGAAACTTCTGGACTCATAAAATCCTAAATTATACGCATATTTGATGCATTTAAGTGGTTGATAAAATTACAATTAACCTACAGTCTTTTAACTGTAAATGTTCAAAGCCTTAATTAAAAACTGTGTCTGTTTACAAAATTGACTGAGCCTTTCACTCACCATTGAAGTTCCAGAGGGGCTGAAGCCCCCCACCTCCGGTACTGTCGTTACTCATGTTGCATGGCGGAGCACCAACAACTGCCAACCTGAGACCTCTCTTCCTTTTCTCTCCGCTTTCTCTCTTGTCCACTTTCCTTCCTCCAAGTTTCCCACCAGCGTGCGCACCACAATTCCTTCTGTAGTCCTATATTTCTAAATCCCTTTATTTCTTTGTTTTCTCCTCCCCTGCTCTGCTGCTACACCGGCGGATTCAGAGTTTACTCTGTGCTGTTGATCCCTCGCTTCTGTTATTTCTCTTTCGTGTTTGATATTAACACATTTTTATGTGGCAGTTTTCCTCTCTGGGGGGTAGCTGTACACACCAGCCGGTTTGTCATAAGAATATATAATAAAAACACATAACAAATCAGCAGCAACCAATCACTAATACTTCATGATTACTCCTCGATTTCCCCGAAAATAAAACCGCTCAGCATCCATGGTTTCACGCGCACCAGAAAGCGTTTCTGATGTTGAGCGAGAGAGAGAGAGAGAAAGAGAGAGAGAGGCATGTGATGTCATTTTCCTCAGCCAATCCATGATGACTGAAGCACTGTTTTGTGTATTTAACGTGTCTTTCTTCACAGTGCGGTAATCTAAATGTATAGTTACTAATCATCACTAACATCAATAAGCTCAGAAGCAAGAACATTTCCCGTTGTCAGACACAGTAAAATGGCAGGCAAAATAAAATAAACTCTGTACATAACTATTTTTATAATTTCTGTTATGTCTACTTCAACTTCAGTAGCAATAAATTATTTGTATGCTGAACCTGCACTGCACTTCTCCCTTTAACCCTTACCCAAAATAAATGGTCCACGGAGCATCACAGTAGCCCAGTGTCATCACAATTTCCTGCCTCAGGCCTCACAGACAATAACACGGAAGGAAAGGTAAAAAAAATAAAAAAAAATAAAAATTGGAGGGGGTTTACAGGAGGAGGAGAGCAGAGGAAGAAGAGAGGAGACTGCTGCTGCTGATGGCATAACTCTAACTAACAACCCTCATCCCTCCCCCCAAAAAGATTTAGCTTCTATCTGCGCTTTATGAGTGGATTAGCCATTCAGTCACTCAGGTACCCTCACATAGCCTACAGAGTTAGCTTTTCCATTAGCTGTCTTTATTACACCTTCACTTCCTGCGCGGGGGTGAAAAGAGGAGCACACCTCCCCCCGCCTGTCCTCACAACTTTCTACAGACTCAGGCAGCTGTAACACCTCCGACCAGAAAGTCCTCCAGAGAGTAGTGAGGACGGCGGAGAAAATCATCAGAACCTCCACCCCGACTCTACAGGATCTATGCCGGACTCGCTGCCTTAGCTGAACTCACCCCACCCATGGTCTGTTTAACCTACTGCCCTCTGGCAAATGCTAACGCAGTACTGCCAGACTCACTAAAAGCTTTTTCCCACAGACCATCAAACTACTCAGTTCCTTTTCATAGTAAAACATGCCGGTCTGTTAATACCAATTTATTTATTTATTTATTTTTTTACATGTGCACACTGAGCTTGGAGAAACACAGTTTTGTTCCACTGTACACTCCTTGTTATGTGGTTCGAACGACAATAAAGTTCTCTCTGACTTTTGAGGTGACAGTTGGCGTGGTTGTGAATATGCACGGCTAGTGTGTTTCAATTTTTGAGAGTGATCTCTTTGGAGCTCTTAAACTATTAGATTGCTGTCTCACAGTTTGTGTATCAGCAAGTGTAACGGCTCAAAAAAATGTCTTTGTGGGAATGGAGGATATGACCCGTGTTTTAAGCAGACTTAGAAAAAACCTGGCAAAACAGTCTAAGGCAGCAAGATTGGTGTACGTTCTTGGTTTAGAAATTATTTGGTTAGGGAAAGACAAAGGAGTAGAGAAAGACAAGGAGATAACAGAGATAAAGAGATTGAAACCACCAAGAGCAGGAGAAAGAAAAAGGAAAGGAAATGATATGAATGAGAAAGCCCTGGAGTGGACCCACCAGGAGAAAATGTCCCACATTTAATAGGAGACAATTACCTCAATGAGGTTGCAGGCTCAGACAGATTTTGATCTAAATGTGTTAGAGAAAATTGCAAATGAAAATAGTACAGCTGTGGCACAAGACAGATGCAAAAAATATATTACTAAAGCACTGTAGGATTACATTGTTGCGTGCATTGTAAGGTTGCCTTGCCGTGTCTATTTGAATGAGTGTTCTGTTATGGCACAATGAGTTGCTGTGCTTTTCTTGATTGCTATTTGTTCTGTGGTTATTGACACTGTGTCAGCTACTTTGTGTTGATTTGTTACCGTAGGCTGGCTAAAGCTATTTCAGTTGTTTGATACTCAGAAACAACAGATTTGAGATGAGGGCAGGCTGTGAGGCACTTCGGCTGCTGTCCGTGGTGCTGATCAAGTATGTGCTCTTTGGGCTGGTGTCAGCCCATATAGAGCTTATGGGAAGAGTGTTGGAGGGCGCATTTAAGGTGCTCAAGTTTGGCATGTGCCATACCTTCTCCACCCAGTGTTTATGGGATGGTGGCACCGCTAAAATGATTTTAAGTCATTGCTGGTACCTACTTGGCCTGTAAAAGTTTTACTCTCACTGTCACCAGTGTCATGACAAGCCTTGCTACCACAGATTGTTTCAGTTGGTGCCAGCTTTCTCGCCATGTAGTGATTTCAAGTTAAGATCTTTAGTTCGCTCACTAGTCAGAGTCAAATTCAGTCTGTAGTAAAACTGTCCCCCTGCATAGTGCCCCAGGGGTGATGTTGAATGCGATCTGATCAATTGCTTTAATTCTGTTCACTCTGTTCATTCATCGTTTTTATTTCGCCAGTATGATAGGGAATAATTTGTCCACCTTGCATAAGCTTTTTTAAAGTTTCCCACAGAGTGCTGTAGCTTATCTCCTGGGGTTCACTGTAAGAAGAAAAAGGTTAATTTGGGTATTTATGAACTTGATAAAATCCTTTTCTGCCAGAAGCCTTAGATTAAAAGTACAATGCCTCCCAGTGAACACAGCCAGACTGGGACCGAACACAGACTCTTGCAGTTTCAAGCTGCTTCAAAGATGAAAAGAACAAAAACATAAGAAGAATCAATGCAAGGCACAACAATAATCAAAACTAAAGTATGCAGGGATTACTGATACAGTGATCCTGTTCTGTGTTCTTGTTCTGTCTTATGTATGTGTGTATATGTAATGCATGCATTCAGATTTCTGTTGTCACTTCCATCGTTGTGTGTTGTTTCATGCTTTACTTCCTGTTTCACTTGATATTCTCTCTCTTTGTTTTTCAATGAGCTTTATTTCCTCTTTCTCCTGATTACCTGATGTGGTTCACCTGTTCGCTCCCTCCCTGCTCGATTGCCCCTGTAGTTAATGTGCTCAATCCTGTGTAGTCTTGGTCTTCAGCGTTTTGTCGCGTGTTATCGTCTGCTCTGTGTGGGTTATTATTTGTTTTGGTTGGGTTTATGTTGCCTCCTTTAGAGTGCTACATGTGTTTTGGTGTATCGCCTGCCACAACTGCCTGTCAGCCCAGGACTTTGTTTAAACTGTGTATAAATAAATATTACATTTACTGGATCCACTCCATCAAGAAGAGACATCCTATTTATTTCTAAAGTTAGAATGACACTAACAAATATATAATAATAAAAACACGACAAATTTAGTATTAAACATGATCACTAAACCTCCTCATTCGGCTCACTGGGCCTTTGTTGTCAGCGTGGCCGAGCGTTGTATGTCTGAACAGGCAAAGGCTTCTGAGGCTGAAGGACGTCTTTTATCTGCAAAAGATACAATCAACAATCTGCAGACAAATGTTAACTTGGATGGCAAAATAAAGTTATTTGAGTGTAGAAGCAGTCGCAACAAATTGAGATTAACAGGCACACTAGATGAGGAAAAGTGGAAAAACTGTTGTGAATTCATTGAAAATTGCAACTCAATTCACTGCAGATCTTTTATTGTGAAGTTTCTCCCGTACAGGGATTTAAAAAAAATGGTCCTGAGGGCAGCAAGATTGAAAGGCCAGAAATGTTCAGTGTTATCAGATTCTACCAAGACTTGTTGGCTGAAGTCTACAAGTGACAATGGGGTTTGGGGCTTTGACACCATGTAGCAAGAACTGCGAGATATCCAGCTTGACCTTTCATGACCCACAGAGAGGCCACTTATACCTTTGACTCGCCAGCAGCAGTCAACAACTACACAGCTGGAATAGACTAGACATGTTTCTTTTTCCTCTCTTTCTGATAAACGGAGCTCTTCTCAGTCATTGCTAATATCCTTGTAATCAAAGTCGTTTTGAGACAAGTCTTTCTGTTGGGGGGGGGGGGGGGTTAACCGCTTGATGTGGCCATGGAGGCAGTAGTACTCAAACCATCAATGTATAATGTCCAGCGTGGCACCCACACTTTAATCCTCAACTGTAGAAAAATAGAGACAACAGATATTATTATTATTATTATTATTACTATAAATTATATATATTATAGATATTATTTTTTATTTATAACAAAGTTAATTACAATAATTCTCCATTCCAAGAATTTATTATCACATTCAGATTTATTGGCCAAGCAGGTGTACCTATACAAGGAATTTGTCTCAGGTTTGAAGTTCTGAATGGTCATACAGTTCCAAGAACAATTTACAGGCTGATAGATAGACACAGCAGAAACATCAAAGCTGAACAAAGATAAGTAAAAATACAGAAACACATGGACTGGAAATACATATCTAAATTTATATCTACATCTATATAGATATAGATAGATATAGATATACATGAAGGCCTGACAGTTAGCACAGTAGCTGACTGAACAATATGGCAATAAGTAACTGAAGACAGTAGATATACTGCAACTGATGAGCTTGATGAACTGGCAGGTGTGAGTAATCAGCAGGTACCAGGAGCCAGGAGAGACAGTGGATCAGTGTTGACAGACAGAAACACAGAGAGACATACAAGACACACTCAAAGCAGCAGGGAGATGGTTAAATTTGTCTCAATATTTGTGCGAACACATAAACAATCCATGTGTAAGTGGACTTTTGCCATGTTACCTTAGGCGACGTTAACTTTTGTCTTTCATAGTATGGCAACTTCAAAAGCAGCACAAGCCCACCGTGTTGTCAACAAGCACCTCATGCCTTTCATGCTATCTATCTTGACAACTGACAATCAGAAAAAAATCAGAATCAGAAATACTTTATTGATCCCCGAGGGGAAATTCTGTCACAGTTGAGCACATTGCACAAAAGGTAAAAGGAATATAAATAAAGAAAGTTGGTATACCAAGTATACAAATATCAGAGTAAAAATAAATAATTAAAGAAAATAATAAGGAGTGTGGATAAAAAAAATATTTACATAGCTAAAGGAATTGTTAAGGTCAACAGTAATGATTAATAAATAGTAGCAGCAGAATTGCAGAAGAGAGTATTGCACATTAAGTATTTAAGCAGGTATTATTGCACAAAAAACAGATAATAAAGTCCGGTTTAAAATTAAGTGTCCGTGTGAGACACTTATAGGGAGGAGTTTAATGGCCACAGGTAGGAATTACTTACTGCGGCTCTCTGTGGTGCATTTTGGGGAGTAAGTTTTGCACTGAAAGTGCTCCTGTGTTTGAGGAGCACGTAGACAACCTCCTTTATCTACAGATGTTTTGGCTCTGAGCCACCTGTCATCTGACATGAGACACAGAAAAGACAAAGGAGCGGGGCCAGCCCAGTAAGAGATGTGACGGGCCAGTCAAGAGTCATTTTAGAAAATGAACCAGTGGGCTGCTGCACCTGCCGTTGTTAGCGATAATTTCTTTTAATAAAAAAATGAATGTAAGGTGTGTGGACCCACTGGGAAAATGTCTGGTATGACATCTCTGGGGTGCTGCATTGGGGTCCTTAGAGTTTTCTTTCATAATACATTGATCTGAATTAATTTGATTTATTGGCAAGTTTGCTCTCCAGGTGCCAGTTTGGATGGGTATGGCTTGTGGTCAACCTATTCTCAGTCGTCACACAGGTTGTCACTTATAGCACACTTCAGTTTGTAACGCACTGGGGAGCCCCTTAGCACCACAGTTCAGCACTGTGAAGGAAGTCCCGTTGCATCATGTATGAACACTAAAAGCAGATGTAGGATATAAATAACAAAAATGCCAGAGTAAGGAGCTGGTTCGGGTGAACGGTTGGGCCAGAAACCAGACTTTTACCCTGAACAACAGTGTTCGTTTCCTGTGTGAAAAAAAAAAAAAAAATCATGTTACTTACTTGTCACATGACATCAAACGATGATATTTTCCTCTAACCAAGGACTTTTTGTCGCTAACTTGACTGCGGAGCCCTGCACATCAAAAAACAGGGGATGCCAAGGGGTCGCCTCCATGTGTGATGAGTCAGGAGTGAGAATGTGTTGTTGTGGTTGCGGTGCATTGAAATTTTTTATTGAACCTAATGATGCGATGATACGATCAAACCATTTGTCTGCGTTTTGCCTTTTAGCAGGCTCTGTTTTAGTTTTAAAATGTCAGATTTAACAGCTGCCTTATAAAATATAATATTAATATCGTAAGTGCTTATTTGCACCATCGCTAATAGGAACATATTTATTTTGGTCATTTGTTCATATGTCATTTATCAGATCTGGTGAATTCAAGGCCATGATAAATTTGAACATGTTTATTTGGTAATCGTGTGAGGGGGGGGTACGTATCCATTACAGTGATTTTTTTCTACTACAGTTAACTGTGTTGTAGCCTATATACATACAGTATGATAGTGTATATTATTCCATATTTTGGGAATGAAAGTCAATAAAACATTACCTAAGGCAGTTACACCACCATCTGGTGGTTGGACTCCACTACATATAACTACACTGGAAAAGCATGATTGTACTCTGTTTAACTATTGTGTTAGAAATCAAAACCCTGATTATTAGCATCATATTTCTTCTATTTTAACATAATGTATGACCAATGTGGATGTCTGCATTAAGACAAAAGCTTAGACAGAGTCTGACACCAGGTTTAAGAAAGCTCTTTTTCAGTGTCTTAGGCTTGAAAGTGAAATTAATTGCATCAGTTGTGTTTCAGACTTACACACAATAAAGCTCACCAGCCTCCCTGACAAAGAGGGGGTAGAGGGCTGATGGATCGAGCACACTGCTTTATTAGTGTGCAATTTTAGAAATGACTTGAAATGGCACATAAGCACATGAGTAATGTAAGTGCTCACACGCACACACAAACACGAGTACACACCGAGACTCTCTCCACTGTAGTGGGTTGTGTAAGAAGATAATGGCTGAGCCAAAATCAGCCCACTTCAATCCATAATGACACATGCAGTGTGTGCTTGTGTGTGTGTCAGAGGTGAGGTTAGTAGAGCATAGAATTTCTTATGTAAGGTTGTCGGCTCAAACACACACACACACAAATACACATTATTACTCTCACAAAACAAATCAACACTTCAGCGTTAGAGAGATACATAAACTGATCAGCCATAACTTTATGACCACTGACAGGTGAAGTGAATCACACTGATTATCTCATTTCCATAGCACCTGTCAGTGGGTGGGATATTTTAGGCAGCAAGTGAACATTTTGTCTTCAAAGTTGGTGTGGTAGAAGCAGGAAAAATGGGCAAGTGTAAGGATTTGAGCGACTTTGACAAGGGCCAAATTGTGATGGCTAGACGACTGGGTCTGAACATCTCCAAAGCGGTCCTCAGGGGTCAGTACCTATCAAAAGTGGTCCTCTTGGGGAGTGAAGTCTGGTTCTGATAGAAAGGTGTTGGAACACACAGGATATCGCAAATTGTTGCATAGGAGGCCTTGGTCCTACCATTCATGTGGATTTTACTTTGACACATAACACCTAAGCATTGTTGCAGACCATGTGCAGCCTTTCATGGAAGCGGTTTTCCTGATTGCAGTGGCCTGTTTCAGCAGGATAATGCTCCCTACCATGAAGTAAAAACGGTTCAGGAATGATTTGAGGAACACAATGAGTTCAAAGTGTTAACTTGGCCTCCAAATTCCCCAGATCTTAATCAAATCGAGCACCTATGTGGGAAGTGCTGGACAAACAAGTCCAATCCATGGAGCCCCCACCTCACAACTCACAGGATCTGCTGCTAACGTCTTGGTGCCAGACACCACATAATATACAATAATGCAATATCGGCGCAGGACAACACCATAGTGGAAGACCCATTTAGTAAGTTACAGTAACGCCGCTTAGTACGGTCTAACTGTTAAACTGAAGAGTGGCAACAATCACATTTATACTATTCAGTCTGGCTCACTAACCTGCACTAAATCAAATATTTTAGCTATGCTGACATTGCTAAGCCTCTCTGGTGAAGACACATCACTGATGTATCATGTTGGCAAAATACAGCGAATATAACGTTAGCATGGATTAGTTCAATGTCAAACTGAAAAAAATACTACTGTAACGTTGCAGTTACCTCTGCCGTCTCTTGTTATGTCTTTGTTTTGGCCAATGCTGAATGCTTGCAAGCATGCGCAAGAACACATGCGTTGAAACGTAGTGTTTGCAATCTGAAACCTTGCGGAGGCCACTAGCCAAAGCTGGAATCATATTTCAGCCCATCGTTTGGTTCCACTGACGTAAGGGTCTGTTTTACTTCTACAGGTCATGTGCTGAAGTGGTGATGTAGTAAAAGTATAACTGGTCGGGAAAAACACTTTTTAAATCTTATTTTGGGGTAAAGTTGTCAAACTTTCTCAGAGATTTTTATCACACTTTATCACACAAGAGGAAGTGCAGTTCTCCCCATTCATTTAGATAGGAGCCTGGTCTTGTTAGTCCGAAATAGCTGTGTAGCATGACTTGCCTTTGATATCCTTGACTCTGCTCAAATGTTTTTATCCTCAGGAGACAAAATTTGGGGTTTCTACATGGAGGCGTAAGCAACTGCTTTTAAATCAGTTGCTTCAGAGTTAAACACAGCATGCATCTCTTTTTTTTATGAATGAATGAATGCCTTTATTGTCATGGCATGTAAGTACAATGAAATTATAGAGCCACTCTAATAGGTGCATCATAAAGCACATACAATGTATAAAACACATCACACAATCTTACAATGTCATCAGCCATAAGTGGCAAGGCCGTAGGACGTTGCTTGTGACTTTGGTTCCCTTTGTGGATTACTGAGACCAGAAAAAGACACGGCAGTCCATGCACAAAGACACGCTGCATTGTTGTCTCACTTTCAGTGCGTGGTCCAGGACTTCTGTTGAATTAAGAGGAAATGAAACGTCAGACTCAACAGACAATTAGACTCGGAAGGCACTGGAACCCTAACAACCTTGCAGGTGTTCTGTTTGGATATTGCTTGAAAATGCTTAATTCAAGTTTTAAAATGAGGGTGATATTGTCATGTTGCTTACAATATAATTTAATTAAATTATGGTACTCCAGGCCTTGTCTGATCTCACACTGCTTTAATAAGGTCAAAGGATTCGGTTGGTCTTCAAAGCCAAACAATTCATTAACAATGTACATCTGTGGATTGTTTGGCACTTTCATTGTAGACTGAATTATCAGAAATGTATGCTTACTCTGTGCTTTTGTTTTGCAAACAACTACTTTTGGCAACTCTTTGGTCCACTTGTCAATATTGGTCCACCGAAGTTACCGAACCCTTTGCATTTTATATGATCTATGATCATTTACTTGCATCATTTTTATTTTACAAAAGAAGGGAAATACTTACATGATGTACCTCCTTTTTACAACTGGTCAAGCTGTATTCAGGTATTTTTACAGAATATTTAGTTGTAAGTAAAGAGTTCCAGTAGACCAGCAAACATGTCTTCCTGAGCCCCAAATACATTCCATGAGTTTCCTTCAAACCTTTTGATTGTTTTCAGCCACAGTAACTTTCTCTGTGACCACTCCTGGTTTTAAAAAGGTCATAAGCCTGAAGCAAGGTCAAAATCCATGGGACAAGTTGCATTTGTTTGTATGTCTGTCTTGCCTGGTCTCCTTTTTGCGAATGCACTGTGTACAGGAGATTGTCAACAGTGCACATGATTGTCATTGATACTGTTTGCTGTCCTATGTTTCCCTTTCCTCCCCGATGAGGACCGCATCCCGAGCTGGGTGTTGTTCCACCTTTTTCATCTCTCGATGTCTTGGCCTTTTTTTTCTGAGCAGCTGCTTATTTTTCTTACGCAAGTACTGCAACCTTTTTCACTGGAAGAGGGGAGCTGAAGTACTTTGATTTTCTCTTTATAGTTGTACATTGCTTCCTCCATGTCTCTTGTGATAAAGGAAGTGTCTCTGGGTCCTCAGATTTCTTTCTTCTTCGTCTGTTTGTTTTTGTTTAGAGGCACCCTGTTTTGTCACAAGTTGTATTCCTTTTAGTCTACCATCTACAAACTCATACTACAACCGGTCTTCTGTGCATTTTTGATGTTAAGACCTGTCCAAAAAGAAACAGTACCAGCATAATCCAGAATTATGTCAAACTGTCTCACAATGATGAGAATTTGGCTGTCCTGCTCCCTTTGTGTCATCCTTTTTCCCGGCTGCCGTGTTTGTGTGTCTCAAGGCCTTTTCAGACAGGGAGCGAAGTTCCACTTGTGTACTTGCTTGGATCCGCGGTGTCTCACTGTGCTCTTTCCAAAAGCATTGTTGCTAACTCCGGTAGCAACTTTTTTGGTTGGACCTAGGCTAAATGGAGTTGTTACACTACCATTTCCCAAAATCCTAGTTCAAACTATGGACATAAATAAATTGGTAATTTACATAGACAAACCATTATTCTGATGAATGTTCTGTCCATAAGGTCTAGTTCCAACTACAGCTCTTGACCTGTGGTTAGTAGCTTTGTTCCTGATGACGACGTCATAGATAGCGGAAAATGCAGTTGGAAGTGGTTGCAATGTGAGTAAGCAAAGAATGCAGCTGAATAAATATAATGTGAAGTTTTTTAAAAATGTAGTTGTAAAAGTACTTAGGACTACGTAGCCTAGTGTAGACTATCAAACAGCAGGTGATTCCTCACAGATTACCCACCTCTTCTTGTTAAAAATGTGTGTCTCACATTGGTTTCACCTACAGCATTAATAACACAGATGGATATTGTTAGATATTCCGAGCTGCCTTAGAATTTCATGAAACTATTACAACTCCATTTTTAAACACATTAGTTTGTAACGCACGTCAACCCTGCGTCATGATGATAACGCCATTTCAACAAATCACTACCACATCAGAGATTATAAGCCCCATCCACGCGAGTATATCCCGCCCTCGCTGTTAAAGAGCAGAGTGGCTCACACTGTACTGTAGTTCATTCAAAACTTATTAACTCTGGAGCACATAAACTGAACACATCTTGAAACACTGTAATTCAAACTATGTTGGGTGAAACCACTGTAGTACCAACGAGGTACGACAGTTTTGGGAAATGGGCGTACTTCAGATGTTGGTTAGTTTAAAGATGCATCGTACCATGATAGTTCAATGCTACTTTTTGTCATTGTGTGAACTGTGGGTTGTAACCATGTCAACGGTGCCTGTGACTACTGACTCCCTCCCTCCCGGTATAACTGTATTATTTTTATAGTTTATAGAAAATGTTTAAATCTTGACTGACACAAAGATGTGTTTATATTTGTGCTGTTTACTTTATGGACATCAGTACGTGAGCATTGTGATCAAAAGTTTTTTTTGGTAGGCTATAGGAGTGCTTTTTGAACTTTCCCATTATAGGTCTAATATCTGTTCAAGTTAAGTGAAAGTCTGACATTTTTGCTAACTTTGATGTGATTGATGCTTGAATATAAAGATAATCATAAGCAAACAATATCATATTCTTTTTCTACCTATGTGCTATTTTTTTTCTGTCTGGCTTTCTACATTTATATGTGTTGTGATTGGTGTTGGCAATTTCTCTGGAGTTTTAGGGGAGACACCCATAGACAGTACGTTACTGGACGAAGCCACCCCGCTGATTTGAATGGACGTCAGTGAAGCCAGTTTTGGACCAATGAAATACTACTACAGGGCTACTTCCTGTTGGCACCAGCGTCTGTTTATCAGTGTTTATCTGACACCCATAGTCATGCTGAAAACTTTGTTCAGATAGGCTACTTTAATGGTTAGTAACCAAACCAACCCCTCTCTCTCTCTGTCTTCTGATCAGTTTTTCGCCCTCAACTGGCAACTTTATTGATTGATTTTATTATTTAGTCATTAGAGACACAGTCCGTGATCAATATGTCAACAAAATGGGTGCTCACCTTAAGAGACTGATGACACATGAGTGATTGATTGACAAGTCTTGAACACATAACAAGATAAAGAAATAAAACGTCTACTATTAAATATTTGGAGTGGTTTTACATTATTATTCTTAGCAAAATATACTTATTTATATTGAAAGAGCAATTGTAAAGTCCAGGGCTCTGATTTCTGTCAAATATTATTATTTGTTTTTTGACTATTGGTATCTAAATATTTCTGAGGCGCTGTCCATCAGCTGGAGGACCACAGTTCCTCCCAAAGCTCCATAACACTGAGCTCCCTCCTGTCTGCCATAAAGTTTCCACACCTGGAAATTGTGACGCATAAGTTGTAAATTTTTTTTGATTCTTCAGTTTGTAAACAGTTATTAGTGATTAGACGTTATTATAGTGCATCCGAGAATTACTGTGACCTGAGACGAAATGCGATTTAAGTACATTTACTAAAGTACAGTTTTGAGTCACCTGCATAACGGGGCGGCTGTGGCTCAGGAGGCAGGTTGGCCATTAATTGGAAGGTCGGCAGTTCAATCCCCGGCTCCGCCAGGCTGCATGTCGAAGTGTCCTTGGGCAAGACACTGAACCCTGAATTGCCCCTTGCGGCTGTTCTGCCAGTGTGTGAATATGTGTGTGACTGTTTCTGTTTGAGCACTTAGGCTCTGTGTGTGAATAGTGAATGCAGATATAGTGTAAAAGCGCTTTGCGTGGTCAAAAAGACACTATACAAATACAGAGGATTTTGCATATACAAGCCGTCTCGGGTTACGTATGTAACCCTGGTTCCCCGAGAAGGGGAACGAGACACTGCGTCGGTTACGACACTATGGGAACGCCTTTAGGCGTAGCAGGTCTGAATGTGAATGAAATCACTCCAATCCTATTGGCTTGTAGCTAGAACGGTAGGGTGTGACGGATAACGGAGGAGTATAAGGCACACCTGTACACACTCATCATTAGCTTAATCTATGAAGCAGAGCTACAGGCGGGGAGAGGTGCGGCGGACCGGCGCAGTGTCTCGTTCCCCTTCTCGGGGAACCAGGGTTACATACGTAACCGAGGCGTTCCTCCGAGGGAACTTCGAACTGCGTCGGTTCACGACACTATGGGAACGAGATACCCACTAAACCGTGCGAAAGACCCCGCCTGCCCCAGTGTGCAAGAAAAGCGGCACGACTAGGAAGAAGCGCCACGAGTGCCAGGTGCCGAAGGAAGATCAAGACTGTAGAACCGGATGAGCGTGTGCGGAGTGGCCCAGCCAGCCGCGTCACACACATCCTGCAAAGACGCCCAGAAAGGAGAGCTCGAGAGGCAGCCATGCCTCTGGTAGAAACGAGCCCTCACGGCCATAGGTAAAGGCAAACAGCGCACCTGATAGGCCAGGGAAATCGTCTGAACGATCCAGTTGCTAATAGTCTGTTTGGATGCAGGGAGCCCAGTCTTGGGGGACCCAAAGCATACTAGCAACTGGTCAGTCTTCCTCCAGCGGGAGGACCTCTGAGTGTAAATGCTCTGGGCCCTCACAGGACAGAGCAGATGAAGTCTCCCGTCCTCCTCCGTCACATGAGGTGGAGGGTGAGAGGCCTGCAGCACTGAGGACCCTGCCACACAAGAAGGCACTTAGGGATGTATCCTGGACAGGGGTGCAGGATAGCCCTAATATTCCCCGGGGCAAACTCCAGGCTTTGTGGATTGACAGAAAGCGCTTGGAAATCCCCCACTCTCCTCAGAGAAGTGATAGCCAGGAGAAAAGCCATCTTGAGAGTCAAGTGCTTAGCCTCAGCTAACTCCATGGATTCGAAGGGGGCCTCAGCCAACACCCCAAGAACCACCGCCAGGTCCCAAGTGGGAACCTTGGACCGAGTTGCAGGTCTCATCCTCCTTGCACCGCGGAGGAAACGTACAACCAAAGGAAGTTTCCCCAACGATCCCTCCCTCAGAGGGGCGTGGAAGGCAGAGATAGCCGCCACGTACACCTTGAGGGTGGATGGGGAAAGGCGGCAGAGAGCCGGTCTTGGAGAAACTCAAGTGACCTGAATCACTGGGCAGGTAACTGGATCCACCGACTGCTCTCCACACCAAGTAGAAAACATTCCACTTAGGTCATACATCCTCCGGCGTAGGCGGAGCCCTGGAGCTGAGGAGGGTCTCGACCGCTCCGGCTGTCAGACCCGCCTCTAGGTACTGTGCCCCTCAGGGGCCAGACCCAGAGCCGCCACACGGCGGGGCAGGAGTGAAGAACCCGGCCCTGCGCCTGAGACAGCAGGTCTCTCCTCAGAGGAACCTGCCATGGCGGGCCGTCAGGAGCGACATGATGTCTGAGAGCCACACTCGGGTCGGCCAGAACGGAGCTACTAGCAGTAGGCTGACATTGTCCTGGCGGACCCGCTTCAGGACCCCTGGGAGCAGAGCGACTGGGGGAAACGCGTACAGACGCAGCCTCGGCCACGTGTGTGCCATGGCGTCCAGCCCCAAGGGGGCTGGAGGAACGAGAGAACCATAGGGGACAGTGTGTAGTCTCTTGAGACGCAAACAAGTCCACGTCTATGGGACCGAACTCTCCGCACAAGAGCTCCACCACCTCGGGGCGAAGTCTCTATTCCCCGGGCCTCAGCCCCTGTCTCGACAGCAGGTCTGCTCCCTGATTCTGCGTCCCGGGGAGATACATCGCCTTGAGCGACAGTAATCTCTGCTGGGGCCACAGGAGGATCTGACGCGCCAGTCTGTACAGAGGGCGCGAGCGCAGACCGCCCTGATGATACAGATAGGCCACCACCGCTGTGTTGACTCGCAACGAACCAGGACGCGGTGGCCTTGGAAATCGGGCAGGAAACTCCTTAGAGCCTGGAAACTCGCCAACATCTCGAGACAATAGATATGCTACTCGGACTGATGCACCTGCCAGGATCCCTTCTGCAAAGCGACCGTCCCTGACCGCGCCCCATCCCTGGGACCGGAACCAAGTTTCCTTCCACACTGATAGGGACCGAAGACACTCGCGTGTAACCCGAATCAGGCGGAAAGGATTTCCCCTCGGGAAAAACCCTTGGTCCGTAGCCACCACTGCAGGGGTCTCATGTGCAGCAGTCCAGATGGTATTACAGTGGAAGCAGCTGCTAGGAGACTCAGCACTCATAGAAAGTGTTTCACAGTGATGGCGTGGCCTAACTTCACCCCCTTAACCGCAGCCAATATGGTGTCGACATGTGCGGAGACAATTGTGCCCGCATCACTGTCGAATCCCAAACAACCCCAGGAACTTGAACCTCTGGGAGGCGCTAGCACACTCTTCTTTGCGTTGAGCCTCAGCCCTAAGCGCACTGCCAACTCCGAGACTGAGCTAGGATCAGCCAGTCGTCGATGTAGTTGAAAATCCGGATGCCCTGGAACCTCAGCGGGGCCATGCTGCATCCATACACTTGGTGAATGTGCGAGGGAAAGTGCCAGGCGAATGGAAGCACCTGATACTGGTAAGCCACACCCCGGCGAACCTCAGGAACTTCCTGTGAGAAAGGCGGATGGAGACGTGGAAATAGGTGTCCTGTAGATCTAACGTGGCGAACCAATCCTCGGATTGGATGTGCGTCCACGATGGCGGAGATGGTGAGCATCTTGAACCTGAATCTCCTCAGAGACCGGTTAGCACCGCGAGATCCCAAAATAGGGCGCAGTCCTCCGTCTTTCTTGGGGACTAAGAAGTACCGGCTGTAAACCCCGGCGTTTCTGTCTGGGGGGGAACGTGTTCTACGGCCCCTTTACCTCAGCAGAGAAACAACTTCTTGTCCCAACACCGGACCTTGCTCCGGGCGGACCACAGTCCAAACCACCCCGTTAATATCTTCAACCTTGGAGGGCGGGTTTTGAACCGCAGTCGGTACCCTTGTATGGCGGTGTGCAGGACCCACGGAGAATGTTAGTCAGGCTCCGCCAAGCCTCTGCAAACTCTGCCAACGGAACCATCCCCTCAGGGCTGGTGGTCGGTGTCTCGTGTGATCCTCTGATGGGCCCCTGAAGCGTAAAAAACGGCGTCTCTGCCTGGGGGGGCACAGTCCACGGCCCCTATCGCCAGCAGAGTAAGGACTTCCTGTCCCCACACCAGACCTTGCTCCGGGCGGACCACAGTCCAAACCACCCCGGTGAATTTTGGAGGGCGGGTTTAAACTGTAGTCACTACCCATTTATGGCAGTGCGCAGGGCTTGCGGAGAAAAGATTGCCCGGCTCCGCCAAACCTTCTGCAAGTCTGCCAACGGAACCAGTCCCTCGGGGCTGGTGGTCGGTGTCTCGTGTGACCCTCTGGTGGGCCCCTGAAGCATGAAGGCAGGGGGGAGCCACCGAGGATCCACGGTGAGTGAGTCCGGATGCCGCCTGACTGCAGACCCTCGGGGCAGGCAGTACGGCGCGGACTCGATGGTGGCTGGTGCGTTCCGAACTTAAACACGGCTGGATGACGTCACCTGTTACCACGGCGGAGGGGACCTCGGTCGGCCTCCGGGGGGGGTGGGAGGAGGGTCTTCCTCAGAGGAACCCCCCTCTGAACCATCTCCTGTAGTAGGTCAGCTGGTAGGCTTGAAAACACCGCCATGGTGTGCAAGCTTGCACCTGCGACACGGCTAGGAGGGTAACGCCGGCTTCTCCAGGAAGAACGCAAGTCAGGGGAGAGATAGCTCGCAAGCACATCCTCCACCTGAGGCATCCTCCCATAACCACGGTCCCTCACCACATTACGTAGTTCAGTGATAGAGGTGTGGAAGCCGTGTAGAGAAGGGTCTGCCCCCTGATTTACTAGTTCATCAGGTAAATCAGGAAAGAATGGCAGACTGGCGTGGAGGTGGAGCGTGGTGCTTAAGACAACTTTTCTCATAAGCTACCACTAGCCACGGCTCTAGTCACCACCTCAGCAGCTCGTCATAGTCGGGCGCCGCCTCTCTGATGACGTCGCCCCGACACCCGGAAGTCATCGCACTATGCTGAGCATGCTCAACTCCTCGGAGTCGGATTGCCGCAGCGTCTCCGGATTCCAAACCACGGCGGGAGAAACCGAAGCGGGCTCCGAACGAGGAAAAGAAGCGTCGGAGCCAGCGGGTGAAGGTCGGGAAAAGCCTCAGCCGTCCCGAATCCTCCGACAGATCACGCTGTGAACCACGTAGTGAAGCGGCCGGGCCGCCTCAGCGACCGGGCTCGCCACGGGGAGAAACACATCCGGCCATCCTCGGTAAAAGAGTTATGCGGGACCTCAGTACCCGCATAAAAAAGGGGCTTCGCAAGACCACAGGCAGCCCCCTCGAGAGCTACCCGGGCGTGCTCCATCCCCAGACACACATCTCTACCTCTGGTTGCCGGACATGCTGGTAGACTTCTTCTCAGGTAAGACACACTGCTTGTAGGACTGGAGCTTCTTCAAACAACATACAGACGCCTGCTGAATAGAAAAAAGCTAATGATGAGTGTGTACAGGTGTGCCTTATACTCCTCCGGTTATCCGTCACACCCTACCGTTCTAGCTACAAGCCAATAGGATTGGAGTGATTTCATTCACATTCAGACCTGCTACGCCTAAAGGCGTTCCCATAGTGTCGTAACCGACGCAGTTCGAGTTCCCTCGAAGGGGAACTGTTATTATGTGAAACAACGTTTCATGACACATTATAATTCTACCGCACTACATTTCAGTTTAAGGTATTGTACAAAAAAGTGTGAAAACTGTGACCAAGAAGAGTGTGATTAAAATGCTACAGCTGAGAGGCGAAAGAGGAAGCAGGGTAAATGTAGTGTTGCATGCAAAGTTATCAATATAACTTCCAGAAACAACAAGACATCTGCTTCTCCCAGTTAAGATCTTCTCATTCAAAACTATTCTTCTGTTACAGCCGTATTGTTATGCTATGTTATCAAGACAAATACACACCCTCACTGTCCTTCGCACTATATCCAGCTAAGTAAAAAAGTGAACACAAACACATGAAAAGGAGCTAAATATGTACATTCACACTTTGCTGTAGGTCCACATCGGTCTAAAGTTCAAACAATTTCTTTGCAATCAAGGGTGTTAGTTTCGTGTTTCCATTGGAGGAAATGCATATTTATCCTTCCCCTGAATACTTTGAGTATTAAACATTGCATTTCCTGCATTCTGGTGAATTTTTCTGCACTAATTTCTGCCCATTTTGCATCCGTTTAAAGTTGAAATGTCTGAAGGGAAACAGAAAATTCAGGAGGCACGTGACAATTCAAAATATATAAATATAATGACAAATAATGCAGCAAGGCTCTTAGGCATTCTGAATTTCTTTCAAATATGTTTTCTCCTGCAGATCAATTTCCACATTTAATATCATCCCTGATGAGTCAACACACAAGTAGACTTAGGCTTTCCTCCTCTTTTGTGTCTTCTCTTTGGGGAAGTAAACTCTTTAAATGTGCATGTGGTCAACACATTTACATTTTCTGACATTTCGAGAATAAAGTTGTAAAAAAATAATTTTTAAATATACTTGTCCTATACTCTGTATACGCTGTGCATTAGCCTACTGCTGATAATGGTAGTGTCCACTTCAGACTGTCTGACAGACACAGAACCTGTTTGGGAATCTACTGAATGAGTGAAGTGCACTGCTCGTTCTCGTAGGTGGAAAACCAAACCTAAATGAAAATTCTTATGATCAGGCATCTCACCACAAATCCACAACTTCTCCACCTCTGATAAAGTGCAGCTCACAGCTGCATTAGTGGGAAGCATCATGGAGCAGTGAGACATTCCCAAACACAGCAAAGGTGTCTCTAATCGAGGGGGATTAGGGACGCAGAACAAACTTTTTACAAGACTAAATAACTAAAGACTGCCAGGAAATACTAAAACGTGCACATAGAATGACTTGAAGCAACCTATTCTACTATGACTTAATTTTCAGGGTTCTTCTAACTGTGGCCTTAATATTCCGTCATCGTTGACAGACTACAATTCAACCTTTTAGTTTGTTATTCTCTAATTTGCAGCTGAATTTTAAATACATTGACTAGACACTGACATACAACATTGGTTATATTTTTTTATCAAAATTATTGCTAGGGACAATTCAGTAGTCATGTTGGTAGTCCCCTTCTCTCTCTCTCTCTCTCTCTCTCTCTCTCTCTCTCTCTCTCTCTGTCTCTCTCTGTCTCCATCATCTCCTGATATTATTTAGCCCTCCCTTGGCAACTGTGTTGATTAAAGGCGCAAAAGGCCTAAACAGGTTTTCAGACTGGGAGGCATCATGAGTCTGAAAGTTTTATTTATTTCAATTCTCTGCAGTCGTTAAATGTACAGTCCATTAACAAAATGTCACCAAAAAGCGAGCTCACCTAAATTG
This sequence comes from Lepomis macrochirus, assembly GCA_024633595.2. NCBI lineage: Eukaryota > Metazoa > Chordata > Actinopteri > Centrarchiformes > Centrarchidae > Lepomis > Lepomis macrochirus. The sequence goes on from JALXJV020000025.1 coordinate 14,542,144, forward strand.
ATAAATGATACATACAGTTTTGAGCAACATAATAACAGAATGCAACTATATTAAAACTATATTTGTGAAGCGATCAAATTATTAAAAACAAACTATTATTACAGAAGGAATCAAACACTGATCAGATATGTGAAAATGCCCATAACAGTTTTACAGTTTAGATTTCTATATACAACTTTTAAATAATGCTTTGAATACAAAATCACTATCGAAAATATGCATACCTACAAAGTCAAGTACCGATACAAAAGTAAAAACAATAAATCTCCAAAACATGAACTTTTCCCTCCTAATAAAAAATTCCCTGTTTCTAGTTTTGTGACAACACTTTTTACCTGATTTACCTGAAGAAGTGGGAGAATGTTCTCAACCCACACAGAAATACTTAATCATTCAATTTATCAAAAATCAAAATTAGTGAGCAGTCAAAGTGTCAGATGGTGCGCTTGTGATCATAGACCTAGGGTTACAATTAATAACCTCTCTTCTATCAGAGCTTTCACAATGAAACAAAAGGAAAATACACTCACAACTTCTTTTTTTTTTTTTTTTGGGGTATTCATAGTGAGCTACTAAAAAGTGAATTTGAGAGGAGTAAAAATGAGTTTAGAGTGTTTCCACTCTAAACCCTGTTTTCACATCCAGAAAGACACTTAGCCAATCACAGCAGATGAGAGGCAGCACTAAGGTGTTTGTTTCAGGAAGTTAAACCTCAGACGCAGGACTCATTTCAACCATCACAAAAGAATTCTCTTGATATCTCATCGTCCGAGAGCCTTTAGGGCCTCTAAAGCCTTCAGAGTCTTTAAAGCCTTCAGAGCCTTCAGCTGTCTGGTATTTCTTTTTCTTCCAAACAAAATAGATGTAGATCCCAATTAGTAAAAGAATCACCACAGTTGCTCGCACAGCAAATATGAGCAGGGAGCGATCTGTTCGGGTAAAGAGACACAAACATTTGATGTCAATTTATTGCTGTGACAAGACAGTTACTTTTCACCAGTGCCATGATTTATCTCCCACAGGTGAGATGTGAGTGGAGTATAGACACAATGACGTGAATCTTCTTACCCTCAGTGTTCATGGTAGAGCTTGCTATCAGCTCAATACACAGGGATTTACTGGAAACATGCACTGTCTGTGATATGTGAATGCCATTGAGTAGGGTGCAGTCAGTGTTTATGAAGCCTTTGGGGAAACAAACACATTGGCTGTGCAGTTAATCGTCAGTGTCATAATTCTCAAGTAACATAATTTTGTCATGTTCTTACTCACCACAAGTCGGTATCATACTGATGGCATCCCTGACTGAGCAGACCAGCTGTCCTGAGACGTTTTGTTTCAGAGCGATGCTGGTGCTCTCATTGTTTCCAGAGAGGAGCTGAGCGTCTGTCAGTGTCTGTCCATCCAGAGTCCAGCTGTACTGAGGACTGTTCGCTCCCTCAGAGGAGCAGGACACCCTCATCCCTCCGTGGGACAGACACTCGGAGTTCAGAAGGACAAAGGTCACAGGAACTGTAGGAAACACACTCAGATGACTTTTGATATAAAGATAATCTTCTTATTCTAGACAGTTTCTAATACAGAACAGGCATAGATACAGATATGCAGAACATGAGATATGTAGTTTTGCAATAGAATATAACACATTTCTCTCAATATCACTAAATTCCCCTGTTGCACAATTTTTTATTTATTTGTTTGGCCTGCATTTTATTTCTTTGCTATTGTAAGCTATGTTTAATTCATATGTTAATTTTTGTGAAGTTGGACTGAAAAGACTGAGTTGTATTCCTGGAGGCCTAATTTTCCAAGAGCACTTTTTGATCCTTGATATAGCATAAGCTATGTCCACGCAATGCATGGCCATAAAAGGATAAAAACAAAAAGAAAAAGAGATGTGTGCGTCTTATTGTGTCTTTAAGCTATAGGTTACAATTGGCTCTAGCTCCATTGTGTTTCATATAAATAGGACTTAATATATTAACAGTATTTCTATCATAATTAATGAGACGTTGATCCTTTGATTCCTTTTGTGATTCTGACAGTGACTGTTACTAAATATATTGCACAAAGAGCCCTCACTGCACCTATTACATTACGTTCTTACTAGTTCTTTATTGTCGATCAGACTTTGATTAGATACACTTTTTAAAAGGAGTGTGTGTGTGTGTGTGTGGTTCATCTTCTGGCTGTTGTGTGTTCAACTGAACTCCAGTTATATAGTATATTTCACTTTTCAGTGCAGTGTTACACTGGTGTGATTTTATTCATCTGTTGTAATGTGAAGAAACATACGTCACTCTTAATGTTTTTCAAAAGTTAATTTTATGTTAATATTACTCAAGTGATTGGTGGGACTATTTGTTAAATCGTGAAAGGTGAAATAGTTAAATACAGCAATTTCTGTATGATTTGCATATCACTAGCAAAATACTTTTGCATATACAGGTCAATACAGGTCACTCTTTCCCTCAATCTCCAATTGACTCCCTCAAAAAAATGAAAAAATTGAAATAACACCTTTCTCATGCCAGCACTGCTTTACAAACATTAATTAGAGTAAACCGAATGATCACTCAATGCAAAATATACTTATTTGGAACAGTGGGAGATAGAGACAAAAACCCACAACAAACTAGATTGTTTTCTGTCCCTAAACAGAAATTATGAAATGGCTGATTATCTCTTTATTGTCAGAGATATCGAGCAGAGGTAGATCTCAGACTCAGTGACCGTTGGAATTGGAAAAGACAGACATGAAAAGTCAAAATAAGAGAGTGAGCACTGCAACAGGTAAGGAGGAGACAGAGACATTTTCTCCTGAAATGTGATAAATATAGAAACATAGGAGAACAATTGTTTGAAAAAAAATCTATTAAGACCAGATTTTAACAAACTTATAACAGTAAATAAAGAATAATCTTAGGAGAAGGACATATGGCAAACCCTGGTGCCAAGTAGGGCCTCCTTTCAGCCCTAATTCCAAAGACACTCCCCTAAAACACAGTGAGTGCAGTGGCTGCACAGGCAGAGTACATGCATGTAGACAGGCAGGTATAGGCCAGCCAATCATTTCATTCAGACTGAATAAGGAAAAATATACACCTCACTCAACACAAAATGTTTAAAATGGGACTGGTTGATACAGATATCTGTTCTCAATGCACCTTAGGTACAACAGATAATTATCTCCATGCCACTTGGACCTGCCAACCAGTTCACTCCTTTTTTGGACAGATGTAACTACCAAACTTTCCCAGATCCTGGGCTGCAGAATCCCACTGTCCCCATCATTATGCCTACTGGGAGATACTACACAAATTATCCTATCAAATACGTATAAAAAAACACCACTCGTTTCTCTAGCTGTTGCTAAGAAAGTAATTTTTCAAAACTGGAAATCCAAGAATTCTTGTCACATTACTCATTGGACTAATTTACTTACAGAATATATTTCACTAGAAAAAATAACCGCTTAAAAAAACAACCAATATATCAGCTTTTAATGAAACCTGGGATACTTTCTCAACTTTGTTTGACTCAAATCTATCGTAAGATTAAGGCCAAGTACATATCCAATAGAAACTCTGCTATAAACATGTATTTTCTCCAATTATTCTCAGACACAAAATTTTCTCTTATCATCTGTTTCTCTCTCTTCATTATTATTTGCACTTCCCTTTCTCTCTCTCTCTCTCTCTCTGTCTCTCTCTCTCTGTCTCTCTCTCTCTCTCTCTCTCTTATTTCACATTCATACTTTTATACCACTAGACTCTAGCCTTTTATTTGTTTTTTTTCATTGTTTGTTTTGTTCTGTTGTGGTTTTAGGTGTATATGCTATACATACAGATGATTTTTTTTCAATTATTTTCACCACTTATTACTGTCCCTGTGTAAAACAAATGGAATCAGAATTAACATATCAACAACACGTAATACTTACATGCACTTTTTGATTTCAGTCCCTGCAATACCACCTGCCCCTATTCTTTCACTTATGCATTCATAATTTTTTTATTTATTTATTTATATTTCACCAATTATTATTATGTTTTTTATCATTTTATTGTTATAGTTTTTCAAAATAAATCATTTTTTAATTATTTATTATAATTTTTCTTATTATTATCTTTTAAATTGTTAATAAAATTTTGTTATTTTATTATTATTATTATTTTATTTATTTGCTGTTCAATTTGTGCCTGACCTTCTAAAGCCCCCTTGTTCGCTACTCCCACCCTCACTCTCCAACCATTTGAATAATAATAAAAAAAACTGACTAAATAAAAGTTCAGCACAGGAACAGATCCACTCCAACTGAGTCTGGGGGTTGCTCCAGGTGCAGGACGAACAGCGGGTGATGCCCTTCAGCAGCCAGCTCCCTCCCTGCCTGGAGGCAACTGAAGTGGGCTAATAACCCCCACAAACAAATTTAAGGGGAGGGTGGATGGCGGGGTCAGAGGAGAAAGGGAAGGAGGAAGACGTTTTATTCCTTTTAATTATTATTATTATCTTTTTTTCTCTCTTCTTTCTCTCTCTTCTTCATTACTTTATTTTACTACTTTTATTTTAAAAAATACTTAAAATTACTAATACTTTTTCTTTTTTTGTTTGTATTTTATTTCTTATTTTCGTTTTTGTTTAGTTTTTATTTATTTATTTTTTAAAACTTCCGCTCATTTTCTACCTCTTGAACAAACATGCACACACATTCATACACAAACTGCCTTTGAACATCTTTAATATCCAGCACGCTGTTATGCCCAACCTTGGACTGTTGTCACTTGTTTATGTTTTTGTGTATTTTCACTAAATACTGTTTTGTCTGTTATGTATTTCACCTGTTATGTGTTGTGTCATTAAAGGAAAAAAAAAAGGAAAAATATCTTACCGGTGATTTTTACCCCTCTGCTTCTGAGGTTTTCAAACACAGTGAAGAGACTGAAATCGTATTTAGTCCCACTTGTGAGATTTGAGATTGTGTGAGTTATGTGTTCCTCTCCCTCTGATGCAGTGACGTATATCTTGTGTCCATTGGACTCAATGACATAGTTGAGGATGTCAGTCACTTTCTTCCACTGCAGAGTTATACTGGTCTCATTTTTTCCTACTGGTTTGAACTCTTCTGGGTTAGAAGGACCTGGAATGTAAAAGACACAAAGAGAAAACTGTAAGAAAATGTGATTTTTTTTAAATGACAGAATATTCCCAATAAAATGTTGCCGTTTGTGCAGTTTTTCCAAACAAATACTAAGTTTCATTTACTTCCATTATTGTATCTGCAACACTCCAAAATATTAAGTGACCAACACCCCTCTGTTACTGAGACACTTTACATTAGATATTGTTACAGAGCTCTGCTGTGGCTCTTGTAGCCTATGTCAGTGTAAAAACGTCTTACCAGTGACTGCAGTGATGTGTACTCCACTGCTTCTGACATTTTCAAACACAGTGAAGAGACTGAAATCATATTTAGTCCCACTTGAGAGTTCCAGGATTGTGTGTGTCACATGTTCTTGTCCCTCTGATGCAGCAACGTTTATCATCCTTCCATTGAATTCAAGTGTATAGTTGTACATGTCAGTCACTTTCTTCCAGTGCAGAGTTATGCTGGTCTCAGTTTGTCCAACTGATCTGAACTCTTCAGTGTTATGAGGAGCTGGAATATAAAGACACAGAATTAAGGAAGTGCCACAAAATTTGATTTAAAATGTTGCGTTTTGCGTAGTTTCTTTTAAACAATGAGTTGCATTCAGTTCCGTTTTTTTAGGAGCTAGGATGTAAAAGACATGGAGAAGAAACTAACAAAATTTGACTTTTTTGAATGACAGGATAGTCCTACTAAAATGTTATGTTCAGTTTTTCCAAACAAATAAATGAGTTGCATTCAATTCCATTGTTGTATCTGCAACAGTAAAAAAATATTAAGTGAGCATCACCCCTCTGTTACTGAGACACTTTAAATTAGATATTGTTACAGAGCTCTTCCGTGGCTCTTGTAGCCTGTGTCAGAGTAAAAACATCTTACCAGTGACTGCAGAGATGTTTACTCCACTGATTCTGACATTTTCAAACACAGTGAAGAGACTGAAATCATATTTAGTCCCACTTGTGAGTTCCAGGATTGTGTGAGTCACATGTTCTTGTCCCGCTGATGCAGTGACGTTTATCTCGCTTCCATTTAACAAAATGATATAGTTAATTCTGCCATTCACTGTCTTCCACTGCAGAGTTATGCTGGTCTCATTTTGTCCAACTGATCTGAACTCTTCTGTGTTATTAGGACCTGGAATATAAAGACACACAATTAAGTGTCACAAAATTTGATTTAAAATGTTGTGTATTGCGTACTTTCTTTTAAACAATTAGTAAGTTGCATTCAGTTCCATTTGTAAGGAGCTAGGATGTAAAAGACATGGAGAAGAAACTAACAAAATTTAATTTTTTTTGAGAGAGACACTTTAAATTAGATATTGTTACAGAGCTCTGCCGTGTCACAAGTTCTTGTCCCTCTGATGCAGCAATGTTTATCTCCCTTCCATCGAATTCAAGTGTATAGTTGAGAGTGTCAGTCACAGCAGGGTTATACAGGTCTCATTTTGGTCAACTGACACCGTTTTATTAGAGAGTGTTGAGTTGAGTGTGATACTTTCACCACAATAAAAATCATTCATGACTACCGTAATATAATACAAGAAAACCCAGACTTTTCACCAACCAAAATTAAGGCTTTGCTGCTCCCACTTACATGGTTCTTCTGTAACATAGATTATTGGTGATGTTCTCCAGGCGTCAGTGAAACCCTAAAAACAGAATAAGAATCATTGCGGCCCAGAGAGAATCCTAAATATTATCTAAATCTATTTCTCACTGTACAAAATTGCTGGAAGTGTCCATCTGACTATGTAATCTACACCATTGGGCCTATAATACCATCTCTGAGTATCCCCAAGCAATTTAATTTCTGCTACTATCTTGTATCTTTATTATTGTGTATCTGTCAGTGGCAGCGGGAGGTTAAAAAAACACTCCTGTTTAGAGGCTTCTATTCTACTTTTAGACAACAATTTTTTATAGTTACATAGCTTACATCCCAAACATGTTGACCAAACAATTTGACAGAAATGTAGGATTGTGTTGTGCAGGAACCTTGAGGAAACATCAGAGATCTTCAAATGCAAATTATGTCCCAGTTTTAGCATTTTGCACTTCTACCTCTGAATCTTCAAGTGCAACACCTAAAATATGCTAAAAGACCTGACAATAAGACTAATTCAGACACTACTGTCCAACCATTGTGTTTTTTTCAAATACAGATATTTGTGTGTACAAATGTCTTTCAAAGGCTTCAGTTACATTGCCTTGTCTGAAACACAAAGTAAATAAAGATATAAAAGACATGGCTCCCTTTATATTTTAAATTAAGTTATTTCCTCACATTTTTTCTCTGAGGAAGTGCCAACAGATTACTGCTGCAGAGAAATAATGAATTCATATTTCACCATCTGAAAAAGCCCATCATTCTTATATCGTGCAAATCTTTTTGTGTTCTTACATACTGATATTCCAGGCAATGTTAACTTTTGTTATGATGCATACATCCACTGAGTTTTGACTTTTTGTTGAGGGTAACTATCTGATCATAGTGGAAGGTAAAAGAAAAACTTACCCAAAGAAGGCTCAGGAAGACACACAGCAGCAAGTGGTCTGAGGTGATTTTGAAAGATAAATCCTTCATCATTGTTCATTGAGCGACACCAACACTATGAGCTTTTTCAAGTTTCTATTTTCAGTACTGCCACAGGTGTGCTGGCAAACAATGTCCTTGTGCCACAGCTGATGCAGTCTACATGAACTTTATTCCAATAGTGTAAACTTTTAATACTTAACCATGTCCTTCTTCTGTAACTGCTGCCCCCCTCTTATTTATGAGAAAGTAAATAGCTTCCCCTTTTTTTCTTCCTCTTTTGATGTGTGAACACTCTGATAAACAATCTTTAGCTACATATTTGGACACAGTGCACACGTATTTGGAACCTTATATGGTAAATTCATATCATTCATAACATGGAGCACAGCAAGCTGACAGGCGGGGTTAGTGACTTTAGTCTCATTCATGTTCTCAGTATGCAGTATGAGAGTCTTACCATAGAAAGGCTACAAAGTCTTTAGCTTTACATGTCGAAATTCATCTCATAACTTTTTTGGAGAAAACCGGTGGTTTTATGTAAAATAAAACATTGAGCTCCCCCATATAGTCAAAATAACATGATACTCGTTTTATAACAGCTGCAAAGATTCAAGGGAGAGACTGGCAGTCGAATCTGGCTAATTCTATTGAAGCATCGAATGTTCGACTATTTGAGGTCACCTCTAATTCATTCATTAAATTTCATTGATTATTTATTATTTTTAATTATTAGTTTTTTTATGTGTGCAACCTTATTAATTGTGCGGCTGCCACAATGTGCCTTGGCCAGGACACTCTTGAAAAAAATGTGACTGCTGCTTGAATGTGAATGTGTTTCATTCAGTTAGATAGTGCTCAAGTTATAAGTAAAAAGGGGTCAAGTAGCAGAACATGGTTTTTCCACTCTGTTTTAATGAATATGCTGCTCACAGTGAATGCATTCTTACATACACCCCACATATAACATATAACTGTGGACTTTCTTCTAGTCCAGCTCCGTACAATTTTAAGCAGTGCATGAACTCAGTTTTTTGCAGCTGAACAGAGCAGACCTGTTTATGCGAGTGCTTCCTTGATATGTTGTCAGTATATCTACTCTACCCTGATAAGTATTTCTATTCTACTCTGTTACTCTCCTCATCTCTCGCCATGCTTTGTCTCGCCACATTTTGTGTCAGCTGGACCTGTTTATTCTACTGTGGTTAGCAAGCACTGTCTTGTAAGCTGTTTCTCTGGTAAACACACTGACCTCTGCTTCTGCTGTATCAGCACTGCCGCTGGCTAACAGCAGTCTAAAGCTCAAACAATTTCTCTGCAATCAAGTGTGTTAGTTTCGTTATTCCATTGGAGGAAATGCATATTTATCCTTCTGCAGAATACTTTGTGCATTAAACATTGTATTTCCTGCATTCTGGTGAATTTTCTGCACTAATTTCTGCCTTTTTTGCATCCGTTTAGGGTGGAAATGTCTGAAGGGAAACACAAAATTCAGGAGGCACATGACAATTCAAAATATATAAATATAATGACAAAACTCCAGGAAGGCATTCTGAATTTCTTTCAAATATGTTTTCTCCTGCAGATCAATTTCCTCATTTAATATCATCCCTGATGAATCAACACACAAGTAGACTTAGTCTTTCCTCCTCTGTTGTGTCTTCTCTTTGGGGAAGTAAACTCTTTAAATGTACATGTGGCACTTTTTCATGTCAACGATAAATGAATTAATTTCATTTATAAATTTCCAGACTTTAATAGATCATATGTTTCAGCAAGTTTTCTTCTCATGCTCAAATTTTGTCTACACATTTAAAGTTTATCCTACATATTTATTTCCTGACATTTTGAGAATAAAGTTGTAAAAAAAAAAAAAATTAAATATATTTTTCCTATACTCTCTATACGCTGTGCATTAGCCTACTGCTGATAATGGTAGTATCCACTTCAGACTGTCTGACAGACACAGAACCTGTTTGGGAATCTACTGAATGAGTCAAGTGCACTGCTCATTATCGGAGGTGGAAAACAAAAAGTAAATGAAAACACTTATGATCAGGCATCTCACCACAAATCCACACAAATGTTAACTTCTCCACCTCTGATAAAGTGCAGCTCACAGCTGCATTAGTGGGAAGCATCATGGAGCAGTGAGACATTCCCAAACACAGCAAAGGTGTCTCTAATCGAGGGGGATTAGGGACGCAGTACAAACTTTTTACAAGACTAAATAACTGTAGACTGCCAGGAAATACTAAAACGTGCACATAGAATGACTTGAAGCAACCTATTCGACTTAATTTTCTCGGTTCTTCTTACTGTGGCCTGAATACTCTGTCATCGTTGACAGACTACAATTCAACCTTTTAGTTATTCTGTAATTTTCAGCTTAGTGTTAAATACATTGACTAGACACTGACATTCAACATGGGTTATATATTTTTTATCAAAATTACTGCTAGGGACAATTCAGTAGTCATGTTGGTAGTCACTTTCTCTCTCCTTCTCTCTCTCTCTTTGTCTGCAGCATCTCCTGGAGCCGGTTGCACCAACAGGGCTTACGCCTGGTCTTAAAGGCCCCCTCCAGTGTATTTTGACATTTCTATGATATTTCATATTTTTCTGATTCACTTCCTTACAATTTTGATCACCCACATAGTTCGCCAAATATTTTTTGACAAATGGCTTAATTTTGTGCTCAAAGTTGCAAAAGTTGCTTAGTTGTTAAAACGGGGTGGTGACGTATGACTTTAGTAAATTCCATAAGTCATACGTCATTCTCCAAGCTTGCGCAGGCGCACTCTCATGCCTCCGTAAAAACTGTAAGGGCTCATTCAGAGCTTCAAACCGATAAACATCGTTGTGAACTAACCAATTTATCATGTCCTTCACAAAACGCCGTCGCACTTTCACCTGCCACCGCCTTGTATACAGTCTGTAACATGCATTTTACCGACGGCCGTTTTACCAATGCATCGGGCGGAGACACCCCCCACCTCAGCGGTAAAGTATGTGCACCATAAAATGTAGTTATCGTGGTGCAGCGCTGACAGGACCATCGACTGTGTGATTGATAACAGCTGATACGCGCACATTAGTTCCTATCATGACTAATTAACAGCTGCTCCTGCCAGACAGTAAAGTGGACTAAACTTTACAGTGTAGTGATGTTAACGCAGCATATTGTTAGTGAACACTCCAGCCGGTCAGTTTTTGGTTGTCATGGTAATGTTACGTCCGACTATTAACCACACCCCCATTCTCTGTTTGAGAAAGAACGGTCGCCAAAAACGGCCGTTAAAACTGGCTGGAGGGGCACTTTAAGTCCAACCGAATAGTTACGCCAGTTGCACCATTTGGTCTTAAATCCTCTTCTTGCTAAGACCGGGCGTGAATCTTGTGCCTAGTCAGTAGCAGGCGTAAAGTCAAAATATAGGCAAGTTTCTATAGTAACCTCTTGATAATTTAGCAGTACATGGCGCACCTTATACACAGACTTTACAATAAGCGGGCTTTTATATGGGAGAGAGTTATTAGGGACAGAAGCAATGAGTGCTTGACTCAGTTTTCCACACCGAACAAACCAGTAAAAGCCAGGGAATCCTCTCCGGAAATATCCACAATTAGTTTATTTTAATGTACACTAAAGTTATTGGGGGAGGACCCCCACCGGTTGAGTCCATCCATCCATCGTCAACCGCTTATCCTGCGTACAGGGTCGCTGGAGCCTATCCCAGCTGACATTGGGCGAAAGGGAGGTACACCCTGGACAGGTCGCCAGTCCATTGCAGGACCACACATAGACAGACAACCACTCACACTCACAATTTAGAGACACCAATTAACCTAGTCTGCATGTCTTTGGATGGTGGGAGTAAGCTGGAGCACTCGTAGAGAACCCACGCGGACACGGAGAGAACATGCAAACTCCACTTTTTCCTCACATCGCTCTCTGTCCAAAGGTAGCCAGAGTCAGAGCGATGGCTAATCGCCTCCATTAGGCTTATCTGTCTGCATGTTGTTTGGTTTGGAGTTTGGTAGTCTAGTTTAATTCGTTCATTCGCTTTAAGTAACTGTCTTGTCTCTTATCGTATTTCCTTAGTTCTATGTCTCAGTTCATGTCTTAGTGTTTTCTCCAGTTCTGTGTACTCCTGTATTATTTTGTTCTGTTCAATCTTAGTCCAGTCTGTTTCCCCTGTTGTAGTTTTGGTATATTAGTGATCTGTCTGCTTATGTTCTGGTTCAGTCACTTATTCTCTATTTCTTCCTGTTATTAGTTTTCCCTTTGGCCTTATTGGTGTCTGTCTGTTTTCCCCTGTTGTCTCTGCTTGCCTGTGTCTCATTAGTCCTGATCTCCCTCACCTGCATTGCTCCCGCCCTGCTCCCTGTGTGTATATGCCTGCTTGTGTCTTCAGTCTTTGTCACGTCCTTGCATCATCTATGTTGAGTGTTCTCCTGTGCTCTGTGTTTTTGGATCTACCTTTGGAGAGTACTTTGCTCCTTATTTTTGGATTATGTTTCTGTTGGAATTACCTTTGTTTGGACAGGTAACCCAGCAACGCACACTGCTAGGCAACAGCTATAGTTTTGTGGCCATTCACATGAAATCGCATCGCTAAGACCAGGCATAGTTAAGCCTAGGCTTAAGTTTGGTTGGTGCAACCGACGTTAGGTCAACTCTAAAAACTGGTCTTAACTAAGACCTACTTAGCAGTTAAGAACAGGCTTAGTAAAGCCCTGTTGGTGCAACTGTCTCCTGATATTATTTAGCCCTCCCTTGGCAACTGTTGATTAAAGGCAAAGGCCTAAACAGAAGTTTTCAGACTGGGAGGCATCATGAGTCTGGAAGTGTTATTTATTTCAATTCTCTGCAGTCATTAAATGTACAGTCCATTAACAAAATGTCAACAAAAAGCGAGCTCACCTAAATTGATAAATGATACATAACTGATAAATTGACAAGTTTTGAGCAATATACCAGAAAGCAACTATATTAAAACTATATTTGTGAAGCGATCTAATTATTAAAAACAAACTAAGTACATAATTAAGGAATCAAACACTGATCAGATATGTGAAAATGCCCATAACATTTTCACAGTTAAGATTTCTCTATACAACTTTTAAATAATGCTTTGAATACAAAATCACTATTGAAAATATGCATACCTACAAAGTCAAGTACCAATACAAAAGTAAAAATAATAAATCTCCGAAACATGAACTTTTCTCTCCTAATAAAAAATTCCCTGTCTCTAGTTTTGTGAAAACACGTTTTACCTTATTTACCTGAAGAATTGGGAGAATGTTCTCAACCCACACAGAAACACTTAATCATTCAATTTATCTGAAAAAATCATAATCAGTCACTAGCAAAAGTGTCAGATGGTGCACTTGTGATCATAGAACTAGGGTTACAATAATAACCTCTGTTCTATCAGAGTTTCCACAATGAAACAAAAGCAAAAACACACACAACTTTTTTTTTTTTTTTTTTGGGGTATCCATAGTGAGCTACTAAAAAGTGAATTTAAGAGGAATAAAAATGAGTTTAGAGTGAGAAAGACACTTAGCCAATCACAGCAGATGAGAGGCGGCACTAAGGTGTTTGTTTCAGGAAGTTAAACCTCAGACGCAGGACTCATTTCAACCATCACAAAAGAATTCTCTTGATATCTCATCGTCCGAGAGCCTTTAGGGCCTCTAAAGCCTTCAGAGTCTTTAAAGCCTTCAGAGCCTTCAGAGCCTTCAGCTGTCTGGTATTTCTTTTTCTTCCAAACAAAATAGACGTAGATCCCAGTTAATAAAAGAATCACCACAGTTGCTCGCACAGCAAATATGAGCAGGGAGCGATCTGTTCGGGTAAAGAGACACAAACATTTGATGTCAATTTATTGCTGTGACAAGACAGTTACTTTTCACCAGTGCCATGATTTATCTCCCACAGGTGAGATGTGAGTGGAGTATAGACACAATGACGTGAATCTTCTTACCCTCAGTGTTCATGGTAGAGCTTGCTGTCAGCTCAACACACAGGGATTTACTGGAAACATGCACCGTCTGTGATATGTGAATGCCACTGAGTAGGGTGCAGTCAGTGTTTATGAAGCCTTTGGGGAAACAAACACATTGGCTATGCAGTTAATCGTCAGTGTCATAATTCTCAAGTAACATAATTTTGTCATGTTCTTACTCACCACAAGTCGGTATCATACTGATGGCATCCCTGACTGAGCAGACCAGCTGTCCTGAGACGTTTTGTTTCAGAGCGATGCTGGTGCTCTCATTGTTTCCAGAGAGGAGCTGAGCGTCTGTCAGTGTCTGTCCATCCAGAGTCCAGCTGTACTGAGGACTGTTCGCTCCCTCAGAGGAGCAGGACACCCTCATCCCTCCGTGGGACAGACACTCGGAGTTCAGAAGGACAAAGGTCACAGGAACTGTAGGAAACACACTCAGATGACTTTTGATATTAAGACAATCTTCTTATTATAGACAGTTTCTAATACAGAACAGGCATAGATACAAGATACAAGAATATACTAATGATATGAGTTGTCCTGAAATGACTAAGCTGTATTTCCTGAGGTCTAATAGGCCCAAACCTTTTTACTTTATTTTTTGTACTTTTGCAAAATGTGGCTAGCCCCACAGAGCCATTGGCTATACTGAAGGTCCAGCTATAATTGAATTGAATTGTTACCAGCCTTAATTTAGTATTTGGTTTTAGCCATTGTTTGGCAAATAGCAGGGCACCTCTGTTTGGCCTGCATTTTATTTCTTAGCTTTTGTAAGCTATGTTTAATTCATATGTTCATTTTTGTGAAGTTGGACTGAAAAGACTGAGTTGTATTCCTTGGGGCCTAATTTTCCAAGAGCACTTTTTGATCCTTGATATAGCATAAGCTATGTCCACGCAATGCATGGCAGCTTTGTGCTGTGAACTTGAATTTAAAGAGCATAAAAGAATAAAAACAAAAAGAAAAAGATGTGTGCGTCTTTTTGTATCTTTAAGCTATAGGTTACAATTGGCTCTAGCTCTGGAAACATTTTCCACATGTAACCAATATGTGGTAACATGTTTGTTACATGTGGTCACATTTCACCACATGTGGAAAACATTGGCAAATCGTGTGGTTTTTCTGTAATTGTTGTGTTTCATATAAATAGGACTTAATATATTAACAGTATCTCTATCAGAATTAATGAGACATTGATTATTTGAGTGCTTATGTGATCCTGACAGTGACTGTTACTGAATATATTGCACAAAGAGCCTTCAATGTGCCTATTATATTAAGTTCTTACTAGCCTTCGGTGTTTTCTGTCCCTAAACAGAGATTATGAAATGGCTGATTATCTCTTTATTGTCAAAGATATCGAGCAGAGGCAGATCTTGCCAAGTACAGACTCGGTGACCATTGGAATTGGAAAAGAGAAACATTAAAAGTCAAAATAAGAGAATATAGAGTCTGTGAGCACTGTACAGGTAAGGAGAAGACAGAGACTTTTTCTCCTTAAATGTGTTAAATATAGAAACATAGGAGAACAGTTGTTTGAAAAAAATAATCTATTAAGACCAGATTTTATCAAACTTATAACAGTAAATAAAGAATACTCTTAGGAGAAGGACATACGGCAAACCCTGGTGCCAAAGACACTCCCCTGAAACAGTGAGTGCAGTGGCTGCACAGGCAGAGTACATGCATGTAGACAGGTAAAGGCCAGCCAATCATTTCATTCAGACTGAATAAGGAAAAATATCTTACCGGTGATGTGTACCCCTCTGCTTCTGAGATTTTCAAACAAAGTGACGAGACTGAAATCATATTTAGTCCCACTTGTGAGATTTGAGATTGTGTGAGTCACGTGTTCCTCTCCCTCTGATGCAGTGATGTTTATCTCGTATCCATTGGACTCTAAGACATAGTTGAGGATGTCATTCACTTTCTTCCACTGCAGAGTTATACTGGTCTCATTTTTTCCTACTGGTTTGAAATCTTCTGGGTTAGAAGGAGCTGGAATGTAAAAGACACAAAGAGAAAACTGTAACAAAATGTGATTTTTAAATCCAGACTTCCCAATAAAATGTTGCATTTTGTGCAGCTTCCAAACAAATAAGTTGCAATTAATTCCAGTATTGTATCTGCGACAGTCAAAAATATTAATTGAGCATCACCCCTCTGTTACTGAGACATTTTACATTAGATATTGTTACAGAGCTCTGCTGTGGC
This sequence comes from Lepomis macrochirus, assembly GCA_024633595.2. Lineage (NCBI taxonomy): Eukaryota > Metazoa > Chordata > Actinopteri > Centrarchiformes > Centrarchidae > Lepomis > Lepomis macrochirus. Next base: position 14,558,062 of record JALXJV020000025.1, read on the forward strand.
TCTTGTAACCTATGTCAGAGTAAAAACATCTTACCAGTGACTGCAGTGATGTTTAATCCACTGCTTCTGACATTTTCAAACACAGTGAAGAGACTGAAAATGTATTTAGTCCTGCTTGTGAGTTTTGAGATTGTGTGTGTCACATGTTCTTGTCCCTCTGATGCAGCAACATTTATCATCTTTCCATTGAATTCAATGACATAGTTGAGGATGTCATTCACTTTCTTCCACTGCAGAGTTAAACTTTTTTCATTTTGTCCAACTGATTTGAACTCTTCTGTGTTTTGAGGAGCTGGAATGTAAAGAAACACAGTTAAGGAAGTGTCACAAAATTTGATTTAAAAGACATGAAGAAGAAACTAACTAAATTGTACTTTTTGAATGACAGAATATTCCTACTAAAATGTTATGTTTTGTGCAGTTTTTCCAAACACACAATGGGTTGCATTCAATTCCACTATTGTATCTGCAACAGTCAAAAATATTAAGTGAGGCTCATTGTTACAGAGCTCTGCTGTGGCTCTTGTAGCCTATGTCAGAGTAAAAACATCTTACCAGTGACTGCAGTGATGTTTAATCCACTGCTTCTGACATTTTCAAACACAGTGAAGAGACTGAAATCATATTTAGTTCCACTTGTGAGTTTTGATGTTGTGTGTGTCACATGTTCTTGTCCCTCTGATGCAGCAACATTTATCATCCTTCCATTGAATTCAAGTGTATAGTTGAGGATGTCATTCACTTTCTTCCACTGCAGAGTTATACTGGTCTCATTTTGTCCAACTGATTTGAACTCTTCTGTGTTTTGAGGAGCTGGAATGTAAAGAAACACAATTAAGGAAGTGTCAGAAAATTTAATTTAAAATGTTAAGTTTTGCAAAGTTTCTTTTAAACAAATAAGTTGCATTCAGTTCCATTTTTTAGGAGCTAGGATGTAAAAGACATGGAGAAGAAACTAACAAAATTTGACCTTTTTGAATGACAGAATATTTCTACTAAAATGTTATGTTTTGTTCAGTTTTTCCAAACAAACAATATGTTGCATTCAATTCCAGAGTTGGATCTGCAACAGTCAAAAATATTAAGTGAAGAGTATTGTTACAGAGCTCTGCTGTGGCTCTTGTAGCCTGTGTCAGAGCAAAAACATCTTACCAGTGACTGCAGAGATGTTTAATCCACGGCTTCTGACATTTTCAAATACAGCGAAGAGACTGAAAATATATTTAGTCCTGCTTGAGAGTTCTGAGATTGTGTGTGTCACATGTTCTTGTCCCTCTAAAGCAGCAACATTTATCATCCTTCCATTGAATTCAAGTGTATAGTTGAGGATGTCATTCACTTTCTTCCACTGCAGAGTCATGCTGGTCTCAGTTTGTCCAACTGATTTGAACTTTTCTGTGTTTTGAGGAGCTGGAATGTAAAGAAACACAATTAAGGAAGTGTCACAAATTTGATTTTATATGTTGCCTTTTGCATACTTTCTTTTAAACAAATAATAAGTTGCATTCTGTTCCATTATTTTATCTGCAATAGTCAAAAATATTAATTGAGCATCACCCCTCTGTTACTGAGACACTTTACATTAGATATTGTTACAGAGCTGTGCTGTGGCTCTTGTAGCCTATGTCAGAGCAAAAACATCTTACCAGTGACTGCAGAGATGTGTACCCCACTGCTTCTGACATTTTCAAACACAGTGAAGAGACTGAAATCACATTTAGTTCCACTTGTGAGTTCTGAGATTGTGTGTGTGACATGATCTTGTCCCTCTGATGCAGCAATATTTATCATCCTTCCATTGAATTCAAGTATATAGTTGACGATGTCATTCACTTTCTTCCACTGCAGAGTTATGCTGGTCTCAGTTTGTCCAACTGATCTGAACTCTTCTGTGTTTTGAGGAGCTGGAATGTAAAGAAAGACAATTAAGGAAGTTTCACAAAATTTGATTTAAAATGTTACGTTTTGCGTAGTTTCTTTTAAACAAAAAATAAGTTGCTTTCAGTTCCATTTTTAAGGAGCTAGGATGTAAAAAGACATGGAGAAGAAACTAAGAAAATTTGACTTTTTTTGAATGACTGAATATTTCTACTAAAATGTTTTGTACAGTTTTTCCAAACAAACAATATGTTGCATTCAATTCCATTATTGTATCTGCAACAGTCAAAAATATTAAGTGACCAACACCCCTCTGTTACTGAGACACTTTACATTAGATATTGTTACAGAGCTGTGCTGTGGCTCTTGTAGCCTGTGTCAGAGTAAAAACATCTTACCAGTGACTGCAGAGATGTTTAATCCACCGCTTCTGACATTTTCAAACACAGTGAAGAGACTGAAAATGTATTTAGTCCCACTTGTGAGTTCTGACATTGTGTGTGTCACATGATCTTGTCCCTCTGATGCAGCAATATTTATCTTCTTTCCATTGAATTCAAGTATATAGTTGAGGATGTTATTCACTGTCCTCCACTGCAGAGTTATACTGGTCTCATTTTGTCCAACTGATTTGAACTCGTCTGTGTTATGAGGAGCTGGAATGTAAAGAAACACAATTAAGGAAGTGTCAGAAAATTTCATTTAAATGTTGCGTTAAGTGTAGTTTCTTTAAAACAAATAATAAGTTGCATTCAGTTCCATTTTTAGGAGCTAGGATTTAAAAGACATGGAGAAGAAACTAACAAAATTTGACCTTTTTGAATGACAGAATATTTCTACTAAAATGTTATGTTTTGTTCAGTTTTTCCAAACAAACAATATCTTGCATTCAATTCCATTACTGTATCTGCAACAGTCAAAAATATTAAGTGAAGCGTATTGTTACAGAGCTCTGCTGTGGCTCTTGTAGCCTGTGTCAGAGCAAAAACATCTTACCAGTGACTGCAGAGATGTTTAATCCACTGCTTCTGACATTTTCAAACACAGTGAAGAGACTGAAAATGTATTTAGTCCTGCTTGAGAGTTCTGAGATTGTGTGTGTCACATGTTCTTGTCCCTCTAAAGCAGCAACATTTATCATCCTTCCATTGAATTCAAGTGTATAGTTGAGGATGTCATTCACTGTCTTCCACTGCAGAGTTATACTGGTCTCAGTTTGTCCAACTGATCTGAACTCTTCTGTGTTATGAGGAGCTGGAATGTAAAGAAACACAATTAAGGAAGTGTCACAAAATTTGGTTTAAATGTTGCGTTTAGAGTAGTTTCTTTTAGACAAATAATAAGGTGCATTCAGTTCCATTTTTTAGGAGCTAGGATGTAAAAGACATGGAGAAGAAACTGACAAATTTTGACCTTTTTGAATGACAGAATATTTCTACTAAAATGTTATGTTTTGTTCAGTTTTTCCAAACAAACAATATCTTGCATTCAATTCCATTACTGTATCTGCAACAGTCAAAAATATTAAGTGAAGCGTATTGTTAGGGTGGTAGGTGAGGGGCCAGACTAAGAATGGTTCACAAAAACCACTGATGGCAGATCATAATAGAGGAGGAAAATCCCTGCCCGGAGGAAGCCCATGGCCCCCATCTGGAGCCAGGCCCAGAGGGAGGGCTCGTCGGCGAGAGCCTGGTGGCCGGGTTTGCCACGGAGCCCGGCCGGGCACAGCCCAAAAAAGCTACGTGGCACCCTCCTCTACATCCCTTGGACCCACCATCCATCGGAAGATCCGCAGGGGTCGGGTGCGCTGCCACATGGGTGGCGGTGAAGGCCAGGGGCCTCGACGGACCAGACCCGGGCGGCAGGGGCTGGCTCTGGGGACGTGGAACGTCACCTCTCTGTGGGGGAAGGAGCCGGAACTTGTGCGGGAGATGGAGCGCTACCAATTAGATCTGGTGGGGCTGACCTCCACGCACAGTCTTGGCTCTGGAACCGTGCTCCTTGATAGGGGATGGACTCTATTCTTGTCTGGAGTTGCTCAAGGTGTGAGGCGCCAGGCAGGTGTGGGGATACTCACAAGTCCCCGGCTGAGTGCCGCTACGTTGGAGTTTACTCTGGTGAACGAGAGGGTCGCCTCCCTACGCCTTCGGGTAGCGGGGGGGTAAACTCTGACTGTTGTTTGTGCATATGCACCAAACAGCAGTTCAGAGTATTCGGCCTTCTTGGAGACCCTGAATGGAGTCCTGTATGGGGCTCCAGTAGGGGACTCCATAGTTCTGCTGGGTGACTTCAACGCACATGTGGGCAATGACGGAGTTACCTGGAAAGGCGTGATTGGGAGGAACAGCCCCCCTGATCTGAACCTGAGTGGTGTTTGTTGTTGGACTTCTGTGCTAGTCATGGATTGTCTATAACAAACACCATGTTCGAGCATAAGGATGCTCATAAGTGTACATGGTACCAGAGCACCCTAGGCCGAAGATCAATGATCGATTTTGTAATCCTTTCATCTGATTTGAGGCCGCATGTTTCGGACACTCGGGTGAAGAGAGGGGCGGAGCTGTCAACTGATCACCATCTGGTTGTGAGTTAGGTCAGGGGGTTGGGGAAGACTCTGGACAGACCTGGTAAGCCCAAACGGGTGGTGCGGGTGAACTGGGAACGTCTGGTGGAAGCCCCTGTCCGTGAGATCTTCAACGCAAACCTCCGGCGGAGCTTTTCTGGCATCCCTGTGGAGGTTGGGGACATTGAACATGAGTGGGCAATGTTCAAAGCCTCTATTGCTGAAGCTGCAGCGGAAAGCTGTGGTCTCAAGGTCTTAGGTGCCTCAAGGGGCGGTAACCCTCGAACACCGTGGTGGACACCGGTGGTCAGGGAAGCCATCCGACTGAAGAAGGAGGCCTTCCGGGACTTGTTGTCTCGGAGGACTCCGGAGGCGGTTGCAAGGTACCGACAGGCCCGAAGGACTGCAGCCTCTGCTGTGGCAGAAGCAAAGCAGCGGGTGTGGGAGAAGTTCGGAGAAGACATGGAGAAGGACTTTCGGTCTGCACCAAAGTGTTTCTGGAGAACTGTCCACCATCTCAGGAGGGGGAAGCGGGGAACCTTCCAAGCTGTGTACAGTAAGGATGGGACCCTGTTGACCTCAACCGGGGAGGTAATTGGGCGGTGGAGGGAACACTTTGAGGAACTCCTAAATCCGACTGACACACCCTCTCTAGTAGAGGCAGAGCTGGAGGCTGATGGGGGTTTCTCGTCAATTTCCCTGGAGGAGGTCACTGAGGTAGTCAAACAACTCCACAGTGGCAAAGCCCCAGGGATTGATGAGATCCGCCCAGAGATGCTAAAAGCTTTGGGTGTGGAGGGGCTGTCGTGGATGACACGTGTGTGCCAATTACAGGGGTATCACACTTCTCAGCCACCCTGGTAAAGTCTACGCCAGGGTGCTGGAACGGAGGGTTCGGCCGATTGTCGAACCTCAGATCGAAGAGGAACAATGCGGTTTTCGTCCTGGTCGTGGAACAACTGACCAGCTCTTTACTCTCGCAAGGATCCTAGAGTGGGCTTGGGAGTATGCCCATCCAGTCTACATGTGTTTTGTAGATCTGGAGAAGGCATATGACCGGGTCCCTCGGGAGATGCTGTGGGAGGTGCTGCGGGAGTATGGGGTGAGGGGGGCCCTTCTTAGGGCTATCCAATCCTTGTACATCCAAAGCGAGAGTTGTGTCCGAAGTACTCGGCAGTAAGTCGGACTCATTCCAGGTGGGGTTGGCCTTCGCCAGGGCTGCGCTTTGTCACCAATCCTGTTTGTGATATTCATGGACAGGATATCGAGGCATAGCCGTGGCGAGGAGGGGCTGCGGTTCGGTGGGCTTGGTATCTCGTCACTGCTTTTTGCGGATGATGTGGTCCTGATGGCATCATCGGTCCGTAGCCTTCAGCTCTCACTGGATCGGTTCGCAGCAGAGTGCGGAGCGGCTGGGATGAGGATTAGCACCTCTAAATCTGTGGCCATGGTTCTCAGCAGGAAACCGATGGAGTGCCAACTCCAGGTAGGGAATGAGTCCTTGCCCCAAGTGAAGGAGTTCAAGTACCTCGGGGTCTTGTTCACGAGTGAGGGGAGACTGGAGCAGGAGATTGGCCGGAGAATCGGAGCAGCGGGGGCGGTATTGCACTCGCTTTACCGCACTGCTAGGACGAAAAGAGAGCTGAGCCGTAAGGCAAAGCTCTCGATCTACCGGTCAATTTTCGTTTCTACCCTCACCTATGGTCATGAAGGCTGGGTCATGACCGAAAGAACGAGATAACGGGTACAAGCGGCCGAAATAGGTTTCCTCAGGCGGGTGGCTGGTGTCTCCCTTAGAGATAAGGTGAGAAGTTCGGCTATTCGCAAGCAGCTCAGAGTAGAGTCGCTGCTCCTTTGCGTTGAAAGGAGCCAGTTGAGGTGGTTTGGGCATCTGGTAAGGATGCCTCCTGGACGCCTCCCTAGGGAGGTGTTCCAGGCACGTCCAGCTGGGAGGAGGCCTCGGGGAAGACCCAGGACAAGGTGGAGAGATTATATCTCCACGCTGGCCTGGGAAAGCTTCGGGATCCCCCAGTCAGAGCTGGCTAATGTGGCTCGGGAAAGGGAAGTTTGGGGTCCCCTGCTGGAGCTGCTGCCCCCGCGACCCGACCCCGGATGAGCGGATGAAGATGGATGTATGGATGGATGGAGTATTGTTACAGAGCTCTGCTGTGGCTCTTGTAGCCTGTGTCAGAGCAAAAACATCTTACCAGTGACTGCAGAGATGTTTACTCCACTGCTTCTGACATTTTCAAACACAGTGAAGAGACTGAAATCATATTTAGTTCCACTTGTGAGTTTTGATGTTGTGTGTGTCACATGTTCTTGTCCCTCTGATGCAGCAACATTTATCATCCTTCCATTGAACCCAAGTGTATAGTTGAGGATGTCATTCACTGTCCTCCACTGCAGAGTTATACTGGTCTCATTTTGGTTAACTGATCTGGACTCTTCTGTGTTTTGAGGAGCTGGAATGTAAAGAAACACAATAAAGGAAGTGCAAAAAAATTAGATTTAAAATATTGTGTTTTATGTAGTTTCTTTTAAACAAAAAATAAGTTGCATTTTGTGCAATTTTTAAGGAGCAAGGATGTAAAAGACATGGAGAAGAAACTAACAAAATTTGACATTTTGAATGACAGAATATTCCTACTAAAATGTTATGTTTTGTTCAGTTTTTCCACACAAACAATATGTTGCATTCAATTCCATTACTGTATCTGCAATAGTCAAAAATATTAAGTGACCAACACCCCTCTGTTACTGAGACATTTTACATTAGATATTGTTACAGAGCTCTGCTGTGGCTCTTGTAGCCTGTGTCAGAGCAAAAACATCTTACCAGTGACTGCAGAGATGTTTAATCCACTGCTTCTGACATTTTCAAACACAGTGAAGAGACTGAAATCACATTTAGTTCCACTTGTGAGTTCTGAGATTGTGTGTGTGACATGATCTTGTCCCTCTGATGCAGCAATATTTATCATCCTTCCATTGAATTCAAGTATATAGTTGACGATGTCATTCACTTTCTTCCACTGCAGAGTTATGCTGGTCTCAGTTTGTCCAACTGATTTGAACTCTTCTGTGTTTTGAGGAGCTGAAATGTAAAGAAACACAATTAAGGAAGTGTCACAAAATTTGATTTAAAATGTTCCGTTTTGTGTAGTTTCTTTTAAACAAATAATAAGGTGCATTCAGTTCCATTTTTAGGAGCTAGGATGTAAAAGACATGGAGAAGAAACTGACAAATTTTGACCTTTTTGAATGACAGAATATTTCTACTAAAATGTTATGTTTTGTTCAGTTTTCCCAAACAAACAATATGTTGCATTCAATTCCAGTGTTGGATCTGCAACAGTCAAAAATATTAAGTGAAGAGTATTTTTACAGAGCTCTGCTGTGGCTCTTGTAGCCTGTGTCAGAGCAAAAACATCTTACCAGTGACTGCAGAGATGTGTACCCCACTGCGTCTGAAATTTTCAAACACAGTGAAGAGACTGAAAATGTATTTAGTCCCACTTGTGAGTTCCAAGATTGTGTGTGTCACATGTTCTTGTCCCTCTGATGCAGTGATGTTTATCTCGCTTCCATTGAACTCAAGTGTATAGTTGAGGATGCCATTCACTTTCTTCCACTGCAGAGTTATACTGGTCTCATTTTGGTCAACTGGTTTGAACTCTTCTGTGTTTTGAGGAGCTGGAATGTAAAGACACACAATTAAGGAAGTGTCACAAAATTTGATTTAAAATGTTGCGTTTTGCTTAGTTTCTTTTAGACAAATAATAAGTTGCCTTCAGTTCCATTTTTAGGAGCTAGGATGTAAAAGACATGGAGAAGAAACTAACAGAATTTAACTTTTTTGAACGACAGGATATTCCTACTAAAATGTTGTGTTTTGTGCAGTGTTTCCAAATAAACAATAAGTTGCATTCAATTCCAGTATTGTATCTGCAACAGTCAAAAACACTAAGTGAGCCACACCCCTCTGTTACTGAGACACTTTACATTAGATATTGTTACAGACCTCTGCCCTGGCTCTTCTTGTAGCCTATGTCAGAGTAAAAACATCTTACAATCTTACCAGTGACTGCAGTGATGTTTACTCCACTGCTTCTGACATTTTCAAACACAGTGAAGAGACTAAAATTATATTTACACCCACTTGTGAGGTTTGAGACTGTGCGTGTCACAAGTTCTTGTCCCAATGTAGTGATCTTTATCTCTCTTCCACCGAACTCAAGTGTATAGTTAAGGATGTCATTCACTGTCTTCCACGGCAGAGTTATACTGGTCTCAGTTTGTCCAACTGATTTGAACTCTTCTGTGTTACCAGGAGCTGGAATATGAAGACACACAATTAAGGAAGTTCAAAAGAATTTGATTTAAAATGTTGCATTTTGCGAAGTTTCTTTTAAACAAATAACAACTTGCATTTAGTTCCATTTTTTAGGAGGTAAGATGTGAAAGACATGTAGAAGAAACTAACAAAATTGGACTTTTTTTGAGAGAGACACTTTAAATTTGATATTGTTACAGAGTCCTGCCGTGGCTCTTGTAGCCAATGGCAGAGGAAAAACATCTTTTTAGTCCCACTTGTGAGATATGAGATTGTATGTGTCACAAGTTCTTGTCCCTCTCATGCAACAATGTATATCTACCTTCCATCGAATTCAAGTGTTTAGTTGAGGATGTCAGTGTTATGAGTCTGCAATTCTCCTCCCCGACCCCTTGTGTGTGTATGTTCTCTCCCTCCCTATGTCTCCAGTCAGTCTGTCTGTCTCTGAGTTGTCTGGGCGTGGCTTCTCACTCTGGGCCTGGCGCTCCACCTGCACACCCGATCCACATTCCACTAATCAAGACTCTGCAGTATATCAACCCAGTTCTTCACCTCAATCGTCGCAAGATCATCAGCTTACCTCAGTGGTACTTGCGCTACGGCCAACAAGTCTCTTGTTATTCTATTGTTTGTTTCTTGTGAATTCACTAACCTTGTATCCCTGTGTTCACGATCCCTGCCCGCCTGGAAATCCTGCCACTGCCTCACTAGGCTCTCAGCCTGCCTGGAAGTTCACTTGCTGGTCTCCATTCCCTGGTCTGCCCTCTGCTCTGCTCTCACCCCTCTTTTCAATAAACTTCAGATTCTTGGATTTTTACCTGTCCGTGTCTGCTTTTGAGTCCATTTGCCTGAGTCTGCCTTAATAGTCAGTCACATTCTTTCACTGCAGAGTTATACAGGTCTCATTTTGGCCAACTGACAGAGTCTTGAGTTGAGTGTGATACTTTCACCACAATAAAAATCATTCATGACTACCGTAATATAATAAAAGAAAACCCAGACTTGTCACCAACCAAAAATAAGGCCTTGCTGCTCCCACTTACGTGTTTTTTCTATAGGATAGATTGTTGTTGGTAGTATCCAGGCGTCAGTGAAACCCTAAAAACAGAATAAGAATCATTGCGGCCCAGAGAGAATCCCAAACGTTATCTAAATCTATCTCTCACTGCACAAAATTGCTGGAAGTGTCCATCTGACTATGTAATCTACACCGTGGAGCCTATAATGCAATCTCTGAGTATCCCCAAGCAATTTAATTTCTGCTATTATATTGTATCTTTATTATTGTGTATCTGTCAGTGGCAGCGGGAGGTTAAAAAAAACACTCCTGTTTAGAGGCTTCTATCCTACTTTTAGACAACAATTTTTTATAGTTACATAGCTTACATCCCAAACATGTTGACCAAACAATTTGACAGAGGATCGTGTTGCGCAGGAACCCTGAAGAAACATCAGAGATTTTCAAATGCAATTTATGTCCCGGTTTTAGCATTTTGCACTTCTACCTCTGAATCTGTAACACCTAAAATATGCTAAAAGACCTGACAATAAGACTAATTCAGATATACTGTCCAACCATTGTGTTTTTTTCAAATACACATATTTGTGTGTACAAATGTCTTTCAAAGGCTTCAGTTACATTGCCTTGTCTGAAACACAAAGTAAATAAAGATATAAAAGGCATGGCTCCCTTTCTATTTTAAATTGTGTTATTTCCTCACCTGTGCTTGTTTCTCTGAGGAAGTGCTAACAGATGACAGAGGAATAATGAATTCATATTTCACCATCTGAAAAAGCCCATCATTCTTATATCGTGCAAGTCTTTTTGTGTTCTAACATACTGATATTCCAGGCAATGTTAACTTTTGTTATGATGCATACATCCACTGAGTTTTGACTTTTTGTTGAGGGTAACTATCTGATCATAGTGGAAGGTAAAAGAAAAACTTACCCAAAGAAGGCTCAGGAAGACACACAGCAGCAAGTGGTCTGAGGTGATTTTAAAAGATAAATCCTTCATCATTGTTCATTGAGCGAAACCAACACTATGAGCTTTTTCAAGTTTCTATTTTCAGTACTGCCACAGGTGTGCTGGCAAACAATGTCCTCGTGCCACAGCTGATGCAGTCTACATGAACTTTATTCCAATAGTGTTAACTTTTAATTCTTAACCATGTCCTTCTTCTGTAACTGCTGGCCCCCTCTTATTTATGAGAAAGTAAATAGCTTCCCCTTTTTTTCTTCCTCTTTTGATGTGTGGATACTCTGATAAACAGTGTTTAGCGACATACTCGGACACAGAACTACAGTAAATTGAGGCGTTGTTTGTGTGAAAAATTCAGCTAGCTGCAGCTAAATTTGGAGTTCACACATATTTTGGGACCTTATATGGTAAATTCACGACATTCATAACATGGATCACAGCAAGCTGACAGGCAGGGTTAGCGACTTTATTCTCATTCATTTTCTCAGTATGCAGTATGAGAGTCTTACCATAGAAAGGCTCTTCAGCCTTATATGTTGAAATTCATCTCGTAACATTTTTGGAGAAAACCAGTAGTTCTATGTAAAATAAAACATTGAGCTCCCCCATATAGTCAAAATAACAAGATACTCGTTTTATAACACCTCTACAAAGATTCAAGGGAGAGATTGACAGTCGAATCAGGCTAATTCTATTGATGCATCGAATGTTCGACTATTTGGGTCATCTCTAATTCATTCATTCATTTATTATTTATGCTATGATTTTTTTTTCTGGTTAAATAAAGGTATAATAATAATAATAATAATAATAATAATAATAATAATAATAATAATAATAAAATCTTTTATGCGGGCACACTGTGAGTAATATGAATTTTAATATTTCCCTAAATAAAGAAAGAAAAGAACAGAATAACACAGGACCATATTAAAGTAAATAAATAAAAGCTGGATAAAACTGACAGAGTATCTACAAATCTAAAATAAACATAAACAGGCAGATATAAAAAAAATCGAATTATTAAAAATGAGAATATGGGCCAAAACATGTTTACAATCTCTACTCTCTCAATTGTTGCTGGTATATACAGGTCCTGCTTATAGTGGACTTTAAGAGCTAGGTGATTTCATTTCAGATCTACTAGAGCAATGAGTAATAATTTTATTTCACTCTTTCAGATTTGCCAGCTACTGACATCAGGCATTTCGGAGACAGACTGAACCCTGTTTGTAGACGGTCATCCACTTCCAGCAAAAAAGCAACTTCTGACAAGGCACCTGATCCACCTCATCAACCGGTAGGCATAGTTCATAACTACTACATCATTTTGTTTTTAAAAGCAGCTTGCTGATAAAACAGTACCTAAAAAAACACTACTATCTAATTCAGTGTAATTAAGATCTGGGTCATTGTTTTAACATTCATCAGTCCGCCATCAGCAGGATAATCAAATCAGGTACATGTTTTAGGACATTGGCGCCATTGGGATGTGGATCTCTCCAGAGTTAATTTGAGCAACAATGCCAAGTGTGTTTGAGAAGTACACACAAGTCCTTTTTGACTGGACAGAGATGAGATGTCAGATGCCTTCATCTTCTGGTAAACTTCAATGAGCTTTTACAGGCTGAGAGGGTTCTAAGTTAGAGTAAGACACAGAGTCCGCTGTTTGCAGGTGTGTTGTAGCTTTTCTCGTTGGTCCTATATGGCGTGGTGATGTCCCAGGCAAAGGGAGTGATGGCATCTAAGCGGCTGAGGTCCGAGGAAATGACCCCATCTGATGGTGTGTTCCTCTGCTCAGTCTTAGTTCTCACATCAGGCTCTTTGTCAGGCTCTAAATGAAAATGAGTATTAAAGTGTCAAAAGTCTACCAAAGTCCGCACATAACTAATAATAGCCGTATGAAGCTCTGCAAACCTCACTGTTTCAAAACATTGTGATGGAGTTTGAGACATTCAAAAGCCTCAAATATGACTGCTGCTTCAGAAAGTGTTTCATCCAGTTAGATAGTGCGAGTGTGTTGCTCATATTGGTGGAATAAAGAGAATAATTGAGAAACATTGGAATATATGCTAGAAAGACCATCATAGGAGTTTTCTCTGGACCCCTGCCAAATCTGACCAGTGATGACATGTATAGCTACATGTCATTATTCCGCTGCTGGTTGTTGAGGTGATGTCCAGTAAACGATGTGGGCTTTGTAGATCATTGGCAGACTTTCTGGGGATGACCTGGTCTGATTCGGCATCCATCCCACTTGGGAAGGAGCAGCTCTCATTTCTAAAAATCTGGCCAAGTGTTTTAGTGGACCAAAATCAATAACAACACAGAGTTGAGACTGGGAGGCAGAGGAGTCACTTAGGAAAACCCTATAGTGATGGTGTCTGTCCCCAAACCACTGAAATTATTTAAATCAAAGGTAAACAGAAAAGGAGCTGTAGTGCAAATGAATAGAAGAGTTAAGGATCTGTGCTCGGACCAATACTCTTCACTTTATATATGCTTCCGTTAGGGCCCGTGTCCACCAAAGCGTTTTTTGCCAGCTAAAAACGCCACCTGCTGTTCTGAAAACGCCTAGCTGCGAGCGCTAGGGTGCGTTTTGGAGGCGCAGTGTTTTTTTTCGAGACGCTGTGGTTGCTATGATACATAATTACTGTGGTTCTTCCTAACATTACTTGATGTAAAAATGTCAACACCAGAGTAGCCTACTTGCTCTGGCCCTTGCGCTGTATGAAGAGAAGTTGGTGGAGAGAGAGGACGGACTCGCAGTATGTGGGTTCGGCGAGTACTACCGTTTGGTCCAAGAGCTGAGGTTGGATGAAGCCCGGTTCCAGGATAGTAACCGTTGCTACGGTGTGGTATTTGTCCCGCCCCTCCTCTACTGTGATTGGACAGCTGAGTAAAAAGTGACAGTGACAAGCGCAGCGTTTTCCCCAAAGTTGAACATTTTTCAACTCTCAGCGACCTGAAAAAAACGCTCAGCTCTCAGCTCTCAGCTCTCAGCTCTCAGCTCTCAGCGCCCAGCGTGGAAAAGACGCTCAGCGCCTCGTCACGCTCCTGGCGTTTTTACCAGCTTGGAAACACGCGGCGCTCCCATTGGAATGTATTGACAAAAGACGCTGGCGTCAGAAAAAAACGCTTTGGTGGACACGGGGCTTTAGGCAATATTATCAGGAAACATTCCATAAACTTTCATTGTTATGCAGATGATACTCAGTTATATCTATCGATCAAGCCAGATGAAGCTCATCATTTAGCTAAGCTTTTACTATTATTACTGTTATTATTATAATTAATATTACGATTATTATCATTAACACTATTATAAATATCTGTACCATTTTTCATTCAGTCTATACTAGCAACATTACCTTTACTGTCTGTACCTCTATGTGTATACTGTGTAGGCCGCCTCATCCCCTCTCTCTTTTTCTCTCTTTTGCTCTCTTGCTCTCTCTCCCTCACCCCCAACCGGTCGAGGCAGATGGCCGACCACCCTGGGCCACGGTTCTGCTCGAGGTTTCTGCCTCTTAGAAGGAAGTTTTTCCTTGCCTGTGTCTCCAAGTGCTTGCTCTTGGAATTGTTAGGCTTCTGTTAATAACATCACAGAGTACGGTCTAGACCTGCTCTTTTATGAAAAGCGCTGTGAGATAACTGTAGTTGTGATTTGGTGCTATATACATAAAATTGAATTTACCTCTAAACCAAGTACTAAGGAAAATCCATATTTTATATATTTTATTTTAATCTGTAGCACTACACAATACTGTGTGCATTTACTGCAGTACTTCTGAGCATGATTATTAAAGATTTTAAAAAACAACTGCAGGTCTATAACACTTTTATTGCTCACATAAAAGACTAAAACTGTTTAATCAACGTTTTTGCAAACCACCAGATGGCCAAAGATTTGTAAGGCTTCACCCACCCAAGCCCATCTAAGTAAAGGGCTCTGGGTGTACATAGTAATCACTTATAAGTAACAAGGAGTCAAGTAGCAGAACATGGTTTTTCCATTCACTATTTTAATGAATATGCTGCTCACAGTGAATGCATTCTTACATACACCCAACATATTCACTATATTCCTAAATGGTGTCTCTCCTGCTAAAATAACTGTGGACTTTCTTCTAGTCCAACTCCACCGTACAATTTTAAGCAGCACATGCACTCACCAGTTTTTTGCAGCTGAACAGAGCAGACCTGTTTATGCGAGTGCTTCCTTGATATGGTGTCAGATCAAATATATCTACTCTACCCTATTACTCTCCTCATCTCTCGCCATGCTTTGTCTCACCACATTTTGTGTCAGCTTGACCTCTTTATTCTACTGTGGTTAGCAAGCACTGTCTTGTAAGCTGTAGTTTCTCTGGTAAACACACTGACCTCTGTTTCCGCTGCATCAGCACTGCCGCTGGCTAATTGTTTTACAAACCAACACAAGCAGGACTACACATAATGACAGTAAACCATAATGACAGTAATGACCCATATAATACAGCCTCTGTGTCAAACGTTTAACTCATAGTACTTCACAATTCCCATTACTCAACACTGAGATGAACAAGTCTGGTCTGCTGTGGTTCTCTGTATATATAGAATAATAAAAAACTTATATCATGCGTAAAAGTAATCAAAATGTGACAACAAAAAAACAACACATTATGAAAAATAAATCATTAGATATGGATGGTAAATAGTCTTTTAGCCATATATATTTTAGCCATACATCCCAACAGCCTCATCTTGCTGACACGGATGTCACACTTCTTTTCATATTCAGTATTTCAAGAACAAATGTACAGAATATATAGTTCTTAATGACACTTCTTATTTTAATTCCATATTTTGTTCTTTACCTGTTTTGCTCTTGCCATGAAGGTCCTCCATGTAAAGACGTGTTCCTCCAACCTCTTTTCCCATGATGCTATCTTCTGACACTAGCAGGTTCCCCAACAGGAAGTAAGTGGTCATCTGGCCTTTGCCCTTCACCTCAATCTGCCCACGCTCTTGTATGTTGAACCCTGAATTCTTCAATTCACTGATGAAGGGGCCGGAGTGGGTTGAGGGGCACACAAGGGACAAAAAACTGTTTTATAAGTTTTTGTTTTAGAATAACTACACATATTTTTGGAATAAAAATCTAGCTGTTCTACATTTTCCATTGTTAAATCTGAAACTCTCACAGAAATAATATTACAGCAGGATAAACTGTATGAGGAATATGATAACTAGCAAATAACTGCATCCTCATCACGTTTGAGATCAGTGTATGTCCATCCTGCCTGCCCTCATTATTAGCAGTATTATCTCTGCACATTGGATTTAGCTTCTTATCTCAAGTTGATAGTGGGTTAGTTGCTGCTCTGTGCCTCTGTGCGCATGAGATGACACCGAGATTTAGTTTCAACAAACACTGGGTATAGAGGAGAAAACCTGGCAGCTAGGCAGTGTAAAAAACAGTGTTGTGTGTGCCAATGTTCAGCCCTGCCTCTGCGCAAGCTAAGACCCAAATATGTGTTTTAGTATGTTCGAAGGTTCACACTACATATTTGGGGTCTTAGCTTAAAAATACATTCCAGAGTTTAAGAGTTTATCCGGATCTAATTTGAAGCTTCAGCAGTCTGAGTTTGAAAAAGTTACAGCCTTTACAGTACAAAATTCCTTCCCTGGTGGGGGATTGTTATACAAAAAAGGCTGTACCTTTGGAAGACACTGACTTGATTTGCTGTTGAAGCCTCATATATTATTTGGAATATATTTTGAGTTCCACTTAAAGCGGATAACGAATGGATCTTTTAATGGCCAGTGTGAACAGTAGGAATGATTACAGTACCACTTATAGTTTATATGTTGTTACATAAACTATAGTGGGGGGGCGGGGGGACATTTTTTACTAATTATTCTAAATACTACTCAGTATCAGCATATATCTGAGTTATGTGGGAATTAGTATCAAGATGAAAGAGTTAGTGCATTCCTAGTTAAGAGTCCCTGACTCTGTTGTGGGTCCCAGCAGTTGGCTGGGAGTGAGATAAAAGCATGCACACACGCACACACACACACACACACACACACACACACACACCTATATGTGGGAGTGCTGATGTGAATGTGGTCAGGGACTCCATGACTCTCCATCCTGGACGCAGTGTTAACAGTGTCTCCAAACAGACAGTAGCGAGGCATCTTCTCTCCCACCACCCCAGCTAACACTGGACCGGTATGGATACCCACACGGATCTGAATGGACAATAAAGTTATATTTTTTAAATGCATCATAAATCAAATTCTGTTAGAGGCAGAAATCACAGTCAGATATGTCAAAATCTGAACAAATCAAATCTATCTGCAGAGACAGATAATACCGGAAAATATGATTTATCGTAATTTGGGGAAACCAATCCTTTAGAGTTTTGGTTTTTGAGGTGTTTCATTTATTTTATAAATTTATTTAAAATTCTATGTAATTGCAATAGAACCATAGACCATTAGATGCATGTAGGGGCTAAAATGTCCTCTATCAACAATCTACTAAAGCAGAGGACATTACTGTGGGGGTAAATCGATGAAGTTATCATTGTACATGCACAGAGTATGAGTCACAAATAAATGTTCCATGATCCACAAATACTTTTACTTGATGAAAAACTTAATTCTGACCTGTATGGGCTCGCCTGTTACGGGGTTGGTGACCTCTCTGGCTGCTATCCTCATACCCAAAGCAAAGTTTGCAACTCTGTGAGCATGGGTTTCTGTAGGCACTGGGATGCCACCCACCACCATGTATGCATCACCAATAGTCTCAACCTTCAGGAAACAACAAGATATAAATATGGAAATGTAAGTAATATTTGATTGAAAAAGTGAAATGCAAATGTACGGATACTATGTACTGTAGCTACTTTGCATGGCGGTAAAAAACTTCTTATCAAAGTGAAAAGTATTCTGCACACAGAAAGGTCTGAGTAAACACAGGTCGGAAACAGAACAGTGTCCTTGTTTAAACACGACATCTAGATAGAGTTCTTTCAACCACCACAATAACAAATAAGATAATACCTTGTAGACGTCGTGGATATTGGTGAGTCGGTCAAACTTAGAGTACATGGAGTTGAGCATGTGAACAATTTGGATGGGCTCACAGGCAGCACAGATGTTTGTGAAGGTCACCACATCACTGAACAAAATAGTGCACACCTCAAACTCCCCTAGAAAAAGACAGACACTTTGACGGAGCAACAGATATATATGTAGAAATAGACAACTGGGTTGATAGACTGACTGACCCGCCTTTACGCTCTTCCCATCTTTAAGCTGATTGGCTATGTGGCGTGGCAGCATGGCATACAGCAGAGTCTCTGTCTTTTCTTTTTCAATCTCTAGGTGCCGTGACAGAATTCTCAGTTCCTCCTAAAGACAGACAGAATCACACACAAATACAATAAATTATATTTCCCTACTTGTGAAAAGAATTAAGCACAACAGCTGTACAAATCTCATATTCGTCAATTGTCACTATAAAATAATACAGAATTATACAAATCCATATAAAGTGCAGTGGGGCTTCTAAACTGGGTCAGAGAGAAACAATAAAAAGGGGTGGTGGGGGCATGGGCGAGGAGGTGACCTACTTTTTAGTGCTCTAAACAAAAAACCTTCATTGGTTCTCATCAGACCTTGCAGTGAATCTGCCCAGGAAATTGCTCCAGTCTTTACATTTTCTTACCTATACTGACAAGTTGTTCTTTAAAACAAGTCTTATTTTAACATTTGGAGCTTTGGAGCTACTGAAATGTAGAGGTGGGAATCACCAGAGGCCCTACGATACGATATCATCACGATACTTATGTCACGATACGATATTATTGTGATTTTAAACAAATTGCATTGGAATTTATTACTTTTTTTCCAACTTTAAATTGTGTCCCCAAAACTAAAACTCTTTGTCTAGTGGAAAAGGCAATTGATTTTATTATTATAGTACCAAAAAAGTAAAATTCTCATGTCCAGTTTATATAATAAAAGATCGATACTTGGCGTCTGTGTACTGATACAATTTTGCCACGGAAAATATTGCGATACTATACTGATCAATTCCATCGGGTTGGCCAATGGTAACATGAAGCCTTTACACCTGCAGCGACATCTCAGCACAAAATGTTCTGTTACGTTCGTCCTTGTGTATTGTTGCATGTTGAACTTCCTGTTTTATGCCCACTGGATTTAATGTGTTCAGTCCTCATTGTATCCGTGCTGTGTGTCCTGTACTTGTTAGACTAATTTTGCTTGGTTGAATCGTTTGGATTATTTTTGTTCTGTTTTGGATTTAATTTACGTTCATGGGTTACAACCTGCATTTGGACTTTGCCTGCCTTGCATCTATGTAAGCCTGATTATATGTCTTTGTTTAATAAATCTTAAACTGTATTCTGCTCCAGCTTGTGTCTACATCTGCACATTTGTCAGATGAGGCCGCAGAATAGATATGATGGGAACATTGTTAATCAAGCTTACGGAAAACTTGGTGAATCCTTTCATTCCAACTCAATGAATTGACAGATGTCAGTGAAAAGGCACAACATTTTGCTTTCATGATATACATCCATACTGATGACATTTGTGAACATATACTTTTCTGCAAAATATCAAAGGGGCAAAACAATTTTTTGATGTTGTTTATGTGTTTTTCTGTGAAAACAGTATGAACTGGAAATCCTGCACCAGTATAGACGCAGCTGCGTCAATGACAGGCTCATAGCATGAATTCGAAATGAAAACTCTGAAATGCAAAGGCAGCATCAAAGTAAAAAACTCAGTCAAAGCCATTGTTTGGAAGCCTTTGGAAAACATGAGAGCTGAACACAAAAGTGCGCTGGCTCTCTTGAGTGAAAATACTTAACATGCTGTTGGAATCACAATCTGAAGTGTGCACTTTTCTGTCAGAGCACTGATATTTCCATGCCACCTTGTGTGAGGACACAGACGGACTTAACTATGCAATCTGGCAGAGAGATTCAGCAAACTCAATCAACTGACTGGGAAACTTACCCAACATGATTGGTGGTTTTAATTCTTATCTCCCTGACATGGACGAGAAATCTGCTGAACTGTATTGGGTGAGAAATCCATTTATCTCGTTTGAAGAGGGTAAAGCTTCCTGTGAGTCATCAGGAAAAACTCTCGGATATGATCGTTAGCTACAGATGAAGTTTGACTCATCCGCTCTTACACAGGTTTGGGTGTGTGTAAAGAAGAAGCACCCGGAGCTAGGAAAGAAAGCTTTGAAGCTGCTATTACTCTTTGGATCTACGTATTAGTGTGAGGCCTCCTATTTGCTGCAGTGACTCTGATCAAAACAAAGCAGAAGACTGTGCCTGAGAAAGAGTTTGATCCCTGCAGTTTATACTCCGCTACCGAGATTGACAAAGATCCTCAGTGAAGCACAAGCCCACATTTTACAGTAAATAGTAACAGCAACTTATCAAAAGCATGCAGTTTAATGCAACTACAATGTAGACTTTAGTAGTGTGCTGATGTGAATAGAACCTGTTGTAATTTTAAGACGTTGTCATATTCGTAAGCTGGACTGCTATTTTGGCCGGGACCCTCACAAAAAACTACATGAACTAAATGCTGCTTTCCTACTTTTTTCCTCTCCAGCTGGTTGGTGAGCTCCATCTCAGCTAAACGTTGCTGGTTAAGGAGAACCAGGTCTCTGGTGACGTCGTGCTGGGCCAGGTCAGCCAGGTGGAGGCCGACATATTGAAGCTCCTGGAGGCTTCGTAGCTTCGGAGAACACAGGTACAGCATGCAGCCAAGAGACTCCATCCACAACATCTGACCTACAGATGAATTGAATACAAGTTAACCTATAGGGAGAATGCAGTTCAGCCATAAACATCCATCTTTGTGTGCTCCCTAATTTAGTCAGTTCCCTGTGGAACATAACGTCAAAATGAGCTATCTCCATTGCACCATATTGAGCCGTGTTGTGTTTTAAAATGTATTGTGGTGGTATTTATAAGAACCCACCTCTTAGTTTGAGTGTGGTGTGTTTGTCCGTGTAGCTCTTCAAGACAAACTGACTGTTGAGGAATATCCTGATGCTCTCAATGGTAAAAGCCACCTGGAAGACAGAGATAGATTCGGCACAATACTGGTTTAATGTGTGCTACTGCTGCCTCACCACTGTATTATACTGCACTTGATCATACTCTATATAGCTTGAAGCTGAAATAGAAATTCATTGACATTCTGAACATAACACAACAAAATAAAGGCAATTCTTCCCCGACTGGCTAACCCACAATAGAACTGCCAGCTTACAATACTTACTAACTTGCTAAAGCAACTTTTCTTCCTTTACGGATCGGTAACAGATCATTATACAGCCTTAGTTTATTGTTCTTCTCCATGGTTAACTTTATGTTTTTATTATTCAGCCAACGCTAGATTGATGTTGGTAACATTGAGCTTTACACAGACAGTCTTTGCATGCTAACTAACTCCTTTATCTGACACAGATCACACACGTACACCTTTCATTTGGCCTTTAACACAACCACACAAGAGGACCTTCAAAGGTCCAGTGTGTAATGTAACACATAACTATTCTTTCAGTGGTGTATAAACACCTGCCATAATGAACTGTTGTGTTCTTATTATCTTAGAATGATCCATTTCTAATCTACATACATTGCGGATCCTCTTATATGTTGCCAGCTTTGGAGACAGGAGCTGAAACGTGTTCAGAATAGGTTGAATAATGTGTTTTTTGAAGGCTGAAGCATTTTTCTAGTAGACACCCAAAATAACAGTATGAGCCTGAAGAGGAGTATAATAGGGGACCTTTAAAATGAGTGAAGTTTGTGATATTGCACCACCACGCTTTAGTAGCGATGCCAGAATAGCATGCTTGTCGGCATCCTTATCAAAGTGAAAGATTGGTGATGAATCACCCTCATGCATGAATCAAAAAGATGATTTTACATGAAGATGATGAAGGTGATGAAGATACAAGAAAATGTCAAAAATAGCATACTGTCAACAACACCCCCCACACACACACACACACACACACACACACATTTTCACAAATCATGTTTTTAGGAGAGCTCATGGCTTTTTAAGCAGAGCCAAGCTCCCCCTGGCTCCTTTGTGGTTGGCACCATGGCAGTATTCTGAAAACAAACAGAAGTTCATTATTGAAGATGGGCCCGCTGATTTGGCCTGCTTACCAACATGGCGATTGCTTCGCCATTGGCTGTGAAACACATGGAAGCAACATAAAGGGCATGAATTGCCAAAAATAATGCAGTTATTTTATACCAAAAGCATTGCAGCCCAAATCTACAGGAGAGAAGACAAAACTTTGTAACTATGATGAGCGGTACCTAAAGCCGGGTTTACTTTTGATATTCTTTAATTTATGTATTTGTTAAGTACTGAATATTGTGGTCCAATAAGTTGAAGCACTGCTTGCCACGAAACAGAGGCTTTTCTCTGCAATTCCGTTCTTACTTTACTCTTTTCTTTACTTGCAAGTGTTCTTCTCTGCCGAGGTATTTTAATGTATTCTGCTACATTTCACACAATCTCACATTTTTGAACTCTTTACTTTGTGACTGAGTTTTTACCTGCGGGTGTATAATGGTGAAGTATTGGTCCACTGTAGCATCTCGGGCCTGGAGACCTGGAACAAACTTTTGTAGGTTCACTCCTGCCTGCCGTACCTTCAGCTGATAAGACAGTCCAGGACAGAGACCAGAAACAGAGAGGTGGCGGAAACACAAGGTATCAAGATTCCACAGCAAAATATTTTCAGTGTGCCGATTAATAAAATAAACTCTCATGGAGCTGCTAAATGTACACAGGCACATGGGGATTTACATTTTCATCAAAGACAATATGGAAGGGAAAAGTGTTGCAGAAAGTTTTCTCTTCCATCCACAGCTTGTTTGGGTAATGTGGACTGAAGGTGCTCTGGAGGCTGCCTGGAAAGTAAATCAAACACACCCATGTAATCAGCTACCATTTAAACACAGTAAACTAACACAGAATGATGACAGGATCTGGCAGTTTTTGCATTTTAGTTGTGCTATGGCGTTTGTTCTTCAGCAGAATGTATAATACAGTTTTGCATTGTCTTGTTGACATTTTTCAGCATAAATATACATTTGCAGCTCATTAAGATGTTACCAGATGCTTTCTGGCTGTGCTGCTTAGTTTAATTACTATACTACACCAGGTAGTCCTTTATTTGAATATCCTAGTATAGATTATGAATGATAAATATCACATTTTTCATTAAATCAAACCTTATTTTTGGACTTAATGTCATTTACATTCACTGCATCTCTATAGAAAACCACTGCACCGTGTTGTTGCTGTGAGTGTGTGTATGGGTGAGCTTTAGATTGGAAGTGCTGTATCACTCCTGATGAGCAGATGCTACCTTGCATAGCAAGTTTATGAATGGGTCCGTGTTAATTACCGAGCTGGAGTCAGGATGAGGTTTGTCTACCTTAAAATAAAGTCTGGAAGCAGGGAGTGACAGGGAGACTAAACTTCCCCAAAGTTAAAAAATACATCAACACTTTTTGTGGTTTTAGGTGAACTTAAGTGGTTGAACTATTTCTTGCTGAATAACTGTTTACCTAAGTACTTCTGTGCAGCATCTCTACAGCGAAGGTTGATGGATAAGCTTAATGAGAACAGGTTTTCAAAATGATAAATGCTATATATAAACTTAACGTTAACCTTTTTCTGAGAGAACCACGGCTCTGATCAGTTCCCAGCCACTCTTTTCCCCAGCCAGTGACACACACCTCTCTCTCATTGCTCTTAATGCCTCCTGGGGATAATCACACAGAGCACACGTGGGCCAAGAATCAGAGAACACAGATAATAAATACATAGAAGAGATTATGCACCTACATCCTCAGACACCCACCTCTCTGTAACTGGAATGGTCCTGGTCTCTAGTCTTGCTAGCTTGGTGGGTCTGTTTGACCAGAAACACAACGTGCTCCTTCTTCCCTGTCCGCTCATCTTCCTCTGATTGATTGAGAACCACCATGGTCACTTTGCTGTTAAAAAAATCTCTGGCAACTGCCTCTATGATACCTGCAGCAAGATGGAAAAATGGGGAGAAGGAGTTATGGATGCGTAGTGGATTGGAGGTAGTGAGAGATCAGTGTGTGGTGAACGATTCAGTAGCTGTCTACTGCAGAATAAAGCCTGACATATGTTTCTGCAGCAGCATGAAAGTGAACATGCACAGGTTATATTTAGGTTGTGTGTGAGTAACGCCTTCAAACGCTCTCCTCACATCACATGTAAAAATGCAACAGAGTGAGGGAGCAACATCTGTAGGAAGTGGGGCCTCGCGGCATCAGTGTGTGACGCCGAGGATCAGGGGACACAAGGGAGTCTGACTGACCTAATTAATGTTTCTTTGAGAGTCACCTGTGTTGTAGGTGGGCTAACAGCTCTACTATGAGAGGCTCTGAATATATTGTTATGCTCTAAATATAGCAGTTATCTGCAGGCCCAGTTGCCACTGAAGAGGAATAAATCTTGTTCATGTAAGATGTTGTTTTTCTGCCGGCGCTTGCCAGGCTTGCTAATGCAACCTATGTCTAAGCGGCACAACCTGGGGCCAGTGTTTTTTTTGGTTTTGTTTTTTTTACATAAATATACTTATGGCAACAGATACCACGGTTACCTCCAACCGTGGAGGACAAAATAATAATGTAATAGTCTTTTGAGCACAACAAACTGATTTTACACACACGCTTTGTTGGGAAAATCACCCGTATTATGATTATGTTAATGTGTACAGTCTTTTTATTAGTTTACGTGTTTTTTGTCTTTGTCATTTGAAGCCATAAAAAAAATCTTCTTTTCAGAACAGTTTCCAACATGAGAGATCAGGATCAATGCCGTAGATGAGGAGGTCGATCAGTGTGGCTGTTTTTACCAGGTACAATATGGTAGAGGCCCTTCCTGTCCGAATAGTAGTGAAGTAGCATCTTCCCATCGTCTGTCATCTCCACTCGGAAAGACGGTGCGTTCATTTCCTTTAAAATAAGAGGTATGAGTCAGATCTAGTTTAAGTTTAAAAAAACAACAATCAGAAAACAAAAATGAAGAACCTCTCATTCTTACTGCCTCTACAAGGTACAGTTCATTAAATTAACACAGGGTCCCTGTAACCTATGTTACTGTGCAGTTGTATTAAGTAGGTGTCACGCTGTGGGTGTGTCTAGAGCTGTCACAATAACTACTTTTGTTGTGCGATATATTGCACCAAAATTAATTGCGATAAACGATATTATTGTAATTTTCAGACCATTTTATGCCACTGATTACCTAATGACAATATAAAAGCATAATAATGCAAGTACATCCGCAGTGTGGTTCTGGGGTATGTATCTGGTCTCTAAACACTTTGACTTCAGAGTCCAGTCAGCAGTTATGTAGTGAATGGTCAATCTCATAAGGTGTCATATTTGAGCTTGACCACATATCTGTAGTGGCAGAGTAAAAGAAGATGTCTTTAGCTCCTTCAGAATATCATCTTTTACTTTATTGTACAAGGACGGAATGGCAGTTTGGGAGATGTACGTTTTCTTTGGCAATTCGTACTGTTTGTCAAAAGTTTGCAGCATATTTTTAAATGCTGGTTTTTCGACCGTGCATAATGGCTGCATCTCCTTGGCTATATAGCGAGTTACGCTATCCGTGAGTGTGCGCCATTTCGCGCTGTCACGTTTACATTTGCACTGTCGGGAAAAGGCATCTGCAACAGATAACTGTCTGGAAGAAGGCCCTCTCCAACTCCAGCTGCAGTTGTTGTTCCCAGGTTGAAAAACTGGGTGGGATGGTTATGTTTTAGGTGCGATTTTAAGTTTGTTGTGTTGCCTCGTTTCGTTGCTACTGTTTTAAAACACAGTCGACATACCGGCTCGTTCACGTTAATTATCTCTCCTCTCTCGTTCGGCTTAAAGCCAAAATGTTCCCACACCGGAGCTGAAGATTGTGGCTTTGAAATCAATTCCATGTTGGACTCGTTCTTCCTAACTGTCTCGCTGTAGATGTCACGAAATAGAACACTTTAAAATACCATTGGTTCACGCCTTCTCTTCACCTGACGGTGTCCGCTCTCTCTTCTCTCTTGTGTGTGTGTATGTGGACACGCTGCCTGAGCCCGCACTCCGACACAGAGGGCAGACAAGATGACAGAGGCAGCGCGATCAACTAAAATGTTGATGACATTCATTTTAATGTAAAAATGAATCTAATTATTATTTTAATAATAAAATAAATTATCAGTTGCAATATATTGCGGCACCAAAAATTATCTCGCTCATTTCCATATATCGCGCGATAAGTCGATATATTGACTATCGCGACAGCTCTAGGTGTGTCTGCTCCGTTTTGCTTCTCAGTCATGTTATTTGTCTTATAGTATGTTGTGTTTTTTGGGTTCTGTCTATTGCCCTGTGTCCAGTATCTGTTATATAGTTTGTCTGTGTTTTGGGTTTCAGTCATAGTGTTTTCTCCGGGTCTGTGTATTTCTGTGTTTTACCCCTGTCTGCTGTGAGTTCTGTTTTATCCCAGCCTCAGTCTGTTTTCCCTGTTGGTGTTAGTTTTGTTGGGATCTGTCTGCTGGTGTCTGAGTTAGTTTGTTATTTCTGATCTGTTTGGCCTGTATTTAGTGATCTGTAACCTGTGTTCTGATTGTTCCTCCATTATTCCTCTGCCTGGCTGTCTCTCCGTTTTCCCCTGCTCTCTCCCTGCCTGCCTGTGTCTCGTTAGTCTCGAGTCGGTCACCTGTGTTGCTCCCGCCCTGCTCGTTAGTCCCTGATGTATACATGTTTGGTGTTTCTCTTCAGTCTTCGTCTGGTCATTGTCATGTCTATACGCTCTGTCTCATGTTGCCAGCCTTGTTTGTTATGTCTCCCCATTTCCCTGCTTTCTGGATTATTTTCCCTTCTTGGAGTTTTTCTGTTTGGATCACCTTGTTTTTTGGACTCTGTTAATCAGCCACTCTGCCAGTAAGTGTGCTCGCCTTTTGTTTTTTAATAAACCTGTTGAACTGTGCTAGTCAGCCTACGTGTCCTGCATTTCACAGACATACTATACGAATAAAGATACTCAATATTAAGATTAGGATAAAGGAAACTGAATACTTGACATGGCTCTTTAACTTTAAAAGGAGCAGTGTTAAAATCAGTGACTTCATAAGCAGATTCTGACTTTGGGGGCCCTCAGACACATTGGGCCCCTGGGACATCAGTAACGCATGCCTGTAGGTTGATTCTGATCAGATTGTACGATCAGCTTTTTTTGTTTTGGTCGTGTGAAGTCACATTCGTTTGAGGCTGTGGCTGGGGACGGCACTGACTTTTAGTATCCTTTGGGCTCTGCAGGCTCCTCACATATATCACTGATGTTCAGGAACTAATGATGATCTGAGCAGTTTCAAACAAGGCCCGTGACCGACTGAGAGACCACTTTCATATTGTCATGTTGTTTTCACATTGTTGTTCAAATTCATTATTATGAATGTAGTGACTATAGTTGCGTTAAGTAGTTTTGATTAGTGGTGTCAAAGGTCCCTGACCTGACTTTATATTGGTTAACTTTAACACACACCAGGTGTTGTTGTTTTTGTCTTGCATGAATCCTCACTTGTATTCTTAACATACAGGCCAGGCTGCAGAGTGTGTTGGCTTTAGACATCTCTCAAATCTGTGTCTGTTATATATTTCATATGAGTTACCTGTGATTTTTCATATTGTACTATAGCAACCTATGGATGGATGGACTATAGCAACCTGTCTTGCTTGTCAATCTAGCCACTCTTCTTTGTTTATTATCACTCAACTCACATTCACTCTCCACAATTGCTTATGAAATCAGCTTCTGTGTTTCACGTTTTACATGTCTGGCATTTATCCTCACAGTCACTAAGCAGGAAATTAAGAAGATCAACACCAGGGGCTCTGTAATAGATGAGTAGCACAAAGCAGAGCTCTGCACTAATGAATTAAAATGTTCCTTAAGTGAACCGTGCACTCAATGTAAGAGCACAGCTGAAGTTGCCAAAAGTCTGTCTTTTAGGTATGAAGAGTCGTTGCTTAATGGGATAGAAACAGAAATAATGGCACATATGATTGTACCTGATAGGAAAGAGCCAGGTAACTATGGAGAGCATCCAGATTTCCGATGAATTCAATGAGATTTCCTCCCAGTGTTCTCAGCATGGCGTCATAGCCCGCTTGCTTACAAAAAATAAAGAAATGTTCTCCAAAAAGCTTAAGAAATACATCAGCGGGGACATCTGAAACATCAAAGGGCATTCAGAGGAACACTGTCACAGACCTTTATAGATATTATATCTATCGTGTACAACATTTTGCAGTCTGGGCTCCCAGTGCACGGCTGTTTGGCAGCAAACAGACATTCAATTACAGTCTATTCCCAGAAGTCAAGATAATCAGACCCCTGAGAAATCCACCAAATAAACAATTCTTGTTATGTGTTTTTATATCTGTGCACAGGGGCTTGTTAGAAGTTTCATAAACTATTATATACCTGCCAAATTTGATCTGTATATGTATGATTAAATAACTGACCCGTTACAAATGTGACGCATACCATACTCTGACCTTACAGTGTTTTTTCTGCTATGACATAATTAAAAAAAAACAATTGAATAGAAAATAAATGTATTTAATAATCTTACATGGGATTCAATTAAAGCAGAACCTGAAACTGCAGTCACTTGGCGATCCTTTCTACACAACTGTTTAGCAACTGCAATGAATTGTAAGACGTAACTATTTTCCTCCAAGTTAGCCATATTCTGGGATTTAAATTGCATATAGTGAATGTGCATGCAGTGATATAATCATCTACTGCGTGTAACCTGTTGGATTTCATCAGGGACATTAACACTTGACAGGCACACACAGACCTAAGTTCACACCTCAGACATTGTTTAATTTTTGTTAGAGGGCAAAATGTTATTTACAGAAAATATAATTTTGTTTTAAGAACAGAAAACCAAAATTTTGACAGCATGTATATTACAATGTGTAAAGTTCTTTGTAGCTGTAGTAATTTAGTTACTCATATCCACTTCATACATGACAATTTCCACATGTATACCATAGCATTTCTTACACTCAGATCCATTTTAAACTACAAGGGTTTTGCTCCAGACAGGATTTAAATGACAGGAAGAGCAGCCAGTTCACAGAAAAAAATTACCGACATATGCTCTCTGGATGGGCTTAAAATCACTGACCAGTGCAAGTAATATTAAAATCACCCCAGATCCTCTAGAGATATAAATCCAGATTCAATGGGGCTACAATCAACAGGATGTCTCATAATCAATTAGTAAGACTAGCATGAAGTTTGCTTTGAAAATGTGATGTCTGACATGAGCACACAACAGTAGAAGCACCAAATATGACAAAATAAATGGAAATCCTGGAGCTCCCACCAAGACACAGGGGCATTTAAAGTCTTACCCAGCAGTGAACAGGCCTCCTGCACCAGGCTGAGGGTTAGGATATCGTCGTAAACTGTATATGTCATGAAGGTATCCTGGACCCCTGGTAGAGAGCTGTCCAACAAATATTACAATCTATGTAAACATATGTAAATTTACAAACATACAATTTCTAACATCATCGCAATGATCATCTTGATCCTGACAGCCACTAACGTCCATTAGTATATTTGTGTATATGTGCCCAAACCTCAGTTTGTCCCAGGTCTTCTGGCCAAACTTTTCCATCACCAGAGACTGGAGGCAGCTGTTTATGAACCCATACTGCAAAGAACACAACCACGTCTTGACACCAATAATCTATTGAAGTCAATGTCTAAACCTGACTACACAAATCAGTAAAGCTGTAGTGCCTAACATATAATTTTGTGGATTAGAATGTCTGGTTTTGCTATTCTATAGTTAATGTCAGTTTGAATCTTTAATA
The DNA here is from genome assembly GCA_024633595.2 of Lepomis macrochirus. Lineage (NCBI taxonomy): Eukaryota > Metazoa > Chordata > Actinopteri > Centrarchiformes > Centrarchidae > Lepomis > Lepomis macrochirus. The sequence goes on from JALXJV020000025.1 coordinate 14,587,842, forward strand.
TCAACTAATAGTATAACAAAATGACAGAGATTTTCAAACGCAATTGACGAGTAAGGCTGTGTCTGGTTTAATGATTCCTGTGCTTCAAGTGCTTTTATTGAAAAGAGAGGATAGTAGCTCATTTAAAAAGTCATATGTTTACATCACTACACACCTCTACAAAAACCTAAAAAAACAACAACCCAAAAGCATTGGATTGTATAACCCACAATTATTGCCACTGTTACATCTTCTAAAGAATAAGAAAGGGTTTCTTAGACAAAGTCTTTAATTTGTCATAATAGGAAGACTTACTCACCATTGTCTGTGTTTGGATGTTGTCCTATTGAATTCTTCTTCAACTTCAGTGATGGAAATGTAGAATGGACATTATACTGCTCCCACTCTGTCTCTTTCTCTCTCTCCGCCTCACACTGATGTCCATAGAGAGCCTAATTCCCACACCCACTCAGCCTCTGTCCACCTGCTTCTATATTATACTTCTATACAAAAATCTACTGGCACAGAGAGAAAACAAAAGATAAAACCCAGAAACGATGGGGGTTGTTGCTCTGTAGCTGCAGTTTAAGTTTTAAGGAGGTTTTAAACCAGTGTTGCCTGGAACAAAGTCACTTGGTTATCCTTTTACTGTGTCCCAAGGCACTTCTCAGATGCTACCGTCCTGTCAACATATCTATCCTTCAGATGCTGCAGGGATTATATGAACTGAAGGAGAAGCTTTTCATACATTATAAAGCAGCTATGGACAGAAGATACTGTAAGAATTATCCACTTTCATTCATAAGTCAGTGCAGACTTTCCTGCTTTCATCATATTAAACATTACTTTCTGTGCTGATTTTGGTTGGAAATTGTTTAATTTAAATACATGATTTATGTTTTAAGCATTTATCTGTTGCAGGATTAGAATAAACTATTACCACCCTGCACAACATCAGGACTTATCAATACTGCTCAGGACTGGCAATTGACAGTGGACATGCGCAGGCAACTCAAGTTTCCTCAGCATGTCATCAAGACCACCCTCAGACCTGATATCATTCTGGTATCAGAAAACAAAGAACGTAATCCTGCTGGAGCTCACAATGCCGTGGGAAGAAGGGATGGGGGTGGCTTTTGAGCGGAGTAAGTAAATAAATAAGAGGGCTGCTGCAGACAACGCTGGAAGGCAAGGTGCTTGCATTTGGAGGTTGGGTGCAGAGGCATCACAGGACACACTCTCTCTCTATAGGGCTAACACTGCTCTTGGCATCGCAGGCGAGAAGAGAAGGAGGGACATCTTCAACAGCACAGCGACTGCAGAGAAAGCCTCCAGGTGGCTCTGGATTAAGAGAGCGGATCCGTGGGAGACTGCTGCAGGGCACAAGCTGAGGCTTGATCAACCCCAGCTGGGTCGCCTCAGTGAGGGTGTCTGATGAAAGAGACCTAAGTACCTCAGGTAACATCACTGATCAGAAGATGTTTCTTCACAACAAAAATATATTTATTTTGCTCATAATGAAGTGAACTCTCCAGTCTGGTATAATACACATTTAAACCCATGAAAAATGAAAACCTTCTCTGAGGCCCATAAGATTTTTAATTGGCTGTCTTGCACCTTAACAACATAATTGCCAAACAAAAGGACAGACGAAAGAAAAATGTTATAACTTTAATTAGTAACTCATTAGCACCATATGATAAACTCAAAATTAGTAAACACAAAAATACATTTAAATCAAGCTCACATCAGGCAGCTCATTTATCGCTCAGCTTCTTTGTGTCACCAAACTATTGAAAACATGTTTAAAGGTCTGTACCGAAGCAAGCGTACAAACCCGGTTTCTCTGATGCCTTTCTCTCTCACTGTTGGGACTAATACATTGATTCTAGCTGCAACATATTTTCATGTCTTTTTTCTTTCTCCTGTTCATTTCTATTTTATTTAAATGTAAAAATAAAAGGTTAAATTCGAGGCGTCTGATGTCTGTCTGTCCAGCTGTAACTGTCTCTTCCAGACCACCTATCTGATTCCTGGATTTGAAGAGTTTGAAGTTCAGGTAGATGCAGCTTTTATCTGTTGCTCTACAATAAAGACCACATCTCTTATGCTTCTGCTATTTTTACATTATAACACTTCAAGTAGACGTTGAAAGTCTCTGGATACAGGTCAGTAAAGTAAGCAGTCACCTTGCAGGAACAATGGGGATGTGGGGAATCAAACATTCACTGTATATTCACTGAAATTACAGGATGTGGACTGTAATAGATGTTCAGCAGGGAAAAGACAAAAGCCTCCACAGGGGGTGTTGTAGAGAAACAGAGCACTCCACACATTTAAATCTCCCCACCTCCCCTCGATAAGTAAATCCAGTCCGACTGGGGCATAAAATCAAGTTTCGACATGATCCGTCACTTTGTTAACACGTGCCTCTCTTTGTTAAATGTGAACTTTAAACTCTCCAGTAATGCCAACTATAAAACAGTGCAATTTAAGAATGTGATTGTGCATGTTGTGATGTCCTGGGGCCTTAGGACTGTGTGGTGTTGGCCTGCCTCTTCTTTGTTTACAGGTCTTTCTTCCTGTTCGGTCGGACACACCCACCTCGTCAGTGATTGCTGCCACCTGTTCAAGTCTTCATAAGCCATGGTGAATCCAAGATGGCTCCCTTCTTCCTCCTGATCTCCCTCCTGGAAGGCGGGTGCCCTTCGGGAGCTCCTTTTCTTTTGGCTGTTTTATTTTTTTTTTATAATGCATGTTTAGTTTGAGTTAATTGTGTTTTGAGTTTAATTGTAAGTTGAGTTACATTTAATAAATTGTTTTGTTCATTAATACAGTTTTCAGTGTGGACCTCTCTTAAAGGTCCATTTTATGATTCTGATATTTTTTAACATCTTTGCATTTCCTGTAGCACTCAGTATCAGGTCTTTTTTTTTTTTATAAACTGTTTTTAAAGACACCAGGAGACCTTAAAACTGTCTCCTCAGAGGTTGCTTTGGTTCAGCTTGTATGTGCTAACGATTAGTGTCAATTACCTGGATGATAATAAACAAACAACAACATGACTGTTTGCAATTTAAACTGTCCAAACCAACAAATGAAGTAAGTCAGTTCACACAGAAAGTAGTCAATAAGCTACTCTGCAGCAGAAGGGGATGTGGATATAATACTGCCATAGTAGTGATATTCTTGTAGTATGTTGGTGGCCCCTAACACAGTGATGTGTAACCACTGGGCTGTCCAATCACCAAAAGCTGTGAAAATGAAGCCATCATTGCCTCTTGCTCAGTTACTCCTCAAAGAGTATTAGGTTGTAGGTTTGATCCCCTGGTAATCCAGAAAGCCTGAAGAGCTTTAAAAATGGGGAGTGTGGTCAAATCTTAGTCTCAGATGTTCTCAGAGAGTAGGCATGGTGTGGTCTCTGTCACTTCTGGTGTTTTAAGGATGTGGGTTCAATCCCTGCTCAAATCTATGAATTTTAAAGTCAAAAAGAAAAAGAGAAAACCTCTGACAAGGAGATGTAAAGAGTCTGAGGTCAGAGAGTGCAGAGTTTTACAGCCTGGTCAGAAGTTCAGAGGATGTGGGTTCCATCCTTGGATGACCTAATAGAGTTTAAGGTCCAAATCCCAGAGGATAGACTGAAAACCTTACAAAATTATAAACTGACAGTATCTGGCCCAGTGGCTTGGGGTGTTAGATTCCTATTCAGGTGTCTTGAGGCTCCAGGTTCAAATCTCAATCTTAGCAAATATATTTCTAAGTTGGATGTCCAAAGGAAGAAGTGAAAAGCTCTAAAAAAAAAGAGTGGCAGAGTGTCTCAGATCAAAAAGCTCATGTGTTAGAAGCCTGATCAGAAGTTTTGAGGCTGTGGGTTCAATCCTTGGATAACCTTTGAATTTTGAGGTCCAACACCCAGAGTAACTGAAAGCATATTTAATGTTAGTTTCAGTGTGTCGGACCCAGTGGCGCAGGGTGTTAGGTTCTTCTTCAGGTGTTTTGAGGATGTGGGTTCAATCCTCTCTCTTATCAATCACTTGTAGAGTCAGCTTTACAAAAGGAAGTGAAAGGCTCTAAAAAAGACAGGTGAGGTGTGTCAGTTCAAATAGCTCAGGCTGTTAGATACCTCTTCTAGTGTTTTGAGGATGTGGGTTCAATCCTCTCTCCTATCACTGACTTTTGAAGTTGGGTGTCCAAAGAAAGAAGTGAAAAGCTTTAAGAAAGAAAGGCAGAGTGTCTAAGATCAAATAGCTCAGTGTGTTGGGAGACTAATCAGAAGTTACGAGGTTGTGGGTTCGATCCTTATGAGGCTCAGGGAATTTTGAAGTCCAACACTCAAAGTGAGAAGATAAGAGCGCCCGGAGAAAAGGTTCAAATGTGAAGGGGATTGGTGGCGCGGTGGGGTTTGATGGCGACTGCAAGGCACCAACAGTGCAGCGGTGGTTCAAGTCCTGCCCGTGGCCGGTACCTGGAGCCAGTCCTGCGGGAGAGGGAGGGGGCCGTGTCCCGGGCTGCGTCCTCCGGGCTGCGTCCTGTTTAATGGGAAGTGAACAGTTTTAAACATCTGATTTCTGCAGCAATAAGTGTCAAACAAATGAACACAGTGTGTTTAAATGTAAATGATCTTGTGAACCAGTGGTGGAAGAAATACTCACAACGTTTACGTGAGCAAAACACCACAGTGTAAAAGTCCTGCGGAGAAACTCTTAATTAAAATTATAAAACATAATTTATATACTGCTGGGTATCTAAACCTATAATGATCATAATGTAACACATCATTTATGTTAATTGGCAAAGTAACTAAAGATATCAAATAAATGTTGGTGAGTAAAAAGTATAACACAGAGCTCCTAGATGTAGTGGAGTCCAGGTATAATAACGTACAGGTAACATGTAGAGTGTAGTAATGTCAGTTTAAACAAATGATCAATTTAATATGAAGTTATGGGTTTGTTTATTTTTGCTCTGCTGAAAAAGTAACGACTGTATTTAATCTTAGTTAATTTAGTGTGAGCCTGTGGGACCCAAATGGAACAAGCCAACATTTGTAAGTTTACCCACATGGTCTGAAGGGAAAGTTGCAGGATTGTAGAAGGAAATCTGTAGAATAAGGACATGAAATATTTTTATATCGCACATGAGAGGGTTTCAGTTTAGTTTTACAGTTTAAAGGTGACTATTTTTTCTGCTACATGAGAAACCAAAACTAATATCAGAAGTACCAAATGCACTGCATATATAGCGCTTGTGTTTTGGCATGTGCAGAAAATGACTCTAATCTCACCATTAGAAGGTGTGAATGAAATGTCAGGGCCGTTCGTCAGTGTCACCGCCTCAGTTTCAACTCCTGTAAGAAAGAGAAGTAAACCACATGAGTCATCTTCTCATTTCATTCATCAGCCTTTCAGTGACTTACTCGTGGATTTAGTTTCATTTTCTGACAGCATCACAGTATTTAAAGATACTCCAACAAAGGAAAAAGGCAAGTGACAGTTGAGGCATGTGACCTCATCAGTGAAATTAATCTTAGTAAAGGCATGTTTTGTTATGTGATATTAAAGTCCATTTTATTCTCATAAACTATAAATACATCATCGCTAACTGCCACACACTGCCAACTAACACATACCTTAGAATAACAAATACAAGACGTAACAGGGACGGGGAAGGGGTGTTGGTACAGATTAACATTAAATGTATTATTAATAATACTGAGGCAGTTTCCAAAACTAAATTACCTTTCTGTTATTGTTCATATAATCTCTCATGAAAGTCCATAGGGTACAGAGCTAATTTTCATAATCCTTGAGTTTTGAGGCTGCATTCTCCATCGATATTAAGTCCAGGAAGTCTTTCAGCCAGTTGCATTTGTTAAAACAGTCCGGTTTATGAATTCTCCAATTCATGAGAATTATCCTCTTTACAGATAAGAAGGCTAATGTAACAATATGTTGCTTAATTATTGCATTAATATTTTCCACTCTCTTTCCCAATATGCATGCAACAGGACAATGTGGAATATGTATGTTCATTATTACCTGTAAAACATCTATCACCTCATTCCAGAATCTTTCCACCATTGGACAGGACCACAATAAATGCACGAAAGTACCAATGCTACCACAGTCGTGCCGGCACAACTCACTAACGTTTAGGGAAATTGTTTTTAACTTATATGGTGTGATATATGCTCTACATATGATCTTCATTTGGATCATTTTATACCTTACACAATTGGACATAGATGTTAAATACTTTATTATTGAGTCCCTTAGGTCCACAGAAAGCGCCGCGCCAATGTCTTGTTCCCTTTGTGATTTAAGTAGAGTTGTGCTGATAGACTTAACAACTTATATAGCTGAAACAGTTCCTCGCTTGGTAGCTGCATCTCTCAGTTTCCTGTCAAGGACACTTGTTGCCAGGTGCTCTTTGCCAATGTTGTGCCTGTTACGTCCATCTCCCTATATCTTCTTGAATTCCTTTTAAAATACTCGAACCATTCAAGTCAAACATCTTACTAATTGGGTGTCTGATATTTACGCCAAGGTATTTCATACCTTGAGGTTTTCAAACAAAGCCGGGAAAGCCAAGGTAGGCTGCAAAAGTATGCTGATTTAAAGGAATAGCCTCACTTACACTGCAGTTAATTTTATACCCAGAAAGTTGGCCAAATGCTTCTATGAGTTTAAGCAAGTTGGATTAGATATTGTTAATAAAATATCATCCGCATAAAGACTAGTTTTAAAATCATAACCATTCAGATCAGTACCAGTTATATTTGGGTTAGCTCTAATGGCACAAGCCAGTGGTTCTAGTGCTAAAATAAAAACATACCTCAAATAAAAACAAGTAAGTTTACCCACATGGCCTGAAGGCAAAGGCTGCAGCAGGATTGTAGAAGGAAATCTGTAGAATTAGGACATGAATTATTTTGATATCGCGCACGAGAGGGTTTCAGATTCCTCTTACAGTTTACAGGTGCTTTTAAACTATTTTTTTCTGCTAAATGAGAAACCAAAACTAAAATCACAAGAACCAACTGCACTGCATATATAGCACTGGTGTTTTGGTATGTACAGAAAATGACTGTATCTCACCATTAGAAGGTGTGAATGAAATGTCAGGGCCGTTCAGTCAGTGTCACCGCCTCAGTTTCAACTCCTGTAAGAAAGAGAAGTAAACCACATGAGTCATCTTCTCATTTCATTCATCAGCCTTTCAGTGACTTACTCGTGGATTTAGTTTTATTTTCTGACAGCATCACAGTATTTAGAGACAAAGGACAGAGGCAAGTGACAGTATGTGACCTCATCAGTGAAATTAATTTTAGTAAAGGCATGTTTTGTGATATTAAAGTCCATTTCATGCTCATAAACTATAAATACATCATCGCTAACTGTCATGCATGATAAAAGACATTTAAATGATTTTACTTGAAATTATTAAACGGGCTGAAACAAGTTTTAAATGTTTTGGACTGTGTTGTTAATCATTTCAGCATTAAAATAATCAAATGGACCAATTTATAATGAGCCAGCTTCTATTTATATCTGTAAGTGAGTTGGCTACATGTGTTCACAATTTCACCGTTCACTATTGGGTGTATTAAAAGGATAGTTATAAAATACAGTGTGTCTCTTACCATCAACAGTAACCAAGTGTAGTAACTCTACCCACTACATTACCACAGTATTACCTGCTGCCTTCATTTGTTGGTGTGGTCTCAATGTTGGTCAATTAAAGACTTGTAGAAGCACGAACAAACGATATGTCTGCTTTCACAACTTCACTGTTATGCTCAACTTCAACAAGGCCACAGAGTCAGACCAATTCAAAAGGTTTTCCTTTAAGCTTTCCAGCCCTAATCTACCGCTAGATTCTCTAACAGTAAATATATCCACAAACAACAGCAAAGGATGACCGATCTGGGCCAGATCTAAAGAGGGGAGACATTCAGTTCCAACCACCTCTGAGACTAAGTGTGCTGCAACATTGTGTTACTTAAGCAATGCAGAAAACAACTTAAGGAATAACGTTTACTGTATCAGAGTGTGTAATATCAAGGCTTTACGTACTTCAGGTTACAGGTTCAGTGAAACCAAAAATGATTAAATAAATAAATAAAAACAAAACAAAACTCTTTCACGCCATTCCTTCTTCTTCTCCAGAAGCACTGGGCACAGGAAATATGCACGGAGGCACGTTAGCCCATACAGTATTTGGTCCATGCATTCATTTTCCAACCAAATCCTTTGCCTTTCAGTTGTTGTGCATATTCCTAATAATAGTCACACAGAACTTTAGTTGCTGGTTGTTCCTCTCCAGATCACTTTAACTTAATCCAATATGCCAATGACAACTTAGAACGTCTTAAAAATAATGGCAATTCATCAGCTTCTACCAGCACCATTAGTAGGAGTTGTGTCAACTGCACCCATACTGAGTCTTAGAGCTCTAAACTGTTTTTTATCTAGTTTTTCCAAAATACTCTTGGATGCTGCTCCATACACCATACACCCATAATCATTACACAACCGTACTAAGGCCCTATAAGTATGTAGTAGTGAGTGTTTATCTGCTCTCCATTGATAACCAGAAACTGATCCCATGAGATTCAGTACCTTTTTACACTTTGTTTCAACCTGACATGATTCCTCCATACACATTTCTCATCAAAACACAATCCAAAATACTTGAACTTTTACCCTTTTCATATTTTGTCTTTACAGTTTTAGCTGTGCATTTTTAATCCTTCTCTTCCTGGTAAACAACATTTATGCAGCAAGACTTTGCAACTGACATCTTGAATCCCCCATTACATGACAGTCTCTATAAAACTTTGTCAAGAATTTCTTTAAGTTAAATAATGCTTTCAAAAAGCGGTGACTCCTATGTGCAGATTAAATCTTACTTGATTGTTTGTAGCGTGTGCTCCCATCCTTGAAACATCCAGGTAAGAGGGCAGACTGTCAAACAGGAAGTGGAGGAATCCAATCTGATTTGAACAGGGGTGAACTCAGACTGTACTAAATTGGGAGAAGGGGTTTGTCAGGTTTGGGTGTTGTCAGACTTGTCCAAACTGGAATTAGTGCCATTATTTGAACTCAAAACAACAGGAATAGCTGGTGTTTAACCCTTTTCTGCCAGTGTTATATATTCTATTTATCTGCTTTATTAAAATAAAATACAGACATCCATTTGACTTTTAATAAATGCTTTGTTTGATCTGTGAATAAATATCTGAAACGCTCACATTTGGCCTCGTGACAATGTCATCAGCGGTCGTACAGTCTTCCCCTCCAACGACCCTGGAGGTTTTTGGATTAAAGGACAGTGAATCTCTGTGGCACAGAGATATATGAGCCTTTTTTCACAAAAAATACTGAAAAAACAAGGTCAGACTCTTTCCGCACTCCCCAGAGGTACAAACATGTGGGAATTTATCAGATCTGTCATCAACGCAGAAGAGTAAATTAGGCCTTTAGACAAGTAGTCAACAGGGGAACAGCAGATACCCAGCTTTAGTGTTCAACAGTAGTGCCGCTGGCAGTGTTTGCAGATGGGAAGATGGTGAGAGGTGTTGTCATCGCATTAGCGACTCCTGCGTGGTTGTGTTCTGAGGGCAGGGAGGTGGGTGTTCGCTTCCCAGTGGAGGTCGCACCCTCCCAATCTCATGAATGTCTTGAATCACATTCAACAGGCATTGTTAGAGAAGAAACATAATGTGGCTTCCTCTACTACATTACATAAATATAACTTTATTCGTTTACACATTTTAGAAGGTTTCTTTCCATAAAGTTTAACAGCTTTTAGTTTTGAGAAACATTTTGTTAGGAGGAGATCAGGCCACAAATGTAATGTCAGGACCGACAGAAAGGTTGCTAACCAACAAGACACAGTCATTTACAGATTTACAGCCTCTTACCATGGCAGAGGAACTCGTTTTCTGGTCTAGGCTTGAGTATTGGTCAACTAATACATAGCAGGCTGAAACGCTACTATTATCATACATACCATCCACTTTTAATATGATGGAGACCCTTTCCCAAACCTAACATCCTGGCAAACATATATTTTGAACCCTATGATGAACAGTTTGACTTGAAAAGAAAAAAAAAAGTGGGTATAAAATCTGTCACAAACAGCTTCAATACAAAGATGTGTCATTTCAAGCCAGACTTGTTTTCATGATTCTCACTGTCATGTATTATTAATTTCTTAGTATATAAATAAGCCACCGGAGTGGCATCGGCAGACGGGTTATTTAATGGGACTTTTTCTGCCAGTGTCCCACAACTGAAGTGAGATCACATACAAACAGCTGAACTATGTAGAATATAATACTGTGGTGTCTATGTAGAGAAAAGGGGGCCAGTAGAAGCAGCAGTGAAGACAGGGCCAGTGTAGAGTCCCGGTCCGTCAACAGGAACCTAGCGACAAAATAAATATAATAATTTTATTTTAAATGATCGGCACACGAACTCAGTGTTTAGTAAAGCTGCATTAACTGTGCAGAAAAAAAATCTGGTCATGCAACTGCTGACACTGTCGTCAGGTATTCGTGTCTTATGCTAATAGCAGGTGATGATCAGGTGATGATCAATATATATTACCTCTCCTAGAGCCTGCAGGGCAACTGTGGCTGCCATGGCCTTGGCGTGTTTCTTATTGGGACTGGCCGTCTGGGGTTGGTAGTCCACTCCGTTCACTGTGACCTGGAGACGACACAACATCGGATGGACGATCAGATGTCAGAATTTAACCATCAGAGGACACAGTGAACAAAAACAGCATGTGAATGAGAACCGACATCTGATATAATGGACTTACCTTGAAGAGGAAATTCTTGCGGTGGTCGGGACCGCTGTGATGGACCATGACAAAATCTGGCTGCATTATCCGTCTCTTGTTACACAACTCAATGAGAGCAGACACCGGGTGCTTCCCTGCACACAGAGAGGAGAGGGGAGAGTGAGATGAAGGGGCGAGAAGGGGAGATTGACAGTCAGAATCAGACTGATATTTCTCTCGTCTGCAACGATATTGACTTTACAATCAGGCTACAAGTAGAGTAGACGTTATCAATTCTGACTTTTGAAGGCTACAAAATGTTTGCAGGACAACATTCAGGTGTATTTTCACTGTATATGTCGTGAAAATGTTTGCCGTGTATCCGTTTACCCATAAGATCCTTGGTCACCACCAGTCCTCCTGTCTGCTTCTGTGGCTTCTCTCCTTCAGCAACTAGTCCTGAAACACATAGAAAACCTCATCACTACCACCATTAACACTGTTACTTAATTATTCATCAATATAACACCATCTCCCTAAAGTGTAGTGTGTGTCAGTCAGAATTTGCTGTAGGTGCCGCCTCACCTTAATGAGGAAATTATTTCACTAAGGGAAACCTAATTAAGAAGAAGCAGACACCTGTATTTTGACAGGAAATGAAGTGTCTTTTATTGTCCGGTGGGGTACCGATGTTAAAGTAGTTCTGTTTTAAATGAGGACAAGTCTCTTTACAGTGGCAATGCCCAGAATCAGAATCTAATCTAAGCAGATGAAACTACTGCAATACAAGGTCAAATATTTAGAGGTTCTTCAATAACAAATTAGCTGCACTCAACACCCAGAATGCAAACTTCTGCTCCCTTTAGTCGCTGAACTGGCTGGGACAGGTCTGATCAGTTGACATATGGCTTCAGTATGCCATGTTCATTAGAGCTAGTTCTCACCTGAGATCAGTTTGCCTTAACTATGTCTGACTATCATGATGTACGGCTTCCAGACTCGGTGACTTCGCTCAGCGGTTCCTCCCAAGGCCCTCTCCCGTCTTCCAGCCCATCTTTCTCATCAGGAACTCCCCAACACCCCCGGATACTGGAGCTGCCCTGAGGAACTGGTCCTAAACAAGGACACAGACACAGCGAGACAGAGGGATTAGGAATAAGGAAATACTAACGCTAATACGTAGAGAAACTCCCACCTCACACCACAATCCAAAATATCAGACCAAATTTAAGCAGATCAGACAAATCCTGGACCACACTAGACTGTGTTGATCTATCTATGACTGCCTTTGTGCGTGTGCCCACTAAGGATGGGTTTCGCTACTGGATACCTTTATGTTATCGACCGAAACAGCCCAGTATCGAGTAGAATCGAAATGTCTCCAGTCAAACCTAAGAGTTAAACAGACTCTTACTCGTTATATACTTGTGACTGTCGTTTTTGGAAGTTTGAGCCTCACCACTAAAGGAAAAATCACTCGCGGAGACCTTTCACTTCAGTTTACTGATCGAAAGGTAACAAAATAATTTTACGTTGTTTACTTTCACCGTACGTATCAAAAAATTACCTTTAATTCATTTCCCAAAACTTATTACTACCAAGCTGTAGTCTCTCCCCGTATGATAATACCTGCGAGGATGAACTCATTAGGATCCTAATACTTTTATGTAAAAAAAAAAATGTAACAGTTATTTCCATCCATCCATTATTTCCTGCGTACAGGGTCGCAGGGGGCTGGACCCTATTCCAGCTGGGTTCACCCTGGACAGGTCGCCAGTCCATCGCAGGGCCACACATAGACGGACAACCACTCCACATTCACACCTAAGAACAATTTTAGAGACACCAACTAACCTAGCCTGCATGTCTCTAAACCCAAGACCTTCTTGCTGTGAGGCAACAGTGCTAACCACTGCACCACCGCGTCGCCCGTATTTGAAAGAAGAAAAAAAAAGCCTTAAATCGCCTTGCTTGTCCATAACAACAATAAAAATAATAATAGGCTACCACTCAACTGCTATGGCTCCAACAGGTGGAATTTTATGCAAGGTATGGAATGAAGTATTGGTATCGGTGTCAGTTTATGGGTACTGGTTTTTAGTACTGGTATTGTAAAATTTTACACCCAACCCTAGTGCCCACAAATATAAATGCAAAATATTTCAATAAAACATGGACAAAGCATGAATCCTGGGAAGGGGGAGAGAAAATTGAGAGAAAAAAAGAGACTTAAATTTCACACAGACAGGTACTTATCTTGTCTACTCCAAGCGTGACAATGTTATTAATGTCTAGGTAATAATGGTTCCCGCAAGGCCCACTTAAATCCATATTCAGCTGGAGACAAGTGTCGATGCTGTGACTTTGCCCTTGAGAGTAAACAGATTATCCTCCTCACATCCTGCTCAAGACTCGGCCATAGGCTACAGGGCGGTGAAGGGGAACTGCTCCTTCCTACCTCCTCATCTGTTCCTACACTCTGTAGCTGTGACTGCAGTGCACAGGGAGGTTTTTGAGACAAAAAATGGGGAGTAACGCTACTTAAAGACAGTGTGGCAACTGATGAAGACCACGTATAGTTTCTTACCAACAATTATTTGGTAACAGAAAGAGTTAAATTGTATTTTCACACTTCCGAGTATCTACTTAGCTGAAATTGTTGAGGCGCTGCAGGTAATTTAGCATGTTGTTGTTATGACTCTTAGTGTTGAGCAGCAGGCCTGAGCAACCGTGAAACCTCAATACGTCAAAAGTTACAGATCTGTTTATTTACACTATATTCTATTTTTTTTACATCATCTGCTTTTTTGTGTATGCTGTTTTCGTGTCTGTTTTACCTTCTTCAGCCACGCTTGTGGTCCACCTGTGGACAGCTCCTCCGAGCTGAGGATCTGGGCTCCGGTCGTACCAGTGAAAAGACCAGGAACAGTGTTGGACTGGGCCCACGCATCCACCTATCAAAAAAAGACATTAGATCAGACAGTCAATGAACGCATCAGATCTAAAAGGAAACAGTCTGGAAACATTTAGCGACGAAGTGCTGAGCATGCAATTAAATAGAGAGTGCTCAACAGACGTGAGCGACAGACCACATTAACAGGTGAACATCCGTTGCTTCCTCCTGAAGTAATGCTACAGTACACAACCCAAACAGCAGGTTGTGTTTTAGTCAGTGACATTAGGAACCTCATCACAGTTTACCAGAACACTAATGAGACCCATCACAAAATAAATTTACTATCTGACTTCATCTAAGCAAAACCAAAACAGTGTCTCTTATTCTGTCAAATTTAGTTCCCATAGGCGACATAGTTAAATAATTCCTTTTCTGTTTGTATACAAAATAATACCTCTAAACATTACATTTGTTATTAGTAACGATTATATATGTGTGAAATGTATGAAAGTGACAGAGGATGTGTTATATTATTGAATAACACTGCATTGAAATGTAACCAGTATGTGGGTGGGGAACGTCCAGTGTGTCAGGGCCATGCTAAGCGCACTTTTGGTAATCTCGTGGCCACGCTTGAGTGCAGGGTGGGATAAGAAAGAATACATTATCACACATGTAGGTGGATGTGTTGGAGGCAACACAGGACTGTCCCCGTCATGATGCACCGACAGTTTGGGAATCCGTTTTCTGTCATAGGAACGATGTTGGTGTTTCACATTTTGAAGAAATCTTGTTTTCCGTACATTTTTATTTGTCACCACAGTGATCCATACAACAGAAATCTGTGGTACAATACCACCTGTAGTGCCATCAATTAAAAAAAAAGTAGATTTAGAAATTAATCTTTTAAAATCTATTTTTGCATGCTGTACCTTTCTGAAATTATTTTGTTAATACTGTTAGATTTGATTGTTTTACATGCAAAAACTATTGATACATAAACATGGATTTTTAACATGGAACTGTGCGAGGTCCCTGTTGAACTTAAGGGATTTTTTTTCATCTCTTTTTTCTGCAAAGTAACCTCAGTTTTGGGGCCTAAACAGTCTCGAAAACTCACCAAACTTTGCACATAATTCAGGCGCTGCGAGAAATTTCTTATTCTATCAGTTTCGCGCATATGCGTGGCAAAATGACTCGCTAGCGTTCCCTACAGAGCAGCCCGCGGACAAAGTTTCACCTACGTGTATGAAATTTCTGTGGTACCTGTATCATCCAGACGTACAAAAGAGCCTCTTGGAGCGAAGCCCGACACCCAACAGGAAGTCGGCCATTTTGGATTTTTGGCAATTTACACACTTTGTACTTTAACAAACTCCTCCTAGGGATTTAGTCCGATCAACTTCAGTCTAAAGCCATTGCTGATTAAAAGTTATTCAAACGGTTATTACAAGTCGACCAGTTTGCCCGTGGCGTGTCATCGAAAATAGGTGATTCGCCACGAAACAGGAAGTTATAACTTCAGTACACATAATCACATCTGCACTAAATTTGATGAGTGTGACAATAGTCCTGCTCTGAACACATCCATATGCCAATATTCACTCAAAGTCATAGCGCCACCTGGTGGCACCTGGAAATGACACATATTACGCTGTAATGTACTACTTCAAAACTGTCCCAGAAAACCCTTTGAAGAGGCCATGATGTAAAACTTGTGAGTTTTCGGTTAACAGCTTGGTGGCCGAACACATCTGCATGCCAATATTTAGTTATAGTCATAGCACCAAGTGCTCTGCAGCACCACAAAGGGGACACAGGAAGTGATGATTAACAACTTTGTGCAGTGTCAGACGCGCGTAGCAAATTCATAGCTGCACGGGCAGAGCACCAGAATATGCAACGCGACCACCTCACACCTCACGTGCGAGGGCCCACCAACGCTGCTTGCAGCTTTAATTATAAATTAGGATTGGTACGTTGTTTTGTTATTAAAAATACTAAGCTCCAGGCCAAAATCTTTAAAAATAAGATGACGGAGGTGCCAAGACATTTAAATCAATTTCAATTTTCGATCATTATCTTTTTATTATGGGTGTGTGTTTTTATTCTAATCCTTAAAATGTGTGTATTGTACCTGCTCCTGGGCCCGGCTGAGCATACAGATGGCACTGACATCATAGGGGTTCTCAGCCAATCGCCTCTGAGCTTTGATTCTCTCAGTTACAGCCTGAGAGATATCTACTGGCTGCAGAGAGAGACAGAGAGAGAGAGAGAGAGATCGGGGGTGACAGAGAAATGGTATTGAGGGGAGGGAGAGAGGGAGAGAGCATCAGCGGTGATTTGGATCTGTCACAACCAACAGTTGGGTAATAACCTTGGAAGTCCATCAATATTTAATGGCTCCCACAGCGCAGATTAATTTTCAGATTCAAATTCATGTCCTCGATGGAATTAGAACAGTCTTCACAAACAGATCGAGATCAAGTCAAGAATGTAAAAAAGAAGCACAAATAAACGTAGACTGATTTGTATCTGTAAATCTGTGCCCCTATAAAACTATTTGTTTATCATTTGTAACTTAGCATTTATTAAATGGAAATATATTTGTGAATCTCCACCTATTTGTGTGGAGACTTTCCTACAATGTTTCACAAGAGATGCACAATTGCGTGAGCTTCAAATTTCACAGTTAAAGATCCAGCTTTACAAATCGCACTACATTTATTTGTTCATTGCGTTTTTTAGTGTGACGTATCCTGACATTTGCTTTGTCTAATACACAATACACACGCAACAAAAATAGCCTTTCACATCCACAGTGCATCAGCATTTTTTGTTCCACGTGATCTGTGTACTGACAGATTCACCGGTGAATGTTACATCTCTAACTGAGCTAAGCTTGGAGCCCCGAGTTTAGTAAATCATTTTCAAACACGTTCGTGATTTATAATCATGAGCCGTGTTTCCACTGCAGGAACTTTAGCCAGGAACTAGGAACCTTTGGAGGAACTCATTGCGTTTCCACCGCAGGGACCAGGGTCTAAATTAAGTTCGGGACACGTCGGAGGATAGTACTTTCCAAGAGTACTGGAACTTTGTAGGGGTGGGGCCGCTGAAAATTTGAAGACTGCTCTCTTTAAGTCTAACATTTCAGGTTGGTTTCTGTGCTGTTACAGTGTCGAATAAATAATGATGCAACAAAGGTCTTTAGACCGCAAGGGAAACACGTACACCGGTGGGACTAAAAGTTCCAGGTACTTTTGATGGAAATGCAGCTATGACTATGACAACTTAATTACAGTACATACATAGTACACCTGATACACATTATAATTCCACTTCTCACCTGCAGTACTGGATCTGGAAAAACACTGTCATTATCTGGCTGTTGGCCGTCCTCTGGTAATCCAGCTGCTATCGCCGTTTCACCTGACGATGAGGCGGCGCGCTCTCTGTGGGAGCGGCGGTCAGGGCCTTTCTGGAGGCAGCTGCGGCTTTTTCTGCGGTTTTGTCAACCGGAACCCATTCTCCGTAGGCGCCCAGCGCCTCGCCCTCCTGGACAGTATGACACATTACGTTACTCACAAAACACTTTCAAATTGTTCTGTGACATTTTTTGTGTTGGAATCAGGGTTTGGTTTCTTTTGTATGTTATTAATTACCATCTAGTAAAGGAAAAGAAATAACAGTAATAGTATTCAGAATAACAGGAATAATCCTCTTAATACTTTGCCTTAAAGTACAAAAAAGGTTTTATTCATAAGTCGTCTTCTGTTTACAGCAACATTACCATGTATGTTAATATGTCTTGGGCTTGAGTACATTATTTATGATGGTTGATTTATTGATTAGTGCTTGGTGGTTAAAGCGTTGGAGCTTATGTAAATTACATTTACTCTTGTATTCTCATCTTTTATTACATATTAGCTAAAAGTACATTCAAGCGCCTGCTCACATTGGTTTCTGTAGTCTTTTCTCTAATGATGCAGAGATTTTATTTAGTATTTACAAAGGTAAGAAACGTACGAGGGTATTTACTCAAGTTTGTATTTTTGTGTTCTTTTTTCACAGTCGACATATTTAACTCTGCCAAACACAGCTTGTCTGTTCCTCAGAGAATGTGATACTGGAGAATATGATGTTCAGCTAGCTGAAAAATACTTTGCCTGCAACAACGTTTAGTGAGGACACAATCATTTTGAAATATATAATTTGTAGCGCCTGTAACAGCAACACAGATGCACTTTCGTGAATGGCTACTTCATTTGTTGTAATTTGGAACATAGTATTTGAAGTATTTACACACTTCACTTGCTGTATGAGTTGCACCCTCATTGATACTTCTGTGCTTTTCATTTTCTTCTCTACTTTAATTTAATTATATTTCCTATTTATTTTTTAATCAATTGATCTAATGCATTTTTTCAATAATTCAATTAATCTAACGTTTTAATTGCCAAATAATATAAAAATGATGTTTTATTACTTGATTAATATAACAATTAAGTTTTAAAAATCAGTTGTCTCATTAGTTCAGTATTTTAGTCAATCATCATTGTTAAAAAGAGACAAAAAAAATATTTAAAAAGATAACAGCAGTGTGTTAAAATTGTCACATCACTGCTGTGTTATGATATTATTAAAAATACTGGACTGGAATAATTTCTGTGACACTTTTAATTTTAATTTAATTAAAACACTGTCAACTCTTTCCCTGAACTGAAGAATCAGTAAATTTACTAAAGTACTTGACTTAAAACTTATTTATACAACCGTTTGGTTAACTCACAACCATAAACAGAAAAAATAAAAGTGTGTTACTAGTTACTAGTGTCTAGTACACATATTGTACTTTAAATACCTGCCTCAGATCAGCAGCAGGAAAACGCTGAGTTAATTGTGGCCAACATGGTAGGTAATTTACTGTAGTTCAACTTCCTCCACTGTGAAGTGCCTTGTCAATTTTAAAACTTCTAAACAAAGTTACGAGATCCAAATCTAATGCACATCTTCTTCAAACCTTCTTGCGATGTTGGCATCCTGAAGACACAGGAAACTCCTTGGCCATGCCAGCGTCACTGCGCACCGATGGACGGACTGTCGTGTTCTGGGGGGGGGGGAGGTAATAGTTTGATTATTTTTGTTTTTTCCTAATGAGTCGCGCAACTTATCTTACATTCAATCAAGATATTCACCCAGTTAACACAGAAGAAAAATGGACTGTCTGGCTGGCAGGTGTGCGTTAAAATCATACGTCAAGACACCTTAAACAGAGGAACTAAATCATGCTGCGTTACTCTGCAGGAAATCATAGCCGACCACAAACAACTTGAAATATTTGTATTACTATGATCAGGTGAATATTCAAAGGGTTTTATAAGGTTGAGTTACATTCTCTCAATAATAAGGGAGCAGTCATGTAAAGATGGGGTTAATTTATATAACTTTTACATTTCTATAAACCCCAAAACTGTCCTCCACGTAGGGTTTACCACAAATTCACAAGAGAGCAAACAGTCATTCACAGTAATATGCAAACTCATGTATGATGGACGTTACGTTGATGCTGAAGCTGATGGCCTTTTGCTCTCGAAGAGCTGATCCTCCAAAGGGTTTCCCATCATCCTCTTCGTCCGATACATGAGGCATTGCAACTGGAAGCTCTCCTTTACTGTCCACAATCATCTTGCATTTCTACACACACACAAACACACACACAGCAAATTCAGTACTGTCTTTACGCGAACGTTGTTTTACCACAACCTACAGAGGTAGTGCAGCAGGGCCTTCACAAGATTTAGTGGGGAAGTGCTCTTTTACCTAAGCAAATCCAGAGCATTAAGATGCAGCCGTTTTTTGTGTGAAGTACATGGGCACATGGGTGTGGAAAAATGGCTCGATAGAGCACCTTACAGATTTTCAAAACAAAAGCCCTCACCTTTCTGTTTCACTTAGATGTACCAAATTTGGGAGGCACATGTATCATGCCTATTCCTTAAGGAAAAAAACTCTTGGAGCCATTCCTTACGTTCATCAGGGAGTCAGCCACTTTGAATTTACTGGGCATTTTTGGCATTTACAAGCTCTATACTATACAAACTACTTGAAAAACTAAAGCTGAGCTAAACCAGTCCATCTCCCTTTCTGCTGCTGAGACCACTGCAACAGCATTCTTCGTGGTTCATCAAAGTTTTCAACAAACCCCGGTACAGCCTCTCACAAATAACCAGGCCCCCTCCTACTTCAACCACTCCTACGCTCGACCTGTTCACAAATCCCCAGAATCTAAAATCTATAAATATGCATATTACAATGCACATCACAGGTAGATCTTCAGAGACTTAAAGGCCTCAAAAACACATTACTTACAGATGAGATGTAGAAATATATATTTACATGCATTACCACTACACAGCTAACTGAATAGCATGTAAGATCTTTTTTTTGTGCATGTATAATACCCGCTCTGTACCCTTACATCAGTAAACTCCTTAATGCTGATGCTGTTGGCCTGCTTCGCTACTTTCCTCTTCACTTCCTCCAAAGCAGCTATGTTGGCTTGAGCAGGGGCCGGAGGTGGCTTATTGGTAATGGAGGGCAGTGGGAGCAGTGAGGACAGAGCGCCCATGTTGGACAAGGCTGCTGTCATGGTGGCTACAAGGAAGAGACACAGAGAAAGTTAGATTAAAGTCTCAGAAGCTGACCGACCTATTACCTATTACCTGACCTACAGCATACAAACGACAAACATCTATAGGCCTGCTTACACATCTCAATATGACAAATTAAACAGCAGCCCGACCTAACCCCTCCAAAAATGACCCAACACCTCTCTGGGACTGTTTCAACAAATCATAACCTTCAATTACAGTAAAAATACCTTCGTTAAATCTGCATTAAAGCCTTTCTAGAGGCCTGCAGAGCTGACCAGGTGGGATGGACGCTAAGGTTGATGGATCAGGCATTTTAGAAAACAACATAATGTAAACAGGAAACAAGAGTCAAAAACATACCAGCAGTCATACTGGCCATGGCAGCATTCATGGCCATACTTGGCAGAGCCAAAGGGAGCATTGTGGACCTGAGGCTGGCAGGGATGGGCATTCCTGCTTTGGCACACATGGCAGCAGCATTGGCCTTGGCAATTTCCAACAACTGATCCTTATCTGAGGAAACACAACAAAGGAGTCAATGAGTGAAATGTGTTGGTGCGATCCTGTTTGCGGAATGTCTTCCTTACACTGTGAAATAAAAATGAGCGACGGCACGTTAACTGACCCAGTTCACTAATGCGTTGAGGGCTGTTGCCCGAACTGCAGTGTTTCCGGGTCGGGGTTCTGTTTTTACGGAGGATGAGTACAGGGGAGTGACTTGGCTCTCGTTTCCAACGGTCCCTCTGGCTGTATGTAGCCCTCCTCCGACCCCGTGACACCGACCGTGAGCGTGACCTGCGCGACCTCCGGCACCCTGACCTGCACAGACAACGTGCAGATCAATTCATTTGCGATGAAGCACTTGATTAATCATTTATGTACATGAAGTGCCCTCCAATGTATGCATGTGTGTATTTGTGTGAAGTACATTATTTTATTATTTTGTTTTATTTTACGTGATATCAAATTTAGTATTGAGAATCGCAGAAGGAGAATTTTATGTGCACTCTAGGCCAAAAAGATTACAGAGCGGGTTTGTTATTTTATTAGGGAAAGAAATGTGCACTGTGCACCTACATCAGATCAGGACTAATTAAATAATTAAATGAAATTAATCAGATCAGGATCAGGGGCAAAAGAAAATTATCCAGAAATCCCTAGAAATAATTTATGAAACCATATATTCAAAATAGCATTACTGGTACCACTAACTATTTTCTATCATTTAGTTAAAACACCAACAAGATAAAGGAGATGCTAACGAAGAAAAAACCCAGTTACTCTACCTCGACCGTGATCTCTTGTTCTTTGAAGGGCTCCTGGATCTGGACCCCCGCCTGTGGCTCCTACACGGTGACATGGATCTTTTCTGCCTCGTTGATGACTTTGCGTCTTTTTTCCTCTGTGGGGACTTGGAGGGTTTCCTCTTCTTCCTTGCTGGTGATTTCCCGTGAGACGCAGAGGAGCCGGGATGTTCCGATGCTTTGAGCTGAGGGAAGGTGGACTCAGTGGTCTGGTCAGGTTCAGTAGATATGGAGTTCAGCGTGGACAGGGATGCGCCACAACCTGAAGCATTAGAATGAGACCACATTATAAAACATTAGTCGGACAGATCTTGATCTTGAACATATTGGTCCTATTTTTTCCATAACCCCAGACATAGATAAAATAAATAACATGGGAAGGAGTCAAAAAGAGTGAGTGCAAGGACTGTTTTTGGTCAGCATGTCGTGAGGCGTCCCAGATGCAGCGCTGGTTGTTGTTCACCGTGATACAGGATGAAACGATCAGATAGGCCCATATTTAATCTAGAACCGCTACATGTGTCGGTTCAGGGTCTTGTCGGGCTGAAATCATGCGGGCTGAACTTGACATTAGATTCCCACCATTTAACGTGTGTCTTATAAGTAAATTCCTCCCTCGGCCTGTTTAATTTCAGCTGATTGGCATCTGCATGTTAATCGTTTCATTCGGTCCAAAAGAAATGACTGACTGTGGTCCAACCAGCACCAAACCCAAAATGATAACCTCTTACATGGTCCCATCTTTCATCACCCAGTAGGTGTGCTTCTTCGCTTTAGGTAAACATAGGACTGCTTCAGTTTAAGTGGAAGGGATGCTGATCTGGACCCTGTTACCCCAAATCTGCCCTTGATAGCTGTTAATAATTTGTTCTCTCTTTGAAAGGACAATAAACTCACTTGAAATCAGCACTGGACACAATAAACAGTATAAATACAATGTCATCAAACAGGTCCTACCTAGTTTTTGTGCTGTGTCGTCTGCTTTCTCTTCTTTTCTCTCTGCTGGCTTTTCACTTTGTGCAGGGTTCTGCAGCCCCGTGCTTGACTCTGTCAGCTCCTCGGCTTCTGTGTTTCGGGTAGGGCTGGAGGCCAGATGAGGGGCCTGGACGCCTTTTGAAGGACCTTGGGTGGACTCTATGGATTCATCTAAAGTTCCCCTCCTCTCACAGGACCTGCCAGCAGCCACATCAACCAGATCATGGCAGGATAAAACAATATCATCATTTAAAATGTGCGTAAGGACCAACATTAGCACCGTGTGGGGAAGAACAATGAGGAGTCTAAGCAATGTCATTCAATGAACTGCGTTGGCCAATTTAATAAACGCACATCTCCTGGCAGCAAATCTTTATGTCCACCTTAGTGTCACATAAACTGGACAAAGGAAACGTCACCGTAAACATAAAAAACGTTAAGTTTAATTTTACTTTCCCTCCTTGGCAAATTGGAATCATCACTGCGGTAGAGTTTTATGTGTTTTATGAGTTGCTTATATTACCTGCAGTAGATGGCGGTCAGCGTGGCCCCCGTTTGGACAAACAGAGAGTTGTACTGGCACCGAAACCAAGCAATGCACTGCTGTGGGCAGGGTCAGCAGCAAAAAGGTCTTTTAGCCACCTAAAAGAAGAAGCAATATACTGCTGTGGACGGGCTCAGCAGCAAAACATATTTTAGCCAAGTAAAATAGGCCCACCGACAGCTGATTTCCCACCGCGTCATACAGCATGCAACCAAGTTGGCACAGGTATACAGAAGTTGGCTAAAAGTATTTCCAAAGGAAATGGCTGTCGTGGTAAAAATATTCAAAATATGCGTGCACTTCAAGTGATTTTTCTCGGCGGGCCTTCTTTTAGGTGGCTAAAGTAAGTTTTAAAGCTGACCCTCTTCACAGCAGGACATTGCCAGTACAACTACTTGCCTCTCCAAACTGGGGGTGCGTGGACCGTCATCAGGTAATACACTGACTGCGGATACGTACCTCATTCAGCCCCACTAGAAATATCCTGAACTATCCCCTTACTGCTTTATATTTCTCCCTTAAATCAAATGTTCAGTTGAAGGTTCTCCTTCATACCTGGATCGGGTCCTGTGACGGTGCGAACTGGACAGGGAGCGAGATCTTCGGCGGTGGCGTGTAGACCGAGAGTGAGAGTTCCTCCTCGCAGAGCAGGAATGTGAGCGAGAGTAGGAATGCGACCGTGACCGGGAACGACAGCTCCTCCTGCCGTGTCTCTCCTCGTCTCTTCCTTTATTGGAGCTGTCCTGTTAGGAAAGAAATTGTATCATCACTATATTATGTTATTAATGTAAATTTTATTAGTGTACGTGATCCTGTTTGCATTCATCATATCATGAGGACAGAAGTCTGTCAGACCCAAAGGGCAGCACAAAACAGTAGTAAGCTAACGGACAAATCTAAGAATATCCCAATACATAAATACAGTAAGGGGTATAAAACTTTTTATTTTGTGGCTCAATTTTTATTTATAAGATAGTGTGAGCACAATTATCCTGTATCGCAAAGTTTGCCTTGTTTCATATTTCATATAAAGTAAACCCTGCTTAAATCGCTCAGATTGTATTTTTCTCACACAGCAGCCTGTAGTTGTAAAATAAATAATAAATAAAAATAAAATATACAATAATATAGCTGACCGTAATTTACTTACAGTGAAATACAAAGGTCAACTGTCAACATTATTAATGCAGCATGTGTTGTTTGTTTTGCTCTGTCTGTTTGTTTTTTGGTGTTTTTACCTGTTTTGGGATGATATCAGGCAACTCCTCTCGTCGCCGTGGCGAGGAGCTTTGACCACATTTACTATCCCTCTGCTTTGAGTCGGAATCTGATGAGTTCTCTTCATCTTTCCGCCTCCTCTTCTTCTTCTTCCTCTTTCCCGTCGAGAGCCCTTTGTGGCATCTGGACTTACTCTCCTTATTCTCACCTGGACAAACAGTTCAGCAGCTCTGTGCCAGTACAGCATGTTTCGTACGACAGAAATACAGAGTATAGTTCTTGAGATCGTGCACAGGTGCATCTCAGAAAATTAGAATATTGTGGAGAAGTGCATTTATTTCCTTAATTTCATTCAAAAAGTGAAACTTTCATTTATTCTGGATTCATAACACATAAAGTGAAATAAACTTTCACTTTTTTAATTAAATTGCAGAAATAAAATTAACTCTTCCACGATATTTTAATTTTCTGAGATGAGCCTGTATTGATAATTATATGATTTAGGGGTCTTAGGGAGTATGGTGAAGTAGAATTTTGGGAAATTTGTTTATTAAAGCTCAACAAAATAAAATGCAGGCACAGTTTTAAACAGTGTCCTTAAGAGAACAAGTCAACAATAATGCCGTGTCACACCCTTCACAATAAGGACTTCAGGAGATTTTGCTGTATTCCATGGGGGTACTGGTACTTACCTTGCTCTTTATTCGTCTCTGTTGGTGTTCCTCTTCTATGAAGCAAAGATAAAACCTGAGTTAGGCACATTTGAAAAGCAGGTATTAATGGTAAAATGACAGGAAACCAACTTTTTTGTCCTCAATGACAGAAAGATTTTATATAATAAACCCAACCACTTACACACCTTTACAAGCCAAACTTTGCACACATACGTTTGTATGTTAGACCCAGGACGCACAGGGAACTAGGCAATGAGTTAGGGTGTAACCCTTTCCTTGGGGCCCCATGGTTGAACCGTTAAACTTTTAGATTTTTTAATGCCTGTCCAGCATTTCACACCGATTTTCCACCTTTCTGACATTTTTCAAAGTTAAAACTGTCCAAAGATTTACTACCAAAGATGGCGACCAAAAGGGTCACTAAAAGCCAGAATCTCCAGGTCTGAAAAGTTGATGCTGATGTTGGAGCCTTAAACCTGCGTTATTCCTAACGGCCAGCAGGAGGCGACTCCCCTGATTTATTACCTCAGTATGCACTTTTCTGATGAGGTTATGGTCTCAGTTGCTAGTTTCAAGCCTTCTTCAACACTGTCCGCTGAACACATTCCAGCCTACTCCTCGCTAATATGAAGACGCAGGAATATAAAATGAATGAAAGAGACTCAGGGTAACTTAGCAACAGGAAATCAGACACTGCTCTACCCTCATTTATAGAGACCTGGCTGCACCACAGCATCCTAGATAAAGCTAATGCACTCAACAATCACAAAAATTTACACAGATTTTCCTGACAGCTAAAAGCCCCGTCTCCATTTTGATCTATTAGACCATATTTCTCTGCTTCTCCTGCCCACTTACACCCAGCTGACAAAAAGAGTCAAACCAACAGTAAAAATGGTCCATTAAGTGTGCAGGGCTGTGTGCTCTGCCCCCTCCTGTTCACGCTGTACACTCTGTTTGCAGACGACACCACCATCATAGTCCAGATATTATACAACGATGAAACTTCACATCAGGAGTAATCTTGGTAATTTTGCAGAGGAGTGCTCAGAGAACAACCTATTACTCAACATCGGCAAAACCAAGGAGCTGACAGTTGACGTCAGGAAAAATAAGGTGAAGACACACACTGTCCACATCAGTGGAGCTGAGGTGGTGCAGGTGAACGATTTTAGGTTCCTGGGAATGAATATGACACAGAGCCTGACATGGTTTGGCCTTCTTAAGGAAGCTTAAGAAGGCCCAGCTTGACCAGGGCCAAGGTCTTGGTAAATTTTAGAGGAGCAATAGAAAGCATCCTCACTGGAAACATCCCCAGCTGGCATGGGATGTGCAGGTCGCAGGACAGGAGGGCTCTACAGCGGGTGATTAAAGCCACCCTGTTAACTGTTTATGCGTGGTATTATGGAAGCATAACCTGTTTCACGAAACACTCTGAATCAGAGTATTAAGCGTCACCTTGGCTGATGTTTGGTTCGTCCTTCCAATTCTGCCCCAGACTCTGAGCTGCTCTCCCTCGCCTCCATCTCTCGGTTCCTCTTCTTCTTCTTACTTTTGTGTTTTTTGTGCTTCTTGTGTTTCTTTTGTGAACCGCCGCCCTTTAAGTCTTCCCGCTTGTCCCTCTCCGAGGTGGCAGTCTTAGCAGCATCCATTTCATCGGCAGCACTACCCACTCCTTCGGCGGCACTGATGGACACACAGAGGCAGAAAAAGAGATTACTTTTTAGTTGCATGTAGGGCTGGGTGAATATTATTAGAATATGTTATATAGATAATTATCAAGATAAATGTCAGATCATTATTTCTTTTAAGTGTAAGAAACCAGATGGTTTTAAACTTCCAAACACTTGATGCCAAACAAGTCCTTTGCTGATGTTTTGCTGAATGTCCAATGGGGCTGGGCAACAAAATAATAATAATTATCGCGACTTCCTCAATAACATTATAACAAATGTTCAATAAATGTTTGATTAAATTTGCTCATGTTTATATTTATATATTTATTTTGTTGAGGAAAAGGGACCGAAAAAATATTTCTCTTAATTTCACTCATGCATTTTTGTTGAAATATGATTTTTGATCATAATTGTTTTGAATGTTCTACCTCAGATTTGTTAAGTAATCCACTGTTTGGCATCAAGTGTTTATTCGGACCATAAGGAAAAGTTTAAAACCAACAAGTAACCTTCTGGTTTCTTACAATCGAAAGAAATAAAGATTTGACATTTATCGTGATAATTATCTATATTATATAAGTGATATGAAAGGTTTTATGGTGATAACATTTATCTATCGCTCAGCTCTAATGTCAAATCACAGCAAACATATGCTAAAATGTGGAAATGTATTCAGAAGAAGAAGAGTTGTCTCGATAAATCTCGATAAAACCAGAAATTCAGATTTTCAGGATTACTACCAAGTTATCCAGATCAAGTCAAAATATTTAATTTTCAAACCAGCCTTCAGCAAATCCAAGAAGAAGCAACACAAAACCAGATCCATATTTAATTTAAAGTTTATTATGTGATTATTTCTCAGGACTTATCTGAAGGAAAGCCTGGTGACTTCTCAGAAACACACACGAATCGCTGTGTGTGTGGGGGGGGGGAAAGGGTTGAGGGCAAGAAATAATCCTTCAAGCAAAGAGGACACATTTCTGCAGTTTGACAGCCAAGCATGCAAAATAAAAAAAAGCGAACTCAGCTAACCGGTAAAACCGTCCAACATAATCAATCACCGCTGTCATAGCAAATACAAACAGCACCTCTTTAACGTTTCCCACTTGACGATCTACGTTCAGCTTTATTTGCACCTCGCCAGCTCTTCTAATAACACCGTTACCAGCTGTTTACAGATGTATAAATGTATATATTATATATATATATATATATAAAGCTACCGTTAGCTCGTGTGGTAACGTTAATGGTAACCAGAGCGGCAGCCGGGGGGAAACACATCCTCTTTGTTCGCGTCTCCTCGGCAGCTAGCTGACTATGTTTAACCATCACTAAGAATAATACAAAACACAGCAGACACATACGCTTTGTCTTCATTCTGGTCTTCAATTTCTCTGATTTTATTCAATATAAAATCTTGGAAAATTTGCTCTATGTTGGCCGCCATGTTTACGTGTGCCACCTAATTGCCGGTCCGGGCAGGAACTGTTTCGTCGCTCGCTGTGTTCCGGGTGTCACTGTTTCCGTTCCCAGCGCTGCCTTCGGTGACCAAGGTTATCGATTTTAAATATTATGATTTGTCAAATAGCTAGGCCAACATCGGTGATTTACACTTAAAAAAAAAAAAAAAAAGAAAGGCTAATCTCTTTTTTGAAAGCATTTTTTAAAAAATGTCTTACATGTAGAAATGCTGAATAACAAATGAAAATGCTTTGAGAAAGGTTTTTGCAGAGAAAACTTTCATTGCAATGTAAATATAGAAGAAACAAATGTGCACTGTAAAATACCAGCTACTGATTAATGCACAATATTTTGAATTGTAACCTGATTTTTGTGTTTCCGTTTCTATAAATAAAAACATGTCCACTATAAATTGATGCAGCAAATTTTCTCCATAATGCAGGAATTTAACTGTTTAATGCTCAGCTTTTTTTCTGAGGGATGACCCCTTTAACCCCCACTCATATTTCTCAGCATTGAATATTTCTACAAAATAGTGCTAAAATGTCTTCTCGTCTTGCTCTCGTGAACCCAATACTTTGCATCGTCAAATCTCCTAAACTAAGTGTTTTATTGCACTCCGATCTCAGCCGTGTGTCCTTGTTTCAACACATAGGGCCATTATGAATGTAAGAATTGAATGTGATCGTTCTGTTGCTCAGTATGTACATGTTGTAAGTTATAAATGATGCTAAAATTGACGTTTAATACTAAATGAGAAACAGAAAACATGCCCAGGGCCGGGCACTTGGATGGGACAGTGCCTGGGGACATCCTTCTTCACTTCTAATAAAATAATAAAAATATTTAATTTTTTATTCAATTATAAAGTTTCTTGTTATAATTTTAAATGAAACTTACAAATTGAGGACAAAGGGTGAGAGAGAGGATTGCCAGTAACTGAAGAAACCTACATGCAGCCTGCACACAATGAACATTCCTCAGAATAAGGAAACAAGCAGCAAAAACTAAATTCACACAGAGAATGTGTTTATTTCTGCAGCCTTCCAGTCCTGGAATACAAACTCATGTGACAATGCACCAGTAATTTAATATGATAAAAGTTGCACTGAAAAAACGTCAAGTGAAAAAATCTGTTAATCTGTCCAAAATAAAACAAATCTGAAGTAACTGACTTTAAAAAAAAGCAAATTAAGATTGTATTTATCTACATTAAAAACAGATTCAGAAAGATCCAATCATTACAAGAGCACAGCTTTAAAAACTAATTTAAAAACAATAAAATGTGTTGACACAGGCGTTTAAAAGAAATATAAACTCAAAGGAGCACCGGTTTAACTTCATGTGCCTGAGCTGATGGCTCCAGGAACGCACGCCGTCCCTCCGTCAGTTCTTCCAGGTGTAGCTGTAGTTGTTCATGTTGATGTGAGTCAGAGCGGTCTTGCCCAGGCTGGAGGGCTGCTGAAGCTGCTGGATGGAAGCAGGATGAAGACCACAACCAGACAGGTCCACTGACCCACCGGTGTCCTGCAAACACACAGGCAGCTGGGGTCAGTGCATGTTTAGTGAATGACCACTAGGTGGTGTAATAGAGACATATGAGCACCACCTACTGGAGGAGACCTGACAGACAAAAACAGTGTTCAGATTCATGCTTTGGAGAGGAAGGACCTACACCGAAAGTTATCTGTGCTCTATTGTTTTCTACTGCAACGTATACTCAAATAATACACTGAACTGAAGCCATGATGCTAATTAATCAAACACTGAAGCATAACTTGTGTTTAAACTGCAGTTTTAGGGAAAACATTAAAAAGTAATGGGCCAAAACTGAGTCTCAATAGAAGCTCTGAGACTGTTAATGATTCAGGTAGAAATAAGCAGTGAAGACAGTAATTGGGTTTAAACAATAGGAAGTTGCAGGTCTGAACAGATCCCAGCAGAGCTGGCTTTGTTTAAAATGTGAGGAAGCGCAGATCAAAGTAATGTTTGTGTTAAGTGTTGATAAAATAATTACTAAATAAATGAGAAAGCGTTTGAGAAATATCTGAAATTGCCATTTTACATCCACCTTTCAGACGGTCCCTAACTTCAGATCATCGGATTATGTGACGTCTTGGCCTGATTTCAGTATCAGATATGATTTTCAGAGCCCTGATCTCAACATCTCCCAGCCTGTGTGGGATTACATGAAGAGAGAGAAACAACCGAGGCTGCCTAAATCCAGTGAAGGACTGTTGGGAGTGATCCTAGAAGAATCCTGGCTGTTTCGAAGGCAAAGGCTTTTTTCTTCTGTTCACTCGCTTCGCATTTTTAAATTTATAAATATAATCTAACAACATTTCAGAAAGCATTCTTACTTTACAGCATTTCTTTCACAAACCTTTGTACCGTATGCGGCTGTCTTACCTGTTGCTTGGCGGCGTGTGTGTTCATGACAGCAGTAGGTGTGTGTGTGTAAAGAGCAGCTGAGAAGTTTCCTTTCTGTGCAGACCGGAGGAGGGTTGTGATAGTGTAGAGAGACGAGGGGAGGACAGGCCCTGAAGGAAAGGGGGAAATAAATAAAACATTTCAGGAAACTATATTAAAAACTGCACTAATGCCCTCAAACGGCAGCTTAGCCTTCTGCCATCAGTTGAAATATTAAACACGGGCTGCAAAATGTATGAATACGTATAGATTCAAGATCCTGCAGCTGTGTACCTGTGACCTCCAGGCTGCTGATGTTCTGGAAAGTAGAACCAACCTGGCTCTTCACGTTCACGCTGCGGGCCTGAAAAACAATCTCAATCAGATGGCTGCATGTGTGCGTTCACCGCATGTCTGTGCCGTGCGTTTGCCTCCAAACCTTCAGCGTCTGCATCGCAGCTCCTCTGAAAGCGACGGGAGCCAGCAGTGTCGGGGGTAAGCCGGCCTGGGAACCGGCCGAGGCCACCACACTCCTGCAGTTGATGAGGAAGTTGATGAGGGTGAAAGTGTGCGAGCCCTCCACACACACCACAGACTCCGGCTTGTGGTCCAGAGACACAGCGTGACCCTCCTTACGACTACGCCATTGGTCAAGGAGCTGTGACTGGTCGTTGTGTTGCGTGAAATGAGACAAATCTCCACGAGCAAAGCATGAGAGTAGGAAACACAAACAGGACAGCTGATAGTGTCAGAGAGGATACAGTTGTATGGAGATGCTGTCTGGCTTCTTGATTTTGTCCTGGACTCCCATCTCCTTCAGCCAGGAGAAGCTGCCGTCTTCATCGTCGTAGCCATCATTCCCTCCTTCATCACCTGCCCGACAGTCCTCACCCTCTTTCAGCTCAGAACACCTACAAGTAAAATGATTACAATGAGAACATTATGACCAAAACGATCCTTGTTAGACCCGAGGTTTGACTCATACAGCGCGCAAATGTGGTCGTCCTCCGAGGTGATGCAGGATGATTGATCTTGCAGTCTGGTAATCTATTGAGTGGCCGGCCAATCAGAATACTCACTCGTACGGCTGAACGATTAATTGCATTTGTGATATTATCGCGATGTGATATAATGACATTTTCTAAGGCTGTGTTTGCAGTCTGGTCACATGACACCAAAGAGTAAAGCAGTTTGCAGACGAAGCATCACCTTCGCACCTTACGATGCACCTTGACTTGTTGTAAAATGGCCTTAAGCTTGGCAGAAGCTGACCCCAAAGAAACTTTAGTGTCACACAGGGAATGAAAGAAGCACCCGCGGGTAACTTGGTGGCGGCGGTTGAAATTGTGGGGCCATCCGCCACTTTGACGGACAGGAAAAATGCACAACAGAAAGACACGTGTAGTAAGGTAAGCGTATTGCGGCGATCGGCGGCCTGCGTCACACACAGAGCCACCAGTCAGCTCAGGAAATGTCTGTGAAATGGAGTTTCAAACCAAACGCACAAATCCAGAAGAAGCCCTGAGTTACAGCCGGATTACAGCCAGTGCGCTTCTTGCTAGCATCAAAGGCTGCAAGAGGCGACACTTGGTTTTATTTTTGTTGGCCAACTTTTGAATTAACCCTCAAACTGAGTATTTTTGTTTGCTCACTGGGACATAGAAAGATTAATCTATCTTATACTGTGTTGGTCGTACTACACACTGATTTACTGTTTGTTCGTTTTGAATTATACAGAAGGTAAAGAGCTTAAAAATTAATCACATATTAAATCGCAATATTGGGGGGGCGCAATTAGATTATTTTCCAAAATCGTTCAGCCCTTCTCACAAGCCACACAAAAGTTAATGTTGGACCCTGCAGTGCAGGTGAACAGTGGAGGGAGAATGAAATGAAAACACACTTACGCCTGCGCTTTCTCCTTGGGCTCTTCCTCCTCTCCCTGGGACTCCGCCGGGTTCTGCTGCTCCCTGCTCTTCCTCCTCTCCTCCACTAGAGGGAGACTGAACTCTATACCTAAACAGGTACACAACATGTATGTAACAGCTGGAGATGTAATGTCTTAATGATGCTGTCACTCTTCTGATCTTTAGCAAGCTAATATTATTATTTTTTTCTTTTTTGTTTAAGTAAAATACATTTCGAGTTCCAACTTCCTTGTTTACTTGTAGAAATGTAGCAGCCACACTCAGGGTCTGACAACACAGAGGCCAAAAACACTGATAAAAGCAAATAATTTAAAAAAATAATCCAAAAAAAAAAGATAAAAAAGGATAAAGTGTCTTTTAAAAGTTTGATAGAGGGATTAATTCAAATACAATTCCAGGGAATTACTGAATTCTATTTGTCTCAATGATTTTAAAAAGACCATATCAAAGACTGTAGGTTTAAGAGACATAACGTTTAGCTGATGGGTTCAGCTCCATAGTTTCTTTGCCCCAAAAAAGGAAACAGGAAGGCCCACAAACTGCACACTGCAGAGAGGCGCTCCTGAGCCACACCTTTCAACTATGTCACTGTGAACATAAGGTGTAGGATTTTGAATGTGTGAAACATTTTGATGACTCCCAGTCTTAGGATTGATGCGTGAAAGAAGTGACCTTGGTTAAGACTCACCCTCGGCCTTCATTGCCTCTCTGAACCCTCTGGTCGTAGGAGAAATGAAGGCAGTGATGCTGCTAGAGCCCCCAAGACCTGCTGCCCTGAACAACACAGTAAACTGACAGAACAGAAAAGATGAAGAGAGTTAACTATTTTGTGGCCATTAAAACTGCAGTGAAAATGCCGTTCAGTGGTCAGGGTTAGGCAATGCACGCTACTACGTCATTGTATTGTTATTTAATAAAACATAACCTAAAACACACTTACCTGATAGGAGCAGAGATAGAAGTAAGGACACAGTCTGGATTTCAATAGACTGTAGAGAGACGACAGACTGACTGACCTGCATAACACAGAGAGAAAAGGTGAATATAACAAATGTTTCAAAAACAAACTCGCACTTAATTATGTGTTTGATATCCGTTATAAATAAATGTAGCTGACAAAAAACCAAACAATTTGTGTCTGAAACTGCGGCCTCACCATTCACTCATGAGACTTTGCTGCAGTGCTGTATCTTGTGCCCATGGGGTGCTCTTCCCAGTAAAGTTCCTCTCAGCGTTGATCCTGGGGAACAGAGAGATCCAGGGTAGGGAGGGGTGCTGCCAGTACACCAGACTCTGCTGGAAGGCACAACGAAGCTCCGAGCAGGACCTGGGATCCTGCAAGCGGGGACGGAGATCATTCCCTGAGTGAGAGACTTCGACATGACACGACACATGAAAAAGAGATTATCACGGTAATGTTTACCTGTAGACTGTGTGGCAGAGTGCTGAACTGAGCTCTGCAGTGCTGGCTGAGCCCCAGAGCTTCCTCCTGGGCTTTGGGATGCTCTGCCCAGGACAGGGAGAGCGGGGAGGTGAAGAGGAGGCGAGTCTTCAGGCTCCAGTCTGCCGGGTACTCTGTGCATATGGGAGGAGCGATGGACGCAGGAGCGATGGCCTGGGGACTCTGGGGTGAGAGATGGAAGAGGATGTTTTTAACACGGAGGAGAGACAGACATGAGAAATAAAAGCACAGAAAAAACTCCAACCTTAAGAAGTGGACTTTTAACATCTTCCTCCTCTTCTTCAAACAGAGAGTCATCTTCGCTGAAAGTGACACTCTCCTGCAGCAGAGGACAGACAAGGGAAAATGGAAGATGTGGAAATGTATGCCACCTCAAAACAAAAGATGCCAAAGATGTTCCAAAAAAATAGCTTGCAACAAGAAATATTAAAGAACAAATGAGAATGCTTTGAGAAATATTCAATAGCACAATAAGGAAACATGCAATGCAATTTAAATATAGAAGAAACAAATGTGCATTGTCAAAATTACAGATTACTGCAATATTTTTATATTTTGAATTGTCATCTGCCATCTGAATTTTCTGTTTCCATATATATATAAATAAAAAAACATAAGTTGGTACAGAAAATGTCTCCAGAGGGCAGGAAATTAAGTGTTTAATGCTCAAAATAATCTGGGAGAGGAATCATATATTTCAGAATCAAATATTTCTTCAAACTAGTGTAAAATATCTTGTTGGTCTTGTGAACCCAATATTGTGCATCATCACGTCTGAAAAGCTAAGAGTAGAACTGCAACTAATAATTATTTTATTATGGATTAATCTGGATCATTCTGACGATTAATTGATTAGTTGTTTGTTCTATAAAATGTCAGAAAAGTCTCATAGATTGTTTTGTTTACAACCCAAATTTAAGATGCTGGAATCAGAGAATTTTGACATTTTTTTCTTCAATCATTTATCAAAATTGTTGGCGATTAATTTAATAGTTGAGAACTAATCGATTAATCGACTAAGTGTCGTTCCACTCCATAATAATCTGAGCCCTTATGTCCTCACGACTTTTCAACACAAAATTACACTCTTGGCATAACACAATTATACATTTACGTGTAGGTATTATTAAAGCCAACCTTGCTGGAAGCATCTCGGTGCTGGTGTTTTTCCACCTGCGTCAGTCTGAGAGGTAAAACTCCTTGACACTCTAAGGACACGTCCTCATTTCCCTCCGTCGGTGTTTTCTTCACCTTGTATCTGTCAGCAGCTTCTGTGTTTCCGTCGTCGTTGTAAACGAGGCATTTCTTTCTTGGACTGTAAGTATTTTCAATATTTGCGAACGGGTTTCTGCGTTTTATCCCGCCTCCGGAGCGGCTCTGGGTGTTGAACAGCGGCCCCGGGGAGAACGGCCGAACGCTGTCCGGGGATGGGGCGCTTTGTCCGGGGCTGCCAGTGGATCCGTGGCCGCCCGGGCTGGAGAAAACACCGGCTTCGCTTCGGGCTCTTTTCCTCCTCATTCGCATAATTTCAGCCGGTCGCTTGAAGCTGGGTGAATAGCCTGCCTGTTGAGACATACTGAAGACTAATAGTTTGCCAAAAATACCAGAAATTAAACGATAAAATGTTAAAAACACAAGGCTCGCTGGTGTTTTGCTTTTGCGCCTTCCTCACTGTACAAATTTGGCGCGTAGTGTGGTGACGTCAAGAGTCCCGCTCGTGTTGCATTTTGGGTAATAGAGTCAGATTATGAGTTGTACCATAACAACAAATCACATCTTTCTTAAATTTAGAAAATAAATGTAATGTCTAGTCCTTTATACAGTTTATGGTCTATTCTGGTTTACTATAAAACCTACATGTAAAGATAAGAGAAGGCAACATCACTGTCCACGGCCACGCCCCCTTTTGGGGAAAACCTGTAAAAGTGCTAGCACCAAATTTTAAAAAAGTATGGCACCATGCATAAAGCTTTTGCTTACACAACAACAAAAAAACGTAGTTTAAACATTTCTTAACTTCCCTAAAGAAAAAGAAACATCTGAGGCTTCAGTTCATCACCAGAGAAGAGGAAAATGGCAAACACTATATTTTATGATAATTCACATAAATTGAGCGGACCTATCTTCTAATAATGAACCTTGTAAAGTAAAGTGACATAAGAGGTGAAGATAACACCGACCTGTTTTGTACTTCTTGGCTTGTAAGCACATCCCCTATCAGTGGTTCATGTTGCATAAATTACATTATGTCAAGGTTTTGATGGAGGCAGATGGAAAGGATGCTCATCAACCGCTATATCTTTAATTTTTCCTAAAGAATGCCAGTTGGATATAACATGAATTGTTTGCCTGACTTGCCTTATGGGCTGTTTTTATTATTAAATTAAAAGACCTTATAATTTGCCCGCAAAAGGGGTGGGGCCATGACGCAGGGGCAAAGTACCTGGATGTGCTGCTCTCATTTACAATAACTGTAAAAATATTCATGGCTTTTACAATAGACTATACTTGGTGAAAATGATTATGAAAAGCTACTTCTCATTACTATGTATTTCTTAATCTTTTCAATTTAATTACCATTTATGTTTTTAAATTTAAAGCTGGAACTTTTCTAAAACAAAATTTGTTCTTTTTAAGTCTATACTGTTTTTTTCTTAAATGTCTATGGTTTATAGGTAAATTTAACTTTTAATTTACCTAATATTGAAACCTTTATACTTTTTAATTTTTAATGTTGCTAAAACCTATTTAATTTTGTCTTAAACAAATTTCCTGGGCGCTGCACAGCGACTGACCACTGCTCCCTTGAGGGATGGGTTAAAGTGCAGTGAACGCATTTTGCAACACGTATGTGTATGTGACAATAAGAGTATCTTTAAAAAAACAGTTTTGTACAGTATTGATGCAGAATTTATTGCGTTTTTATTTATTTGTATTTATTTATTGTTATTGCAGCTAAAGTAATATGAGAGCTTAAAGTTCTAGGTTTGTTTTTTCTATGTATTAATGACATCTTTTTCTTCAGCTAAATGTAAAAAAGTTATCTTATTGCATTGATAATTAGGCATAACAAGTTTACTAGAGTACCAAACCATTGCATGCTCAGCTGACACCATGATTCATAGCCTAACTGCACGCAAAGCTTTGGTTTTGAAGTAGGCCTACATCTCAAACATAAATAAATAAATAAATCTGTTGTCTGTCATGGATTTTGCCATCAACACCTCTGTCCCTCTGTCACAGTGATTAATAGGACATTATGTAAATTCAGGCTCCCTCTTAATTTCTCCCTCGTTTGTCATTAGTGTGGGTCATCAATCACATCTGAAGCTCAGCCAAGCACCAAATGATGGCTGCTGTTGGGAAATCGATTCTTGTATCTGTTGTTAGGGTAGAAGAGACAAAACTAGTGCTGTAAGCGTCAAAAGTGGGAATCAGTTTTGAAATGATAGCTACTGACCTTATGCAGGGCTGGTGAAATGTTGTAATGACCTTTACCCCCCAATGAACACGCATTAGGCCCAGCATGACCAACTTCTGTGACACAATGAATGCAGATTGCCAGGTTTGCAAAAAGATCCTTTCCCAGGTGTATTGTAAGAGAAGACAGAAGGTGTGATGTGGATGAGAACTGGCAGCCAAATGCAGAAGATTGGGTTGACTAGCACTGTTGTATTTCAAGCAAACAAGTATGTCTTGAGTTTGTGTAGTTTTGTAATAAATCACTGGAATTACTTTAGCTACATTTTGTGCACCTGGTCTGCAAACATGGTATGTGTCATGAACATTTCAACATTTCCGCTTCATTCCTGTGACATATACTGTAAGGCATGTAATGAATAATACTATAACACTATAATGAGTGTTACTGGTAGCAGACAGATGTTGCCATTCATTGCATTAGTGTATTTCGGATGTGAGATAAACTGTTCACATGCTGAGCTGCATGTTGTGAAGAGAGCTATGTGATGCATTTTGAAAAAGTTAACTCCTATAAAGGAATGTAAGTTAGCAATTGTAAAAGAAGAAAAGGTTTTCTAGTACCATATTCAACATTTGACAGAATGCAGTCAGACCACTAGATGTCACTGTTCACAAAGGATAATGGACTATCCTGTTCAAGCCAACGATTTCTAACCATCATTCACCAGTTCAAAGATGGGCCTAACTTTTCTCTCACATACAAACTCCCAACATTTCACTGTCTTGTGTTCACATCCCAAACAATAATAAGCTTAGAATAAAACTATTTTGTGTTGAAACCCTAACCCCAATCCCCTAAACCTATTTTTGAAGAATAGC
This sequence comes from Lepomis macrochirus, assembly GCA_024633595.2. NCBI lineage: Eukaryota > Metazoa > Chordata > Actinopteri > Centrarchiformes > Centrarchidae > Lepomis > Lepomis macrochirus. Next base: position 14,626,117 of record JALXJV020000025.1, read on the forward strand.
TTTTGTAGATTAACTGTAAAATTTTGTAATAGAGGAGATCATAGAGGAAAAAATGACAGATATGCAAGTTTAATAAAACTAAATTTAGATCATTTATCTTTTCAAAGTAATATGTGCAATTGTATTAAAGATCAATTTAACATCCTAAACACACAAGCAAAGTTGGCCATATTGGCCCATCTCTGCATGAACATGGCTAATTGGGTATTCATCTATAGATGGACAGAGTAAGGATTTAAAATAATTATTTTGCAGTTTATGTTTTTGGACTTGTGTCCTTTGGCTGTTTGTTCTTATGTAAAGGAGAAAGGCCTGTCCGACTTTAGTGAGGATTCGGTGACATGACTTTAAAAACATTTCTGTGGATCAAATACTGTAATACCTTACCAGCTAAACCTAGAGGAATATATTACATTTTCTATTATATCTGCCTCAAACTAAATGTGAAGTGACCTTTAACAAGTAATCTGTTTACTTCCACTCCCAATTTCCCTGATGAGGATGATAGCCAATCACCAACGTCAAATTAGTTCCTGAAACTGGCTTGAATCAGGTGAACAGTGGTTTTATTGTTTTCACACCATAAAACTATGTGACATTTACAAATCTTTGAAAACAAAAGCAAACTTGTATTCAAACTTGTATTGTGATGTAGCCTCCTTAATGCAAGCAAATTCAGAGTTAGACCAGACATGGAAAATACTGGTGAGGTCCTTTGTGCGTTTTTTTTTTTTCAGTTTAGAAAAATCATGGGATGCTTTAAACCTCACTTGAAATTCTCCTATGAGCACGAGTTCTTCAAACACCTGTAACTGAGGCCCCAACCTTATCAACAAAGTTTGTTTGAGGTTGCATTTTTATCAATTTTCCATTTATCATTAAGCAGGAGGCCATGACGAGCTCTCTCCATTGTTTCCTCTCAGTGGCAACGTATTGAGCCTTATTGAACCATATTGAGTTAATCCAGGCTAGTTGTCCACAGAGTTAATCTCAGCACAACCATAGGGATGCAGTCTGTCTATTCAAAGCAAACTGGCTTATTCTGTGGTGATGTTCTCGCTTTTAGTTTCTCTACAATGTGGGCTTGTCAGGCCAATGGACAGTGCTTCATTATACTTTCTCTAATTGGTGGAGTATACTAAATATTAACTGTTGAAACCCTGCCTAGACTCTCATCTCTGCACAGCAAACCTAAGAAAACATTTCAGACACAGCAGCACCCTCAATTCTGACGACAGAAAATGTAGGAGAGGGGAATTCAGAAGCTGTTGCACCACCACAAAGCCCCTCCGTTGAAGCATACTGTAGCCCTCACTTTCTGAAACCGAAAAGATTCACGCCCATCTATTGCAGTGATTGGCTAGCTGTGAGGAGGTGTGAGAGTAGGCAGGGTTTGAACTTTTTTTTCGTTCAACACAAGCAAAACCTCTTAGAAGAGTAATTGTATGAAATCATGCACTGTTATTCCAATTTGTAAAATGTTTTGTGTATCGCTCCTCCGTATAATGGCAGCCTTTTCTCCATGCTTTCTAGCGCGGCTGTTCTGAGCTGTTAAAGAGCAACTTTAAATAATTTGCCTAAATGTTCAGATGAAGTTTCATATGTTATAGTTGGAGCGTACTGCCCCCTTCGCATAAACCGTGGGCCTTTTCCAGTCTTGCCTTGATGTGCACAGTGAACTGTGAACAGGTCCACAAACTCAAGTCACCATTTACTAAAACTGTTGCTGGAGGTGTTTGTCACCTGAGTCTTGGAGGCGTTGCTGTTGATAACTAAGCTTGAGAACCAATGGAGTCTTTTTTATTTTGGTGTCTATTATAGTATGTTCACATCACTTATTTGCTCAGTTGCTGAACCCTGTGCACTCTTTCCCCCAACCTTTGCCTGCAGTAGATCAGCTTTTTATAAGGTGTTCTCACTGTCTGGCTGCAACCACTTGACCTTTATTTAGCAACCAATGTGTGTGTGTGTGTGTGTGTGTTGTGTGTGTGTGTGTGTGTCGTGTGAAAAGGCAAGCTAGGGCTTGTCTGTTTGCCTGTAGAAATTCCTTCAGGTTCAGGAATAGCAGTGGATGAAATGTGTACGTGTGTGTTTGTGGTGTCTGGAGGTGATGTGGTACAGATACAGGTGGCAGAGTGCAGGAGATAAAAAACAACGAAACCAGACGACCAGGAACCACAGGGCAAGAGTTGTATTTTTTTCCTTATATAAATCAAACACCCAAATGTGTGTCAAGAGTGTCAAAACAAAACTAGTGTGTGTGTGTGTGTGTGTGTGTGTGTGTGTGTGTGTGTGTGTGTGTGTGTGTGTGTGTGTGTGTGTGTGAGTAGTGATCAGATGTAGTGTCACAGCCATTGTTATATACAGTACAAATCAGTGGACAGTGGATCATGGGTAAATGTGACACACAGAGGACACACAGATGCATCAAAATGGCAGGGAATAAAGTATTTAACAAAACTCCATGTTGTAATGATTCTCAGCATGGTGAGTCAAAATTCAACAGAGAGGCAAATAAGTAGGCCATCGTGGAGTAAAGCTGCCGATGGAAGACAGAATTTCCAGTTGAACATTTTCAATGCAAAGCCAATATTCTGCGGAAAACATCTGAGACATTATTTAAACATTGTCTTTTGTGTTAACATAGAAATTTTGATTAAAACCTCATAATCAGCTTTTGTCCAGATGTTTCCTCAGCATGGTGAGTCAAAATTCAACAGAGAGGAGTGCTAAAATCATTAGAGGGGTGATACAATGACAGATCGAAAAGGTTAAGATAAACACAAACAGGTCATCACGATATTTGGCTGATCAAATCATCTATTCACAACACCAACAATATTTATGAGGATGAAATCTTCTTATTTTTACAAAGGGAGCTGAATTGAGATCAGTCCAGTGCTGCTGCATGCACTTTGTCAGTGTAAAACCAAAATATTACCCTGCTTCTCTCCGTTTATCTGTCCACATTTACTTCCTTCATTCAGTAGAAGCTCTTCTCTGGAGTCCTTTTCTATGTCCTGAGAGTGAGACTGGGATGTCCACTCACTGATGTCCGTTGGCTAATGCACCTGTCATTCAGCTTGTTTGTTTATTGGCCAACATTGTCAGTAGACAGTTTCAAACTGGGCACATGCATCTGGCTCCTGGTCACGTGATGATGTACAGTACTGGGTGTAGTTTTTCCCAATAAATCAGAAACCAATAATCACTGAAAAATAAAGTCATCAAATATAAATAAATTAAAAAGATGCAGTTTACTCAAGGAACATTAGCAGGTAACTGCATCGATAGGTGACGATCAGTATTGCTGCTAACTGGGGAGCACATGGTACTTTAAATACTCCGTGCTCACTGTTGATGTTTCGCTCAGTTCACAGTTGAGTTTTAAATCATCAACATGGTTCTAGGGGGAAATTTAGGGAAAATATAATATACAATATGGAACACAACCAAGTTCAAATTTGTCCAATGGGATAGAGATATTAAGGGATAGCTCCAGAGGAGATGGTATTGCAAAATCATTTCTACCACTGCACGATATATACCTTCATATCGCCCAACCCTAATATCTACTATCAAGTGCTGTGTGTGTATTACTGCCTGATGTCTCTTGTTCCTCTGTGCCATAGAGCTCCACTGTTAAAAAAATCAGTGAGCCTCACTGCTTCACTGGGTGACATTTTTCTTCATCACCATGAACACACATACTGTCCTGCTGCCCCAAATACTCTATAGAGCGTCAATTATGGATTAATCCGCCGCTGAAAATAGTCCTGAATAAATGCATTATCAGAGGCCAGCTCTTTTAGGCAACTATGGATATTTTAAATATTAGTAGGAACCAATGGGCTTGGAACTGAGAGGCACAGAAAGGAAGCCATATTGAGAGACTTAGTATTGATTTTAAACTGATGTTGTGAGGCATTTAGAAAGTTCACATGGACTGACACAGCGTTAGTTTGGGTTTCTTCTTGAGATTTGCAGAGAGAACATATAGAACATCAGCCTTTCCTTCTCCTTTAACTGACATTAGGGGTTGTGCTTCACTCAGCCCTCTCAGTTTGAGTGATATGTGACACTTTGGATTGGTGTGTATTTATGTGTTAAGTGATGGTGTCCACCATCACATGACCAGGTGGTCACCTTAAGTGTCCTCTTCCACCCCGACTGGTTCAATAAGGTCTCCAGACAGCTTCAGCAGCTGCCATGTTTGTCGGGGAGCTACTGTGGCTGGACTCCACCTCCACACCCACTCCTTCGTTCTGATTGGGCAAAGAGGGGTGCAGGAGGGAGGAGCCTGTGGAGGCGTTGGTGCACGGCGGCAGGATCCTCGGCGGGGAACGTGAGTCACTGCTGCCTCCTCCCCCGGCCATCATGGAGAACTGGTATGACCCGGCAGCAGTGGAGTAGTACAGGTGATATGGCGAGGAGGTGGACTGGAAGGGCCCATTCTGTGCCTGGTGGGGGGTGTTCGCCGGGTAGGGAGGAGGCAGGTAGGTGTGGTACCTCCCCGTCGGGGTGGTTGCCATGGCCGTTGCCATTGTGAGGCCAAGGGTGCCGTTGGAGACGGGGTTGTGAGAGGGAGTGTAGGTGAAGGCGGCCGCTGTGGGAGGGTAGTGGACCCGGGGATCGGAGAAGCGCGAGTCAGGCAAGGAGGGGAGGGAGCTGAAAGGTCGTTCTAAGGCCATCCTGTGGTCGGTGAAGGCCGTGAGGTCAGGACCTGACAGAGGGCAAAGGTCAAAGGGAGAGAGCGGGACAGCAAATTAGCCTCAGATCTTAACAGTAATACTAATCACAGAGGGGATGTAAAAGGTGGTAAATGTCCGCTGGCTCAACCCGTGGTCACTCCCAAGTCGTCACATGTGGACACATGGTCAGGACCCATTGGCGTCATTGTGTAATGAACTGCGGAGCCCCTCAGTATCATAGTTCAACGCACTAGGAGATACAACTGTAGTGTAATTTTTGAATGTTAAAGGTAGGTGTAGGAGATGGACAGTTGGCCAGAATCCGGAAATTCAACCAAGAAACCAGTGTTCGTTTCCCGCGTGAACCAAAAAGTCAACATTGACTGTTTTTACACAGGTAATGTTGCTTCACTTACATACGTTAAGCTGCATAAGTAATGTTGTAATTTTAATGTGTTTAAAATGTGACGAGTTGGTAGTGAGAAGGTGTTAAATGTCCAATGTAAGGTGATGGTAAACTAATAAAAAGGTGAATAAACCGTATTTTGCGTTTGTAAAATGTTTAGTCTTTACACTTCACTATATTCTAAATAATAAAATCAACTGGGCTAAAGCAAATATTAATATTTACGTTACACTTAAAACAGCTGATTCTTTGGCTCCTTCATGAAAGTCCCATCCCCACAGCTGAATCCTATCTGATCGTAAATCGGTGCGGCATTTTGGTGACAGTTCTGTTTTTAAATTAAATTTAAAGTTTGACAGGTGTCAGTTGGCCAAGAAGGTTCATTCAACATACGCTAGCCTATTCTGTTCTGTTCTAATTTCAGTCCATGATCGCAGTCATGTTTCTCACCTTTGTAAGCCTGTGCGGATTGACAAGCCAAAGCATTCTGCAGCAAACAATCAGCGACAGGTTTAACAGAACCAATTCTCAAAGGGTGATGCATAAATGTCAAAGTCAGACTTTTGGACTTATTTTTGTCTGTTGCTGAAAATTGTAAAACAATCATTGATACTGGCTTAAACATATCAGCCGATTGAGGGGACTGGATGATGGTTAAGTTTATTTTTAAAAAGACAAAATGTGGGGCAACAAAACTATAACTTTGCTCGCCTTAATTCAATAATAGGGATGCATTTGTTCCACTTGCTCTATTGCTCAGGCACCTTTGTGTAAATGCTCATGCGTGTTACCCATGGTGTTACCTGTGAGTCGTGAGGACAGGTCACTGAGTGAAGATCGGCCAGGTGAAAGGGCATTCGCCGTGTGGACGGTAGGCGTGGCGTGGCCAAGGTAAGGGTATGATTGGTCGTAGGACCAAGACGGAGACGACTGCATCTGTCTGGAATCTGAGAGAGAACGAAAGTCATTAGTCACTGAAACCTTCAGAGGTGTAAAGCAAAGGGTGAATTTTGTGAGAGAGTTGAGCCATCTTTATTTCCGGATTGCACAAAGTTGGGGGATTCACGAGACAGATAAAAAAAGGTCAGTGTTCTGGATTTACGTCACAAAATGACACCTGAGCAATTTTGTTAAAGAAGGACACTGAATACGAAGAGTTTCACTAAGAAGTGAAACTTGAGTTTAGAATATTTTACCACAATTAAAAGCCCAGTTTGGTGTTGGTGCTTGACATGCGGTAACAAGATATTGAATTGCATGATACGTACAGAATGTCCTATTTAAAGAAAGTCTGATTTAAATGACCTTGTCTTGAGAAGCTGTTGATAGTGAAAGAAACAGAAGAAAGAGAGATGGAGGGGAGGAAGCAATTAACTTAGTGTGGGGGTGGACGGATGAAGGGGAGCGCTGTGTGTGTGTGTGTGTGTGTTCTTTCATTCAAACCAGTCTTTTTTTCCCTACAGTAATAAATGGCACTGATCACCCACAGACTTGCAGACAACAGTGTGTACTTGTGTGTGTTTGTGTGTATGTGCAGACAGACGAGGAAGCAAATTGTACACAGCAGCCAAGACGTCAATGAAGGCTTTTCAAGTCTAGCCAAAAGCTCTCCCAAGCACTGACGTGTGTGTGTGTGTGTGTGTGTGTGTGTGTGTGTGTGTGTGTGTGTGTGTGTGTGTGTGTGTGTGTGTGTGTGTGTGTGTGTGTGTGTGTGTGTGTGTGTGGTGGTGGTGAAGCCCAGGCCTCGTGCCAAGCCCCCTCCTTTCCTGGCTTCTCTCTCCAGGCAGAGTGCACTAATGTTGGGCGGGAGCCACAGACGGCTGGCTGTTTGGAAATAGAACTAGAACAGATAGAAAGGCATCTCTATGGTGGCTAATGAATGTCTGAAATAAAAAGCTGACTGACCCATTTATCTGTCAGTGTCATGATGCATTAGATCTGATCCACACTTAAATAAATACTACTTCATAAAAAGTAGTAATAGCAGTAATATTATATTTTATAGTTAAAATTCTTGACCTGCAGGAGGCCTACTTTCTTTAGCTTTCTATTATTTTCTACCTATTATGTTTCTTGTTATGCACCAAAATACCAAAGCAGATTTCTTGTATGTATATTATTAATCCTAGTATCATTATCATTAATATCACTATTATTATCAGTGCCATTAATCAATTTAATTGATATTGGTACCACTACTAGCTAGCAGCAAGGACCACCATCAGGCAGTTGTCATGTTAGATGATTAGGCTTTAGTGTTGCAGATTCCCAAAACAAAATTGATCATAGTACCACAAAACAAATGCCACACAGAGAACATTGGGGTTTTGGGGGCTTTTGAGGGTCTGTTGGCGTCAGAGCAGAACTTTGGCCCTTGGTAGTATAAATCTGCCAATCTAGGTTGGACATTAGGTATAACTGCACAAATAAATAAAAGAACAGGGTGATCAAATTTAAATAATAATTTTAAAAATATTTCATTTATATAAGGGGCCTTGGTCTTCATGCACTGCAGCAAAGCCCACATTAGCTTTTCTTTTGTCTTGACCTTTTTCATGTGACACCACTCTGTGTATTTTACATCTGTTATGGGCTGTAAGTGGTTTGGCAGCAGAGGGAACGTTTACTGCACTGCCACACGTGTGCAGATTGAAGCGCCACACATATGCACACACATTATTGTACTGAATTTATTACAACCAGGAGCATTTGAGAAGTGAAAGGAGGGAAGACAATTATGAACAGAGAAATGAAAGCTAAACAGGGGGGAGGGTCGATGATGGAAGAGAGAGTGTTAAGAGAAAAGGGGAGAAAGGGGAAGAGAAAGAAAAAGAGAGTGAGGTCTAGAATGGCTTAATAACGGTTTCCTGTGGCGATTTTCATTTTTGGAGGGATCAGAAAAACACAGAAAGCAGGAAGCACTGGGAGCTACCTCTCTGTTTCTCTTTCCCTCAGTCCAGAACTACAGTGTGGGGGTCTTTCTCTCAGTCTCTCACCACTTTTATGTCTGCAGTTAGTGATTCACCTCCATGCCGTGCTATGTTAGTGGAGTCCCCTGTGCCAAAGTTGTTCTGCACTCCAACTGCACATAGATGATACTTTGTAGTTCTTAGGACTGTAGCTGAATAGTTGAAGATTTGATGCTTCGATGGGCGGAGCCTGATTCGACTGTCAATCTCACAGTCGAAGCTTTGCAGTGAAACAAGGATCACGCCATTTTGGCGATATGCGGGTGCTCAACGTCTGATTTTACATAGAATTACCAGTTTTCTCCTGATAAGTTAATATTACAGCCTATTACAATACACATATCAATGTTTAATCCTGTAAATAAACATGTAAAAAGTAAAAAACTAAAGTATATAGCATAAATAAATCAAAAATTGTTACCCTAACCCTGGGTCGTCAGTGCACACGTGTAGCGTGTATGTGTGCGGTGGCACTTGCAGAAGAGACGGAGCCCCAGCTTCACTGGTGTTCTGCCAAGTTGTCCGCACCTCGCGGGACTTTCGGATAATTTATCACCGTTGATGAAACGCCCAAAGAATCGTTTTTAAATAGCCGGCTACTTGAAATAGACCCGCGAGGAAACGCGACGTGCATGGAGTTGTCTGCAGCACGGCATGCACCCAAAACTCTGCACAAGAGCGGTGAATGACAGGCGAGAGAGAGAGAGAGAGAGAGAGAAAAGGGTCTTCAAAAAGTCTCAGTTTAGCTGGAAAACTACTGTGTAAGTAATCGCAATCGCCGTGGACAAAAACACAAACGATTTGACAATCAGTCGACCATAGGCTGGACTTGACGATTCCGTCGGGGACAGCTCTAGTTCTACACTATCCATGTGCTTACATCACCATTTCCATGAGCAAAACAAATCTCATTAGTACTCATTATTATAAACTTGTGTTTGTGTCACACACTATTTTAACAATATCAGACAAATTTTGCACACTTCAAATCAGAAATCTTGGGACTTTCAATTCTGACGTTTGCTTTAAAACATTTTTTTTTTCTCACAGTAGCACTTCCTGCCAGCTGACTCTCATTTCCTTCTTAAGCTATAACTTGCTTCCTCACACACATGCAAATTCACAGAGAAGACGAAACACTAGCCACACTTCAACAGTAGTGCGTGCGCGTGTAAACACACACACACACACACACACACACACACACACACACGCATACACACACACACACACACAGCTTCCACTACCACTGAAGTCAGAAGAGGAACCGATCCTGTCTTTTTGTACCACATATTGTATCCACGGCAACCGCAACATACACTCTCACAGGTACACACACTCGTACACACACAGACCACAATGAATCTCACTAAAACCACAAGGAGGAACAATGAGGTTTGATGGAAGCTGACTGCACAAGTTTGGGAAACACACACACACGCACACACACACACACACACACACACACTGTATTTTTGTTACATTGTGTAGATGAAGACGTATTAATCTGCATGCTAGCACTAAAAAATATAGTTTACCTTTAGAAAATCCGGATGTTTACCTCTGTGCAAAACAATGCTAGCTGTTTCCTCTTGTTTTGTGTCTTTATGCTAAGCTACGCTAACTGTCTTTTGACTGTGGCTTCTCATTTAGCAACTGGTATCAATCTTTTCCTCTACCTCTTGGTAAAAAAGTGATTAAGCATAATATTCTCCCAAATATTGAACCATTTCTTTCAACACTGAGCAGGTTAAGGCGCTGTGAACGCTGCTAACATGGATGATAATTCAAGTCCTGCAGCGTTCCCATGGTCAAGAATTCGCAGTGTGCCGGGATGAAGGCATTTCTTTCCAGCTCACTGTTGATGTTTTAAAACTCATCTGCTAAGGGGAAATGTCAGGATCTGGGTTTCATTTGTGTGTTATATAACCCAATCCAATTTGTTATTTACCATAATAACTACTCCCTATATATGGAACGGGCCTTTAATTCCTTTGAACGACTAACACTTTTCTACTCATTATTTCTGTAACCTGAACTAAACGATTGAATTGTGGAGAATCTGTTTGATATAACGATGTGTAGCATGTCCATACTGACAAACCTTTAAAGATTTATAATGGTTTGTAAAATCTAAGCAGCTTTAAACTACAGTAGCTGAAGCAGGTGACTCAGTGGCCTTTCGGGGGTTTCATACATCTAAAGAACTTCTTTAAAAACTAGACCGGGCTTCTAATTTAAGATGTGCGTTTATTTGCCAAAACGTGTAGCCACACCAGGCCAGTAAAAAGGACAGCATCTAACTGGGACTAGGTTTCATCCAAAGTTTTACGGTACTTAAAAAAGTCTTACTAGCCCCAATAAGTGCAACCTAAAAGGATATAAGTTCTGACTACAAGAGACACTGTTGAATCATTTGCTAAAATGAGTTGGTCATCCTCCAGAACAAGTGGGATGGATTTTTTTACACTAAGAAAAGAAGTCACAAACACAAGCTAAAATCTAAATATGGCGATTGCACAGCTGTGAGCAAGTGTTGCTTCCAGAGGAAGATAAACTGAGCGATGACTGAAATTCTTCAGCAGCTCTACCTCATCACACGCTGAGCAGACAAGGTTTCTGAGTAATCCTTAGACCCCGAAATGAAGTCAGATTCTGACAAAAGGGCAAAGAGGGAAATTCCGCCTCAGAAGAGGAACTCCTTGAGTTTACTGTTTTGGTGGCCACTTTCAAAACAGACTTCTCACCATGTATAGCCATGGACAGATTTCATGGTTGATCATCTTTTGGAAGACAGGGCGCCGTGTAGACGTGTCATGGCTAGAAGAAGACGAATGTACACAAATCCTGTACATGAGTAAAAGTACAGATACCCTTGCTAATTGTCCCTTCGCTAAGCCACGCCCCCCTTAGTTACTGTTGCTAAGCCTGACAAACTGTCGGATCTGACATGCATTGTGCATTTGAAGGTTGTGTTCGGGCTGTCTAACTGAATAAAAGTGAAAAAAAACGCCGTATTAACACCTGACTATTGAGAAAGAGGACAATATTAAGAAACACAGTTCTTGTACAGCTGGGTAGGTTCACTATTACAATCATTAAAAAACACAACAGTAGGGCTCTATGATGTTGTATTCAGTAGCAAGTTTGCTAGCGTTAGCTAACTAACATTACATTAGAAACAATCCACAGCCAACGTTTTTCTGGACTTGTATTAGGTTTTGGAAAAAGAATAAATCGTACTTCTCCAATCAGCCTCTCACTTACAAGTGACAAATGCACGGCGTTTGACCACATCTTGGAAATATTCTGCAAAAGAAAGCTAGAAAACAACTTGTTTTGCATCAAGTCAGTGGAGCACAGCCATGAAAGTGTCGGACCTCAGTTAGAGAGAGGACTGTACTGCGCTGTGATTGGCCAGCCACGTGTTCAGGGCGTGGCTTAGCGAAGGGTTACAATTATTACTCCATTATACTTACTGCAGTCCTCATTTTAAATTCCTACTTGAGTCAGAGTAAAAAAGTACCTGCCTCTAAAAAGTATCAAAAGTAAAATGTACTTTTTTAATGTGGTCAGGTGTTGCTGACATGACAGACAGAATTTTAAAACCATCATCAAAATAGTTGCCAATTAAATTTCTGTCAATCAACTAATCATTTCAGCTCTGCTTGCATAAAGGGATAAACTGAACCATTCCCATTTAAAGACATCTTTGACTAACCTGCAAGTTTCCTGTTTTGAAGAAGGAGATGTATCATAGTTTTTAAATAATTGCATTATTGGATTGTGTCTGAGCTCATAGAGGAAGTTTCTCAGTGCTAAATATACGGCTACTAACTGAAAGGCTGGTGGATTACTGGCTCCTTCAGTGTCAGCACCGAACCCCAAACCAAAGCTGCTTTGGATTAAAGCATCTGTCAACTGGTGGGTCTGCGTAATTATGAATGAGAGGAATCAACATTAAGGCTTTGGTTCAACAGCCAGTCCTGAGCCAGGAATCATTCTTTGTATCCAGATCACACAGCGCCACGATTTTGACCCCACACTGGAAGCGTTTCAGAAGCGTTTCACACGCCGCCTGTGTGAGTCTGGGGTGAGACTACTATTCTCTTCAGTAGCATTGCTCTAACATAGCTTCCAGCCACCAGGGGCAGCACTGAGCAGTGTAGCATTCATTCATTGCTATTATTATTTATTAACAGCTCCCAGACTATTTGAATTTGAGAATTTGGTTCAAAGAGGAAACAACGTGACGCTCTCACTCTGCCATCTTGCAGGATGGCATGTGACCGCTGCAGTTGGTCTTTGCTGCTTATTTTCTCTGATAAGACGTGAATGAGTTCTGGGCTCTTACCGACAGTTATCTGAGTGTGTGAGGGGTTGGCGAAGGGGGCAGAGTTATGTGCCGCAGATTGGCGGGTGCTGGCAGAGGGTTGATGGTGATGGTGATGAGGAGGCGTCACCCTCATCGAGCTCCGCCTCATATGCTCCAGCTCTGTCAGCCTCTCAGAGAAAGCCAGCGAGCCGGGTTTGACCTCTTCCATCTTCTGGCGATGCCCTGGGAGAGAGCGAGGACATGAAACTGTCATGATTCTGACGATTTTGCTCCCTAGCAGCAACTTTCTGCTCTTACAGGCTGAAAATGGCCGATTGAAGTGTGCGACACAAAGATATCTAGAGGTGATTTGTCAGCAAATGACTTCGTGTTTGTAATCTGATTCCATAATCCGGGGATTACAGTAACAGTTACAAGCCAACCCAGGCTAGAACAACGTCCCGACATTGTTAACACACTCTGTCTGCTATGGCGTTCGAGAATCTGGCGATGGGCGCCGCATAAGTCTTGCTGTCTCCCTGTGTGTGTGTGGTGGTCTGTCACGCTGTCTGTGGTGTTGGCTGCACTTCAAAGCACTGAGGCTGAGCTCCAGTTACAGGCACTTCCTCCCAATGGGGGAAGTGTGCATGTGTGTATATTTGTGTTGTGTGTGTGGGCGAGTTAGAGACGAGTGATGGTTATTCACAGCTGAGCGGCGCTGGCAGGAGTCTTCCTCTCTTTCCGTCACCTCACGTCTCTCCTGACTCTTCTGACCGGCGTCGCTCACTTCAGCTCAGTTCCATTTAACGCGAATGAAAATTATTCTTACATTGGCTTTTATTAGCTAAACTAAATATGTGTCCTCGCTCCTTCCTGTTTTCATCTTCAATTAGAAAGCCCATGTTTCGTCACACTGAGTGAGAGAGGAACTCAGTGTTGCATCAGGCTCCTTATTGACTCACTCAGCTGAGAGTTTGTCTGTAAGGATCAGATATGGTTTCACTACTTAGTTAGTTGACCTTATTACAACAATATGATATAGATAAAATATCGACAAATATCTTTCCACATGTACATAAAATGACTAAACAGCTGTTATGTTCAAGCTTCATGAGGCATCTATGCAACATAAGGGGCCGTTATATGACTATCTTGATGAAGATTATTACTGCTGCTACAGCCCTAACCCTCATCTAAACTTTCTGAAATAGCTGTCAAAAGACTTTTGATTTGATGAAAAAACCCCAGATTACGTCCAGTGTCAATATTTTTTACTTTCAGTATCTGCACATTGGAACTGCAGTAAGGAAAATGGAGTAACACTGAAAATCTATGCTGTGTTTGTGGACACAAAGTGAATGGAGAACTGGATAAAATTTTATTCCCTGTTCAAACCATGAACCGTCCATCTGCTGAGGAGGAAAATGTCAACATTTGTGTGTCAGTGTCACTCACGTCGTGGCTCTCGAGGACCGTCCACTGTGATTTTAATAGCTCTCTGGTACGTGGCCACCTGAGGAGGGTTGGTGAACACTGTGATGGTCAGAGTGAAGCTCTTCCCTATGAGAGAAAAGGAGGGGTAAAAGGGGAGGAAGACAGGCAAGGAGAAGATGAGAGAAAGAAAAGAAAATAGAAAAGAAAACAGGGAGGAAAAAGAAAGTGTTCATTAGTATTTAGTTATACTCTCCTCTCCGTGTCTCCTCTACTTCTCTCCTCCCATCTGTTCTCCTCAAATATCCTCTTGGTCTGCTTAATGCATTAAGTCATGTAAGTCATGGACCCCCAGACAGGAATTAACCAGATGCCACACACAAACCACACAGAAAAAGACAGAAGAAAGACCATCATAGATGAATGCATCCAGCAGTCTAACCATGTGGCTAATTGATCAAATGAATTAGCTGGCGAGCTAACACGCTATGAAGCTCTTATTGGCTATCGCTAGCCAGGAGCTGTTAGCTTGGTTGCTAATAGAACAATATGTACACAAAGTTTATTTAAGAGACATATTTGTACCATCAACTTCCGTCTCCTGACTCTCGTCTAAAAACACTCCTCTTTTATGGAGCAGTTTATACCCAAGCTATGATAGCTTCCTCCATTTTGGGCCCTATGTTCCCTCGAAGCTCAGCAGAGTCATTTGTGCAAACTTACATCGCCCCAATCAATTCCACTCATAGTCATGTGGATTCCATACAAATTATTCTTTTGTGGCTTTAAACGCTGGTGTGATGGTTGCAGCTGCATTTTTAAGGGTCATTTGCCAGGCATTCAGAAACTACAGTTTAATTAGAGCCAAACATATATAGGAATAAAAGCTTGTGTCAGTTGGACATAACTGAGAGGAAATATAATGTCACTGCAACAAGTGTCTGTCCTACACATGTGCAGGACTTCTTTGTGTGTGTGTGTGGACCCTACTGGAGTCACTGCCGCAGCCTCAGCTTTGGAAGTAGCACTCACTCAACAACATGCTTGCTGCAAACACACACACACACACACACACACACGAGTACAGAGCACCAGTGTTGTGTTTAGGTAATGCCAGGTGTTCCTCTCACTTCTCTCTCTCTCTCTCTCCCTGTGTGTCTGTTTCCTCTCTCACCCTCTCTGAACATTTCCTTATTACATTATTGCTGAGAACACTGACGGCTTTGAAATGCTGTAATACATTATGATAAATTGATTTTTTTTACAGACATTTGATGAGATGATTTCATTTTATTTCATAAGGTCAGCCTTCAACTGACAAAGAACAACAACTGAATAAACCTGTTAAAGAATTTCAGCTTTGAATGAACAAAATCATGTTTCCAAAGACAACTACAGCGGACTGACTAAAGCCTCAGTGAGTGATCGGTCTGTTTGCACACAAACATCCACATGATTTGCATCCAAATACAGTGTACATGTTATTACACGGACAACAAACGGAATCAGACCTCAAACAGTTGGAGCTTGTGCTGTATTACCAGCTAAGTGCCATTTGGATATACCACAGTTTTGCTTGTTTCATGGTGGTATGGGCAAGACAACTCACTTAAATACAGTGATGTCAGCATACCGAGGCAGGATGTATGACACATGAAACATATCCTGTTGCAAGAGAAGGAATATTGATATTTAACAGTTTTGAATGAACCCTGGATTATGTTAAATGACAAAGTTTTGTCGCGTTCGATTAGGGTAAAGGGAAATAAAATCTGGTTAAGGTGTAGTTAGAGAAAAGCAAACATTTGCTGCAGGTCTGTGATTGGGTGCAAACTCCTGAAGTATCTAAGGTGTTAAATTACTCGTCCGCCGCACCTTCAGCTACGGCTAAATACCTGTGGCTCCGTGGATACGCTGTAACCGACATGCGCCTCCGTTGGAAGTTTAACTGCATGGGACTACAGATTAACCCTGTGGGGACTACATGGACTGTGATTGGCTTCCTTGTTTTCTAATGCTGGTGGAGTCTGTTGCAATTAAAGGCAACATTAAGGAAGTTGAAAGAGGAAGTTTTCTTCTCCTCTTCAGTAACAACACATACCAAAGCTACCAAACCAAACCATAGGCTGCAGTCAGACTGACTTTGGCCGTGGGGCAAAAAAGCGGCCCTTTCATTCAGTTGAAAGGCTGTTTCAGGTCTGAACGCTCACTTAGAGACACAGTGAAGTAACCTGGATGCGCACAAGAAGTATAACACAATAGACGCTCGGCTATAAATCACATCAGCTCCCGTTGACCCCTTGCATCTTCTGCCTACTTGCACTAAACATCATCTTTCAATTAAAGTTGAGTTTTGACATTTGTAACTTTTTCTGCTGTCTTTGACGCATATATTTGTTGTATATCCTAAACTTAGTCAGCCAGGGTTGTTTTTAAATGTGCTGTATAAATAAATACATTTGATTTATTTTCGCTTTCCTGCACTGTGCATGAATCATGAGGTGCAGAAACCTCCAATATGAGAACAATCCCAAAGTACTGGGCTGGAAGATGCTGTGGTACCTTTTTGCTGAGGTTTAGTTATACAGCTATTAAACTACAGAGACAGGTATAAGAACCTTTTGGGGTTTCTTCGTGCGATAGAATCTGCTGCTTTAGCTGGTAGAGACATTACAGTTTATCTTTTTTAACGTGGCCGTGTCTTCTCTCCTGGTGCATGTAGAACTCTGTTTACTTTGACGCACAAGCCGCTGATTCAAATCAGCATATGGGACTGCTCTTTGTGCTGTATTAAAATTAAGTGAAACCATACATAACCGACACCAATTGGCACTGTGCCTGTTGTTTACTGCGGATACAGATGGCTGACCTGCTCCACTCTGCCACACTGCTGGCCAGTAGAGGGCGTGTCTTCTGCTAAATCCTCCCCATCTCTCTTTTCTCTCTCCGCCTCCCATTAATACACACATAAACAGCACACTTACTGTATACTGTATATTCTGTTCTATACACAGGGTCTTCTGTGTAAACATTACTATATATAAACAAATAAACTGTGTAGTATAACTTGTATACAGTGTAGAGAAACACAGTTGTGTTTTTATGCAGGTTGTTTACAGTCAGAGATTTGGGCCGATAGAGAGAGACTGAAGGAGGGAACAGCTGAAGTCTTTGTGTCTGTTGTGTCTATCAGCCAGCCGGTGGCATCACACACACACACAACACACACACACACACACACACACACACACACACTTAAGATTACTAAATCACAAAGGCGCGTGTGTGTGGGTCTCGACCACAGTGTTTTCCGGGACTTTCTCTCTAATCACCCCCATGTCTCTCTCACTCTTTGTAGATAAGAGCAGATTTCACACATGAGGTGAGGTGTGTGTGTGTGTGTGTCGTGTCAGGGCTTGCTGATTCAGGGTCGCCCAGTTTTTCCTCACAATCATCCGATCAGACGGGATCTCTTATTTACACCTGTGTGCGTTCCTAGAATAACAAGGTGGTGTTTGTGTCTCTGCATGTGTGTTCACACAGCCAGATATTGTGAAAGAGAAAAATGGCGGCCCGTCTCAAAGAGGAACTAGAGGAGAGACAGAAAACTGGTCGCGCACACACACACACACACACACACACACACACACACACACACACACAGACAGGTAGTTGGCTGATAGATAGTGCATCATCGTCATCCTTGTTTTTCATAGTGTCTTATTACAGCCAAACTCACGATTTAGTCGTTCTCAGTTACAATTTGTTTCTGTTTCTGTTTTCAGAGTAAACAAATATCCAAAGTAGCTCGTTTGGAGGCTGAATGATACTACAGAAGGCTACCTGTTTAGCAGGAACCCATTTCACTAAATTAGCAACATTCTGGCCATGTTTTGCAACATGGAATCATTTCCCATGTGCTCGTTTTGACATGTTATTCTAGTCAAAATAAACTCCCATGTCGGACATTCATTTGTGAAATGGGACGCTGCTGCTCTGCAATCTGTGTGCAAGCACTGCAAATCATCAAAAACAGTTAGGCCTCCAGATGCTGATCACTGAATCATTATTTCATGATTGCAAAGTAATCTAACTACATGTAAATGACAGCTGCTGTGACAGAAAGTTTGCGTAAACCACTCGGACTGAAAGCAGCCCCGAGGACGTTCTGCCTCAGGTAGCGATGACATGATGAACGATGATCCTGGAAGGTCAGTTTGAGTAACAGATTCATGAATCTGAAGGTTTATCAGATGCCAAAACACTGAACAGGCGTTTATAACACTGTGAGGCAGACTTTAACATCTACCCACATGTGTTTCATCCTCCTCCAAGATGTCGAGGTAAACAGTAGAAATGCTCCATTCATTCAAGCACCACCCGTGTGTCTTGGTATCTCTGTAAGGCACCATTCATGTTTTAAATGTTCGTTTTGAACTCTTCACCATTAAAAATATTAAAAATACACCACATGGATGAGCGCTCTGCAGTTCTCATTGCTGCCGTCAGCCTGAACGTGGCCGAAACGGTGGTTTAGTGTGGACAGGAGGCTAAAATCGGCAGAAACAAACAAAAGCAGCAGTTTCTGCTGAAATCGGAGTTGACACTTTGATGTTTTAAAACATCAGAAGTGAGCTGGGAGGACATTAAGGGATGCCATGTAGATCAAATATATTTTCCACTTAAAACAAATTTTTTGTAAACAAGCTTCAGCAGACTGACTTTTGGAATAGGATTTAATAATTAAATTAAGTTTAGTTCAGAACTCCAAAACTTCCTCTGTAAATCACAAACTTCAAAGTGAAAGACAGATTAATTCAGGCTTTTGTGATATAAAAACAGCTACTGACATCAGATCCACAGAGCAGCTCTATGCTGACTTAAACAATGTGTAAATACTTCTTAAACCATGAGAGTATCAGCGTCTCTCTGTGCAATAAAGTGCTTAATGCAGTGACTCACGATCACTAAGTATGAGAGTTTGACTTCCACCTCCACACACAAACACACACAAACAGAGAAACACACACACACACAGAAATCACTAGTCAAGCCACTAAACCTTTCATTCACTGTCAGCAGCTCAACTAACCACTTCCTACGCAGACAGTTAATATTATCTTTGAGGTTTTAGGTGGAGAAGCTCTGCTCAACATGTCCGTTCATGTGGCTTGTTATCACACAATACACTAAACTAAACTCCAAGTATTCACACTTCCCGCCAGAAATAATGGTGGAAAGGCTTGTGAAACAACACAAAACGAATTTCATCAGTAGGCTGAAAGTTAAACGATCAGTTTGGTAATATTTTATTTTTTTCTAAATATCATGTTCAGATCCGAAACAGCGGTGACTGTATCTCCTAAGAGCTCCACATGTGGATTCATCCGCTGCTGAAAATAGTCCCCGACAAATACACCGTTTCCTCCCGTTAGTTTGATTCAAATCTACATGCGTGTAGCTGTTTCACAAAATGACAGCATTTTTAAACATGAAACTATATATTTGTGAGGAGTTTTTAAAGATTTACATCTTTAGGAGGAACCAGTGGGCTTTGAGCCACAGACCGGAGTCTGACCGGAAGTTAGAAAGTATTAAGTCAGACTGACACATCGTTGCTTTGCTGCACCATGGGATTTAATTATCAGGACAAAGATTTAGAATATTGCAAGAGGAAGTGTAATAACTTTGGTTCATGATCAGCCATCAGCCTCAGCCGTTACTTAAAGCTAATTAGCTAATGTTAGAATGCTAACATGCTAAACTGAGACGGTGAGCATAGCAAACATTATATCTTCTGAACATCAGCATGTTAGCATTGTGATTGTGAGCATGCTGACACACAGCTCAAAGCATTACGGTGCCTAAATGCACCCCGACAGGGCTTCAGAACACGGCTGGAGACTCAGTCCTTCGTTATAAAGCAAACGTAAAAGTTAAAAATAGTTTGTATGACTCTGTAGTTGCACTCTGCCACATGTTGTTATTGTAACATGATAATAATAGGCCTTAGTAGGAGGCTATTAAAAACACATAAGAAAGGATGCAGGCATAATGAAAACATATAGTTTTCTATTATAGAGAAGACATATGAACCTCATTAGGTGTGGGTTCCTTGCATTAACCGCACCGGTGCAGCTTCAAAAACCAACATGCTTTGTATTTTAAAATGCTGGAAAATGAACCTCATTGTCCTCTGTGCGGTCACATTTGCATGAAAACAAATTTCTGCTCCTCAACTTTCTTCGTTTGAATTCTGCTGCACATTAATAATTAATAAGCTCATTTTTCAAGAGCAGGACTGTGGAATCTGTCAAATATTGACAGCCAATGCCATATTTCCATTTAGCTGGGGAGTATTCGTCATTTTTTCGTGTGTTTGTGAACGTGTGTGTGTGTGTCTGTTAGCAGAGCTTGTGTACACAGGACTGGTGTTTTAAATAGATAAGTTGGGACATTTGCCTGCGACTGATTTAGAGTAACTGTGGTCTAGTGTGTCCGTTAAAGACGGGAGGGGTGTGGGGGTGTGTTGAATGGTGTGTTACGAGGAAGTTATGTGAATACTGTTTTTATTCACATGTACTTCCCCTAATTCATCCACGCTGTGTTGTGTGCCTGTGCAAAACACATTTCAACCAGTATGAGGTTTTACAGGCTGTTCTCACTTATAGTTAATTGCAGTACAGCTCATATTTGTGTCATAACAAAAACAAATCTGCATTTTTCTTTTCCCTGTGTTTGTATTTGTGCGTTCTTATCCGTGCATGTGTGTGTGTGTGTACCTCGTCCACTGCGGCCAACGAAGCGCAGGTCGTTGAATCTGGCCACTTGGTTCTTGATGGCGGCCGTGGCGTTTCGAAGCTCAGCTGAGTAGTTCTCATCGTTCCCCGCCATCACCGTTACCAGGGTGCCGTCGGGAATGTCGCCAAGGCCAACAACCTAGTGACATGATGGAGAAAATGAGGTGAGGTGATTAAAGTATCCATGAAACACTGGCTTGATACAATCATGAGTAAAAATGTCTTTAGCTTTTATTATCCATTTGAAATTGGGTGTATCTGCTCTGGTTGTTGAACATTTTCAAACACAGACCTGTGGTTAAATGGGAAGAGGAAAGTGTGAGCGTTCCAGGGATACAGGAACCATGTTGGTGGGATCCTGTGAGCCCACAGGTGTTAAAAATGTACAAAACAACAAAAAAACAAGAGTTTTGGATTTGGTTTTCTTACTGCTATGTTCTTGAATTACAGTTCACATCATGTTCTGGGGGATACAAATAAGCAAGAAAGTACTGAACGTATGTGGTGCGCCCGTCTTCTGGGTTTGTTTTTTAACGTCTGTTTGTCACAAACACAAGTCAACAGTTCACACAGCCTGCTTTAAAGCCACCACACAGGTGACACCACCTCACCCACCAAGGATATCGGACTAAAAGTGTCATTAACTTGTGGCACGTTCCATTTACCACAGAGCTCTGGAAATGACGCTCCAGTGCAACAGATTCATGCCGGAAAACCAAGATGGACGCCTCGAGCCATGGTTAGCAATGCCAGGTGATAACAGCGCATGTACGCTTGTAATGTTTGCACTTACTAACACCACATAGCAACATGTCCACAGATGTAAGTTGGACATGGACTGTGGATGCGACACAAAGAAGACAGAAGTGGGATGAACAGTATATCACTGCAGCTTTCACTGTGTTGATGCTCGGAGCAGCCATCTTGGAGGCTCACCTGACTTTACGAGTCAGAAATACGACTTAAGGGGGCGTTCCAGTCCGACTTCCAAGTTCACTAAACGAGGCAATGTTAACTTTGTTGGAAGCTGATTTAGCTAAATGACCGTATGTGGGAGCACTTTCATTTTCACATAGAGCCCCATTTTGAACCTATAGTTGTTTCCTGTTTGGAGAATCAGCTGTTAGCACTTTCTGTTTACAGTGTAATGATAGATGCACCGGCGATGACTGGATTACTGCAGAAAACATTATCATGAGCGTCTTTTTTCTATGTTCTGACGGATTGGATTGGTAGGATTTGTGGATAACTATTGGAATGTTTATGGATATTAGATATAGCCAGTATCCCTGTAAAAATCACAGGCAGTAGACAGTACAATCCCGACCTGATCTGTTGGTCACTGAGGCCCTAACCTATATCAGATGATAAAAGTTTGCCTCATGCTAATATGTCCTGCTAGATCCAAAGCGAATGACATTAAATCCTCATGGCTTATCAGGTTTTCATCATGGGCTCACACAAGGCCACAAAGAGAGAGACACACAAACAGCTTATAGAGTTTCTGAACTAAAAAATTCCACGTAAAAGATGCAAATTCTGAAATAAAAGGTCAATTATTTTCCCTATTGAAAATGAAACTCTCTCTTAAAAAACACATGTGTAAAGAGGTGTGCACTAGAGAGCACATTCTCCTCCACCACACCTACGCAAATACAGAGGCTGGCCTATTTCCATATTAACGCTAATCACACCAAACCATCCGTGTGCAAATGACCGCCACAGATGCTGTATTGTGGACGGTTTGTCTCGTAACCCTGCGCTCCCCGAGCGAATAACCACACCACGATAACTGGGACGCGTTTGGGTTAACCTCTAAGCTAAACCTTGATTTCTCGTATTCTTTTCCGGGGAAAAACACTCGTCTAAAATATTTCACTCTGTTGCTTACCACCTAAGTTGCTTTGAGTGTGAATTGAAATATCAACATGCTGATGTTCCAATAACCCACCAGTGACAGTAGTGATCTGAGCCTGTTGTGAAATGTGGTTGGATACAATTCTTGTGTAATAGTGAAGCAGCAATGACTCACTGGCTTTGAAAGTAGAGGTCTTGGAATGAAAATGGTTTACATTGAAGAACACACAGACACACACACAGACACGCACACGGCCGCAGACAAGGGAGAGATTGGCAGCAATGGACCATGAAACCAGCCCAGCAGAATAAACAAGACAGAGGAAACAATTATGAAGCTCTCAGGCCAATGTGTGTGTGTGTGTGTGTGTGTGTGTGTGTGTGTGTGTGTGCTGCGTTCTGTATACACAAACGGCCTGTGTTTACATACACTACGTACACATTGTACCTGTGTGTACCTAGAGTGTTTTGTGTCATGTATGCTCTGCATTTACATATTTTAGCTTGTTCGTGAAACGTGTGTGTCAATGTGTGTGCGTCGCCTCTCTCTATATGTGCGTGTGCTTGAGCGCGCATCACAACAGTCATCCATTAACAGTAAAAAGCAGTGACATCCGCTCATGACACTACATAATGATGCATAATGCACCAAACTCACACTCTCACACACACACACACACACACTGGCATGCGCGAACACTAATGCATTAAACTCAATAAATCAATCGAGTGTGCGTTCTGCGGCTAAAAGCTGCTTTTCCACAAATGCATTTTGTCTCAAAGTGCAGGAAAGCCGTCCACAGCCACGCACATCGATACATGAGGGAATACGCTGCAACGAAGATGGACCCATCACACTGTACATGTGAAAGCACTGACGGAGGATGTTTTTCTTGTAGAAATATTCAACTTCTGTCATTAGGGAAAACCCCTAATCTACATAAGAAAAGCTTAGATTTTGTTCTTGTGTTTAACTGTCTGATCAGTTGCTGTCCAGTGAAAACCATGTATCTCCAAATGTTCCTACTTGTTAAGCAAAAGAAGCCATTTGAATGATCTGAGAAATGCTTCGGCACGGGGTCGAGGGCCGGGTTGTTCATCTCCGCTCATGAAACGTTTTATTAAAGATGCACGTTTTTTTTTTTTTACAGGACAGCAGGGTTTTTGTTGTTTAGGGACATGAAATGTGTGGGGCAATATTTTTAATGCTCAGATATTCTCCCTCTGGCTTTCTCTTCATCTGTTAGGTGAAAAAAACTCATCAGGGCTGAAATGATGAATCAGTTAGTCGATAAATCAAACTATTTTAATATCAATGAGTCATTTGAAAAGCAAAAATTCACTGCAGGCTTCTCCAATGTGAGGACTTGCTGCTCTTTTAATCTTGTATATTTTTTATTATCTAGTTAAAATGATGATTAAATAATGTTACATATCATAATAATATAACTTCATTAGATTTTTTCTGACTGTGCAGTAATTTGAAGCTCTAACCGTGTTAAAGACGTTTTATCAACTGAAAATATAAAAACAGCAGAAAAAAAAAACAATGACAGAGAGTTGCCCTGTGCTTTGCTGAAATGTTACACTAACTTTCCTTAAAAAGTAAATAATGGAATTTCTAAATTCCATCATACAACTAACCAATATTTTATGTACTTAAATAAAACATGCTGACAACCTGGGGTACAGCCATATTTGTTACATTTTTATTATGTTAAGAGATGATTACTGATGCAATATATAGTCACTCAAGGCAGAGCTGATTATAACTACTTGTTTATTCTTTAACAATGAAATATATTCTAGTGGTTGATGAAGTTTTGCTTGATTTGTAAAGTAATTATAGCTGTTATAGCTGAAGTGTAGTGGAGAGGAAAGTATAACTGTAACACACACACACCTTAAAAGCAATGGGCAGGGTCTTGTTACACCTCCAATGTGTGGGCAGCACAGAACACAGGAAGTTGGGACTGTCAGTCTTCACCAGCTCACCTGGATGATCTGAGATCACCTGAAAAACGTCACAATTTTCACGTGTCAGCGACGTTTTAGATTTGGTGGCGTTGATTAGTGGATGTTTGAACAAATTCAAGGAGTGTGCACGTTTACTTCCATGTCATCTCACCTCCACCATGCCGCGGTCGGCCATTCGCAGTTTGCCCACCAGAGCGGACCCGCCTCCGGCCTCCTGGGCGCCCAGAGGCAAGGCCTCGGCCATCTTCCCCCCCGAGGCGAGGGTGGTGGAGGGGGGAGTGTAACGCCGGCCGGGGGCTGGGTCTGAGAGAGAACAGATGAGGTCAGTTAGATTTCCCTTTCTGCTGCTTTAAATATGTCCAGATTGGAGATTTTGGTGTCAACAAATACAGACTAATATCAGCAGAGGCAAAACATAAAGCTGGAGCTGCAACCAACAAACAGTCGATCAATTAAATATATTTTAATTAGCCTATAAAGCGCCACTTCACAACAAACGTTACTGCACTCTTTATGCACATCAAGTGACCGTACTCTTTTTATTATATATAATTTCTAATTATAAAGTTCTTATCCCAGGGGATTTTATTATCATATTATTTATTCTATACTGTGTTCTCCAATGTTTTATTGCTGTACTTTTTCCTTGTAATTTACGATATATGTATATAAATAAAGCTGATATTGAGATATATAAATTGTTTAACTAAAAATGAATCAGCAACTCTTTTTTGATCATTATAAATCACTGAAGTGAAATATTTCTCTTATAATAATATATTGAATGCCTTTGGAAAAATGTGAAGGATATTTTCCTGACATTTTATAAAGAAAAGGATAATCGGGTTCATCGAGAAAATCAAAATAATGATCCGGCTCCCCGTCTGCACGCTGACCACACAAACACAACAACTTTCCTGAAACAATGATGGTTAATCTGGTCTGAATCTTTTAAAGGAGCCCCGTAAAATACTGTCTGATGTGTCCATGTTATAGCCTATGTGATTTTTTTTTTTATTCCCAGAGAGCTGGATGAAGACAAACCTCAAAATGATGATCAGACATAAACACAGCCACACAGATGAACACACACACACACACACACACACACACACACACACACACACACACACACACACACAGCGCATGACCACACACTCTGACTTGAATACCAGAGTGTGTAGCAGCAGCAACACTTTACATATTTCAAGTCTTCTTTAAGTGAATAACTGTGAGCGAATTGACGCCGTGTCAACATAGACTTAAATTTAGTTCGCAATAAACACAACCTCATCTGGTGAGAAGAGTGAGAGAAGCAGAGGGAATGTGATAAACGAGCAGCTGCCTGTGTGCTGTGTCGGTGGCTCTGTCGGTTTGTCAGTCAGCCAACCCACAATTGAAGCCACATTGTGGCGGTTTGGAGTTTGGTTTACAGTTTGAAACCCTCCCACTGCTACTATACTGTACAGCAGCAACACCGGTCAGTGGTTTTAACACCGGGAGGCCGCAGACTCACAGCCGGGAGCTGGCTGCAGTTCACTTCACAGTAAATACACTATTTAGAGTTGTACAGTTCACTGGTGTTTCAAACTTCTCTCTGTGCATTCCCACCGACTTCTGGAGTAACATTTCAATGCATTTTTGGGGTCAGAGACACGAAACCTATTAGAATAATCTAGGGATAAGAATATCTGACTGGACCATCTCTTAGAGTTAAAAGGGTTTTAAGATTTAATCCGACCAGAGGCTCGTTCCGGCCCTGCAGCAACTATTAAAATAAACAGCCCTGGTTTGTTCCATTTTTAGAGGATGTGCTGCAGCTTGTAATATAGCTCCAATGTGGCATTAATGCAGGATCATCCTGTTAAGACACATCTCACTTTGTCATGAACATCGCAGGTCACCCATGTGGCCAAGTTTCATAGCATATAAGCTATGAAAAACTGACATGTCATCATATCACTACTGAACCCGTCACTGCCCGTGTTTTTGGATTATGTGGGCGACACCAAGTTCCTCTATGACTGGAGAATA
The DNA here is from genome assembly GCA_024633595.2 of Lepomis macrochirus. NCBI lineage: Eukaryota > Metazoa > Chordata > Actinopteri > Centrarchiformes > Centrarchidae > Lepomis > Lepomis macrochirus. The sequence continues at coordinate 14,652,597 of JALXJV020000025.1, forward strand.
ACAAAACATGTAGGCTGTACACTATAGCTCCAGCAGGCTGACATTAACATAGGTTCAAATGGGAAAACCGTGGAGGAGCACCATCATAAACACACACACACACACACACACACACAGGCACGGAGCAGTGCAGTGAAAAAGATCCAACACACAACTTAAATCCACCGCACTGATCGCTGGAGTCTGCCACGACGGAGGGGCTTTGTGACCGACTGAGTGAGTCTGTGAATGACTTTTCCAAACATGCTCGAGCCCATATAAAGCACAGGGGAAACACTGTAAATTCAGAAAGACAAGACTTTACCGTATTTTGCGTCCCACAGAAACACCATTTGTGCGCCACAGTGCGTCCACAGATACTCAACCGAAACCTCCCGTCTCCTTCGCAGCGCAAGAAGCAGCTTCTGTGTGTTTGTCGAGAACTTGTCACGTTGTCGACTTCTGTTGTGTCCGCAAACATTCAACCAGTCGCGGCGGATTTTAGCCTTTGTGCGTAAAAAGCCTGAGCAAGACGACGTCCGATGCAGATTTCCAACGCGAGCGCGTTTTTCTTGGGTGCGGAATAAAAGTCGCCCCGAGTCTTGCGAATCTTTAAAGCTCCTTCTGTCTCCTCGCAGCTGAAGTGAAGCTTCCACACGTCAAGTTTGGCATCACAAGTGGAAGGAAAGTGTCAAACACGATGAGGAGGGGATAGCAAATGCGAACTCATTCACTTTAAATCTCATGTCATCCTGATTGGAGGAGCAGAAGGTGCCGCTACAAGCCGCGCTCTCTCTCTCCCTCCCTTCCACGGCTATGTCTCTCTCTCTCTCTTCCCTTCTAGATGAATGGACATCCAGGCTGACAGCGCCAAGCTTTTACCGGCAGACCTCTGGATTTGCATCTCATCTGCGCAAGGAGCAGCCCTCAGCCAATGGGCGGGCTCGCCGCTGGCCATCGCTTGCAGGGGATGAACCAATCAGCGTTATGTCCGTCGGAGAGCAGGCGGGGTTTAGAGGGGACGGAGAGGGGAGCAAACTGAGCTGCTCTCGCGCTGAGGCCAGTAAGTGCGTGCATCTCTTCGAATTCACCATACGGTCAGATGCGATACTGTGCGCACAAGGAGAGAACAGAGTGAGCCAAACACGCAGACACGTGTTGAAAAAAACAAGTTCCCCCTACAAATTAATATAAAGGAAAACTGAAAAGCGTTTCCGCATCTCCAAATCTCATCAAACAAGACATCTGCTGCGCTCTCTTTCCTTCTTATGCTGATCCTCGTGTGCACAGTTTAATCTCCAACACTGTCCAACAGCTTCTGCAACAACCGCCCCTCGAAGCTCTCTGATTTCCCCTCAGAAAAGCTGAACGCTGTCTGTCACTGTGACTGATTAAGAAAATGCATCCGACTCAGCCTGTCAGTACCGCACGTGGAAGACAGGGGGCAGTAGGTGATCTCAGTCATGACCATGACGCCGGCCTCACAGAGCACGCTGCCTCCTGAATGAACAGCAGCTCCAAATCAAAACTGCAGCGTCGAAGCACCGAGGACCAGACTCCATTTGAAAAAATGGCAGTTTTACTTTTGGACCAAAAGAAACGGTTGGAGCAAAACTCCAAACGTCTCCTTCATCATTTGATGCCACCTTCCAGTTTAAATACCAACCAGCATGATGATGATGATGATTGCAATTCAGAAATCTTTCGTGCTGCCTCTGTGAATTCACAGAAACTGAATTACTGTTCAGTAATTAAAGTAATTCATTAAACAATGATTAACGTGTTAGTCTTATAAAGTAAGTTAGTCTCGTTTGTTTTTTTCCAGTTTTAGTTATGATTATCTTTAACTCATTATTATTGCTAAATGTGATTTAAAAAAATATATTTCCATAAAGCTTTCTTGGTTAAATAAGTGTTAAAAAAAATAAAATATAATGGTGGCTGAATCCTGTAAATTCACAATCATTATCAAAACATTACTGATTCTGATGTGATATTTCTTTACATATTGAAAAACAAGTGATAAATACACATTTTCTTCATCATGACATAGATTCAAAAAAATTAGTAGAAGAAAATCCTACATGTTTCAAAAACAATTTAAATATTTCCATTTAATTCTCTATGCCATGGCTTTATTTTGATTCAGCTAATTCTCATTCATGCAGAAATGAGAATTGTGATTCACAAAATATTGATTTGTTCATTTTGTCATGATGAAATAGAGAAATATTAAGGGATAATATTGAATTCTACACAAGCTCTATTTGATCCCAGTCTGTTCTGGTGAAAGAACAAAAGCAAAGATTAGAGGCAAAACGATACAAACTAGTGAAAGTAAATTGGAAGAAGAAGCCATGTTGTATGCCAAGATTCAATTTTCACATATGTCAGAGGAGCCTGATTTATTTGAACAAACCGATACAATGCAGTGAGTTGTATCAGCTCTGCAGCATCTCAGCATCCCAGAATGCATCCTGCTATAATGCAGCTTCAACTAGATCTAACTATACAATTAACACACTGAATAGTTTAGGTCCAATACACCGCACATGTCTGATGCTTCGTTATGAACCATCCGGACCTCTCAGGTCGTCTGGGACCGGTCTGCTTTCTGTCCTCAGAGTCAGAACTAAAGATGGAGAAGCAGGTGTGCTGAAACTCTTGTAAATCAAGAACTGAATCTGCCTTTTATTAAATCAAACCTGAGCCTTTTGATTAATATCTTACACTGTACAGTGACCTTTACCCTCCTGTTTTCTCCTGGTCTTCTTTGTCTTTCCATATGTTGCCTTTATGTTTAATGTAAGCACTTTGAATGGCCTTGTTGGTGAAATGTGCTTTGCGAATAAACTTGCCGTGCCTTACAACTTAAAGCACATTTTACCCTCTCATTTATTTATATGCAGTATATGTTCATTCAAATGTTACAATAAGAAAAACAGGGTCTACCTTATTTCTTGCAAAGCAGCATCATCTGGAAGCAAAGAAAGACCTTAATAATTTTCATTGCATATGTAACCTAATAGTAAAAGTGTACATACATATTTTATGCAGTTTGAATTAATTTCTTTCCATTTTCCTGTAGGCAATTATAGGATTCTGTAAATTACAAAAAAAAAAAAAAATTCAGCATCACAAATTCAAACAGAAAATTCAAGTGTGTAGGTTTTCCATAAACTGATTGGACAGATTTCTTCCACTCATTGCTCCTTCCTGGTCGCAAAGATGTTCAAGTTTGAAGTTTCAATTTCAATGGTGTCTAAATTTCTTCAAATGTGACCAAAGCTGTCAGATCTGAACAGCTGAATTTGAGGAACTTGTATAGTTGACAAAACAATCTCAACTGCTTGTGGTGGAGCTATTGACCATATCACACCCTCCACAGATGTCATATTCTGAACGTTGAAAGAAGGGAAGGCACATAAATTCAGAAAGTTGGTCTTCACAGTTAGATATTATTGCCTTTCTTGGCTTCCATTTGTTATCTGCTCAGTTGTGAGTCTGGTGCTCTGTGGTGTCACAGTTTGAGGTAAATAAGATGTAATGTAATGAGTCATTTTTCATGAAAGACAAGTGACTCAGAGGTCGTTTCTAAAAAACAAAACAAAATGCGCCTAAATAACGTTAAAGGTTAGTTTTTGGTTTCCACGTCCCAGTACCACAAACTTTCCACTCATTTACCGCTTAAGGATCAAATATACAGCATCCTTTTCACCTGCCTGTTTCAGAAAGGCCTTTTTGGGAGTCAGTCGACTTGATTTGAGTAAAATCAACATGCTGTCGGATGAGTTTTAGGGAAACGCCAATCTGGCTCTGCGTCCATCCCTCTGTAGCCAAAGGGGGGATGATAAAAAATGTAAACGCCTCCAGTCTCGTCTCCGCCTCAGATGGACGTGACGTGATTTGCCCTTGGAAATATCTATTTTTCACTCCCTCTTAGGGCCTGTTTGTCCTTTTCAGATTTCTGGATGTTTTCAAACAACTCAGAATTGGGTGTTAAATATTCCCTGATTATTAAATTGCATAAAAAAGCTAGATGCAACATTTTACAACGAAACCACGCTAATAATGAACCTATTTTTACTACAATCATCTGCTTGTATTCAGTAGAGTTTTCCTTCCATCAAACAAGCTACAAACATTTTAAACCTGCAGCTGAAGCATTTCTGTCAAGCTGCAATTCCATAAAAGTTGAAGTCATTTAATCTGACACAGGGCATTTATTCCTCATAGAACACAGTTATCAATAATTCAAACACTGAAGGATGCTTTGAAATTATATATCTGAAAATTGAAGGCCTCCTGCTTAGTGTACAGATTCTGTAGAAACAAAGTGAGTTTAGATGCTCACAGCATTTCAGTTAGTCATGCTTATTCTGTTTTTTTGAGGCACTGTTTGGAAAATTCTGCTTTAAGATGCCTCATTGCTACAAGATGTCTGAATTTTTTTTTAATTAAAATATATTACATTTGAGCTAAATGCTCAAAACACCTGAGATAATCTATCCCCTAAAATAAAAATGATATCTAATCTAAAACAGCCCTGCAAGACATACTTTTCAGTCCTTTAGACTTAGTATTGGAATCCAAATATTTGTGTATTAGATGAAGATGCTGTATAAACATATAAAAGCACAAATAAACCGAGGAGGTAGGAAGAAAGAAAGAAAAAACATGACAGAGGGAGAGGAGTTGGATTTCTCTCAGCCAGCGTTTACCACTGACTGGCTCGTAATGTGAGCTGGTCAGTGTCCTCTGATCCATAATCAATACCCAGTCACAATTGCCTATAAAAGTTATTGATACTAGCATTGCTTCATATTATTAGTCACAGTAGAATTACTTCATCAAATTATCTGCAGATCGATGAGATTTCTAAAATTAAAGATATAGGCCGATCCAAGAAACATTTCCAGAAGAGGAAGAAGAAAAGCGACATGTAGGTTTATTACTGTATATCAGTCATTTTGTAAGACAATATTAACTAAGTATGTAAAAATGACCAAGTAATGAAAAAATATGTCATATTTTAACCATCATCCCAGCAAATATGTCTATCAGGGACACATCATGGACATGTCAAACATCTTCATCTACTTTAAGCACCAACTCTATCGCCAAACAAGAGCGCTGATATTTTACAATACTGAAAAACGTCACTGACAACATTTTCTTTTTAACACGAATGTCATCATTGTCAATGGTTTTTCACATTCTCACCTTCTACATGTTAAGTTTAGGGTTAAGGAAAGGCCATGGGTACGTTTTAATATAAAGGCGACGTTAATTACATGCGAGGGGACAGGACGCAAACTCTGGTGGCCTACGTGAAAGACAGACCTTCACACCCATAAATAAATAAAAGTAACACTATTCCCGCATTGGCACGGAATGTTGGCATCGCGTTAAAATCATGAGGTGAGGAAATGTCCGTTTAATTCCCCACAAAACATCTCTTTTAACAACGTGAATAACATCTACAACTCCTGAAAGAACTTACAGAACTCACCCAGGACTCCTGGAGCCTTTCAAAGCATCATAAAACCTACCAGGAAAACTCTACCAAGGAAATGAATTTGAGGAGTATAATGGAATACTGGCACGAAAGCTGACTAGAAAAGTCTTTACTTTAGCAAGAGTTTAGTTTAAGGCACCAAATCCCCAGCTGCATAAGTTAAAGTGGTCAGAAATGACCAGCTACCGAGAAGCTCAAAGTCATGCAAAACATCCCAAGAAAAGAAGAAGTATTGATCAATACATGCATCAACAGTTCGACATGATAAGACAAGAAAACTGGCATGAATAGACCAGACATGGTGGTGGTGATGATGACTATGAGGTGTCAAGAAGAATTATCTTTTACCAAAGAGTCCGTTGCCTGTCCGGCCTTTCCTCATCAGGTACATGGCCCAGGACAGGGGGCCAGAGCTGGAGAATGCCCCTGGGTTCATGCTTCAATCCTGGGTGCAGAACCAATAACAGCTGCGGCCCAATTTCCAACACCAAGAAGAAAGAAAAAAGAAGGTATCAAGGAAAAAAATAAGAAGAAGAAGAAGAGGGAAATTGGAGGGAATATAAAAGAAAGAGAAGGAAAAGGATGAAGTTACGTTTTGTCACTTTTTGTTAGCCCAAAGTCCAAAATTTAAATTTAAGAGCACTTAAAAGAGAGTCAGACAACTCATTCGGCAAAGACGAGCTCCAGCTTTTTCTCATCTTCCCTGACTGCTTTTATACCCCCCATTCACCCCCCCCCCACACATCTCACCCTACATATTAGTAAAGAACAGAAAGAAAGAGAGGGAGTAAGAAGCGAGGGAGAGAAGAGGAGGTGGTGGAGAAGGAGGAGAGGAGCCAGTCAAGCTTAATTCATTTCCTCCTTCTCTAAAGCGTAGCCACAGGGGACACGACTCCACTTTGCCCTCAGGCTTTTTTAAGCTGCTAATTTCATTTAGCTACTCAAATGATTTTCTCCCCTTTTTTCCCTCCCTCCCTCTCTTCCTCCTTACCTCCCGCTCACCTCCGTCTTTCACACTATTTGGAAGTTCTTGTTGAAAATTGAGGTCACTCCCTTGAGTTTGCACGGCTCAGACGCTAAACCCGCTAAGAATGGATTTAGCTAACTAGCAGCACTGTTACTTCTGTTTAGCACACTAGCTAACATGTCTTGTAGGTATGGTGTAATTTTGCAGTGTCATTTTGCTTATAGCCTCTGATTAGCTTGTTAGCTAACAAAAGCTGTGATCAACCAAATCCTCAAGTTGACTGCGAGTGCCTGTCTTAAGCTACACAGGAAAGAGTTAATTTAGCTACTCAAACAATTCCCCTAATTCCCTTTCCGCCCTCTTCATCCTCCCTGTTTTTAAAGTAAATGTTTTTATTGCTATTTTCAACATTTGGATATGAACGTAGCTTCATTAGCATCTGACAAAACCTGAAAACTAACAAAAATGTAGAAGTTATTAATTAAGTTAATATTTTAACTTAACTATTAATCTGCAATAAGGAAAGTAAAAAAACAAGGGCGGATGAACGTGCAACAGAGCAAAAGAATAAACACTGAGAAGTGAGGAGGAGAGTATTTTGGAGAAGAGGCTAATTAAGATGGACACTTCTTTTACAAACCTGGTTATGTGGTATATTGTGCTACACGTTAATAACTTAACGACCAGGGGTTAGGGTTAGATTTGTACTTGAACTTAGTCTTGTGTTTGAATCATAAAAAATACTGAGCATAAAAGAAGCTTTCTTTGGTTGACACCTTTCATTGATAATTCCTATCACAGGTCACCTAGCTAATGCAAAGTTAACCACATGGCTTGGTCCCAAACTGCAATACCCCTACCTGACCAGCAGCAAAATCACTTACTTAAAGTCTAGACTTTGCTGAGAGATAAGACCATTTCCGTGTCAAAGTCTCGCTGTCACACTGGATTGGAACAGAGCCTTGTTAAGCTCACTTTTAATTCATTTTTAATTTAAAATTCAGAAAACACCTCTCTGTAAAGAACCACATTGTGATGATTCATTAGTATCTGAAATCCCCTACAGATTTTTTTTTTTTCACAGCAGACATTTTGACTTCCACGACCCCGGAACTGGCTCACCTCCTTTTAAATCTGATAATTTACATCTGCGCCTTTCCTGTTATTTACACGGCGATATGTCGGCTGTGAATAGGTCTTTAATGCATGGGACAATGAATGTATGATTTAGGGCACGGCAGAATACCCACTGACCACAGGGAGGGATGTTTGTTAAGTGGTGTCCAGGCGAGATGAAGAGGCTTCTTTTATGCATTTCCCGAACACCCATGCTGTGCTGTAGTTTGATTGTGGTCCAGTTTTTACAGCCAACATTGGCTAAAAGAAGCTTCATGTGTATATTTTCAAATTAGTTAACACTTAAAACCATGAAACATAAAATTCATCATTACTGTGACTGACCCACAGAAAGATGTTTATAACCATAATAATTACAGTAAATAAAATTACTTTCTCATATTGACTATGTTACTGACAAAAATACAATTAAATGAGTTGTATTCTTAAAAGTTCAACGCTAAGGGGCTTCCCACAGCGTTACAAACTGACGCCAAGTGGTCTTGACCAGGCATCCATATGTGATTGAGACTGTCACTTGTGAGTGAGAACAGGTTCGGTGACAACATTCGAATGAAGCAAAGAGCCCCCTTTAGTCCAGGATGCAGCAGGTCGACACTAACTCAACATCCTGGATGTAAAGCAAAGGCTGAATTAGATCTTCCTCACAGAACCGTTGCTCTCTGTTGGTTAAAGCGAAATGGAGATGCGCAACCAAACCTCAAGGTGGCCGTTTGACACACACACACACACACACACACACACACACACACACACACACACACACACACACACACACACACACACACACACTGGAGGACTGTGCGCTTCCCACAGCGACTCCCCCAGAGGCCCTTTGGCTGGTGACATCACCACAAAACTCGCTGTGTGGGTGTTTCAAAGAAAGACATGAAGTGTGCGTACACTGACTGTGACTGTGTGAGCAACAGCTCCCTGTGACCCTCAATGGCAACCTCAGACCAGCAGTGTGTGTGTGTGTGCGTGTCACTGGGTTATGGTGAGCCACAGTGGTTGTCTGAGGTGTTCACAGTGAACCCTGTGTGCGCAGCCTGATGGTACGCCATAGTGTGGCTGTGGACACGTAACTGCTTTGGTAGGCACACGCATGTTTTGGTACAGCAGAATAAATGTTGTCCTGTTTTTTCCCCCCTCTTAGTCCTATTCTTTTATATTTTGTACTCTTTATATAAAACCACAAACCACATTTGGTTTCAGTGAAAAAGACAGAAGCTATTGAAAGCTTTTTTTTTCCTGTAACTCGCTGTAACCAGTTGGAAACTTCTTCATAGACATCATAAATCATATGTGTAGAGTCAAAAGTTCAAGTTAGCTGTCCCTGACAAGACATCGTCACAATGCAACACAGACGAATCCTATTTCTGGCCCATGCAGCTACACAGAGAAGGTTTTATATATTTTATTTTGTTCTGTTGGTTTCTAGAACCCTAGAGTGAGAGTCTGCAAATTAGTCACACACTTGTTGTGTGTTTAAAAGCCTGTTTGTTGTGCCTTTGGATAAGCCCTTTTCTTATATGCATGTATTTATATTTATTGTAAAGTTACATAAATACACGTGTCTCACATCTAATGTAAAAACATCTGCAGTATATATCTCTGTCCTGGTGTTGATTGTGTTGATTGTGATATAAAACACAGCACTAAAATAACCAAAACTACTAAGGGGCTGTGCAAAAAGGGAATTTATTTTATTTTCAAATGTTTTAGAGAGCATTAAAGGGTCTGTTATTATTTAAAGTAATTATCACAATGATGGCTTTTTGAGTGTGGCGTGCTGACATGGAGGTGTACGTTCATTTAAAGGAGCATGTCACAATGATGGATTTTATGTTTCATGTCCCAAGTGTTCAGTATAGAAAAAGATTTAAGAAGAAATAGCTACATGCACCATGATCATGGTGAAGTGGAAAGGGGAATAAACTCTCTCTCTCTCTGCCAGCGGCTGTCTGTCCCTGTCGTCCCCTGAGCTGAGGCCACCCTGAGGCCAGTGACAGTGGCATGGCAAGGATCAATACCACACACACACACACACACACACACACACACACACACACACTCTGCTGCCACCCTGAGCGAGGGATCGATGGAGGGATAGAAAGAGTCTGAGGAAAAGGAGACGTCCTCCGGTTTTATCTCTCATCAGCACCTTTAACACTTCTTCACAGTCTGTTTAAAGGGCAGTCTCTCCTCATATATAAACATCCATCCATTTCAGTACTGCCTGATCGTAGTTTTACAAACATTTGCTTAAATTAACAATTATTAAGATAAAGTGAAACTTCAAATGAAGATGTCACTGGCTTGAATAACCTTTTAAACCTCCTCATCCTCCCTCAACCATTTTATATTTAGAGAGAAGGGATTTAAGAAATAAACCAAAATATTTTTGAAAGTTTTATAAGTATTCAGCAATTAAACCAGGTTTTTATATCCCTAAACTAACTTTTCTTGGTTTAAGGCCTTGGTTTCAGACATTTTTGTTAATCAGAATCTAGGGCCACATCAAAGTAAGCGAATCCAGTGTTTTGGGAGGCTTGATTACCTACAAAGTCAACGCAAAGAGGCAAATTCCTGCGAATTCGCTCCGGGTGGTGCGAATGAGGTGTTTGTAGTGACATTTGCTGGTTCTCTTTTTCATCTTGGGCGATAAATTCGCTTCACACGATGTTGCGAAAGCCTATCAGCGGTGAGATAGTCACCGGCGGCTTTGGGGCGTTGTTTGGAGACGACCTGGAGAGCGGTGTAATGACAATGCGATGGGGAGCTGCTACAGAACGGGGGAGCTTTCCGAGAAATAAACACCTGTAGATGGTCTGGATTCTGCTCTGACAATAGCGTTTACCCGCGGGAGGAGATCAGAGTTAACTGCTTTTATTAAATTAGCTTTTTATTTTACTTTTTGGAATTACAACTTCAGTTATCTTCACTCGTGCTTCTCCACAGCGAGCTTCCGTGCACATCCGGTTCCACTGTTGTTGTTAGCGTCGGATGGCAATCAGAGATCTGCTGGACTACTAACTTCATATTTATATAAAATACGGACAAAGCTGGACATTACTTGGAAAAAAGAAGAAAGTTAAACTACCTGGCCAGTTCAGAAAATGTATGTCTGTAACTTTATTCCAGGTATCGTTGTAATTTACTGTGAACAGGTTAGCATAGCATAGCCCTGATCGATCCGAACTCCATTCAGAAAACAAACATTTTAAAAGTTGTCATCCTGCTGACAGACCTGACAAAGCATGAATTTATATGTCTAATAAAACGACATCATATTGTAGTTATTTTGGCATCAGTTTGATCCGTTTATTGCAATTAAAATCACAGCAAAAGGTTTACTTTGGGTTCATGTAGCAGTAGTATCCACGGGCCGTGTTTATTCGCTTAAAACGCGTTGTGTGTGAAAAATGTTAAAAAAGCACTTATTTAGTATTATTACTTGTGATTAAAACCTGGCAAGTCACCAACTTTGCTAACACCACCAAACATCAAGCAAATGTGACAACACAAGAGATAAAAATGATAGAAAGCAGAAATGGATGAGCCAGTTCAGACACTTCTATGGCTCAGAAGTAGATTTGTATCAAAGTGCTCTCATCAATTGATCAGTGACGGAGGAGTTAGCAGTGTAGTTAACACACACACACACACACACACACAATATATGCACACCTTCTCTATAATTCATGGGGTGTATTGTACGGATGCAGTTAACTGCCGCTTAAAAGTAATTAATTGATTTTCTGACATATCAGTTAGCATCAGCACCAAAAGACACACACACACACACACACACCTACACACACACACAAACACACAGACAGGATAAATGCAGGCTTGCACAAGGTCGGCGCTCACACATATGCAACAACGTTCAACACAAAGCATTATGGTGACACACACACACACACACTAGTCTCTTCCTTACACACACAGTACACGTCTAAAATAAAGTACATGCCATTATTGTGAGCACTATACACAAAGTGCCTCCTTTATAAAGAAAACACTACACCTTGTTAAATTCAAATGATGTTTTTTGTCCTCAATTCTACCAATATTTATGTTATGATGATTAACTGAAACAGTTTTCACTCCATCATACAACAAACCAGTTAGATATTGTGCACAGGTTCACCCTTTGTTTTACTTTACCCTCACTGAACCATTGCAACATTAGCTTGGAGACATTAACATAATTACTGCAAAAAAGACGAAGGACACAGCATTTAACATGGTGCTACTGTAGTCAGAGGCTGCTGGTTTATTTTATGGCTCAAAGGGACGTTGCTTTTATGGCATTAACCGTGAAAGGGTGCCGTTGTAAAGCTTTCAGTGTTTCTGCCAGTGGCAGATGGGGGAAGAAGTGAAAGGTTGAAGGTCACCAAAGGTCACCGTGGATAACATTAAGGACATATTTAACACTTAAAGTGCAACCAAACAAACTGAACTAAACAAGGGAGGCCGTTTGCACATTCCAGAAGAGTTCTCGTGTTGTTCCTTGTATTTAATGTTACTGACTAATGTTCGCGTTTCTCCTTTTGATTCATTCATTACATGCAACTCAAAGCAGACTGAAACTCTTATGAGTGTTTAATGGTTATCTATGATCTGCTTTGGAACATGACTGTCACGAAACCTTAAGTTTCATGTATTTCTGTACACTTGCTTTGCTCTCTCGCAGCCGCTCTCCGTCTTTCCAGTTCATCGCTATTCCCTCAGTGTCTCTCAGCTTGTTTGTATATACTCTCCCTCTCTTTATCTAGCTCTATTTTAAAACTCGCCGTTAGTTTCTTTTTAATGTTTATGAACACTATAAGAAATGTCCCTCGTGCTAACACTGATTCTAGTATAGCACCCAGTTTTCCCTTATTTTTGTGAATGAAGCTGTACGCAAGTTATAGCAGAACCTGAACCATTGAACAGGGACACCGGGAGCATGGACGTTTTGAAACTATCCAAATGGAAGTAAATTTAGTCCCTGCTTTCACCACTAGTTTAGTTCCCGAGCTCCTCAAAGGGTTATACCGCCATATATGCCACTCAGGGGGGGCGCAAGGCAACAAATGATGGTCCCACATGTAGATAGTCCAGGCAGATAGGTAGGGTTTGGTGATTAACTAACAGAAATGAAAATGAAAGTTTACAACAGAATCTGCAGGATCGAGGGAATGGGTAAGGAAAGGGTGCAGGCAGGTGGGTACAGATCCAGCTACAGGTGTCAGGCTGCAGCAGGTACAGTGTTCAGGTTAGCAAGTAGGCTACAGCTTACAAGATTTAGGATTCAGGTTTCAGAGGCCCAAGGTAACAATGAGAATCTGGCGGGGAATGAGTGGAAACGGGCGTGAGAGTCAGGTGAGGGGGACAGGTGGGTGGACCTGAGGGCATCTGGTGAATAGGTAGAGAATTGCAATGACCGGGTGAGAAGGAAAGTGGCAGGAGGATGGGAGAGAGAGGCAAATCGTGACACTATAATCGTGCAGTATAAAGACATGAAACAGACATGTCTGTGTATTTATTTATCCAGCGCTGAAAATAGTTCCCAACAAATGTTTGAGAACTGGTTTGTTAAAAACTACAGTGAGCAGCTGTTACAGAAAATATGTGAGCAAACATCTGCAGCACAGACACAAGATGTTAATCATGAAAAGAGAATAGGGGGAATGCAGGTTGATTTGTTGTTACATAAAACAGTTTGATGGAAAAAATTCAGTTAATGTCACATTTTCTTTGTAGAAATTCCTGTGAAAACAGCTGCTTTAATGGGGGAAAAAAGCAATGTGTGTATTTGTCCTGTGTGTGTGTTGAATTATTCAGCCGGCCTCTGCGATGAGAGAAGATGGGCTTATTCTTGTTTAACTTAAAATTGATTTTCTGACACAAGACATGAAGGACGGAGAGAGACAGAGAGAGAGAGAGACAGAGAGAGAGAGAGAGAGAGAGACAGAGAGACCTATTCAATCATGCACCCAGTCAAAGTTAGTTAAATGTTGATTCTTTCCTAGAACGTAGAAATGGAAATAAAATGGGGGGAAGACAGAGAAAAGTGAGACAGCGTTTCTGACGGACAGACAGGACGAGACAGAGAAGCAGACCGGTAGAGAGGAAGACAGAAGTGCCTCAGGCGGTGTTTAGTGCAGTTTGAATGGCTGAGCAGGTGCATTAGAGCAGAAACCTTTAACTCACACACACTAAAAGGAGAAACACACGTACACAAGCTGAACATCACAACTGATCAAACCGGTTTACTGCAGGAAAGTCGTATTCCCTTTCCTAAGCGCCGCTCATGTTGTGTGGCGCTGATAATGAAAGCCAGGCTGGGGGCATTGTTACAGAAGATTCAACGGCGATGTTGAGGAGCAAACTTTCCCAAGCCAACTCTTGGTTTGTAATCCAACAGAAACACGAAGATGTGTCAATACCCACACCTGGAGAACATGTGAGGCTGTGATGCAAAAAATAAGCGATCAAAGAGAGGGACAATACAGGTTTGCCTTGCTTGCTTCTTGTCAATCCATGCGGTGTGTACCAACCCCACGGTCACAGTGAGAAAATGACCATGCTGATGTTTAGCAAGGTTATTATCTAAGATGAGTGTGTTAGCATGCTAACATTTGCTAGTTAGCAATCCAGATGAGGCTGATGAAGGTATTTAAACGTGAACAAAAGTGTTGGTTCATATTTTGGCTTGAGAGTTCAAATCCTGCTCCCCCCCTCACCGCACCTGGCCAATCACTGTTTGACTGTCCCTGCTGCATGATCTGGGCCTGCTCCTGGGTCTCCTCCCAGTTGGACGTGTCCTTCAGGTAGCATCACATCCCACAGGCAGACCTCCAGGAAGCATCCTGATCAGAAGCTCAACCACCTCAACTTGCTCCTTCCTTCTTCTAATAATATTGTATGTTTGGTGGTCAACAGGAAATGCAGTTGCACCATTTCCTCTTTGTGGATAAGCTTTGTAATAGTATGAATAACCAAATGAGTGGCCTGCCACAGCATGCTGCCTGTACTATGTAGTTGCACCTCCAAAATAAAAGAGTAAAAGGTTGCTGTATGGAGGTAAGTGGAAAGAACAACACACTGATGCAGATGGATGGATGGATGGAGGGTAGCAGCAGTGGTGTGTAGATAGAGGGATGAATCCAGGCCCTGAGGGCAGGAAAAGGATGAGGAGAGGATTGAGGAGGAGATCCCTGAGGAAGCGAGGGATTGAGAGGAGGGAGACAACAGAGAACCAGGACTGATGATGAAAACTCTTTTTTTATTAGTCTTTCAGAGTGTGATTGTTATGAAATCTCAGCTTCACACAGAGTCATGAATCATACTGACTATGATGTTGTTAAAATAAGTGGCGTGTCTGCTTTGCGGACGACTTCCTGGAACTAAATGTGGACGCTTCTCAGGAGGCGATGCTAAGTCAAAGTTCCAGGAAATTTCAGAGGATGCAGTGCAACAGGTTGTTGCAACACAGCAACCATAGCGTGCAAGTCTGTTTTTTATGGTATACAGGTAACATACAGATTCAAAACATCAGATGGCCGCGTTTTGCTGCCTTGTTATGCATTTGTTCATTCAACATGTAGACTGTATACACAGTGTTATTGAGTACGCTGCTAGCTTAGCTGCATTTTCAAGTAGCATTCGGGTAGCATGGCTGTTTGCCTGCTACATTCAGTGGAAGAGTGTAACTGAGTTAGTGAAATTCAAAGTACATTTAAGTACATTTACTCAAGTACTGTACTGTATTGAGGTACTTTTACCTTACTTTCTTGTACCAACGTGTGCCTTTACCAGCAGCAACAGTGAAGCGATGAACACATGAATGCATCAATTATGTTTTTGGTACTTTATTTTGATGCTAATCATTTTATACTTTTACTTAATTAAGGTTTTGAATGAAGGACTTTTACTTGTAAAAGGGCATATTTACACTGTAGTAAACAGTGAATACTTCTTCTAACATTGGCTATTTAAGTTTATTTATTTAAAATGGACAGTGCATATTAAATCAATGTGACGACGTAAGTCCAATATCTAAATGAACCAGATTTAGCCATAGAGGAAAATTTCCATCTGCAGTCACTGGCAGGTTGATGGCATAACAGAAAATATTATATGCACACAGGCACATAAGCACAAACTGAGAACACCAGAGCATGGATGAAACACAAAAGCTCAAATCACATAAACACAGAGCACATAAGCACAGGGGAAAATCACACAAGCGCAGGTAAGACGACAGTTAATAGACATCAGCATGTAAGCACAAATTATGGAAAATGCTTGTTCTCCACCACAATGAGAATCCTGAATCAGGATTTACAGTTCAGAGCAGAGAGAGCGTGGGACCGGCAGCCCGGAGCTGGTCTGGTTACTGGTCTCGCTCACTCTCTGATCCATCCCGCTCACCTCCTACAGCCGGTGGGGTCCTTCCATTCATTTAATGATATCGACATTTAAAAGTCATTATGTGTAAATGTGAAGGAAGATCAATATCAGCACCGCTTCTTCCATTGTTGTCTCTCCCACCACTGCACTCGCCTACTAAACAGCACATTGAAGAGGTAAATGTTTGCCCGGGTGTCCCGTTTGGAAAGGTGATAAAACATCACCTTAGAAGTGACTGAATTATATTTGAGGATATATTTGTCTAATTCCAGGACATCGTTTCCTTTAGCAAACTTTGGTTCAACTGTGTGTCCGAGGTCCAGGTTTATCACAGTCATGAGAGAACACTGTACCAGTACAACGCACCGGCCACACAGATCAATGACTGTTTGCCGTGGCCCAGATCATTTGTGACAGTTAGAGAGGGAGACTTCTAATCAACTAATTAACCATTCACACCCCTCAGGCTTTGGTTGCTTACTTAACCTTTTTGTAGCGTGCGTGCATCTGTGTGTATGTGTGTGTGTGTGTGTGTGTGTGTGCCATGCTAAGTAACCTCAAAGATTCTGGAAAACGGATCATCAAAGTGGAAGGAACCAGCGCAATGAACCAATCAGACACCTTAAACCCAACCACACGGGGACACAGAGAGTCCCAAACGAGCCAATGAATAAATCAGAAGGCTTAGTCGCTGGGCGGAATTTACAATACAGAACAGACGGGCGCTAATGGGTATGGGCCACACATACACGCATAAAGACAACACTTTGCATTCACTTGTTAACCACAACGTGGGGACAAATGGGGAAGGAGGGAAGAAATTGGGGCGAGAAAAGGGTGAGGCGACTCTTTACATGGCTTCTTCGTTAACCACAGGACTGAAGGGACCTCGCCTCGCCTCACACAGGACACCCGTTCCGCCAGACTTTACAGACACGCACCCGCCATGTGGCCCATTAAGGCTCAAAGGGAACCAGTGCGGTCTGGAGAAAAGCGGCGTCGGGAACATTGAAAAAGCTGTGGATGATCGTCGGCTTCATCGACCGTCAGATGGCCGTTCGCTGTTGGCGGTTTCTTGAAACTTCGGAGCAGGTTAGAGTCAGCGGGGAAGTGTAGCGCAACAAAGAGGGCGACTGAAAATAGAGACGGGTGACGACATTCTTTTAAACCAGCAATGGCATCATCAGTTTTTGTGTGTTTAGCTGCCGCTGGTACCGTTTCACTGCATGAAATGACTGATTACAGCCACATTAGCCAAAAGTGCAAGAAAACAAGAAAATGTAGAGGTTTATTTCTGTAACCCGACTGCAAACCTAAACATAACCACTCACTTCCTGAAGACACACACACACACACACACACACACACAACAACACAGGGCTCTGCATTGAACGAAGTAGCTGTGAAGGGCTGTGAGCTTGGATTGGATGCACACTGTGGTAACTTTCAGCTTTACCATTGATGCGGGTCTGTGGCCTGGCTGGTGGTTCCCCTTAAATACACTAACACGCAGACACACAGATGTGCAGTCACATGTGTGTTGTTCATATTTTGTATTTAACAGTAGAAAGCAGAAAAAAAACTATACAGGGTTTAGCAGCCCTACTATTTGGAGGGTTTCACTGACCATAGTCTCCAGAAGTTCCTCAGCTGCTGGGCTTTAACAGTCTCCTACAAAATATTTACATGTGAGTAAGACGATGTCAAAGTAACCGGGAGGGAACGTTACTTTCCCTTTCACTTTTATACTTTCAGGCCCTCTTTCAAATCACTGCAACTCAGAAATGGAATCCGAACCCTTCTCCAGAGAAACATCAGCATGTGTGAACTTGCGCAGACGCCGTCCAGAACACATCGATATTAAAACGCTGAAGTGATTAAGCAGGCAGTGCAGGCGGAAAGGAAGTGAGAGAGGGCAGCAGAGAGGGAGGGGACGGAGGAAAGAGATGAAAAAGAGGAGAGGAAATGAAGGGATCTTTTATTGGAGCTCCGTCTTCCTGCTGCAGCTGATGGAGGAGGACAGGAGGAGGGAGACGCTGCAAAAAGTTAGGCTAAGATCATACTCGGACAATGCGCTGTAAAACGTTTTGATGATTATATTTGTTGAAACTACGGTGAGCAGCTGTTTTGGGACATTACTGAGCTTCTTTTAAAATGAAACCGTTTCAGAGATTTACGTCTTTAGTGGGAACCAATGGGCTTGGAGCTGAGAGCCACAGACAGGAAGTTAGAAAGTACTGAGAGATGGTTTGGGTCATACATAGGATTTGTGGGACTGCAGGTATTTGTATTTTTATGTGTTTGCTTTAGGGTTAGACAGATATATGTGCCAGATACTGGAACGTCAGTAAGGTATACTGGTGATATGATGGCGTTTCATGACATATTTAGTTCTGATCAGTACTGCATTAGCTGGAGTTTATTCTAATAAACTGTCTCTTGACACTATTAATCTCAGATCTGACAAGGGTCAAATCCAGGGAGAAACAAAGTATGACCTTAAATTACAACTGAATCGTCACTGATGCTTTTTAGAAAGGCGTTACCTTCTTATCGTCTTGCTCTGGCCTTGAAATAAACTACATTCACCAAACACAAAAGTATGACGTGGAAATCTATGATAAAACCTCCAACTGAGGGTTGACATCTTTTACAGGGGGGTGGGGGTGCAGAGATCAAACAGAAGAGCCCGGCTGTGTGATGTGTGGCCAGATCGCCACATGGGAGCCACTGTGTAGGTGTGTTTACTGCATGAGTATGCATGGTGTGTGTATGTATGTATGTGTGTGTGTGTGTGTGTACAAGATGAATCCATACAAGGCGGTCTGCTGCGTTTATTCCCAGGCTTCAAAATAAGAGCCAGAGATCACAGCTGGACAAATTACCCAAAACACACACACAGAGAAAAGAGAGAGAGAGAGAGACCGAGTTTTACACACAGAGGTGAATAAAAGGAAATATTAGAAATAGACCAATAAAAACTTTACTGAGGCTCTTTATTGGTGTTAATCATCATGAACGTGTGACGATAACGCGTTAAGATATATATATATGTGTGTGTGTCTTTGTGTTACATGTTCATTTGTGTGTGGCTCCAAAGAACTGAATCATAATGATTGCAGCAGACAGCTCCTCAGTGAGACTCTGGTATAAAACCTTACTGTAATAGTGAGTGTATGAGTTGGACACACACACACACAGCTGTACAAAGGAAAAGTAGTGTTTTTTTCCTGCAGCTTTTAGCAGGAACATGGAAAATTCCCTTCAAAAAATAGACGTGCATGAAATGAAAATGAAATGAGAAATAGTGAAACTAATTCCACAGGGCCCTGACGTGTGACACCTTAGAAAGTCTGAGCTTAAAAGTTTTTTCCATGCTGTATCTGTACATTTTAAATCGTTAGTCACAGGTAACGTTTTCACTGAATATTCTAGTCTACTATTTTTAGTCAAGGCACTTGTTTGTGGGTAAAACAGTCCTGGAGTCACACCTGGAATAGTTTAGTAAACTCCCACAGGAGGGTCAGAAAAAAACTAGGTCCCAGAAGTAAGAAGTAGACATTGTTAGGGCAGTTTAAAGCTTGTGTGGACATGAAACTCTCCTGACTGAATCGTCATGTGCGATCCTGTGGACGTAAAGACATGGTGGGAAGTCAACTACAAACTCCCAGGGTGCATTTGGAGCTCATAATCCTGCATTGTGTGCTGCTAATGATGGCAGAAAGCCAATGACGACATCATTGAGGAAATTGTTAACACTATCTAGAGCCAATTCAGCAACTATTGCGATGTGTTTTGTTTCTGATTCACACCTCTGACTGTGTTGTTCTTTGTAACAATGGCGCTAAAGCTCGTGCTTTTCTTTGTATTTAAAACCATCCACTTAAAACTGATGACGAAAGAGTTGAAACTATTAAAAGTGATGGCCGTGACATAAACCTTTAATAGTAGGGTTTAATTAAAAACTAAATGTGGAGCAGCTTTTACAACCCTTAACACAGTTGGACTCGTCAGCGCTGCTTGACAGTGTGAACACAGTGACCAGTTGAGAAATAGTTGTCCTACACAGTAAACTGAGGGGAGGAGAAGGAGGGGTTTCTGGTAAACGAACAGCACTAATTTCTCATAAGTCCTTCCTTCCTCTCTTAAATCTATCCCGTTTTTCCATTTCTTTCTCACTGACTTTCCAACATCAGCAGCATGCTGGAAAACAAATTTCTATCTTCTTGAAAGCAAATATCTTGCATGTGGGAATCCACTGGCAGGAGTAAAGAGCCCATACAGCAGATCACTCATTTGATTTTAGAAGAGCAGGAAGGATTGTTCACCAGATTTACACTTTAGGGCTTATAGAAATGAGAATTTATAATGAAATACAATCTCTCAGTTTGCTTCCAATGCAGGAAGTAGTTTGTCCTTGATGCAGATAGGTGGAAAGTATAAGGACATGGGGGTTTGAGGTGGTAACGGGGCATTTAGTGACTCTAACTTTTATATGGGAGAGCCAAGTTTGAATTCTCTCATATACAACACCTGCCCAGATAGCAAAAATCTTTGGGGCACATCCGTCTACAATCCTTGTACGTTTTAATCTGACTAACTAAATGTGGGATCACTTTTAAAAAAAACTATCTCAGGTTTGGGCCGAATCTGATCCAAAAATGTACTTTTTGTCCAACATATATATACTTATTGAAGCTCAGCCTGACTTTAACCAGGATTTACACGTCACAGCTCTCTCCCTCTGAATCACCCTCTCTGTCTACTGCGTCTCCACCTATTCTCCAATCAGGTTTCACCACAATCAGCGTAGCCAATCATGAAGTCACTATCACACTTTAAATCTGTCCTCTCCTCTGCTGACAGCTGTCACTCCTGCGGCCCACTACGCTCACCATAGTCACCAGATCCAGGTAGTTCAGCCCAACAGAAGCCAACAGCTTAATCGCCAAATGACTTTGCACATTCTCATTCAATGTTTCACTAAATGTGACAACGAATTATAGGTGTATTATGTGCAAGTTCACAGATGCTGTGCTATCTAGGTGCAGTAACCTGCTGTCCACCCTGTCTGACAGCGTACTGATTCATTTGGTCATTCTTCTGCTATTTGGCTTCAGTTTAACCGACTATTCAGAGGCTGCATCCTGCAGACAGGACCTCTCTGTGGCATGTTTCATATAAAACACACTTGTGTGTAGCAGGAGACTCAACATGCATGAATACATTAAAAAAGACCCAATTTAAAATGTAGTGGACTTTCAGTGGCGATGCATTAGATATAGCAACACTGCAATATAAAATAAAAGTAAACTTTGAAAATACAGAATAAAAGTATATAAGTATTGTTTTAAAATGTACTTTAAGCCAAGTAAAATGACTCATAATAAAGTGAGTGTAATATAATATTGTCTTATTCTTACCGGTGCATTAATGTGTTTATTTCATATTCACCATCGTAGCTAATAAACTTGTCACATGTTTTGTGTGCAAAGTCTTAATCTGTAAATGTGGTGGAGTACATACTCCTCCTTCATCACGTTCTCCTCTCACCTTTAATTCAATTCAATTAGCTTTATTGGCGTGACTGTGAAACAATATTGCCAAAGCATCATACATATAACAATCAACCCCATACATTATATTAAAGAATTAAAGCGTAAAGTAATCAAAGCATAGCATCTTTAATCTTCACTCCTTTATTCTCGCCTCCTCTCCCCCCCCCTTATTTCTCAAGTTCGCTCCTCCTCCCTTCTTCCTGTTACTAGACTGCTAAAATAACGTTTTCCGTGTTTCGTCTGTTGTTTTGCTCCAGCTTGTTTTTCCTTTTCATGCAGGGCACACACACACACACACACACACACACACACACACACACACACAGAGAATTACCAAAGCCACAAGTCAAGCAGAGTTTTGCAATAAATAACCACAAGAGAGGGTTGACTGGACTTCAGTTCTGTGTGTGTGTGTGTGTGTGTGTGTGTTTACCAGCATCGCTAACCAATATACAGTAAATGCAAATCTGGACGCCACACAGACACACACACCACTGCTCTCTTAGTCTGGCCTATACATTCAAATTCTACAAAGACAATAATTTGCATCAAATATCTGATGTCTAAACATCGTCAGTAAAGTCTCTGTGTGTCAATGTCTGCGTGTTAAAAACAAACCATCAATATATACTTAGTGAGTAGCTGCGTCTTACACGTTAACAGCAACAGTATTGCTCTGCATTTGCTGTGCGTGTGCTCACTGTGAGGCCTCGGCTCTCTAACGGTCGCTCTGTCACACACATCCTCCTCGCTTCCTTCTTCCCTCACTATCTCCTCTGTCTGTTACAACTCTCACACACACACACACACACACACACACACACACACACACACACACACACACACACAGCCAACTGACATTTTGAAAGAGAAACAGCCTCTGTTAGTTAAACAGGATTGAGTAAACTGAGGCTGGGGCTCGAGAAGTTGTCCATTAATCTCAGGGTTGGCGGCTCTACCCCTGGCTTCTCCTGTCCAAGTGTATCCTTTAAGGAAACTTAAAATATAAATGCAGTCTATTTACAATTCATGACAGTGCTGTTGTCACCGGCCTCTCAACTTCAAGCCAAAGACGTTCAAGGACCCCTAACCTGACACAAATTAGATGGATGGAGAGTGATTGGCTCAATTGGTAGCGCTCCCGGCCCGTGTACAAGGCTGAATCCTCACTGCAGCGGCCTTTGCTGCAAATTTCGTCACAACGTTGAATTTCTGCAAGGACGAACAACAAGACGTAAGGCACGCAGCAGTTGACGACCAGTTTATCAGAAGTAAGAAGAGAAATCTGAGAGATATAAAGTGAGCATGGGGCATAACGAAGTATACAGAACTTTGATTTGTCCAAAATCACATATTGCACATACCTATTTTACGGTTAATTTGCTGTCCATGTGGAGTGAACTAGAGGTCTACGTGCTGTTTACATGCTCTAATAATGCTAATCCAACACTTGTGTAAAAATTATCCAATAATATCAAAATACACGTCATTGATTCTAACTAGCTCCGACAGACGGCTTATGCGCTTTAATTTTGAAGGCAGCAACGTAACGAAAACAACCACAGGGTGCAGGATGACAGAAGTGTGGCAGAAGTTAGCAGACAGAGAGCGATGGACTTCACAAGACAGGATTCACAAACTGGAATAATTTCTATAAAAAGCTGTTTTGATTCCTTTGGTTGGTGGATCCTTACAAACTAAAGGAATATAAATAATCAAGGAAGGGACACATTCGGGCTTAACTTCAAAAGGTAACGGGAGTCGGTATTAAATGAACCCAACTACTGAATTGTGGAGAATCTAACCGATCTAATGATGTGTAGCGTGTCCATACCGACATATTGATCATGCCTTTATACATTAATATTTGTATTAACAATCTCAAAAGCTTAGAAGCAGCTAAAGCGGGCGACCTCGCAGGGTTCCCAAGAACTTTCAAATCCAAAATCTAGACCAGGCATTTAATGGAGACCTGTGTTTATTTGTTAAGATGTGTTCCCACACCAGGACAGCATTTGGGACTCTGCTATTAAAGTAAATTAAATAGAACTTTTTCTGGAGTAATCATTAAAATTATCAAATCTAAAATCCTATGTCAATTTCAGGTGATATTTAGGATTTGTGGTGTTACAGAAACATATTTTCTAACTGCATTTAAACAGAAATCTTGTTTTATTCACTACAGAAATCTATTTACTACAGTAATGTCCTAACTGAATAATTTAGGTTGGGATGGCCATATTCAAAATAACAGCAGCACTACTGTTGTTGGGTTTGAAAGGCAATTACAGTATGAGATGGGGAACAACATGAACACAGAAATGTAATGACTGAAAGGCTACTCAAACCCTAAGATGACGGTTTAAATTTCCTGAACCATGTATTAATGGGTATGTATCGACTGTATGATGGAGGCGTCCATTGAACGTCTTTTCTTGTCCATTATAGCAGCTAACAGAACATTGTGAACACAGATTCAAGCATGATTGGACCAGTGCCGATTGACAAATCTAGTTCACAGTTCCTAAAGATAAGATACGAGGTATGAGAAAGGATAAGAGTTTAGGAATCACTTCTGCAATAGGAAGATAAGATTTTTCCTGTCTTTGAAACTTAAGTTAAGATAAGACACGCTAGTGGGACATTTTTCTGAAATGAGACCTCTGGATCATATCTGTCAATGCAGAGTCTGAGCACACGGAACAGACCCGAGGAGGGTTTTCAGGAGTTTAAAATGATATCTGACCTCCTTACACTGCCACTGCTCCTTGTTTGTTAAAGAAAGCACAAGTGTGCTTTGACACTGTGATAAGTTATGAATGTGAGAAAGCTCATATATTAGTGTTGGGTGAGAATACAAGTGTTCTGTGCTCTCATGTCTGAAGTGGCTACACACTGAGAGTCAGCATCTCTTATTTTAAAATCAGCCTGAAGCAGACTCCACTGAGTTTCCTCTGTTACACTTTGTCGTCTCCTGATAACACACTCTGTGACATTCACACACACACACATCACACACACACACACACACACACACAGCAGGTGGAGCTTCTAGATAACCAGAATCAGCTCTGGACAGGCGCACACGATGTGGCCGAAAAAGGCGAACAATGTCGACAAGTGCAAAGTGACTGATGTGGCGTGCAACACGATGGGCTCAGACATGACGAGAGGCGTAAATTAAAGGAAAAGAATTATAGAAAAGCACTTTGATATATGAATGGAGGGAAGGGAGCAATGAAAATTTAACAAACGGATAATGGAAACACACAAAAACAACTTGGGGTGGCTCTCATTTTCAGCCAAACATCTGAGATATATGGAGCGGGAAAGGAGGGATGGAGGGAGGATGGAGAGGGAGAAATAAAGACTCCTGATAAAGAAAGATTGCTCTTAGAGAAACTTAAATAAAAGTTTAATATGAAAAGGCCAATCCTGCATACACCCAGCCTGTCCACTATACTCTGCTGCTCATCTCCCATCGCAGACTAAGCTCTATATCTCTGTTTCTAAATGCAGTTCAGCATAAAGACGTGATAAAGCTGATGTAGTTGCATGAGTTTTGCAGTTTTGTAGTAGCCACATGTTTGGATAAAGGTGTTGGCTGAAGAAATGTAATAAAGTCTCCAGTTTTTATTTTGTGCCCTGAATCAGAGGTCATGAGCGAGTGTAAATCTGATCTGCTGGCAGTTTATTTGACTTTAGAAGCTGGGCCCGATTTCATGAGGCATCCTAAGATGGTTGGGAAATAGATGTACAAAGTCAAGCACAGCGTTGGTTCAGGCAGGCAACGGAGTCAAACTCAGCTCCCAATCCCAGCGAATCACCTGATAGCAACCCACGTCAAGTCAGGTTACATCAGCTCAGCTGATTTCATTCTAAGCGCTCACTGGCAAAGCCATGCAAGGCACCTTATTTAAGCTGTGCTGCTCTCTGCCCCTGCCTGTCTCCATGTGCATACTGCGTCATGGCCTTGCATGTAGGCATGGCAGGATAGTAGGCAGAGGGGGTCCCAGACCAGAGCCACACCACCAAAAATAACTACAGCATCATTAAAGTATTTGATAAAGATGTCCTGACTGAACTTTCTTTAGTTTCCACAATGCTGAAATGTGAAAAGATGTTGTTGCCGCTGCCAGTGGGTTGAGAGCATCTTAAGAAGCTCTGGTACCTGCAGGAGGAACCGCAGAAATGATGTTCACTTACATGCAAGTCCAAACCTGCATCACGACCACTGACGGTCTTTGTTAAGTGACATTTGGTGCTAAATGAACAACGTTTACTTAGAAAATTGACCCAACTTATCACAAATAAATATGATTTGGAAAAAGGGTACACATGGAAATCAAATCAGTTGATCACATAATTAGCACAAATCAGTATTTGTGCTAATTATGTGTTCACTGATTCACATCTGCCAGCAAAAAACACACGACACTACATGGAGAAAAGAGTAGGTTACTTGTTTTAGGCTACTCACTCTGAAGTGCTGTTCCTTTGTAGAAACACTTGATAGTTTCATTATGAAC
Source organism: Lepomis macrochirus (assembly GCA_024633595.2). Classification (NCBI taxonomy): domain Eukaryota; kingdom Metazoa; phylum Chordata; class Actinopteri; order Centrarchiformes; family Centrarchidae; genus Lepomis; species Lepomis macrochirus. The sequence continues at coordinate 14,678,691 of JALXJV020000025.1, forward strand.
CTGCTGTCTGAAAAGGTAACCCAGGTGGCATTACACTGTCATACAGGATTACAAAAGAAAAGTATCAGCACACTGGAATCAGAAATCCCCTGATTTCAGTGATTATGATGTTTTCAATGTATATCTTTATCTTCTTTTTCGTGGGTATTTTCCAGAAAAAGACCAGTGTTGTTGCCAATAAAGTTTTGTTTTAAAGTCGTGCTGATTTTTAAATCCAGAATTTATCCCGCTGAGGTTGTGTGCATGTGCACACAGCTGCAGTAAACAGTTAAAATAAGAAGGCGACAGTAGGAATTTAACTTTTCATCTGTATACGACACCAAGACTTTGTTGACTCGGAAGATGATGTCGATTTTAATTGGGTGTGGGTTCATTAAAGGCACCCCCAGACCGACAGACTTTTGGTGTGATCAATTCAGTTCCCTCAACGTTTTGAGTAAATGGAAACAGTCAAAAAAAAACACATCCATTGAAAACTACAGCGCTCTCTGCCTCAGCTGAACGAGCTCAGATAAAGTGAAGCGCAGATAAGTCAGAGCAGATAATCTCAACGAGGGGACAACTACAGAAACTACGCACACACACACACTGATAAAGTGGCAGAGTGTGTCTGGTAGATTGTTCCACAACTGCGAACAGACTAACAGAACACACACACAACACACGGCATGTAGATGGAGATAAAACTGTGTTCAGTAGATTTCCTGTTACAGAAGTGATGAGAGTTAAGTGCTTACATAACCACGCAACAACAAACAAGGATTGCAGGAGATGGAACCCAATCAGAGACGAGAGTCGCATTGATTCTTAACCACTGAAGGGTTAACCACATGCGATTTGATCATGTTATACTGGTGGTTAGTTCATGTGAATGAGTTACTTTTCAGCGAGGAGAAATAAGCAAGAAAACAGTTTTCTACACAGAGAGGCTGAGTCATTAAGGTACTTTTCAGCAGCCCTGAGGTTTGTTCTGAAACCTACAAAAATCTGTGGATCTGTCTAAAATCTACTAACTGTGGTACACACTGGGGACATCCCAGTGACTGACAGGAGAAAAATGTACTTTTTGTGTGCAAGCATCCTGTGTTGAACTGTGGATGATGCACACGCACGCCTTTATAACCATAGACTTTAACCGCAGCACAGGCAGGAAACACGTGACCTGATGTCTCTGAACATGTGGGACGCAAGCAGTTAGTACATCACAGCAGAGCAAGACGGGCTCACACCGACGCACACACAAACTTATTTTTGCCACTTTTGAGTTCATTGCATTGACTTATAGAAGCGTAACAATACTTACTAACTACAAAACACGGGACCAACACCTTGTTCCAAAATAGCTGAGTCCCCATAATACAACAGATTTTCTGTATGTCTCCACAATGTGTTGAATTACATTGTGCTTCATAAATCACACTCGATCCAGCAACACAGCTACAAAAGACATCATTCAGAATATGTGCGGTTTGCACATGAAATTGCATAAAACAATATTAAATTTGATAGTTTAAATTCAACACGCAAGCAATGAGTTGCGTACAAAACGAGGAGAGAGAGGGTCTTCAACCACACTAAGAGGCTGCAGACAGGCTAGCTCCGTGAGGCTGCACCTGCACGCCAACATGCTCACAAGCTGATGTTAAACGAGTATAATGTTTAGGTATTTAGTCACAAACCATACTGGACACATTAAAATGGTGACCTGATGATGGTGTCAGGAAAAAGTTACCAAAGTTATTAGATGCATTGATCTGGAAAAATGAGTGTCTGTACACAATTCTGTGCCAATCCATCTAGTAGTGGCCAACTGGTGGCACAAGAGGAAGAGTTAATGGATCACCGGACTTATTAGGATTCATCCTCATGCATCTCTGTACAAAAATCTGTCCGGTGGTTGTAGAGATATTTCAGGCTGGACCAACGTGGTAAACTGACCAACAAACGCTGCCATCCCTAGAGCTACGCATCTTGTGTGGCTGACGGCGAACATCGGGGAGTTGGAGAGATTTTTACAAGAACTACTGAAAACATCTGTAGAAAACTGCCAAGAGACCAGAGGAGAGATTTAGGAACATCTGCAGACATAGCAGCCATTTGACCATGCTTTACCCTGCTTTAATAACTTTCAATAGGAGGATTTGCATTTTACATTTTTCTGTTGTCTATCATTTCATATTTATCAGTTTAGGATTTGAAATACCAATTTTATGGTATTCATTTGTCACGATGAGTATTAGTGTATATTTATGTTTTCTTCTTACTATTTCATTTCCTTACTTTAAACAATGATAATAACTTTTTAGGAGGAAAAAAGTAACAATGTTTTTGCAAGCTACATTCTTCTGTCACATGCATGCTTTCTCTTTTCCGGTTCACTTTAATACACTACAACACTGTATATAATCAGTGTTTTTGCAGCGACTATGTTTGATATGCATGTTTACTGTTTCCTAGCAGAAACACATTTAAGTGCATTGATGTGTGCAAATTAAAAATAGGCTGAGTCTGGGAAAATCATAGGTGATGTCAGATGTGCGAACTGAGTCAAAAATATCAGCTCTTTTCTTTTAATGCACCATATCAAGTGTTTACGGGAAACACACACACATTTAACACCTAATGTTCTTGTGAATTTCTGCAGCAATGACAACCACAGACTGAAGACTTTTTTGCCTTTAGGTACACAGAAAGAAGGGTAAACAACAATTTACATTGCATCACCATTCAAGTTGATTTGGCTAACATGTTAGCAAACAGTTGCACTGTTCATTTATCCATGAAACATGGAACAACATTAGCATTAATTTGGAGTTAGCTTTAGCTGCTAAATGCGCCACTGTGTTTGCCAGCTAGTCTCTTACTGTGTCTGCTGTTTGCTGCTGAGCACGTCGTGTCCGGCAGAGCTTCTCAGCAGCCTGCTGCTGCTGGAAAAAAGGTTGATAAGAGTGAAGATTGCAGGACAGAAAACCGCATTTCACGTGTACATTTTCATGATTTTGGCTAGGCTAGTTAGTTCCAATACAGGTAAATCTGTTTCAACATGATTTGATTTATTTGAAATGTCAAAAACAACCATATTCTGGCCCATAAATAAACAGATTTCCCAGTTTGGCATGGAAGAACTTGACTGACCTTATCCCCCAACATGACTTTTGGACCTCACAGATTAATGCCCACGGTTTGGAGATGTTCAACTAGTGTGTAATGTTTAGTTATCCACAAAGTAGGTGACGGGAAGTGATAGATCCATCCTTCTGCTATACGTCCACTAATAAACTTTAAAAGACTGTCTATACCTCGAATCAATGTTTATTTCACAGCAGCAATTGAAGGCAAACCATCAAAATACATGACTAATCATGAAAAGATGTGGATCATTGCCTCCACTCGTGTAAAATGGGGCCAGCCAGCTTTGGGAAAATGAAGCAGACATAGTCATTCACACAGCTGCTGGTTGATGCAGCAGGAAGGAATGCTTTCTCTCCTCCCTCCTGTCATCCTCCCTGTTAGCTTGGAGGCTACAGACTCCCAGAAGCAGCCGTGTGACCTGGCGGTTGCCGGTTCAGCATATTCTCTCATGTTGGCTAGACACCTGAACCTCCAACTGCACTGTGGCTACTATACCAGCGATACTCTGCTTGTACCGCAGCTCACTGTGGCACAAGAATAATAAACGTATTTGGAAGAGCTTCAACTGCCTTTACTCTGCATGAGTGTAACCTATGCCTGTGTGGATATCTAAGATGTTACCTAAATCTAAAGCGCAAAACAGTTTGCCAATGCTTTTTAAAGCGCATGGGGGTTTTGGTTGAGTCAAGGCAAATAAAACTACTTTGTTAGGATCCTGGAAATATTATGGCCACGGTTAAAGATAACAACCGCACCTATTTGTACCCAACTACAACGGTCCCCTGACAAGAGTGAAATGGGGGTCCCCGATGAACTGCAACATTCCCAGTTCAAATTCAGCCAGAGACCTCTGTATATAGGCAATGACTGTCCCTGTCTGGTACACATAGAATTGCTTATATAAAAGCAGCATTGGGCCTGGATGGAAAGCTGACAATTACAACAGCCCTTTTAATGAAAAGCCCAATGAATCTCTGCAAAATCTTGATACAAAACAAGACATGTTCAATCAGCCTAAGGCCCTTCTATCAGAGCAAAAGCTATCCTTCTGGATCTCTTATATGCTGTTACTGGTATTGGGTGGTTTTAAATATGTTTCACTGTGTATGTTTTTATTGTGCATGTACACTTTTGTGCACACACTGCAAACTCAAGTCTCTATGGGATAACAAAGTGAATTAATTAATGTGCCTAAACGTGCTCTGGCTTGTGCAAGGGCCTTTCATTTTTGAACTCCGGAAGGACTTCTGGTTGTCCAAGGTGTTTTCAGATTCTTCCATTGCGACAAAACTTTCTTGCAGAGCAAATGCAATTCAATGACAGAAACATGGACCTTTTTAACGCGTAAATTCAGTGCGCATGCTGAGAAACAGTTAAGTTTGTGGCTGTAAATATATTCTGGGAGAGAAAAATCACACATCACACAATTGGGAATAAAACCCCTGAATAGTGGAAACAAACAGTGAAATAATGGAGCCTCAAACTAAATTTAGACTGTAATGGACCCTTCCACTGTACGTTTTAGGGATAGGAGCTAATGCTACTGTTACAGCACCACTGTAATAGCTCTACCGGTTCACTGTTGATGTTTTAAAACTCTGCAAACATTACAACTACGTTTAAGCCAAAATGCAGTTTTAATAGTAAACAACATCTGAAATGACCTCGTGGATAAAGGCTCAGATTTTAGCCCTGATAAGAAACATTCAAGAAAAGCATTCACACACACACAAACGTTTCAAAAAATCTTAAATTCGTCATTCATTATAAAATACTGACAGATCTTCATGAACCCATTGACACCAACAGAAGCGTTCAACAGAGGAGCCAAACAGCGCAAGTTCACATGAACACACACGGACAGAAAAATACACTTACCTCGTGTAAAAGCTGACTGATAGGACGACAGTGACTCAAAGATACTATTGGATGCCATACAACAATTATTCTTTTGATTTTTCTTCCTCTCCACCTTTTTTTTTTGATCTGTATGAATAAAAACACACAAAACAAAACAACACACAATGAAAGGTCAATAAGACGCCCCCGAACAAGTTAAAGCATCAATATTTATGTCCAATCTCTTAACCACAAACCACATCTATCTATGTGGGCGTGTGCATGTGCGTGAAGGAATCCATGTGGAGTATGTAGCTCATCATGGTTTCTCACCAGCAATACATGTGGATTATACCAACACACCAGTGTTCATGACTCTGTCAGAGCCATGGATATAAACCACTCTGTCCCACTATAACCAGTCCACTTGTCCCATCTGTCCCACTTTAACCAGTCCACTAGTACTTTCTGTCCCACTGTAGCAAGTCCACTCATCCTCTCTGGCTGACTACAAGCCCGCCACCCTCCCCCTCGTGAACGTACACGATCAACATGTTTTACAGTGTCAGCTCAGTGGGGTGTCTCCTCTCTGGCTCTCTGCCCTCCTGCGGCCGCAGACACACCAGGAGCTTCGTCTCGGCTGCAGGCAGCTGCCCACTTGGTCCAACGATTCATCAGGACTTTGTTTTGTTTTTTTATAACATGACTTTACTCTCAACTTGAAATGTAGCGAGAAAAAAAGTACTTGAGTGCAAGTAACATGTTTTAAAAATAAAACTTTGTTACAGTAACACGAGTAAATGTTAAATATGTCACTTCCACCTCTGATTGGTACATCATTGCTCAGCGGGCCTGATGTCAACGTCCGACGGGCTATGACTTTCGATAGTACAACACAGAAGTTGACAACACATCTCCCATAGCAACTGACCTCAGATGTCAGCCAACCGCTGCTGAAGGATATATCTATATAGATATATATGTATAGAGTCAGTGTGGGTCATCTAAGACCTGGCAAGGCAAATTTGGAGGGAAATCTGCAGAAATAATTGCACAAGTGAGATAGATGGTGCTGTTTTTCCTGCTTAAATGAAACTCAAACAGTCATAAATTTTGAGAATGGCAAAAAGGAATGAATGGGTTATGTAATAAAAAGATCACACATCAGCTTCATCATGGCCTCATTTGTTTACAGCGAGTTCACCAGGGCATCCAAATGAATGTGGTGGAGATTTAATCATGTTTAAAAATTGATCGTATAGAACCAAATGCTTTACCATCCCTCCTAATACTGCTTTCCTTGAGTAATGTAAAACAGCAAAATAATACAGAAACACATGCAAAAGTTGTTTTTTTATTTTCTGATTTTGTAACAAAGCCTGCAATAAATGAATTATCAATAAACGTAAATAGTGGAGGTGAAGAGGCTGTAGTTGTGGTATTCTTACCCCAGCCGAGGCGCACCGGTCCTGAACAGGGGTGGCAAGAAAAGCTCTTTGTGGTTTTTCCGGTCGACCAGTGACTCAAAATAAAACTGCAAAATAATCCACAAAAGCCTCTCAGTCTTTCTACCTTTCTGTACTCGTGGCGTCTCTTTCTCTTGCCTTGCTTACAGCTCTTTTCTGCTTCCGCTCTTTCTCTTTGTCGCCATACACATCTTCCTTTATCAACGCTCTTTATGACTCTCTCTCTCTCTCCTTCTGGTTTTGGTATGTGGTTCTCCAAATCCCCTCGTTGATGACTTTTTGCCTGCAGAGTTGACTCTCCTCGACATTCAGTGTCACAGGAGAGAGACTTGTTCTGTCAACATAACAAGCTGCATAGATTGGTTTCTATTAATCTGGCATTGTGGCTTTGGAGTATGCATGTGTGTGCGTGTAATCAAACTAACCACCTGCCCCCTCAGCCAACAGTTTTCACCGAGGAAGTAGCTGTGGTTAGAGCAAGCGAAACGGAGGGAGAGGGCGTTGTGGTGTGTGTTTTTGAGCGCCCATATGTGCATTTGTGGTTTGTGTGTGTGTGTTGAAGGGTTAGATAGAGTCAGTGAGTCACCTCTTTGACCACCAGTGTGTGTATGTGTGAGCATGATGAAGGTTAGTTAAGAAGAGAAGTGCAGTCCTTATCTGATAGTATACTGCTTTTTATACGGGATGCATATGATTAACACTTATTAAGGGGAACTCCGCTGATTTAACATGCCAACATCAGTTTGCCCAGCCTGTGAAAACAGGTTTATCTTATATTCAGTGGTGAGTGAGAAAAAAAATAACCCTAATGATGCCACAGTGAAGTCATCAGGGTTATGTTATGTGGCATTAAGACTTGGAGACTACAGATTTTTAACAGGAAGGCTGCGTTAGAAACTGCATATGTGTTTGAAAACTGCAAAAAGCAGCAAAGTGGACCTCGAAGGTATTGTTATAGTCAGCTTGCAGGCTGACACTAGAGACAGGAGATCCGACCCAGGTGCAGACGCGGAGAACAGAACTGGAACGACGTGAGGTGACACTTACAGATGTGTCCTGGCAGTCCAAAAGTCCAACGTAAAGTATAAATCCACGAGCGTCCAGAGTCACACAGGGAATTCTCCAACAAACATGAGACATGAAACGCAGGAAAACCGACTTTTGCAGAGTAGTCGACACAGGAGACATGAATAAAACAGTAATCCACCACCAAGAGGACAGCCACTGTGTATGCACACAGGAGGGCCGAGGAAAACAAGGCCCAGGTGATGAGAATCAGTGGACTGAGACAGGTGCAACAATCAACAACAGGAAGTAAAACAAGACAAGAACACTAGGGACAGACTTCAAACTAAAACAGGAAACAATGAAAACACACACCCACTAACCAGAACAATGATATTTATTTTTATTAATTATATGTTAGTATTAATTAGCTTTTAAGAACATATTACAATGCATTTTAAACTTTGCCCAACCTTTTTTCTGCTGCCAGATTATTCCGAGCTGAGATAGATTGTTCCCCAGGCAAAATCCATCCACCAGGTCCGACAAAATCCCAGGGCAGTAATCATGTCTTGTTAGAAAATCTTGTACATTTATTATCGTTTTACCACACAGGTGTGTATAACAAGATGAAGCTAGAGTTCCTTTTATGCTACTCACAAAAAGCAAACATTATGTACAACAATTATATATACATGAGATGTGTGGAGAAATAACAAGTCATAGAGATAAAACTCTGTTTTGCGTGGTGCAATGCTGAGGATAATTGCTCTCTGTGATGCTGATTCCCATGAACCTGAAACTGTTCACCTGCTGCACCTCTGATGGGCCGATGTAGACAGGAGTGTGTCTTTATCAACGGTCAACTCCTTGGTTTTGCTGACATTGAGCAGTAGGTTGTTCGCTGGTCGCCACTCTGCAAGATCATCAGTTTCCTCCCGATATGAAGTCTCTTCGTTGTTTGAAATCCGGCCGATGATGGTGGTGTCGTCTGGAAGGGGCTGAGCACACAGCACTGGGGGGCTCCTGTGTTAGAGTGGAGGAGATGTGTGTCCGCCAGTCCGAACTGTCTGGGGTCTGTTTCTGGGGAAGTCCAATATCTAGCTGCAGAGTGTTGGATACCCAAAGTGCTGAGTTTGTGAACTTGTTTCACGGGGGTGATTGTGTTCGGAAATCCACAAACAGCATTTTGATGTAGGTGTTGTTTTTCTCAAGGTGTGTGAGGGCTGAGTGGAGGGCGATGGAGATGGCATCCTCTGTGGATCTGTTGGTTCTGAAAGCAAACTGGTGAGTTTTCAGGCTGGCTGGAATGTTGTTCTTTATGTGCTGAAGAAGCAGTTTCTCAAAGCACTTCATCAGTATGGGGCCTTTGGTTAAAAAATAAATCTTGTGTGTAGTTTTGGCCACATACTGAGGAGCATGTAAGTATTCTATGTGGTGTACATAAGTGTGGGAGATCAAAGTTTTAACACCTGCTAGTTAAGTACCTGTAATCAGTCTTTTGAGTGGAGGGTTGATGAAGTGCAAACACACACACGCCCAGAGGCAACTTGACCCTCGAATCCACGCCTCCACCTCTGCCACCTCAACATGCACACACAATGCCAGGGCAGCTGCTGTCAGCACCACAAGCAGGTTAAGGTTTCTGACGCACCCTGACCTCAAACTAGATCTGATCATCTTAAAGTAATGTCTAGGAAAAACTTTTTTCTTATTTTGGAGGACTGAATGGATGAAGAGACCCTATCCAAGCAGATCTGTTGTTTTGTTCAACCACTCAGTATTAAGTCTTGTACTGGGTCAAGTTTCCTACAGTGGAGCTTGACTGAAATCTTTCATGACAGAGGGTAGTTGAGGACTGGGTGGATGTTCTTCTGTATGTCCTGGGAGAGCTCAATGGGGGGCTGCTCACCTCCTGGCCCCTGACCTGTCCCAGACACAACATGACCTCCAGCTGCAACTTCCTGGGTCACGTGGGGTCAGACACAGAGGGCTGAATCAGCTGTGAGGAAGAGAAAAAGACGAAAGATCACAATATTGCCAACAGATATTTTGTTATGGCCAAACAATGAGTTAACTTTCTGTGTGATATTATATGACGAGTCATTAAGATTAATTTATTTTCAAACAATATGTTAAATCTACCTGGATTTAAAGGGGGAAACGACTAAAACAAAAGCTAGAGAAAAATAATGACATCCCATCGGCCTCAGCTGTACTTTGTGTTTAGGGCTAATTAGCAAATGTTAGCATGCTAACATGCTAAACCATTGGTCAACATGGAAACATCAGCATGTTAGCATTTCTTTAAACACTGCTGTGTCTAAGTAAAGTCTCTGAATCACAAAGTAGGTGATGGGAAGTGATAGAAATAAGAACTGATCTCCTGGGTGAAAGTCCAGTTTTGTCCCACCTGTCCTCCTCGTCCACCTTAATTTGACTTTTCTAGGGTTAGGGTTAGGGTTAATTATTATTTATAGTAGTACTTCTACAGTAAAATAATGGTGCTAAAGGGCTTCCCCCCAGCGTGCTGAACTATGAAGGATGCCATGTGCATTGGTACCGAATGCTAAAAGACGTGATAAAGCGTAGCTATTGGAATCTATGGGAATGAGAACGGTCTGTCATATCTTGGTCAGCAGTAATGAAACAGAGCAGCACACACCATCCAGAGAAGCTCTGCCCTGAGGTTCAGCTTCTTCCCTCTCTGCATAGGAAACAGACACGATGAATGTTTCTGGTTAATATTTCCACCTTGAGATTAAGAGCTGCTGTAACACAGGATGCTTATAAAGAAAATGGCCAAGAAGAAGGTGTTTGTTTTTGCTGGTGTACACATGTTGTAACACATGTGAAAGGTTGGATAATCATTTGGAGACTTTATATGGAGAATTAGACACACCAGTGCACTTTCACTTCTGAAATAATGCCTGAAAAAGATTCATGCTCCCCATGCATGCAGATTTGTCCCAGGTTTTATTTGAGCCTAAATCTATTTAAATGTAATAAAGGTTTTAATCACATATTCAAATATAAAATGAAAGGAGCCAGGGTGTGTGGCAGTGTGGCCGCATGCAGTGTTAAATACCAAGTTGAAAAATGTAGAAATGAAGTGAGCAGACGTGATGAAACAGAGTTTGTTGGTTTATTCTATTCTCTGCAGATCTAGTCTCATGAACAGCTGTCCTCCTCTGTCCTCTTCCTCATCATATTCCACTTTTTCCATCCATCCTCCTCCTTTTCTCTACCTCTTTTCCTATCCACCCTCCTCCTCCTTGTCGTCCTCTACACCCCACAGAGCTCCCACGACATCAAAACCCCATCATGTCTAGACCTTGCTCGCATGTGTGTGCGTGGGGACATCGCTGTGTGTGTTCTTACCAGCTGCTGAAATACAACAGTTAGAGAGGCCTTTGAATTTATCAACAAACAAAAACAGCAAGTAGCTGGATGCTGTCCAATGGCAGGCTTCCTTCACAGGCTACCATTTCAACCGTAGAGTTGCCTGGATTAAATGGCCAGATGTTGAGTCATAATACCAGGCTCCTCTTTCCTCAACAACCAAAACAATGAATGAGGTGGATAAGGGAAAGAAGTTTGCGTGTGTGGACAATGTAGTGGACTACAAGTACCTGGGAGTACACACTGACAACAAACTGGACTGGGCCAAGTACACTCAAGCTCTCTACAGGAAGGGCCAGAGCCGTCCCTATTTTCTGAGGAGGCTGAAATCCCTCAACATCTGCCTGACCAGGGCTTGACATTAACTTTTTTGCTCACTAGCCAATGTGACTAGTGATTTTCCAAAGTAACTAGCCGCACAACATTTTCACTAGCCAAATTGTTGTTTTTGGGAAATTATATTTTATACAATTAAAGTTGACAAAATGTACTAATATTAGCATTAGCTCTGATAAGGTTGTGTGTAAAGCTCATTTTTTTGAAAACATGCACTCTATTAAGATAAACACATTATATAATAGGTATTTATTTTATATAATTAAACTGCTGCATGGGTGTAAAAGTTTGATTAAAAAGATAAAAACTAAACGGAAAAAAAAATCACCACACTCATTTGCATCTGCATTTCCTCAGAGATCTGACTGGATTTATGTTTATCATCTGTGGTTGCTCCTACATGCATTTTTCCAGCTTATTCCCATACAGACACATCTTCTGCTTTCATATGGCATGACAACTTTTATTAAAACATAGTTGTATATTTTAATAATCAACTCAGAACAGGACGATTTAATGTGATGTAAAGCCAACTCCACGTCCCTTAATGATGAATACGTCTGTAATCTTACAGCATTTAAGGGCCCTTTCCTCCTGCCTTTTCGCTTTCTCTCGTTCTGCAGTGCATTTCCTGTCCACACTGCTCGGCCACGCACACTCACGCACTGACTGACCGCTGTGTTGATGTGTGCGTGCATGCGAGCAGTCGCGTGTGATGACAGAGATCACACCATCAGGTTAAAATAAGACGGGAGGCTGACGGTCTGCAGGTCTGAGGGGCTGTGGCTGCCCTGTGACAGATTCAACTTTTATATTCACAATTCACAATTCACATATTTTATATTCTGGACGTCGTATTTGGCGTGCGCTCCCTCGCGAGAGAGGTGAGAGAGTGAGACGCGCATATTGTGTGGATTCCTGTGATATTAAATAAAGTTGATAATTAACGGAAGGCCAAACAGCCCTCGGTCCGACGGATAGTCCGCGGGTTATCTCCACAGCGTCTTCTTGTTCACAGTGTCGTCTGTCAGTAGCTCGCAAGACAATATGCTTCGCTATTGGACCAATGAGCAAATACTAGGCAGGTAGGTCTCATGGGAGTTGTAGTGTCATAGTGTCACCTTGCAATTTGTTTGTCATTTCAGTCTTTTGACAAGACTACAATTTTTCAATACGCCAAAGTGGCTAGTGGGAGTGACTGTGTGACAGTGGGCGAAATCCACCCACATTTGGCGTGTGTTAATGTCAAGCCCTTTGTCTGACTATGCTGAGGATGTTTTATGAGTCTGTGGCTGCCAGTGCTAACCTGTTTGCTGTTATATGCTGGGGAAGCAGGTTGAGGTTTGTGGACGATAACAGACTCAACAAAGTGACATTATCGGGGTGAAGCTGGACTCTTTGTCGGTGTCATCAGAGAGGAGGATGCTGTCCAAGCTACATGTCAACTCTTGTCTCCCACCCACTGCATGACATGCTGGTCAAACACAGGAGTGCTTTCAGTGGAAGACTCATCCCTCCAGGTTTCTGTCCCTTTCACCAAATTGGTTGAAATGAATTTTCTGTCCCTAATGTGGCAGTTCCACTCACCCTTTCAGAAATCTATTAATGTCACAGACCAGTACATGTTTCATACAGTCTTTGGATTTTTAAAAAAAACTACTGTATAACTCTGTATTTGTATGTAGGCTACAGTTAGGGACAGCAGCAGCTCAGTCCATCTGGACTTGGCTTGGGAATCAGAGTTTCAAAGTCCAGCTTTGACCACTGCCGAAGCTACCCCTGAGCGAGGCCTACCTGCTCCTCAGGTGCTGCACAGCTCCCCACTGCTTTTAAATGCAAAGGTCATTGTCCATTGTACTGTGTATAAATGTATGTGACAAACTGAGTCTCCAACTTCATTAATAGGAAATTAATCCATGGATAAGGACATCACAGTAGTGATTACATCGCACATATGGTACATTAAAAATACCTATTTAAATAAACTGCTGCACACCTTCACGCTGTTTTTCAATGCAGACAGAACACTGTGGAGTCTTTCTGGACATCACCTCCCTCACCAAGAAAGCCCAGCAGTGGTTGTACTTCCTGCAGCAGCTGAACAACTTTAACCAGTCTAAGATATTGTTGGTGCACTTCCACACCACCGCCACTGAGTCCATCCTCACCTCCTCCTTCACCATCTTGTACACTGCTACCACTGGCGGGGACATAGGGGACATATTACTCGCTCTGCAGAGGAGGTGATTGTCTACAATCTGCCATCCCTCCAGGACTCTGAGGCTAGCAGGAAAGACTGTGGCCGACCCATCCCACTCTGAAAACAAACTGTTTCAGACACCTCAAAGCCAAGGACCCCCACTGTCACTGAGTCTAATCTAATTCCACCCACACGGCTCACAACCACTACACATTAGTGTTTACGTGTGAGTTTCTATAATTGCACATTCTTTCAAAGCAATAATTTGTTTTCTCAACGGGTATGTATGTCAGTAATCAGTGCTGCCATGGGAAAGACTGCGATGAATGCTCATGACATCAAACAGACTCAGTGTAAATGATGAAAGAAGACAGAGGAGGTATGGAGGGATGGTGGGAAAAGGCTGAAATGAAGGAGGAAGTGTGGGATTATACATTTATAAAGGGGTTGCTTAAGTACAAAGAATGGGATGACGTTTTTCCATAGCATCCAGCAGAAGTGAAGGCCGGTCAGGGTGCAAAAGCACAGTTAGTCACCCTTGTCCTCCCACACAACACACACACACACACACACACACAAACATAAACACACACACACAACAGCTGTCCACTAGCTACACCCTTGTACACTAAGGTAAAGACTCCGTGGCATGTCCAGAGCCTGAAATCTGATTGGCCATCCCCGATGGCGCAACATTATCCTAAATTATGATTGGCTATCTGACCAGTCAGAGGCGGGACCTTAGTTCAAAAGAGCTGTTTGACAAATTATCCAGACTCTGGTTTATGAGTGCAAGGCCTATTATGTTTTCAATTAAAATACAGCAATGTAAGAGACTGTAATGGCCGCAAGTAAAGAAGATAGTTATCAACTGTTCAGTTGTCAGTGTGAGCAGAACAAAATAAAAGCAAGTGACGAGCAACAAACAGAAACACCATTGTAATACTGATTCCATTTTAGTTTGACAAAGTGAGCTTGAAGGGGAACTATTTATATATATAGCTATAAATTTTTTCATGGATTATGCCATATTTTTAAGGAAACCTATTTTACGTAATTGGCTATAATGAAATCTACTAAAGAAAATCCTGTTGTTTTGATGTGATTTTCTTTCTAATATAACCCTGTGACCTTGACACTACACACTCGGTGACATCTCAGCTCAAAATTTATGTGGGAAATGCAAACATTATTTTTCATATGTTATCCAGCAATGATTACAATAAATTCTTCTTTTTCACCTTTTATTCACATGTAACACTCTTGTTCATTATCTCAGCAACTCTTATGAGTACGTACAGAGACACAGTCACATCTGCAACATCTGGAGGTTGCCTTCGACTCTTTGGTGTCTCCCCTTTTCCATAAAAACTGCGTTTCAGTGTGTGTGAAGTCTGAGGACAAATGCAACCGTCTGTAAAAGGACAGGGGGGTGTGGGGATCAGGGGGTTTGAATTCCTGTGTTCCACTGAGCTCAGATGATGTCACGGCTGAGACATCATATAGCTATCCTGTTGAACAGTGTGTGCATGTGTGTGTGTGTTGGGGGGGTCTGTGTCAGTGTAACAGATGTGAATAATGAGGCACTGAACAACACTGTCCTTGAAGGACCAGTAAGACCTCTGTTGTTGGTGTGATGGGACAAACATGAATGGAGAGGTGTTAATGTGCAGCCTGGTATATGCGTATGAGTAATATCATATCATATCAAGTCATTTCTTATCACAATGTGTTTTTTGCTTTTTGTGTCATACCACGGTATTTAGTCTCTACTGACTTATATTGTGCAGAGATGGCTTGTTGTTTTACTTTTGAATGTCAGAGAAAAAACTGCCAGGTGACGTAGTATGAAGACCGACAAAGTGAATGCAGGGAGGTGGTCTGGGTGGATGGATGGGTCAAATTAACACCCAGGAGGCCACTTTTCGTGTCCCATCTGAAACTAATGTGGTGTCCGAACGGTAATGCTGCGATGATGTGTTGAGAAGAAACCCGCTTGACCCTGTTCTTGATCGTAAAAGTTTATTAAATCGAAGGGTTCAGCATCAATAACAAGCTCTGCAGCAGCTTGGAGAGTGACCCAGCCCAATGGCCACTCTGTCTCTCTGTACATCAAACATAGCTTATATAGGATATGTTTAGGCATCTGTTAGGTACCATAGAAGGGTTTAAGTCTGCAAAGTAAACGGTCAAACCCATAGAAGGGTACAATACTATTTTGAAGTAACAAAACAAGGGGTTAGAAGTCAAATTCTATAGAAGGGTTCAGTCTCTACGTAACCACCCATCACTACTCTCCGTAGAAGGTCACTGACCCTCTATCTTGCTGCTACAGTGCTATTTTGAACTGTTATAAGTCAAATGCATGAGCACTGGACACTACACTAACAACACTGACATATTTGAACTGACAGCAAGGTCCCTGACTTAGTCCTTTCCTGCAGTGTGAAACTCATGAAGTGAACGACACACAAAAAGCTTGAAATGCATAGACATGACAAACGTCCGTCATGCAGTGTTTACACCATCCCATGAGATAACTTTGGTGTGTGTGTGGCTAATCAGAGACAGATAAGGGATTGAAACGACAGATCCAGTATACAGATATTTCATCATGTCTCATCATGAAAGGAAGAGACACGTAGAGGACTGGTGGGAAAATATGTGTGTGTGTGTGTCCCAGAGAGATGTGAAGGAGATTCCATCGCCTCCATGTTGGTGACTCAGCAGCAGGAGGGGGATTCTTCCAGTAAAACACCTCCTCCTGAACACACACACACACACACACACACACTGTCTCCCTTTCTTTACACACATGCATGCAAGTGGAGCATTGAGATGTTGGAATTTATTATATCAGACACACACGCGCTTAGTCACAGACACCTGGTGCTGTCATTACACAGTGTGTTGTGTCTGTTGTCTTGTTCAGTCTGTCGCTGCAGATGCTGGCAGTTGAGCATGAGGTACAGAAGATGGACTCTAGGTCAGAAGCCTGTATTTTATATAAATATTCAATGTCTGCAAGTCTGAGTGGTGTGTTTATTTAAAGCATTTATACATAGTTTAATTGATAGTTTTTAATTGATTGTGATCGCTTAATAAAACTTGATCAATTTGCAATACATGACACTGTGCTCTGGGTAAAGCAGCGAGCCCAAACCTTAACAGGATAATGAAGTAAGGATCCAGCACTGGTGGAAAAATCCTTAACTTATGTAAAAGTACCAATTTAACAGTGGAAAAATACTTAAGTAACAAGTAAATGTTCTGCTTTCAAAATCCTACATAAGAGAAGTAAAAGTAAAAATGTGTACAAGTAAGCAAAAAGTACCGAAAGTATCAAAAGAAAGAATAAACATAAGCTTTCTTTTTGGGGGGCGTATAAAAGACAAGCAGACAGGGAATTTGGTTTTGTAGCTTGTGAGACCACTGTAACAATCTGAGTTTTAGCTGAACTGCAAAACATTCAGGTATGAAGACAAATTATGCAATCTGAGGTAGTGTTGGAGCCAAGACCGCTCAAACCGAGACCAAGTCAAGACCAAGACAGAGGGAGCGCAAGGCCGAGTCAAGACCAACACCAGTTCCCCACATGACATGACACACAATAAAATGTGGAACAAGATCATAGGTACTTCTCAAATTGATCCGAAAGTACCACATTCCCATTAAAACACCCCCATACAAACACTAAGAGCTGAAATCAACGTAAGCGTCTTTATTCAACACTCCTTTTCCATGCTTACCATCACGGGTAGGGGTAGCAGCACATTTTTAATTAGGGTCAGGTTTCATTTGAAGGAATTTGTTTTACGTCCAATCAAAGTTAGGATGTTAAAAAATAAATCAGACAATGCAAAAGCAATGCATTGATATTACCAAAGATATGGTCTTGACTGGTCTTGAAATAAAAGTCCTAAATGTCCAAGACCGAGACAAGACCAAGTACAAATGTGGTCAAGTCCGAGACGAGACCAAGACCATCAAAAAGTGGTCTTAAGACCGGTCTCGAGATTAAGAATGGTTTTTCGAGATTAAGAGAAGCCAGTATTTTATTTCATAGATAACTAATCAAACACTGGGGCAATGAGACCTGTTTTTAATTTTGAGTTTGCAGTGTTAGCGGGGATACAGACTGAAACTGCCCCTAAGCTTAGTTTAGATTTAACTTTATTGTCCTCAGAGCAGGTTATTTGTGTTAGAGCACACAATACAGGCAGGTTCATACAGGGACACGTTACAAAAACTACGTAGAACAAATACAAAATACCAGCATTAACACATGCAGCGGCCATCCTAGACCATTTAAATCATGAATAAATTAATAAACCTTCCTTGAGACATCAAAATGCAGAATATTATAGAATACTCACAGACAGGACTTACCAATTCCTATCACACTTACAATTAGTCTATCGTTAGTCCCATCAAAGTAATTGACCAGGAACGTGCGCTTGCATGTGTGTGATTGGCCCAAACAATGCGGGATGACCCTGCATCGTTTTGCTGGATCCCTCTGCTCCGTCCTGGCTGACTGGCTCCATTCAAAGCAACAGTGAGGAAAGAGAGCTGCACTTTTTGTTGCTGGTCTGTTTACTGTCTGAACAGCATCTCATCTGAGGGATCTCAGAGCACGAGATCCGGGTTTGACGGCCAAAAAACTTGACCATGTTTCTTTCACGACTGGCACATTTGGTCTGGGATAGCCCAAAATCACACACAGAAACCTTTAGCTAACGGAGGGTAAAGAAGTCTGATAGCGGGTGTTCCTTTGAATGAAAAATTGCATAGAAAGGGTTGCGATGGCAGATTGAAGCAGATATACATACACGTAAATGGTAAGTAAATGGACAGAATACACATGATTCAAGACACACAGTGCTATTACCAAACTCTGATACATGCACACATAGAGGCATTATGCCATCTAACGCTAATGAGGTGATGACTGTCTGAGCATTTCCTGGATCTCCCCTCTCTCTCTGTCAGTATAGAGATCGGGGGTTGGCAAACAGAGCACAGCAAATGTGATAATTGGTCCCATGTGGTTTTCAGGAGTGTATTTCTGTCTGTGTGTGTGTGTTAAAACAGTTTGTTTGTTTGTTTATTTGGTCTTTTTGGAGAAGAGGTTTTTGGTTTTTTTCTACCATAGACTTTAAAATAAAAGTTTAACTTCACATTAAGTTCACAGTAAGTTGGTATAAACTGAGTTTTATGGGGAGGGTGAAGGGTAGAGACAGTTACACTGTAAATAACAAAAGGAGGAAGACAGACAGATTTGAAACAGTAGTGTGATGCAGTGAGCAGAAATGGCTGAATGTTACTAACAGCTGCTTTTTAGAAAATAAGTAAAGTTCATTTAATATAGCACCTTCATAGAGCAAGGTCACAAAAGGCTTTCCAAGACTAAAATATTAGAAATAAGACCATCAGAAAAGTCAAGAAACAACATTAAACATAAGCAACTTCATCACAAAGCATTTAAGCAATCAGGCAATAAAACCTGAGCAATAACAGACCAGTTTGAATAAAAGAGTCTTCAGCTGATTTTTAAAAGAGTCAACAGAGACCACAGAATGTAGGTCTAAAGGACACACAGAGTGGGCGCCACCAGTTCAATTCACGTCTGAATTGGAAAGCAATTCCCCCAAGCCAACAGCGAGTCCTCCACCCCAACCCGAGGTACTGGGGGTTCCTAAAATGTACAATCCGGGGGCCACAGTATGATTAAAAAGCTGTATTTAACGCTCCTCTGACAAGTTTTCTGTCAGAGGAGCAATCAGCAATTGTTCAATGTGTAGGACCAATGTGAAATGGAGTGAGCATTTAGCAGCCCCATCATGATGGGCACAGATATGAAGCTAGCAACAGCAGAGGCCAGAACCAAGGGGTGCAGGAATCGAGGGTCTGATCTGCTGCACACAGCAGGATGTCTCATCGCAGGGGAGGCCCTGTCTGAAACTACACTGAATTGGAAAAGGAACCAGTGGACGAGTCAGTTCCAGAGGACAGTAGGGGGGACTAGCGCAGGAGACAATTGCCTGGGATGAAACTGGAGAGGGTGAGGGAGATTCAGGGGTTTGTGCGATCTCTAAAATTTTATTGTCAATAAAACAAACGCTGACTGAAGCCAGTCATGGAAGCTAATGAGTCTGCTGAAGCAACCAGCATTGTGGCGTACTCTGGAAACAGGATCTAAGGTGAACGGACTCTCCACAGCATAGAAATTAAAAAGATGGTTAGAAGATGGTTTTGGTCAACTGTTGAAGACATGTGTCATTTTTTACCACATGACACACTGATCATATCCGTAAAACATATTGGGAAAATCCCATGTTTGTGGTCCTCCCCTAACCCTCCTAAACATAATGCATTGCCTAATGCATTATGCATTGCCTTTATTGCCAACTTTGGCACTCAGAAGGTGCTTTCATGGAGGGGGGCATTAAAGAGACAGGAGCTAAAACTGAGCGTTCAGACAGAAAATGAAAAGAGGTGCTGAAGCAATGGACATTAAAACATGTAAACTTGTTCAACCTGAAAGTGAAAGTCAAAGTATCAACCTGAAAGTGATCATAATATTGGACCTTTAAAATGTGAGTCAATGCCTAAAGAGACTCTGCAGCCTTAAGCAACTACTATTCTTCCAGACACAGAAGGTGGTTGCTTCTCATGACCTACAAATGATCTGTGTTAGAGTTATATAGGGACAAGATTTGCATTGACCACAGCATTGACCAATCATACAACAGTTTGTGTGGAGAGCAAAAAAAAGGCGGAGAAGACGGTCTCGAAACCTTTCCACTATCATCTGACAACAAATTAGCTTAGTTAGACGTTCGCTGATGGGTTCAGATATTGCTAATCAGACCAGAAACAATGACCTGTGCATGGAAGAGTAAGTCTTGGCCTGGATATCTTTTATTTGGATATCAACTGGCTGCACCAGAAGCCCTCAAACAATGGACACTTCCCCCAGAGGCGTCGCCAGACGATAGCCAGAAGAACTGCATAACAAGAACGCGAATTAATACAGGGTGAAGCTATGAAGAAGGATGTAGTGAGTGACCAAAGCATATTACTGTAAATGACTCTACTGATGTGACTCACTTTCTATGACCAATGGCTAACAGCTCACTGCCAATGAAAAGATCATCAAACATCTGAGCATTCAGTTGCCTTATCATTTCCAATGACGCTTTTCCATTTTCCTTTTCAGAGTGCCATTTTAGTGCCACTTATAGCTTTGGTTCCAGAAGAGATGTGAAAACAGTGGAGGGTTTGTGAAGCTGTGTGTGACCTCTCTGTCACTCTGAAACCACTGAACCATAAGTACCACATCCCTAAAATCTACTACTTCTGATTTTAGTAGAAGTTCTCCTGCTGACTTTACTGTAAATAAAACAACAAATTATATAATTTTATCCAACTTGTACTCATGAAGCGTTTGAACAATATTTGGTAACCCTTAGTACTGTAATATATATAATATATACCCTGATAGAACCCATGGTACTGTTATATATATATAAAATATATCTGGTAAGATAAAATCTTGTTTCAGGTTACATGTATTCTTATATTTCTACACAGATGGCTGACAAATTAACCGACTTTGTGAAAGTAGACCCTGAACAACCTTTGCAACCTGTGTGGTTGCAAAAATGACACCTTTTCCCCGAGGAACCAGCAGCATTATGGATGTAGGGCTCGGGTGGGGGGGCACACATGTGGTCCTCCTCCAGTAACGAGGGCTAACGCTGCTGACGATCCTCCGCTGACGACTCGCTGAGGGTTACGACGCGTCGTGTTGGACGTTTATGACATGATTACTAAATTTAAAGCCTATGTAGGTTTGGTGACACGCATATGTGTGCGCATGTGCTTACGATGTAACGACCGGGTTTATGATGAGGGTTAAACTACACTCATGTGTGTTTGGTCTTTATGACATAATTAGTGAATCGTGTGTGTTAATGCCTACATTAACAACCACTTCTATGCGTGTGATGGCTTCAACATTACGACTTGACATCTTAAATTAGCTAACAGTATTACGAGCTGATTGTTTGACGTGGAATATTTAAAGGCTGTAAAAAATAACATCAGTAATGGGTTTATGGCTAACCGGCACACACACACAAACACACATGGCCACGCACACGCTCTTTGTTTATTTGTTAGGATCCCCACTAGCTGTGCCCTGAAGCACCGCTCCTGAAAAGAGTTTCAAATAAAACTGAAATAATGTAGGAAAAACTTTACATCTTAACACAAGGTGAGTATTTAACTGAGTTTGTGTGTGTGTTTACACTTTGTTATTGGCTAATAAGAGGTAATAGAGATCTGCATAGGCGTAAAATCTGGACCTGATCTGAAATCGATAGACGAAAAACCAAAAATAAAAACTAAAAAATAGGGCAAAATTGAATAGTGAATTCTAGTGCACTTTTAATTTCACAATATACACAAATTAAGTTAACTTCGGAAGCGGGGTCACGCCTCAACCACGCCTTCAATCACCTTTCAACATGTACCGTTCCGCTCAGCCTGCCATGCTTGTTTCAGATTGCTCAATGCAAGACGGACAACGATCCACGCTCAACAGCACACGCTTAACAAGCAGCTTGTTTCAGATCGCTCGACTCACCCTCCCTTTCCCTTCTGTGAAGTGGTGAAGTGGTCGAGCACAAGGCGTAGCAACAATCAGACGCAATCCTGTGAAACTGTGCTTGCCCCACGCACATGCCAGCCAGCCACAGAATTTGAATTGTCTTGAACTTTTTGTATGCGACGCGCAGCACAAATCATTGGAAGAGACGGATCCTCGCTGTTTGTGAGTTTTTTTTACTAATAAGCATGCATTGTGTAGCTCTCCACTTTGCTATGGCATTTGTTCAACATCCCGCCCCTCCTGTGACCCATGGTTTGACTGTATGTGTATTCAGATGCAGTGAGCAAGGTACCTTCAAAATAACAATAATAAAAATAAAACTAAAAACTTAGCTTAACGTTTACGTGAGATAAAATGACTGTTAATTAATTAATGTGTTAACGCGATAATAATGCATTAACTTGCCCAGCTCTAATTCAAAAAACCATCATTTTGAGTATTGGCCTTATAGACACAGACCTGAGACCAGCAGCTAACCAACTCATGAAGACCTTAAACACTGTAACTTTACAGGACGTACTGCTGTAGGCCAACTTGATATGTACACAGAATAGGTGATTTTTAATATTAAAAAAGTTAATAAGTTACATTCTTCAGTTTCAATGCAAAATGTAGGCTACTGTTAAATAAGCTGTTCCCAAATCTTTGTACTTGCTCCAGTTTGGACCATGAAGCAAGTTGCATCTTTTACTTCACCAAAAAGCGTTTTTAAAGTAAGAATTATGGAGATTTTCATATTTGGAGAGACACAATTGTCCAATAATCGACCAATAACTTTTATTCCAACATCAACACAAACAGTAGATCAAACTTTTAGTTTCAAGATGTATGGATAAAAATTCCACCTTAAATCATCTAGAACAAACCTTAGATGCAGCAGAACCAGAGATATCGTCTTTTTTACATTTCACACATTCTTCTTCCTTGTCGAAACCTCGCACCTACATTGCACAGAGCTGAGGAGCAGGCTACTGAGGCATGGTAAGCTCACAGTTACAGTGTATAAAAGGCCTCAGCGTCTTTCGGTACCTTTTTTGAAAGACTTTTTGACAGATATTCAGCTGTATATATCACTCAGTTCCTGGTTAAAGGCCTTTGATCGTGCTAAGTGATATGAATGAGAATGGTTTTGAATCAACAACCAACTGCAGAACTGGCAAACAACATGACCCCAAACACTGATCAGCATTACACACACACACAAACACACACACACGCGCAGAGTGAGTCAAACAATGGGACACACGCTGGCGGTGTGCATAACGCTTTGGTTTGCTGCATGTTTGGCGTGGACACACCTCCTGCATCTGTCCACTCTCCCTCTCGTCTCTCTCTCTCAGCCTCTTTACATCAGAGCTATTCATGAGGCTGCAGCTAATTATCAAATAACACACACACACACACACACACACAACACACACACGCGTGCAGCAAACTATCATTGGCGTGTTAATTGCAGGCTGTTTTCTGACAGAAGATCGCCACGCTACCTTGAACGCCATAATTATTAACACACACACTCTTACACAGTGTGTAATTACAGGTAAAAGGAGCTAAAGGGTGCAGCAGGTGGCTGCTATATCATATTGTCAGATGCCCCTTGACATTTCAAAAGGGACACAAACAGAGGTAATTCATGTGCAATGTAGTTGTACAGATGTACTATTTGCGAATGAAATATTGAAAAAGAAAAGTTTACAATGCCTTAAAATGTCAAAAAGACATGAAGATATATATCCACATACCTGCAATCAGTTATAAAACAACTTTTCCCACTTATGTTTGCTCTTTACATATTAGCATCATGATTACATAGATTTTGCAAAGGCACCAATAGTGGCCCCCAAGGCCACCTCATCATCATTTTGTATGTGTATTGATGTGTTTTTTAGGTTTACTGTTGTGATTGTTTGATTGTTAACATGAGAATATTATGTAACAATAGTTCTCAGCCAACGCTAAATGGATGTTAGTAACACAGACACACAGTGTTTGTATGCTATCTAATTCCTTTTCACTTGGCACCGTCATCTGACACAGATCACAGGCACCTCTGATTTGGCCTTAAACACCACCACGCACGGCGGAGAGGAACTCCGCTCTCTTTGTTCTAACCACGTGTGTCCATGCATGCGAGACATACAGGTGGCAGAACAAAGACAAACACACACAAACAACACACACACACACATGCTCTCCTTATCACGCACATCTTCGCTTTTTAGTTTAGTGCATTTCCGTTTTATCTGGTGTGATTTGGTTTTAACCTTACAATAAATGCTCGTGCATTTGCACCCTGGATTCCTTCATGTTGCATCAGGGTGAAAATCAACAACCACCAACTTCAAATACTTCAACCTATTGGCTATTAATGGTAATTTAGTTATTTAATTATTTATCAGAATAACAAATTCATAGTTGAGTGTATTTCATGAGACTAAATTAGGTTTAATAATTATGTATTATTTATAGTAATCGTCGATGCCATTTAAACCATTATCCCCAACACTTGTTTAGTGCCTTTCTAGTCTTTTGACCACTAAAAGCACTTTATACTCGGTGTCACATTCACCCATAGTGATACATGATGGCAGAGGCTGCCTTGCAAGATGCCAACTGCACACAGTTGAAAGAAACTGATCATAAACACACATGGAGCACTGTGGGGTTCAGTAAATTCGACTGTGCTTCACTCAGACTGAAGGAGCCGGGGATCGAACCACCGACCTTCTGATTAAAAAGTGATTACATGTATTTTTAATACAGAAAATAAGCCTAATGAGTGGAGAGAAAACTCAACAACACCAAATATATATGGGAGGCAGTCAGAAACATCACAGGCTACAAAAGCAGGAGCTCAAAACATCTGAAAACTGGCATGGAGGATGCACAGCCCAGGACAGGAGGCCACTAATGCAGGTACATCACTGGTACCCATCTACCAAGAATCAGTGGTATCGGAGAGGTGAGGTGACTGCAGAGCCAAAAGGATACTTAATGACCACCTGGCCACATCCTGCTCACCCTGCTGCCTTCTGGGAAGAGATACAGAAGTATCTGCTGTTGCACCACCAGACTTCAGAGCAGCTTCTTCCCCCAGGCTGTGAGACTCCTTAATTTATCCTCAGAACTGCACCATGCAAAATTATTTTATATCTAGGACTTATTTATCCACCCATCTACTATATAGAATTTTACAATATTTGTATTTAACATTTTGCTTTTTTGAGCATCATAAAGGGACCTACAACTTCATGTCATTATCCAACCCTGTGTTGTAAAATGAGAAATAAATCTGCCTTGTAACCAAATAAAATAAGTCCAGTATGAGTTGTCTGTGTTGTATTGATGTTCTGTTTTGTCTTCTATTAACAGTCTCATTTAAATCCCAGCATTGAAACATCTTACTGTCTGTTGATTTGCATCACTGCATTCATCACCGCAGCTTCCTTTCGTTTGGCCTCGTGTCTCAGCCCTACTGCATGTGTGATACTCTTGCTCTTACTCTCTAACTCTTGGGAACAGATTATTTCTACACTCTGCCTGTTGGAGCTCTTATATGTCACTTCCCACAGCTTTACCATTGTGAAGATGTAAAAGATAAACACACAGACACGCAGACCACAGCGGTGAAAGAGGTTTTGAGGCCACAGCGCGACAGCCAAGAGGTCTGTGGTGAGTGGGTTGCCGCAATGTTCGAAAAACCCAAACACACTCACACAAGCAATGTGGTATCAAAAAAAGTTCAAATGACAAAGTGTGTATGCAAAACATACTGTACGGCATCATCAACAGAGCCAACACTGTGCCAGACTTATCTTTCCACATTAACACCAGCTGATCACTCAGCTGAGTCGCCTCCATCCAACATGTTAGATTTTAGCGGGGTGTTTTGTCTTTGTAAAGGGTTGTAATTGATCTTTTTTTGTGCTCTCCACAGGCCTTATACGCTTCTATTTCAAAACATGAATTCCTACATTCCCCAGAATGCATTTCTGGAGTCATTACTGGAGATATGTGGAAAGCAATTGTGTACAATCTGGGAACCAATTAGATTTCAATCTAGTCTGATTTACTGGTAAGAAATATTTTATTAGCAAGCAGTTACAAAACTCAAACAATAAGCAAATCATCATTAACTTTAACAATTTAAAGACCTTGGTGTGGACCATCCCGGTGTGTTTCGGGGCAGCTGTTGCCTCACATTTATCATCCTGCCTGCCCCTTTTCTAGCTAGTTGGCAATTTAGCAGCAGCCGGTTTGCAGACAACAGTCTGAAAGGAGGACCAGAGCAGCACGGTGGACCACAGCTCCCAGTGAGCCCAGTGAAAACGCAGATCTTACAGCTGAAGTAGTCGGCAGAAGTTTGTTTCTGATCAGCTTAAACGTTTGTTTAACCTGATTGCTTTTTTGTTATACAAGAATTTTATAAAGAAAGGCCACTAATGTTTGTTTGGTTCTGTATTTATGGCTCTACTGTGCAGTTATATTATTATTTATACCAATACTTGTAGTTAGTCTCACAACACATTCCCTTTAACTAGTCTGCATGATTTAACGTCACCAAGCAGTCAGACTGAACACATTGTAGTGTTTGCAGCTGGAATGTGATTCTACAATGCCTCGCTCAGAGACAAAGCGCCCTCTGATCAATACATATCCAGCTGGTACTGATAATAATAATAATGTACTGGAAGCTATGTTCCAGTGCAAGTTCCTGTCTCCCAAGTCAGGATGTGAAAAAATGAATAATGCTGTATCATCAGTGGGGGCCAACGTGGGCTTTAGGGATCTATGATGAGGTTCCAGAAGGATTTTGGGAAGATGGTAAGATCCTGAAGCTGTTTTGAATTTCTTGTAGCGACTGCAGAGTCCTGGCAGGGACTTTATGTGTTACTGGAACATCCACTTGTTAGCAATTTTAACATCTGCTTTCAATATTATGTGAGCTGCTACTAGCTAATTGTTAAGCAACAAACAAGCCGCACGTTTTAAGAGCAACTACCAACTGGTGCTGCTTTAAAATAATGAAATTCACACAAACATCATGACTTAATTTAACAAGCAGTGTTTATGATTTAATGGACCTCCCTTTCCCATCTCTCTCTCTCTCTTTCTTTGTTTGCTTAAACGTTCATCTTCTTGTAAATTCATACTCATCAGTGACTTCACTAAACACACTCACTGGGATGCAGAAAAACATGTTGAGTCACGCTCAAAGCATCATAATGTGGTAACAGCCATGGAATTATCTTATTCATCCAGTGTGTCACTTACCTCTGCAGGTTGGGTTGGGTTTCCAGTGACCCCTACAGGTCAGAGATGGAAAAGCAACATGGAGCGCCCACATGAAAAACATGAAAAAGGCCTGATTATAAAACAGAATGGACGTTTGTGCCAAAAAAACAGACAGACATTAAACAAAGACATCCGGCAGGAGTCAAGAATATTTGTTTTTTCCTTTTTATTTTTAGCAAAATGATTCCTTTTTAGGGAAAAGAGTTGCAATATCCCAGTGATAGGCAGAATAGGATACAACAGATGTCCATTGCATTCAGCCTATTTCTTAATAAATATCAGTTCACTTATATCTTACTACCTTAGAGAAACACAGGGGATTTTTTTGCAATTACAACAAATATCTCTTATTATTTACAACTCGGGGTCCACTTACTAGCTTGTTCTTCATCAGTAGAGTTTGCTCATTAGTCATAAAACTGTAGATTCCCATGATTCTGAGCATCTTTAGGACTCACCCATGCTGATTTAAAGTTGATATTAGGAGTATGTTCTCAACTTTGCAAAATAATGATGATAATTTAATTATTTTGGACTACAATTTACCAAAAAAAAAAAGGCAAATATTGCCTGGTTCTAACTAAGGTCATGTCAAGATCTGTTTGTTTTGTGTGTTTCATAGGATACTTTTGGCTTTGGTCAGAAGTCGTCGCCTTGGGCTTTGGGAAGTTATGACAAGCATGTGTTACTGTTTCCTGACAGTTAAGACTAGACAATCACTAAAACAGCTCTAGATTCATCAATAATGAAAATAATTATTAGTTGCAGGCCTATTCAAAATATGGTTTCCCAAAATATCAAGACATAATATTTTGACCACAAGTGAGTGGTCATGATATAAGAGTAATGATTCATTCTGACCATGTACTCTTAAAGAGTGTGCCTCTTTTCAATGCAGGCGAATTCAGGACTGTCTCTGGTCTTTGAAGCTATAACTTCCTCACAGCAATGATGACTTACATCTGTGTCTTTGAGAAACATCCATTCGACTTTAATTTCATACATTTTGCAATGACTGCACTTCCCAGGAGACCTTGAGCCATATGGTTAGGAGATACAGGTCCCCTGCTTTTGGGCAGCAAAGTCTAACTGCTGCAACTGCTTGGTATTTCAATTTACTTGTTGAGGCTGTTTTGACATCCATGGAAATGAGGATATATGCCTGTGAGTTGGATTCAGTGCATTCAAATTCATCCCAACATGGGATGGAACTTCTGGTCATTTAAGGCAGTTCTCACATTATGTACTTCAAGAGTGCAATAACCTGCTATTTTTTATTTATATATTTGATTCCCGCGGGATGTTTTCCAGTCAGGAGTTGTTTGGTTCTGCTTTTTGAGACGTTACAATGGTTTGCTAATAGTCCTAATGTCGTTTTGGTCAGTTGTTAGCATTATATGGAAACACGCAGTGGAAGCCTTTTACACCAACTGTGGGTAAGTTCAAAACAAGCTAAGTTTCAATGTATGGCAGGAGTTACACCAAAACTTAGTAAAAACTAGTTGCACCATAGACGTTAAGCAGTCCGTTAAGTTTGACCTAACTTCCCCAAAGCAGATGTAAGTCATTTCTTATGAACTAAGTAAGAGTCAGAGGAGATTATATTTAAATATTTACACCACTGGTACGTTTCCTATGACGGGCTATAGCCCCTTATAATTGTGGTGTCACACATGATACATACACAGGGTTTTATGCTGTAGAATGAAACAATTCAGGACAAGTGTGTTTTATGGTCTTCACGTGAGACGGGAATTGTTGCTGGCACCATGTTTTGGGAACTGTCACGGTCAGCGTTCCTCCATTCCCTTGTGTTTCTAACCGTCTCCCCCTGTCTGTCTTCTCTGTGTTTAGGTGAGTGTGTTTGTGTGTGTCTGGGCGTGACTTTCCGACTCGGCCACTCTACGATCTGTGATTACCTGCACGCCTGAGGCTCCTCTGTATTTAAACCCGGGTCTTCACTCCAGTCTTTGCTAGATCATCAGTTCTCTCATGTGACTCACTCTACCGGTCTGCCTTGGTCCCTCATCTGTGTGCGTTCGCTGGCCTCCCTGCTCTGATGCCTGTTTCCTGGAGAACTTTGCTCAAAATTGCACATTGAAATTAAACTAGACTGTTAATTTTTACTAATGCTTCCTGTCCGTGTTGTGCCGTTGGGCCCTGTAGGCCATGACAGAAACTTGTAACCTTTGTTGTTTACTTTGTCAGGATGTTTGGGTTGTTCCAACATTGCGCCAAGATGGACCCTTTCCAGAAAACCTTGTTGTTGTTTCTCAGCTGTGCAAGGCTCCAGAGAAGACTGTCTGTCTGTCGGTTTATGGGTCAGTCCGCCACTTTGTGCCAGACTGAAATATCGCAATAGCTAGAGGATGGATTGCTATTGCATCTTTTTACAAACATTCACATTCACCAGAGAAAGAATGCTAACGGCTTTGGTGAGCCTCTAGTGCAACAGGTTTCTTGAATTGTTTTTTTTTTTTCTATTAAAGAGGTTATGCTTTTTGGCTTTTTCCCTCTCCTTTATTGAGTTATATATCTTTTTTTGTGCATATAATACATTTGCAAAGTGAAAAAGCCCAAAGGGAGTTCCCATCTCTCACAGAAAACTCTGGTCTGAACTGCCTGAAAACAGCTTGTTTGTAGTAGTCCAGCCTTTACTAACGCTTTCTTGTGATGTCACAAGAAAATACATGTCATAATGCTCGCCGATAGACTATTCTGACCCGCCCTCAAAAACATTGGTGGAAAAACAGCGAGCTGCAGCACACAGCTCTCCTCTCCCTTCCAAACACTAGCTACCCTCCAGGCAGTCAGTGGACATAAAGTTGTTACTGTGATGTAGAGACAGAGCTCGGTTAAAACTTTATGGATGAAAGATACTTTTGATACAGATTAATAACTCACCACTCTGAAACTCTTGCTCCAGTCCATGTTGCCAAGCTGGTCGGCAACATATACAGCTGAATCGAAGCTGTTACCGTCTTTTCGCTGACTCGCCTTTCTCTGCTTCTGATTGGCTAGTAGTTTCTTGACTAGGAATTGCGCATGTGCAACTCCCAACAAAGATCATTTAGAGACAAGATGTATCACTCCATAGCTAAAACGAAGTGTTCAACACAGGGCGAAAAGAGGAGCTGCAGCAATGTGCAGTATGAAAAAAATATGGTGTTTTTTGAAAATGAAACCATGTAAACCTGTTCTGGTACAACCTCTGGTACAAATAGGACTTTGAACCTGAAAATGAGCATAATACAACCTCTTTAATCTGTCAGCTACTTTTCTAATTGTGACACTATTATAGCCTTTGATATCTGTATGTCAAGGTTGAGTGTTTTTTGGCCATATACAGTAAGTTGACACTGTTCAGTGACCTGAATTGATGCCTTTAAATCAAGCAATGTAGTCTGTGTGTTCACATAGCAGTTTACTTGTCGCCTGCCTATGTCTTGAAGCTCTTCGGCTGGGCTCTTGCATGGATTTAAAAAACTTCTGCTGAAAACTGCGCACAGCGGATGTTTCTCTTTTTTTATATTAGTCACATATCTATATTTGCACTCAGCGTAATCTGCAGTCAACCAGCCTGATGGAGAGTGCTGTGTGCACGCAGATTCTCAGTTCACACAGGAAGAGGAAAATAACTCAGAGCAACAAACAGCGAGGGTGTGCGTCTCTGTGCCTATTGTGAGCACTGACAGTTATATGATGCAGGCTGAAAGGCAAACAAAAAGAAACAACAGCAACAGAAAGAAATGCATGAATGTGTGTGAGTTTGTGTGTGTGTGTGCAGTCACAGACAGCACGTCTCCTTGTCTGCTGCCCCTCAAATAAATTCTGCGCTGCAGTTTTTTCACTAATACAACTACTGGAACAATCAAATATATTGACTAACACACACACACACACACACACACACACAACACACACACACACACACACAGATAAGTCTTGTCATGCTCTTGAGATGCGTATTGGTTTAGTTCCCTACAACTGGTCCTATATGCAACATTATCTGGTCACATACTGGCTCCACTATGGACACACACACTTTCGCATTTAAAGACGAACAGTGATGTACAGACACACACTTCAATATACACATATTCAAACTCACACACACACACTGACATTAAAGTACACACTTGCACAAACTCTGCGTCTGCTGGTCTAGGCCCATTGATCCCAGGTACGGAGCCATGGAGCTTTGAATCCAATGCTGATAAGAAATATGCACACATGTAGTCACACACACACACACACACACACACACACACACACACACACACACACAGGAGAGACACATAGACTCCAGCTGCAGTTGCATTTTTCAACCTTTTACAATCACAAGCTCTGATGCCAACTCCATTCAAAAATGTGGAAATGTAGTTCTTTCTTGAAAGTGTTATATTCACTATCAAATCTCTGTGTCTTGTTACCAGCAAACTATGCTGATAAATCTTTATACAGGTGTAAAATTACTGTATATTGATGAAATTATTAAAAAGATAGACATTTGTAATGACCCATTTCCAACATAAAGAAAGCACTGATCCAGCTTTAGTATTCCTTTTTTGATGTTGTTATAATGTGACTACAGGTTTATTGGGAAGACAACAACATCGTGGAGTTAATTAGGTCCTTTGATGGCACTACTATATTGTAATTGTAGCAATCCAGTGATCCATGACAGGAACTGATCAGGGCAATATTTGTATATTAGAGCATCTACTTTCAAAAGTCTATGCTGCTAGCGGGCCAGGTTTTCACACCTCCCCAAAGATTTTTTTTAAGAGAGAACCAACAGCATGGTGCTACCCTATGTAAAACGTAACCTTTGTACTGACATAACAGTATAAACCACTTGTCCCAGTAGTAACTTGTACATAGTGTGGACTGCACAAAGAAGCATGCAGGGGCGTACGACCTCTGACATATATATCAATTGTAAGTCACTTTGGATGAAAGCATCAGCTAAAAGAATAAATGCAAATGCAGAGCACAAATATTGTAAACCATTAGATGAGCTAGTTTGCACTAATGTATGGATGAGAATTTTCATGTCGCAATTGATGGTAATCCAATGGGTTTTGTTTTGGTGTAGCAGGTGCATTTCCCGAGTAGGATCATCATCAACTCTCAGCCAGATTTACAAATTATTCACACAAAATAAGTGTGGGAAGCAGAAAATAAAATAGCATTTCTACGTCCTTTTGTCAAATCTCAGCTTCTTAAAACAGCACATTATGATTAAGAAGGCTATCATGCTTAGTTTAAACATTCTGCCAAAAAAGTGGTAACTGACTCTCCGCATGTTGAACCCAGAACCCTACTGGGCCTCACGTGCTGTGTTCCACGGGCAACTTCATTTTACATTTTAAGTTCGTAAAAGATATCAATGTTTCAACAACACACAGAGATCAATTCATCAGATATACTGTAGCTGATGAGGCTTCATTCAAAACTCTACTGGTTGCGTTTCCACTCTGCTACAGACTGTCTGTGACTCACAAAGCATTTTTTTCTGGCGTTCGCTGGTGTCACATCAGCTGGCGTGAGAAAAGTGGTTAGGAAAAACATTTCACGGTCAACGTGAGAGTTTATTGACGATTTCAAACGTCTTCACACACTGTTCACCGATAGATCGAAGTGCGCTCAAAACTGATCTGAGAATTTGATTTCTACTCAGCTATGTTGTGTGTTGACCAGCAACTAGCCGTCTTGAGACTGCAAACTTCTGAGGCCGGAGAGCCAAAAACAGAGGGAGCTATTGTAGCTTATTTTCTTACGATTACGAGCGCTGGCTAGCTAATTTCATTTACTCCATATTGACTATTTTATAATCTAAAAAACTGAAATTATAAACTTTATTTCAATGACATTTTAATTGCTATACTTCCAACACAAAACAGGTCTTATTTCTTGGAAAAATGTAAATTAAAATGTAAAATCAGCTAAACCAGGGGTGTCCAACCTTTTGACGCCAAGGGCCACATGACCCATTTAATTTAAGACACTGACTCTAAATGAGTGGGTTTTAAGCACTTTGCGTCGTACACTTGATGCAAGAGTGATGCTGAGCCCAGGACTTCAGACTGCTGTCTTCCCTGGTGCCCTCAGGTCAGGTGTATGAATATTCAAAGTAGGCTGACATCCTGGAAGTCATCTTGGACCTCAGTCTGCTCACAGGAAATGCATTTTAAAATAGTCACTGTGGTTAATTCATGTTGTTACTACGGCACTAAACTTAACCGGTTGTACAGTAGGCGAAACAGCATCGCCAAGCTTTTCAATCCACTATCATGTTTACATTTCTATAAATCCTCAATGTACCGCTCTCCTGCTTGGTTTGAATATGTCGCCTATCTTACCGCACCCTGAGATGACAGCCTAATAAGTTGAAGTAGCGGGCAGCAGTTTTTCTGAGCGCTCTGTTTAGAATGCATCACTATCCGTCTTCAGCTGGGACCAAAAGCCGTCTCCACATGGAGGACGGAGGCAGGAGAGGGAGAAGAGACTGATGGCATCACTCTGTCCTCCCTGAGGGACGACTGAAACCCTTTTAAGGCTTGTCTCTCTCTTCTCTGTCCCTCCATCATCCCTTTCTCCAGTTTTCCCTGTTTGCTAACCCCCCTCCCCCGTCACCCTATCAGGCAGGACAGGCTCTGCAGTCGATAGAGCCATTAGTAAATAACAGATACATAATTTATTAAATATCCTTAGATACATATTTCAGCATCAAATTACCAGGCAGGGTGGAGAGAGCGAGAGCGAGAGCGAGGACAGATAGGAGAGCAGAACAACTAGTTGACACTTGGCTGCATCAGAGAGATTTAAATGAAAAATGCTGTCTTACACTAAACAAAGAACTAAAAATTGACATTTATTTCAAACTGATCGCAAAGGAGCAAATATCATATAATAGACTTAACTTCAGTGATAACAAAGGAATATATAGTACATGGACACTTACAGACAATTAAACATTGTATAATGAACTAGATTAAACATGCATTTTTTCCAAATTCATTCAAAATGTGATTAATTATCCGCAATGTAGACTATCGGCAACACGGTGAACATTAGGCATTTTTTAAAAGTAAAAGTTAATGCTCATTATCCTACCCAAATAAACCCATGTTTATTAAATTAATGGCTGTACAATGTGGACAATGGAAATATTTCATTTGGTACAAATCACGCCACAGGCAGCACTTATGCCCCTTTTCTCTAAATCCTCTCAAATATCTGCAGTTTTACAAAAATTAATGGCGGATGAAAACTGGGCTTACGCGTTTTCAGCTAGCGAGACGCCGCTGGGTAAGGCTAACAAGCGTGTCAGCCAGTCACGCTCACAACCCCCCCCAGGTCCTGCACAGTTCACTAACGCAGCAGACAACTTCAGCAACAACAGCAGCGGAAACCACAGCTGTCATATTTTCGTACCACTTATCTGTCTTTACATTCTGAGTAATGTGAAACGTCTGACTTAAATCAAGAGACAGTGGGAGTGTGTGGTTTGCGTGTGTGTCACGGTGAACATTATGTTGTGGCATTTGTGTGTGCCGTTGTTATGATTACCAGCTACATTGAGGGCCAAAAGCGAGTCGAGTAGAGTCACGTCGAGTCACGTCGAGTCGAGTTGAGTTGATACCAGTTGTGGAAAAGAGGCTTTAGAAACAGCAGTGTGGCAAATACTAACATGCTCACAATGTCAGTGCTCACATGCAGACCATTCACAGGCATAATGTGTTGTCAGTGTGTTACCTCCTGTTGAGAGGTGGAACGAAAACAGCTCTTGCTCCCATAACCCTCTGTTACTGTATATTTGTTATGTATTTCTTTCTCTATACTTACCCCATTTATGTGAAATGTGCAACTAGCTCTTAATAGTATTTATTGCTGTTTTTCCTAATATGTATTGTCAGTTGTAGATCTTGAGCTGTATTTGATGCTCTGTTGACGCTTGTATGTTGTTCCTCAAAGTCGCTTTGGATAAAAGCGTCTGCTAAATGAGTAAATGTAATCTAATGTAATCTAATGTCACGATGGATGCTGATGTTTGTGGCCTGAGCTGAATTGCGCTGACCTGTGTGAATGTAGCCAAAGGGTGAAGGCTATTGCTTGCACTGAGATTAAAGATGGAGAAGAAATAAAAATGGCTGTCATTTAACGTAAATATCCGATAACAAGTCACGGTCGCACTGAAATCAGCTTTCAGAAACACCTACAAGGTTTGTTAAAGGAAGTCTGTACAGCAGTTAACAACCTTCATGTTGTAGCTGGCCTGCGACCCTATACGCAGGATAAGCGGTTGATGATGGATGGATTTTTGAGCTGCAGTTTTGTTTCCAAAGCGACTTCAAATCTTACTAAAACAAAAAATGATAATAGAGCTGCATTCGAGGAAATACTACCTGGCTTTGATTAAGGAACTAGCCTTCAATGATCAAATTATTTAATGAGCAAATGTAATATGTCTGAAATAACACCATGGCAAAAGTATGGGCAGGATAAAATTAAGTCTGTTTATTGTGGCTGTTGATATTTAAAATGTGTTAAGAATAGGCATCATGAACTGTAACACCAGTCTACACCTTTTCAGTGTGCAAAATGTTTTCTGTATTACTGTTGTGTTGGGAGTAATGGCCGTTCTAATGTTATGCCTTAACAGTACAGCAAGTATCTTGAGGCTTTTGAAATGTACATCCTGCACAAACTTTAACACGCACACACACAATTGCCTCATCACCAGTATGACGCACTTCATCTACCAATTTGCAGAAGTTAAGGTTTCACAAAGAACAGCTTCTGCTCACCACAACCGCAAAATTAACCATAACACACACACAAACGCATGCACACTTCCTCCCAGGCCTGAGAAAAGTGGAGCGTGAATGAGGAACAATATCAATGCTTGTTTTGCTGATTTCCACAAACTGATCTTTTCATTAGGCCAGGTCTCACAAAGTACATAAACACATGATCAGATGATGCAGGACTGATGGGAGTGAGTAAAGGTGAGCAGGTGGGCTAGAGTCAGGTCACTGACGGCTGACGGGACATTTATATTGTTAACTGGCTCCATGGTCATAATAACAATTAAAAAAAGCTAAACCTTGTGCTCGCTGAATAGTGGACCGTGTCTCTCCAACAGCACTGGATCCTACACCTCCCGTAATGCAACTAGCTAATATATTTTCATTTTCATCCACGT
Source organism: Lepomis macrochirus (assembly GCA_024633595.2). Lineage (NCBI taxonomy): Eukaryota > Metazoa > Chordata > Actinopteri > Centrarchiformes > Centrarchidae > Lepomis > Lepomis macrochirus. The sequence continues at coordinate 14,715,257 of JALXJV020000025.1, forward strand.
CTTGCAAACCCCACATCCCGAGTTTGAAACGCAGTCTCTCGGATCAAAACCCAAGCTGAGGTAACCATCTGTATGTATGTGTTCTTATCCCATTAAAGCATTTTACTAACTAAACGTCTTCCCTCTCCTGTAGTTTTGTGCTTTCTTATCCCTAGCCTCTCTATTTCTGCCACTTTTTGCAGATGTTTTTGGCTCTGGAGCTGTAGAATCTGGATCTGCGGTTGCAGGCTTCCTGCTGCCCCGCATGTTCTTACTATTCATAGTTTTCAGGCATGTGACATTCACAGTACCTGGAGGGCAAAACAACAGACCAACACAACGGTTCACGCAGCAGCTCGCCCGTAGAGACACCACAAAAGCAGGTACATTATTTGGCTCACCTCTCAACTTAAAAGATACGAGTGAAAGATATGAACACAAACTGCAAGTGTTGGGCACTTCCGATCCATGTTACAGCATCCGCTGCCACATTTCTATCGTTAAAAACTGGCAGGTCCCTTCCGCCGTTCGACTGTGGTAATGTTTACGTTTACCTTGTGGGGAATCCCTCAACTAACACAGCTCAGGCTTGTCTCTTCCTCGATTTGTGCACCAGAAAGTACAATTACCATCCAGCATTTTGGCAATGCAAAATTAAAAAACTCATTGTAACAGTGTATCACTTGCTTCCTTGTTGGCAGGTAGCGGAAAATAACTTTTTTTTGCCCTCCAGGGGAGCGTTTTTCATGGAATGTAACGTCACGTGAAAACTATGAACTAGGGACCCATGCCCATGGGGGCTGGGGGCCCTTTACACCGTTTACACCTCTATTTCATAGACAGTCAGAATAGAATTTAGAAACCCTCAGGATCAAAATTTATTAAACTAAATTTCAAAAACTTATAAAGGAACAACTTCTTGTATGCTGCAAACAACATAATGTGGGGCTACATTTCCGAATTACATTGCCTCCAGTCATGTCAAAGTGTCCTTGGGCACGATATTGAACCCCAAATAGCTCCTGATGTCGCCTGCTCCCTTGGCTCCGGTTCTGACATTCCTTCAGGCTACGCTTCTCGGCAGCACTCCCGGCCCGGGCCTGAAAACCTCCTCCTCCTGGCGGTCCAAAGCTGCTAACAGTGTAAACAAACACCGGCGCGGTAAATGACTTCTGATTCACAAGAGAAAAGGTCTGTGTTGCAACAATCCGAACTTTGTATTTTTTCTGTGACTAACCGACGAATGAGAAGTTGGTCAACTCTAAGGGGGCAGCCCAAGTAATTTGTGCCCCAGTGTATGATTCCAGCCTCTTTAATGCAGTTTGTGATATAATGTTTACTTCAGCTTTATCAGAATTGGCATTTTATCGAACATGAATAACCCAAAAAAGTTATTAATATGACTCAGAAAGCTCTAGTTTTATGAGAAAACTTGTCCTGAGCATAATGCATGAAAATCTAAAACTTCTCTTGGTTCTCACAAAGATAGAAAGACTAGAAAATTCACAGATGGCACCTTCCCATAAACACATGGATCATTGCACACACCTTTGCATCTCTCTGACTTCCACTATACATCACACATTTCTCCCTCACATACTAATATGTGAATAGTTATTCATATTTGATGCCACTTTAGATAAAAATCAATGAGGTAATCAAGTTGTCGCTATGAAATTGGCGCTCCAGTGGCGTTTTGCATATTCACCTTCGCTCACATCATTAAAAACACATCCATCGACGCCACCGCCGCCGACTGGTCTTTAATTAGTTTGAGCAAACATATCGAGCTGCGTCTCACACACACACACACACACACACATCCTAACTAACACTTTCAACTGTGAAGATGTCTGCGTTGCAATAATGCTGAATCGGTATAATTTTCATAAAACATTAAAGGTGCAAAACTGCTGTCCTTTTTTCAGTGAGTGAATGTGTGTTGCATTCTGGGAGAAGTAAAGTGTCCATGGCAAGGGTCAGCAAAGGCAGCAATTAATCTGGGATGAAATTCAAGCTCTTTGCTAGGAGATATTCTTTTGGGTGTGTTGGTAAATCCATTAAAAGTAATGCTGCTGAACTCCCATGATGCCATTTTGTGCAATGTTGTGTCACTAACTGAAGTATAAATTAGCTTAGGATAGGTAACAGACTTTGGATTATTTGCTGTCCACTGCTGAGTTATACTCCAAAGTTTTTACCTGGACCTTAACAACTGTTTTGTGCTCAAGCTCATTTCATAACCCACTGTAATTACACCAGGGCCTTTTTTTATCAAACCACTTTGACTACACTTTAAGGAATAGTTTTGGGGAAAGCACTTTTTTCCTTTTTTGCTGAGAGTTAGATGACAACATTGATACCACGCTTGACAATCTGTCCATCAATTACAAGGCTGCAGGTTGCAGCCTGTTAGCATAGCTTTGCACGGATACTTGAAACAGCTAGTCTTACCAAAGATAACAGAGTTTATCTACCGGCATCTCTAAAGCATTACAGTAACGTAACTTGTATATTGAATCATGTCTCTCCCAGTTGCAAAAAGCTTCCTCATTGTCATTTGGAAATGCGATGCACGTGTGCCACCTGTGATTCTAGCTCCTCTGGAAAGCAGACAGTTTGCATAAATGCTTTACCACAGATAACTCGAGCTGTAGTTGGAAGTCCAACAAACCTCCTCACAATATGAGGAGCTGTGCAGTTACAGTGGTAGTCACAAATAATCAGTGTTGCAGAACTACATCTTTCAAAGGCAAACAAACAAACAAACTTGACAGCAGAAAAATGACGGCATATGTTGAAATGCAACCGCTTATGGCCATTGCAAAAAGTCTTAAGGATCAGTCAGGATGCACTGACAGCAGCGACGTCTATCTGCAGGATGAGAGGCTAGTACGCAACTATCCCCCCTAAAAACTTATTCCCCACTGTTTGTCATCATGCCTCTTTGCCATTGGACATGAAGCTCCGTGTGTGTTTTGTACTATACACTGTTATTGGCAAAACAGGACTGGGCAGTTCTTTCACTGCTGCTGGTTGTTTCTCAGACACTGTGCAAACTTCTGAGGCTGCGCTCAAGATGATCCTGGCTCCGATTGGTTGTTTTGTTCAGGGAGCGGTGGATTCTTGCAAATGGCTTCAGGTGCAGTAGGAAGAGCCAGACGAACATAATTATTCTGTGCATGCCAAATATGCCAATAAGATGTTTTTTGAAGAATTCTCTATCTCTGCTTTAAACACAGACAGATCAAGAAAACACTCACACAACCCACTATTAATAAAGAGATGTGACCCCATGACCAGCTTATAGTGGTTTCTAATATTGCAGCGCAGTGAGAATCTGAAATTCTTCTGCCAGACAGGACGCGTTGATATTGGAGGATTCTGTAACCACTTTTGTCCGGTTGTGTTTTAATTGTTATTTCTAATATGGTATAAGCTTAGAAAAAGATTGTGGCTTTTAAAAATGTCGACATTCATCATTGGTCTGTGACTGGGCACAACTCCACTGTCCAGCATTAAAGTCAGAGATGCTGCAGCATCTCTGACTAGAATTTATGTAAAACTGGAACCATGGAGCCTTTGTGAAGGAAACATTGCTATGTGTTGGTTCATCAGTAAAGTCATGAATTACATAATATCTTTTTGCATTAGCAGAGAAAACAAAAAAGCTTCCAGTATGATGAATTTTGAATGCAATGTAACAGCGAGGAACACTTTCCGTCTCTAATGTACGCAGTGTGTGAATTTCCTCAGTTTAAGTGTCCATGCTTTTTCTTGGGTGACAGAAAGTGTGTGTGTGTGTGTGTGTGTGTGTGTGTGTGTGTGTGTGTGTGTGTGTGTGTAAGTGCCTTTGAAGCAGCTCGCTCAGCTTCTAGCTGCTGATGGAAAACCTCTCATGTGTCTAAATGACCGCATCATCTCTCTCTCTGCCCACACACACACACACAGACACACACACACACACACACTTTTTGTCACGCACACACTCGCACGCACACATTCCCTTGCGCCTTACCGCTCCCACAAAGCCACAATGCATCTTGGGAACCATTAAGGAAACCAGAGACTACCGCAGTGGGCAAAGGACACAAACAGAGGGAGAGAGGAGGAGGGCGAGAGATATAGAGATGGATGATAGAGAGGGAGAGAGAGATGAGGTGAAAAAGAGGCAGACTTCAGGAGACTGATAATTTCTCTGTATTGCTTCATTACGGTTGTGATGTACGTATTGTAATGTGTGGAAAACCACTTTCATTGTATGGTTAGGGGTTAGACCGAGGCCAGGACTGGTCTTTAATGAGGCTAAAAGTCTGCTAGCAGCTCCTAGAGGCTGCAGTGTTCATTACACCTCAAAATACAACATTTGTTTACTTTTACAGTTGTTTTAAATTGCTCACACACTAAAATGAAAAATAAAATAAAAACATAGTTAGTGAAACATGACACTCAAGGAGCAAAACCTCGACCCGGATCTGCACAGCTATAAGCAAATTCTCAGCCTCATCCTTTCTGCACACAGGGTTTTGCAAAAATATCAAACTCTTTTCTACACTAGATACAGAAATCACAGAAAAGCATGATATCACGTGTAAAAGACAATGTAGGACCCAATTTATTAGACTCAAGCAACATTAGTTGACCATGTTTTAAACCACGAGCATGGACACTGAGAGAGGCTAGACCGAGTTGAGCCCAACCTCAGCACCTTTCTCTTCGGTCTACAGTAAAGTTAGCACAATAGCATACTATATAACATACAAACACTATATTGCATGTATGAAACAAAGCCTTGGTCAAACCTGTGTGATAAGATAAGATAAGATATAACTTTAATAATCCCCCGGAGGGGAAATTTCGGTCAATACAGCAGCAAGGAAAAGACAAGAACAGATGCAGTATAGAAGTATTAACACACTATTTACGCTATACAATCAATAATAACCATTTACAAGCACATAAATGTTTTAAATATAATCAGGAAAATCTGTCAGTTTGGTACTGTGGTGTTTTGGAGCACTGATGGCTGACGGCACAAATGAGCCTCCAAAGAGCTTTGAGGCTCAGGGCTGGATAAGTCTGTGGCAGAAGGTGCACCTGAGCTGCCTCAGCTCAGCATAGAGAGGATGAGAGGGGTTGTCCATGATGGTTTGCAGCTATTACCCTTAATAAAGACATGAATTTTCACATGCCTTTGGATTGGTCTTGTCACCTGACAAAAGACGGAAGGATGCAGCGTAAAGATCAAAAAGTGCTTTGTTTAACAAATATAACCATTTAAATGTGAGGTGCGTGTAAAGTAAATTAAATGAAACAAGCTGAGGCTGACGGGGTGGTCCGGCCATAGTTGGAGATTTATCTCCACAGAGTGATGCCTCACTGGACCACACAAAGGTGTGAGCAGGACGAAGAGCCTCCTTATTTTTATAGGAACAAGAGAGAGCTATTGTGAATACAGAACTATACAGAACTATGTAAACATTTTTTAATGAGATCTGGTCCAAATCTGGTTTCATTAGAAGGCACAATTTTACTGCAGTATCTTCCACCCTGCTTTCCCTTCCTTAACGCTATTGATGGTCGTTGTCCTTCACTGTGGTGGAAGCCTTTTGCTCTCCAGCCCCTCATTCAATCCACAGAGGAGGCCTGTGACCAAACTGATGCACGGCCTGTGCAAGGATGGATTCACAAAGCCTGTGATGTGGACAAAGTGCTATTTAGAATATGTTCTGTTCATACTTTCAGTGCGAAGTGCAACATGATAGACAGCAATTTAGTATGACCACTTTGTAACACAATCTTTCTGTCACAGGACTGCACTCTCCAAGCCTAGGCTAAGCTATGTGCTAAGTTTGCAGTTTTGCCCAATTCCTGCAACATTTCTTTAAAAAAACGGCCAATGAATGTTTGTAAATGTGTCCAGTCAGTCCTGTTTTCAGTGTGAAACAAAGAAAGCACAAGCACAGTTAGCGTTAAGGGTATAAGAAGAGCAGGGCTGTTGTGGTGAGAGTGATGCAGCGGGACAGCTCGGTGATCGTCGCCTGTGATGCAGCCGATATTGACACCAGCAGACACAGAGAGGCTGCACTTTAATGCTAACCACTGCACTCTGCTGGTGCATCAATCACACACACACACACACACACACACACACACACACACACACACACACACACACACACACACACACACACACACAATAAGTCAGTAATGAATAAACATTTGCTAAGAACACAAAGCTCATCCAGTCTTTCTCTTTAACTGATTGATTTCTTACTTCATTCTTCCCTTTCTCTCCTCCTTCCACGACTTACTTCCCTATCTTATTATTTTTGGGTCATCTTCTCCTCTCCTTGCCATCCTTTTAATTTCCTCCTCCTACCAACTCCTGCTCACAATTATCTTATTGCTTTTCAGCCACACTAGTAGCGTGGCTGGCAACGAGCATACCTGCTACTGTGATGGCTGAGTGTTTGTACTTTCTTGTCCTATCCAACTTTCCCTTTCCTTTCTTCCTTTTTATCAAGGCCTGGTCACGTGGGAAAGTGGCACAGAGAAGCGCTCATGAAATAGGCGGTGGTAGAAGACTCGTGCACTACGCGCTACAACTGGGAACATGCTAGCTGTAGTCAGTCCCAACCAAGGGCTGTGACTAAATCCACACACTACCAACTACTGTTCACCATTTTATTTGAGCGCGAGTTCACTCTGTGTAAATTTGCTCTATGTAGAGCTACTCGACTACTGCGTGTCAGTTACATAGGGAGCAGTGAAACCATTAACGAGGGAGTGACTTCAGACACAGTTCACAACAGCCTTTCCAACCTAAGGTGCTTGCTAAGCTTGCTCGTTAGCTAATGGTACAATAAGTTTTTTTCAACAGATGCATCTGTGTCATTTTCTCTGTCAAAAACATGTCTCTTCTGTGGAGCAGTTTATGGTGTCCGACTGAGGACGTTAAATAAAAGAGAATCTGAGCGTCAAAGTTTTGACACGGGAGATGTTGCAGTTTTAAAACGTGCTGTGACCTTGGTTTAACTCTCACGTTATCTCTAACCCTTCCACCTTCGTCTACCTCTACCCTCCCCATCCATCTGTCCCACCCCTGACTCTCAGTATCTCGTTCCTCCACTGCTGCTCTTATTCCTCTTTCTCAATCTACCTCCCCCCTCTGCTGCCCCATCCTTCTCTCTTTTTTCCACTCATCTTCTCCTCCCTATCTTGTAGCACCTTCTTGCTCTTCTTATCCTCCCTTTGCTCCTCCTGCTCACTCTTGATTCTTCTCTCACCACCTCTCTCCTCATCTCCTCTTTCTTTGCCTCCCATGTTCTCGCCTCATTTTGTTGCACGCTTCTTATTTCATGTAATGCTTCATTTTCCCTCCTCCTGTCTCCCGGTATCTTCACTTTCACTCTCATTTTTCCTCCTCCTTTTCCTTCTGTCGTCTCAGTTCTGACCTCAGTTCTATTTTGTTTGTTCTCCTCTTCTCTACCCTGGTTTTGTCGCCTCTCCTACATCCTTTTCTCATCCCCAGTTCCTCTCTCTTTTCTCCCCTCTGCTGTCGTTCTCCCCCCGTCCTCCTCTCCCTTCTCTGATGTGACCTGATCTCAGCCGATCGAGTGTCATTTCTCTGCTGTAATTAAAGTCCAGTTTACTGCAGTCGACTCTGGTGTCTGGTGACAAGACAAGAGAGAGAGTTCACCTCCTTCTCTCCTCCCTTCTCCCTCCTTCACTTCCACTCTAAATCTTTTCATTTATACTTTGTGTCCCTCCGTTTTATTTCTCTTCTTCCATTACTCTTTTCCCTTTCTACTTTTCTTCTTTACTCCTCTTCTCCTTTTTCCCTCCAATATTTATAGATTTACTTACATTTAATCATTTAATTACTCTGTATTTCCCTTTTACAATTTAAATATTTTTGCAATTTTAAGTAGAGAAATACATTTAAATTTATTTCACACTTCTAATTTGCAACCGAAGACGACAAGTTCATTGAAGCTATACAGTCTGAAGCTTAATGTCTCTCGCTTTTAGATCATATCTGCATTGTGACAATATTGTGGAAATTCCCCGAAATTAGCAACCTGATAGGTTGGACTTCATGGGCACCGTTACCATCAGTGTTGTCATGTGGTATGTCATATGTATTGATGTGGGCAGCTGAGAATACCACAGAATAAAAATGATGATGATAAGATGGTAACACAAACATCTACAACAATGCTAGCACTTCTCTGTTACATCCATCCTATGGTTGTTGAGATATCTCAGTCGTGAACTGGCCAACAAATGCTGCCACACCAAGATCTGAGGAAATATGCATGTTAACGCAGGTGTAAATTCAATCCTTACAGTTTGGTGACATTCTTAAGAAAAAAAGTAAAGTTTATTTACTAAAGCACATTTCACAGATCAAGGTCACAAAGGGCTTTACAAGAGAAAATTATTAGAAACAAGATCATCGGAAAAGTAAAGAAACAATAAATAACAGAAAATAAACAGTAGAAACAACAGTAAAATAATCAGACAATAAAACTTGAGCAATAACAGACCTTAAAAACAAAAAAGATCGCAGCCATCAGAAAGAACAAGGCAAGACAAAGGCCAGTTTAAACAAAAGATGCTTCAGCTGCTTTTTAAAGGCGTCAACAGAGAGCGCAGAACGTATATCTAATATCCTATCTCGCAGTGCACTCACATAATCTTTATTCATATTTTATCAGCACTGCCTAGACCAGGTCCACACCTACAAAGAGAGTAGTAGAACATGTGAGAGAACGAGTTGAATGCGCTAGGGTTTAGTTTGAAGAGGCAATGTTAATTACTTCTAATGTTGAGGAAGAAGAATGTAGGTCCATGTTTAATTTAGTTTAGACGGAAGATTTGGAGACCAAGGTGTTATTACTATTCAGGATGGTCCAGACGCGTTTGTGAAACTCAGTTTTGTCTGGTGTTATTGGTGAATCAAATGTTTCTATTCCTCGGTAAAGATATTATTAAGAAATGCAGTGATGTCTTCTTGATGTGTGATTTCATGCTGAATTATTTCATTTGATGTATTACAGTATACTCAAATGTCTAAGACCATGTATTAGGAATTTGTTTTTCTTATTTTTTATTTCATGTAGTGGGAACTTGTATATTCTGAGTTCATTTTGTAATTCCTCTGATGGGTTACTAGATTTAATGCTCTCTAATTCTTTAAGTTTTTGTTCCAATTTGGCTTCTTGTTCCTTCTCTTTCTTTGTTTGTGGTCAGAGAAAGAGATTATTTTTCCTTATATTCCTTCCTGCCAGAGGTATTGCTGACAATCTAATTGCGAGATAAAGTTATTTCAAATGGACAAGATGCGTTTTGTTAAATAACTTCCGTTTCCAGACCTTAAGGAAGTATTCTTGGGAGAAAAAAGCTATTCAGTCACTCTTCCCAACCACTCAATGTGACATCCCCTTAAGAGGGGAGAAGTCAGTTGGTTCCACTGACTGAGCCATGCTGCTGACTGACTTTAAAAAGATTAATCTGTAGAGTTTGGATTATAGATCTGGTCTGGCAAAGGCTTCCTCTGATAGGTCTAATAATAGTGGGTAACACGGCAATATGATAGCCAGGAAGTATCATCTCCCCCTACCCTAGACTAGGCCGATCACATGACCTGGTTTCACCTGAGGAAGGCAGATTGATGAACCGGTTCTAATTACATTACACTCAGCACTGCTCTAATAAAGGGCGGAGGATTCCGTTTTAAATGTTATACTGCATGTGCTGTACTCTCTTTACTCAGCATGCAGAGTAATCGTGTTTCTTTATTTTTAGACAGTTTTGTATGTCAGTTCCAGATCAGTTTTGGTTGGTGATCAAAGGCCAAAATGTGTCACTTTAGTTGACATCAGGGGGATTATTCAACCACACATGGCAAATGGACTGTAGGCCATTCACACACACACACACATACACACATACACACATTATAATAGAAAGTATATTACTGGATGAAGCCACCCCGCTGATTTGAATGGAGAGAAGTGAAGCCAGTTTTGGACCAATAAAATACTACTACAGGGCTTCTTCCTGTTGGCACCAGCATCTACTGCGCATGATCGCGCAGCATAACCGTGGTTTAATGACGTAGAACAACGGCAGAAACACCGTAATTCTGGTAGCCAACAAAAAGTCTCATGGCTCAGTGTGTTTGAATCCCTCCATGCAGGCTTTGGTCAGCTTCACTGTTCGATCTCTGGCTTACCCCGTTGACTCACACACCAACAGCACAGCCATCAGGAGCAATTTAGGATTTATTGTCTTCCCCACAGAAACTTTGACATGCAGACTGGTGGTACGAGCTGGAGATGGAACCACCGACTTTCACATGACCCGCTCTACCTACTGATCCTTCTGAGGTGGTTAAATAAAAATGTGAAAAGAAAGAGTCTTTTAATAAATCTTAGTTGTGTGTGAAGTTTGTGGGGCATTCAAATCATTTATTACTATTGATGAACCACACAGAATATTATATCTTTAGAATAGATCCTTGAGAAACTGCAACTTGCATGCAATTATAGGCGGGCATGCCTACAAAAAAAAAAGACAAGGGTCCACAATAAGCCTCAGTTTAGCCTGAGCTTAATTGAACATTTGTTCTCCAATTTTTTTGCCATGCTAGTTTCAGAGATGTACAGTCAACAACTATAGAGAGATTGGGTTCCCCGGCGATGTATCCTAATGACTTAGTGATTCTCTGATTTGTCCTGTAGCGCACTCAGGAGGTTGACTTTTTTCTTTTTTTGTTGAAATAGCTCCCTAAGCGTTAAATAGATGGCTCAGATGGCTTCAGACGTTCATGTTCCCCTCAGGATGATGGTGCCTTCTCATCGTCGTCAGGTCATAATTTCAATGTGTACTTCTACATTTATGAGAACTAACGACAATCTCATCAGCCCCCTCTGTGCTTTGTGTTTACTGCTTGTTAGCAAATGTACGCATGCTAACACGCTAAAATTAAGAACATGGGCATTGTCGTGAGCATGTTTGCTCAAAGCTCAGCTGTGTCTAGGTGCAGCCTCGCGGAGATGCTAGCATGGTTGTAGACTCTTAGTCTTGTCAGAATACGCACCATTTCACCAATGGTCTAATGGTAAGTTGAGCATCATCATTTCATCCCGAGGCCCTTTCTTGTCCTGAAACAAACTGTAGTATTAGGGACTTTTTCATGGTGCATATTCTTAAACAAACTTTAAACTGCTTAAAGCTAATTGACAAACTGTAAACATGGAGCTGATAACGTGGTACATAGGGTGCAATTGCACATTTTTGCCCCTTAGTGGTTTGATGCTTTCCATCACTCCCTAAATGTTCCACACTCATTTTCATATGGAACAATCTCCCCCCTCTTAAGTGAGAACTGGAGAGTTTTAGAAATTATCTCATTAATGAAAGTTTTACCGGTTGAGGAACATTTTGCATGCATTTAAGACACAATGTCTAATGTGTAAAATTGAATGTTATCTTCACATTACATGCATTTTAATATCATATCATAAACAACACAGCCATTGTGTAATGCATTCAACCTCCTGTGTTCATAATTATGATTCACTCATAATGTGCTTGTAGCAGATGCATTAAGGCCACTCTAAGTGTTACCAGTCTTCAGTCTGTGATTACTGATGGATTGTGTGGGGGTGTGCGAGTCCATTTCCAGAAAACAATACACTCTCCCACCCCACCCTCAGTCTTTCTGTTAGACAACAATACACTTAAAGTCCCAGTCAGCCCGAGGAGAGAGAGGAGACGCTGCTCTGCTTTAATGTCACTGTAAAGAGATCAAGACTGCGCGCACACACACACATACACAGCGGGGGGACGTCTGTGCGTGTTACTGTGGAAGAATGAAGAAAAAGAAAGTGAAGGACAGAGAGGGCAAGAGTGACAGAGAGAGAGTCCTCCAGTCTCCAAACATATTTTATACGATTAGAACTTACAGTAAACCTTTGTCAAAGAAACACATACTGGAAATTGTATTTCTATACTTTTTTATTTTTCAATTACTGATGTTTCTCCTCTCTGTCTATTATTCCATCTAAACGAAAGGTTTTTACCTGTTAACTCTTTTCTAACTGCAGCGTATTCACTCTTTTCTACTCACATTGTCAGACATGTGGCAGAGGTCGCCGTTTACTTAATGCTACATTTACAGCTGCACCTCAGTTGATATTTGTCGCCCACTCTGCTCAACTATAATACAAAGGTGGTTGACTCTCTAAGCTTTCGCCAGCTTTTGTAAGCCAGGCTAACTCCGGCTTCACACCACATGCACAATGAGCGAGGGTGAGTGTAAGATGAAGGGGATATTACAGAATCTATCTATCCATTATCTATATGTGCTGGGTCACAGTGAGGCTAGAGCCAGCTGACATCGGTGTACATTCAGGTTTAGAGTCACCAATTAACCTGCCTGCACGTCTTTGGATGGTGGGAGGAAGCCGGAGAACCCGACAAAGGGAGAACATACAATTTCCACACAAAAAGGCCTGGGACGACGAAAGTTTAGAAACCAGGACCCTCTTGCTGTGAGGTCACAGTGGTATCCATTGGGCCAACCTGCCGCCCACATCAGAATCTAAACAACAGTAAGCTGACTGTACTTATACAGCACGTTTCTCATCTTCTGACCACTCAAAGTACTTCACACTACCTATCACATTCACGCATATGCACGCACTCAACCCGCCAATCTTCCAATTAGTGAGCAACCCGCTTTACCTCCTGAGCCACGGCCACCACGTTGTTAGTTTCCTCCTCTCTGGATTGCTCCCTCTTGGTTGGGAGTGAGCTTCTGCCCCAAGCAAAGGGGTTTAAGTGTCTCAGCATGGCATGCATGATTCTCATGAGTGTGGTGAAGAGGGAAGCTTTCGGTTTACCAGTCTGCCCATGTTTCCATCCTCACCTATGGGCGGATCACGGCCACCAAAAGCGCTGACATTCGGAGGGAGCTCGGAGTAGAGAAGCTGATCCTTCACATCAAAAGGAGCCAGTTGAGGTGGATAGACCCTGGGGCAGACTTCACTGGAGGGATATACATCCCATCTAGCCTGGGAACGCCTTGGGATCTGGAGGAGCTGCTGGGGAGCGGGATGGCTGAAGTACCCTGCTTAGCCGGTCAGAACCATTATATATTTTAAGTTAACTAAACTACTTCACTGAATCTCAATCATTCTGAATTTTTGAATCAAGTCCACTGTTTTTGTCTGATCTGGCCTCTGACAAATAGACTCCGTTATTATTATCAATACGCAGGATAAGCGGTTGACAATGGATGGATAGAAAACACAGCGGCGATGTGGAAATTAGACTATTATCATTATTCTAATGAGCTTTACGTGTCACTTTTTCAGGTTGATTGAATAAAATATTGAATGATAAGATAAAGTTTTTGATATTTATTTTGGATAAATTAATTGTTATGTTATTTAGGTAATGGAAAAAAATATTTAGAATATTCATAAATTTATTATTCCTTAGATTAATCATTGTGAACAATAATTGTAAGGCGGAATAACAATCTAATCTATTTTTATTTTGGGGTAGAAAAAGGTCACCGTCCTTTAGCTCAGCATCCCCAAGAGTGTGTGAGTGTGTGTGTGTGAGTGTGAGTGAGTGAGTGACCACAACTGGCAGTTCATTCACACTAATGGTACAAAAACATCAGACCAAATACAAGCACTTATTTACAATCCACCTTTTTTTGTCATTTATTGATTCTTGTGTGTGCCTGTTTTTGGGAAGCAGGTACACCTTTTTTGGCCTGTGACGTTACTGTTATTGGGGGTTGTTTAAGGGAAAGGGCTCCTTGGGGAACCGGAGAACTGACTGCTGTATGATAATATCAGTTTCTGCTGGAGGGAAATATGAGCAGAAATCTTTAAGAGACAGAGAGGGTCCACACAGATCTCCAGGGCCGCTTCTCTGGACGGCCGTGATACACAACGCTCTGCTCAGCGCTCCGCACAGCTTGTTTATTCAGCTAATCCCTGGTGAGTATTACAATCTAAGTGTGTTACAAAGTCTGTGTGTGCGTGTATGAGAGTGTGTGTACTAATAAAGGCAAACTGGACTCTTGAACGCCGACAGTGATATTTAGGAAAGTCTTTAATTAATTGCATGTGTGTAGCTGACACACACACACACACACACACCTGTTTTCACCGGCTCATTCTGTTGCTGCTTCACTGCTTTGATTCGCTGAACACATTTTTGTTTCCTTCAGCATCTCTCCAGCATCCACCTGCAGCCTCCGTTCTCTCAGTCCCTGAAGGGGCATTTGCCCTGATCGCTCCCTGTGCTCTCATCTGCTTCTGCACACGTGGACTGATCACACGGAGCCGTCACACTAAAACGTATAATGTAGGATAAAAACATTACATTAAAAATGAACTATAATGTTTTTTGTTTAACTGAAACAGCTCAAAAAACACACTATGGTTTATAAGCTCTATACTTAATGATGATCATTTTATGAAAATTGCTTACAAACAATTGCTTTCTGCAATTTATTTGTTAGTTCTATTGACAGGACTTGCATTTGGTGTTGTTTTGAGCCCTTACTGCTTAAGTGTGTAATTCACTTTCTCGTCCAACAGTGCAAGAATGGTATTCTTGGTATAACTTGGTATTTGCAACAGCATTAACACATGCAGACCAATATAGCCCAGTGAGACGTGCATCAGCAATATTGATTAGATATTATTAGTAATATAACGGTGCTGTACTGACTGCAACTTTCACTACATAGTAGCTGAAGTTGGTTAGGCTTGACGAGCCGAAACAGACCTGTCTGGTTCCATGTAGTATAAGATTGTAAACCGCTACCAGCGGGACACTGGGATGAGGAAGTAGGAAATATTTCCCTGGGCCTGTGTGAAACCACATGGGCCCAGTCAAGACCAGGTTAAACTGGCCAGTGATGAGTCCATACTGTACTCAGGGCACCCAGAAGTCTGTGCACCACATACAAAGGCATTAGCGTTCATGCTATCCAAAGTAGCCCAGCTGAGAACCCATTAATTCAGGGATCGTCATCAGTGGTGTAGTCTACGTGATACGCAGGTATACGCCGTATACCCACTAGGAATAGTCAAAGATTTCCGTATACCCACTTAAAATAGCGAGATGATACGTAACAACATCGTTTTGTGGGAAAACTTTCACACGTTCATTCATAAATTCACCCTGTTTGTGTTGCGAAGCTCTGAACTGACGTTTGCGGCTTCCGTGGCCTGGAACCGGGATGACGTCAGCTACCAAACAACAACACAGCTGCCTGGCGGTCACTCTGCGCACGTTTGAAATTAACTAATGTGAATCACTGAAGGAGATGTGAAACGCGAGCAAACTCAAACTACACTCTTTTAGTATTTTCGTAAGCCTGCAGCCTGGGGCGCCGTAAAGGGGGGGTAAAGGATGACGATTCTCGAGGCCCATGACTAAGAGGGGCCCAGAGAAGCCCCAATAAAATTGTGGTGCTAAAAAAATATATTTGATGGTAAAAATTATTAACTTAAAATTATTCTATTTGCTGTTTCCTGGTGTCAAAAAAATGTATTTGTTTAGGAAACACAAGCGTCCGATGAGCCCTCTCCCCTCTCGATTATCATAAAATGGTTCAGTCCGCCCAAATTGTATCTAGGCAACACAAGCAGCTTGACTTCACTTATAGCGCCGGCTGAATATCAACTTGACAGAAGAGGAAGTGAAAATGCCTCAGGACCGCCTGTGACTATGATCGGTAGCCCTACGGCACTTTTCTGTCGCGTCGCATGCGCTTTGTACATGAGGCCCCAGGTCTCTACGGTAGCATTTTCCGACAAGTTAGTACATTTCGATAGAGCAGGGTGCAGCGTGTGCACGGCTTTGCCTCACATACAGCCGGTGTCGGCATCTTTGTACGAGGCTCCGCACAGTTTCAGCTCCCTGCTGCGGTCCACGCTGTTGCACCTGTCTTGCAAGCTAGTTTTAATGAAAATTCATGTAGTTTTAGGAAAAGTCAGGGAGCAGCAAGGCTTTGTGATTTTAGACAAAGTTATTGACTATGCAAATTTCAAAACGGTCAAAATGATGCCTTAATTGTTCGTTCTAGTGTTAAAGATAGTTACCATACGTTTGAATGTTGCGGTTAAAATGACTGCTGGTGGCGTTCTAGTGTTAAAAGTGCATGATAAGGGAACTCAATTTTCTCCCCATGTTAGGTCAAGAAAACGCTGGAAAAAATAACAATACACAGTTTTAGTTGTTCAAAGCAGTCAAATGCACTATGTCAAAATCATGCCTCGTTCCAAACAGAATCAAATGAACCAGCAGCAGCAACTGGTCCGGCCCGGATCAGTTGCTGCTGCTGGTTCATTTGATGTATTATATATAGTATATGGAAGGTCTGCTTAAATTATTAGAAATTTTATATGGCCATTTTGTTTTATGGTGGTGTTTTCTTTCTTTTCACCACAGATTGTAATTCCTGTTTTTTAAATTGAAGAGTTTTATTTTGAAATTTCAGTATCTGTGTTGAAGCAAATAAATATAAATACATTTCACTGTATTAAGAGTGCTCAGTGTTTCCGTTACATTTCAACTGTCATGTTAAAAATATTAGGTTAGATTAGATTAACTTTATTGTCATTGCCATTGTACAGTACAAATATGTACAATACATACATACAAATATAAATATATGTGAATACACTATATATGACACATGTACAGCTATGCACAGTATAAACATTATACAGTACTGAAGTAGTGCAGTATTACAGAGGACAAATTACGGGTGTGGACATGGGATGGAGTTCAATTGTCTGATTGACCTAAATATATGAGAATGATAAAATACCATAAAAGCGCATGATTTATGTAAATAGGAAAAAAGTCTCAGCTGTGTTGGGGGCCCTGTCAAGATTCTTTTCATGGGGCCCAAAATCCTTAGCAGCGCCCCTGCCTGCAGCTAAAGCTGCTCCTGGTGACACTGCAGCTGCAGCAGATGACACGAACGTTAAAGTTACTGAAACGCAGAAAACGAGCCAGAGGAGGCTGATGTCGTAACGTTCTGGTGAGTGAAAATAGTATATATGTCATCATTAACGCTATCAGTAACGGAACTGTAACAGCATTGTTGGTCCATTGGTTTGAATCTAGAAATAGTTAACTAACCTTAATGTGGTGGATCTGTGTGTGTGTGTACAGTAGCAATTCCTGGATACTTCCTCATGCATTTAAGCTGATCAAGTACATAACCTACGTTTGACAATGTTTTTTGGACGATAAGTGAGCCTGAGAGGATGTGGACCCCTTTTGGTGTCCTCAGTGCTAATATTCTGTAATGAATGAGTTTTGGTGATAGAACTGCACACAGGCCTGTGTTCATTGTTGCTACTGAAAAGCCTCAGCTTTCCATTATTGTTAATAACAGCTGCAATTTGCACTGTGAAATTTGCATTGCCAGATGATAAAATCAGGTTCATATAGGGTAAGATCTAAGGCTAAATGTATGAGTTAGATGGTGATTAACACTAAACATTAGACATTTCTACCATAAATTGGTGCAGAAAATGTCTCCAGAATGCAGGAAATTAAATGTTTAATGCTCAAAATCTTCTGGGGGAGGACCCCCAGACCCCCCACTCAGGTACTCATCAATGAATATTTTTAAAATACTATTAAAATACCTTACAGTCTTGATCTCGTGACCCCAATATTTTGGATTATCACATCTCATATGCTAAATGTTTTGGCACAACTCTAAGCTGAACCTTAAACACGTCCCCACCACGTCTTACAAAGTGACGTCCTTTCCCACCTGTAACTGCCATTGGATGTTAAAGTCTTGCGTAGTTGGTAACACACAGCCTAAGCAGTCCTTCAGCATGCTCTCTATTACATGTACATACTATTAGTGAAGGTAGTGGCGCTTATGGGACGTCACGCTGGGACGGGGGAGTATGAGGCTGGGAGGGAGAAATCACAGTATACTCACTAGAAAAAACTAGACTACACCACTGATCGTCATGGTGATGGCCGTGAACATGGCGGTCTCCTTAGGGAATACAAAGAGGGGACAATCTAAAAGTCAAGACCAGGAAAACAACACAGTGAACCACCAAAGAGAACAAATTTCTGTAACACTTTGCATCACTGAGTTCTGAGATCGTATCTCCATCTTTGGTTGATAACACCCATTTTTAAGTTTTATGTACATTGTACATGCTGCATCTTACACACTGCCCGTGTTTCAGTCCAGCTGTATGACATCCACTTGGCTGCTCTGTTAATGCAAAGTCAGGTTACATAGTGTAAAGTGTGGAGGTGGACCCAGGAGGCCATGTTTCAAGTCCTGTGTATAATTAAATGATTTATTTTAACTAATGTACATAAGCGTATTTGCGTAAGTGAACTCACGCAGCGTATGTATTGTAATCTACCTTCTGCAGAGGTGCGTACTGCGTCATATTTTTAAGCGGCAGGCCACTGACCAAGTGGGCGTATTTGACGAGTTTGGGATTGAGAACGTGTTGCAGCATTGAGTTTTTAGCTATCACTGCCTAACTCAGCTCTTTGTCTGTTTATTCTGAACAAACTAGAAATGCAAAATGTGTCACTTCTGTGTGGCAGAGGATTGCGCAGGTGCAAAATCTGTCCCGATATGTCTGTTCACGATCACGTCTTTTTGTTTCCCCGACAAACTAGCAGTTCTGTGAGTGTGAGTTTCTCCCCTCTCTTGCTGCCGCTCAGCTCTGCCGTTGCTGTTTTGGCATCTGGCTGCTGTTATTTGTTTGTGTTTGCTCGTAGTCGGTTCCGCTGGGCCGCCCTTTCCTCCAGCGTGTCACGACCAAATGTCTAACCAAGAGCTAACGGGAGGCCTCGTGGGGTCTGTGAGTTCATGTGTGTTTGAGAGAGAGAGGGTTGATTGTGTATTTTAACAATGTGTGTGCATGTTTGCCTATCTTGAAAATTAGTGTGTGTGTGTGTGTGTGTGTAGGCAAGTTTTGTCAGTATTTAATTTTGTGCACACATATGTATGCCTGCATGTGAACGAGTCTGTGTGTGTTGGAGCACAGGTTCCCCAGAGTCACAATAAAGGGCTTAGTGCAATAAAAGTACTGTGTGGCAGGTAAATAAACACACACATACACACCAGACCCTGTCTACGAACTAGCCGGGTGAAACCAGACCAGTGAGGGCTAAGTGGAGGGAGGGGGCTTGTGTGTGTGTGTGTGTGTGTTGGTAGATTTCGTTTTAGCCAGACGGCCAGTTGTGATGCGAGCTCACACCAACAGAACATACACTCCGACTCTGATAGGAGACTGTACAGTATAATTGAAGGTAATTAGAGTCCAGTCTTTCAGTTAGTGATATAGTATGAAAAGTGCACAAATCACATCACTCCAAAAAACAAAAAGTTTCCATATGTCTGTCAGACTTCCTGTCTTCAGCTCTCAGCTCCAAGCCCAGTGCTTCCTACTGAAGACGTAGATCTTAAAAAAACAACATGTTTAAAACGAAACCTAAAACAGGGGACTATTTTCAGAGGCTGATGAAGCCACATGTGGAGTATTTGGGGCAGCAGGACGGTGTATGTGGGACTAAGTTAGAATAAACTACGGTGTGTGCTCATGGTGATGAAGGAGTTTTAATAGTTTTGGACAAACCATGGAGCTCTATGGCTCAAAATGCAGGAGACATCAGGCTGTGATCTACACATACATTCATTGTTGGACGAGTCTGCACATGGGATTAGTTGAGGAAGAAACACGTACAACATGAATCGCATACGTGTTGACTGTCTGTTAGAGTCCGTTTCAATTAAAACCTCTGTGTGATTGAATTTGAAGGAAATGGAAAAAGTTGGACTTTGTGTTGAGAAATGTTTTACTTTTGTCAAACTCTGTGTGGTGATTCATGTCAAATGTTTTTATTTTGAAATTCGTTTCACTTGTGGTCAGTATTTTTCATATATAACGTAGCTTACCCTCAATTGATGTCTCCAGAACCATGGACAGCGACACAAAAATATCCACGAAGTTGTGTGTATTTGATCTTTATTGCCAATTTAGAAAATGTTAACAAGATCCCATAAGACATTATTTAGCTTTTTCCTCCACACACATCCCTGGTGTAGTTATAGTTCCTTTGTAGGATGTGATTTTACATGCACATATAACACAAGCACAGGCCTTTAAATGCTAAAGACCAAAAATAAAATCATGTCCACCCTTATTAAAACATCACAAAACATCAGGGAGCAGCTCGGGCAGCAAAACTTTGATTACAGTAAGAGTGTGTGTGTTGTGTGACACTCGCACACAGTAACACTGATATCCTGTCAGCCTGCAGCATCACAACAGGATGAATCCTTGTTACTGACAGCGACACGTCACGACCATTTACTATAACAGTCTGTCTGTCTGCCGCCTGACTGACAGCAACTCCAATCAGCTCCTCAGCGCTCAGAGACGACACTGAAACGCATACAGAGAGAGAGAGAAGTGAGTGAATGCTTTGTTTTCGGTCAATATTACCACAACACCACTTTCAGAGAAAGAAAGAACCAGAGGGGAAAAGGGATAGGCCAGATGAAATGAAAGAGATGGGGAAGGTGAAAACATGAAACAGGGGGCAAAAGATACAAACAGAAAAATGAAGACATAAAGGAAGAGCAAGTTACTTGAGGTAAGAGAACAGAATGGGGGATATGTATCTCCTTGATCTCCTGGTCTGAAAGTCAGTGTTAAGTCCAAAGGTTTCTCAAGATAAGCGTGCATAGAGACTTAAGAGATTACACGACGTGTGGAAAAAAAAGCTTCCTCACTATTCTGGATCCTCACTATTATTCGAGGCAGACGGCTGCCCAGCCTGAGTCTAGGTTCTGATTGAGGTTTCCTCCTCCTAAAAGGGAGTTTACTGTGGCCAAGTGCTTGCTCATGTTGGGTGTTACGGTCTCAGAGCTGTGTGTCCTGTGTTTTGTCTTGGCCGCCTCTCTCTCTCCTGTACTTGTACTCCAGGTACTGCCCTTCCCCCCTCCTGCCTCGCAGCTGCAGCGAGTGATTGGCAGCAGCTGCCCTAATTCCCCAATCAGCACCTGGAGGATAAGAGTACACGGAGAGAGCAGCAACTGGTTGTATGGGGACAGAGTGCGAGACTGGTCTGTAGGCCAGTGTTGACCACCGCCGGCCAGTGGGTCAGATGGCGGTGCTTGGGGGCAGCAGGGTGGAGCTGCGTGGAGCTGTGTGCTTGCAGACTCCCTCGCAGGAGGTGTTAAAATATTTACTCATTTAAGTTTCTAGTTCTGTCTTTTCAATTAAATACTAGCCTATATCTTCTCTTTTTGTTAAGTAGTTCCCTTTGAAGACTTTCCTGTTATTTAATTGGAAATAAATTTGTTCATTTGTTTGCACATCATCTGTTTCCTGTTTCCTTTGGCTTGGTTTTCATTTATATTTGCTTCTCTCTTCACCTCCAGGCTTAACCCACCTTGAGGATGTAACAGTGGGTCTCTGATAATAATATCACAAGAGTCCAGTATGGACTGTCTCTATATGAAAAGTGCAATGAGATATCTTCTGGTATGTATTGGTGCTATGTA
This sequence comes from Lepomis macrochirus, assembly GCA_024633595.2. NCBI lineage: Eukaryota > Metazoa > Chordata > Actinopteri > Centrarchiformes > Centrarchidae > Lepomis > Lepomis macrochirus. Next base: position 14,736,861 of record JALXJV020000025.1, read on the forward strand.
CTGTACACAAAATTGAATTGAATTGTTGGATTACTCTTTATACCTCCAAACCTCATGTTTTTCCTTTCTAATGAGGTAATATGCATATTTCCCTGAAAATGCTTTCAGATAATGTCAAATGCCCATATTTAGTTCACAGAGCCCAAACCTTTATACTCACTTTGCATATTTACAAACCCACGTGATAATTTTATAATGAAGAATGAAGACGTTAAAGCTGCGCTGATTGATCATGTTCATATTAACAATGGATAAAATGACTATGTGTAATGTGGAAGGTTTTGATTGAGGAGTTTTGACTGTGTTTAGCCTGTTTAAGCTCAGCAGTGGTTTATTTTTTTTGAGCAGCTATTCTAAGGCCGCTGTACACTACCTGCCCAACAGCAATAATAACCATATTATTATTCTCACACAGCTTTTATCTTTGCACTACTTAAGGAGAAATATTACAGTTTAATTGATCAATTTCCTGACAATTTGACTGATTGATCAATCAGCTCCTATTTAATATGTAAACCTGAGACTTCCTCTAATAAAAACATTAGTATTCCCTGTTGCCTGCAGCCTCATTAACAAAGCAAAGAAACACGGCGACACCTAGTTTGAGTAGCTGCTGCACTCTTTTCATTTCCACTCAATCAAATGTATTGATCTGAGAACCATGACTCACCATCTACGAGTACAGAATCGCATCCTGTGGATATTCACACACACGCACACACAGAAACACACGACAGAAAACAAAGGGATAAAAAATAGAGGAAAAGAGCAGAAAGAGAGGAGGAGAAACTCAATCCATCTGTCACCTTTGAGAGCGAGTGACCTCTTTGTGTGTGTGTGAGTCTCCCCTGGTGGCTGTTTGTGTCAAGGGAAGGGAAACTTAAATCAGCAATTAAGGTAAATAATTAACGAGCTTAACAATGTATTATTAATGAGACTGACGGCCTAATTGCCCTCCGCTTAAAGCAGACAGATAACACCTGAAGATAGATAGAGAAAGCAGAGACAGAGGTAAAGACAGATAGAGGGGGAGAGGAGGAGAATCGAGATAATGAGAGAGGGAAAAAAAAGAAACTGGGATGGTAGAAAATTATATATATATATATATATATATATATATATATACATATATATAATTATATATATGAGAAATAGAAGTGAGAGAGAAAGAGAGGAAGACTTTTGATTCAGGGAAAAGCAAAAATTAGAGAATGAGTGCCATTAAAGAAAAGCCTGAAAAGAGATGAACAGAGGAGAAAGGATGGATTAATGGAAGAAGAATAAGAAGATGTAAATAGATGGAAGATTAAAAGGAAGGGACAAAGGCAGCAGCAGAGGATGAGGATAGGTTATAGTGTGGACAGGGAAGAAGAGACAAGTAACTAAAAGTTGAAACGGAGCAAGATGAAGAAAGGAGGAGGTAGTAGGAATAAGAAAGTTAAAATGAGGTGAGGACAGAAGCGGATGAAAGGATAGATGCAATAAAAGATGATATCGATCTTGTCATCTCACTCTCTCAGAAAAAAAGAGGAGAAGCATATTTGCGATAATGTTGAACTATTTATTTGATATGCTTTAATGTTCGCTGTGGACCGTAGTCTGGAGTAAAGCAACTTTCAGCTGTTCTACATACCATTTTTTTTTATTGTGGGATGTGATGAGCGTTTGGCTTTAGACTGTTATTCTCCATTTAAAATTAAAATGCACCAAACTAATTCTTCTGAATTCTTTGCAACATTAGAAATGTTTCAATCAGAAGAATCAATGAAAAACAACGGCAGATAGTGGCTCTCGCTGCTCCCCTCTTCTTCTTCTTCTTCACTTAGTGTGTATCGAGTTGCCCAGACAGAGGCCTGCTAATTGCATGGAGATTACAGTGTGAGTGTGTGTGCATGAGCTAGCATCAGGCCTTTTAGCAGTATCTAGACACTATTGGATTGAGATCAAGTTGACTGCATTAACACCTAGTAACATCTCTACGCAGCAAAACACACGACTGTAACAGTGTGAGCAGGGAGCTGCTCACTGGCTGACTGACTGGAAGGCTGTTCTGATTACAGTCAAACACATCGCCATGTTTCTCCCAGCTGCACGATCACAGCTGAAATCAATAAGTCTTCTGCTGAAAAGCCCAGCTTCAGTTCTAAGTGTGAGGAGTGAAAATAAATGTTTTGGGCCAAAGTGAAAAGGCAGATTGTTGATGAAACAGCTGTTTGAAGATATGGACTAGTGGAGGCTACTGGCAGTTGACCCTTTAAACCCGTGTCAGGTGATTTATAGGGTCTCAGTTAATTTGCCTGTTTAAAAATAGTTTGTAACAACTGTGGTCCCAAATCCTCAAACTTCCTCCCAGCACACTTCACCTCGCCAACAGTGAGGTGCGAGGACGTTTGGGGGATTTGATCAGGCACACTAACAAAATGTAGGAGTGTACCTTCTCTGTAAGGCCAGAATGTGTTGAGGCTCTTGGCTCTCTGTCGTATTCATTTAATAATTAAAAAAAAAAACATTAAATGAAAAGTGAAGTATTTTAATAATGAACTGGCAGATGTTTTGTTTTAAAATCCAAAGTATTGCTGCCTTTTAGCAGCTATGGAGGAAGTAGTTGGATCATTTAATTAAAAGTAGCAGTACCACGATGAATATACTCATACATCCAATTAAATGTCCTGCATTGAAAAAGTTGAGTAAAAGTTGGTATTATATAGGAATTATCGTACTTTACCAAACTTACAGTCACAATTATTTTCTCTCAGTTAAGTGTCATAAACCAACTTAATATGTAATTAAAAATATTTTTTAATACATTTCCTGTGATTTCGACTTAACAAAATGCGAAATAATTAAAAATCTTATGCTCAATTTTTTTGTCCTTAATGTGCCCCTAATACTCCGATTCCACACCCGCCATGTTTTTCTTCAATGCAAAAATCTATTAGCAAACTACTATTTAAGATACTTTATCTTTTCAAAGTTTAATGAATCACAAATAAAACCAAAAAGCTTTCTTATGATAAGCTTGTTTCATGCTTACTTACATATCTTGGTTCCAAACATGCACTAAAATGTGTAATTATTGGGCAGTTTTTGTGTCTCTTATAAAACTAATAAACATAATAAATAAACAGAGCTTCATACAGTAGAACTACTTGTGGTCATTTGTGTACAATAGAGAAAACTATAAACTCTGATCACTCACCTCCATGTGTTGGTTTGCTGAAGTGTTTCACTGTGGTAGGCGTCGGAGAGGAATGAATGTCGGTGTCTCCGCTGGGTCTTGTTAACCAGCTAGAGGTAACCTCTGGACCTTAGTCAAACCTGCGGACTTTGAAGAGAAGCGTCTAATCTTTATGGCCCGAGGACCGAGAGGAGACAAGGACAGAGATAGACAGAGATATGGCGAGGTGTGGTAACAGCTTTATCATCGCTGTCCTGCTCATTGTACCAACACATTTCAACAACCTCTGCACAAACCGAACGAGTGGCCTTCAACACACCTGCTGTGAACATACAGTAACACGCATTTTACACGCAGTTCCCTCAAGATAGTTTCCGATTGTTTTGAAACTAAGAGGAAATAAAGACCATGGGGGAAAGATGGCAGACTGCAGAATCCACATCATGGCTGTTAACACTAAGATGTTGTGACAGAAGTTCAGACTGGTTCAGGGAGGAGCCCTGATTGAACAAGGAGGCTGTGTCTTTTTAGCACACTGAACAATTAAATCAACGGGGCCAAAGATCTAGAGTCGTGTTGTGTATTGAGATTGCATCTGCAAGCCCTGTAAACAGGACTAGTGGAGGATCAACACACGTAGATTTCCTTCACCCACTTCTGGATGGCGTTTAAACAGCCTTTACTGAGGCTTTTTATACGTCCAAGGGTGGGGAAAGAATGAGTAAAGAGGACAAATACAAGAGGTAAATGTGGAAAAAGGAAACATAAAGAAGGTAAGAAAATGTGTAGCTGAAAGATACGGGAGGTCTAATCTAAAACCAATTCAGTTGTAAAGACGAGATAGGAACCTGGCATATCTTTAACATAGCAACTAAAACCCATTGCACAACAAATATACATGACAGTTTTCTTGCTGTTGAAGGGTTGTAAACTTCAGTCATTAGTGTGTAAATGCCTCAGTGGTCGTTATCCACTGCTCACCACTATTTGAATTTTAGTAGTGAATTGCCAGCCGTTTTATTTACCTAGGGAATTCACTGCTATTACGGTAATGACGTATATATCCCTCCCAGTGTTAATGCTAACAAGGCGCTGCGTGAGCTATATGACACCATCAGTGAGCAACAAATGGCCCAAACTGACGGCTATTTCATTGTCGCCGGGGATTTCAACCACGCCAACCTGAGAGCTGCAGCAACAAAGTTTAACCAACATGTGAACTTTGCCATGAGAGGAGAAAACATGCTGGATATGTTAGACCAAAATCCACAACTCCCACAAAGCCCCGCCCAAAGGAGATAGTGGAAGGCAAGCTCAGTAACTCTGAAGTGGAGAGAAGCACGAAGTTCCTTGGTGTGCACATCTCTGACAACCAACTCAAAGTCCCTGCAAAGCACAGTGAGGACACCTTCCAGACACACTGTGTGCACAGAGCCTGTCATTGTAAAGGACCCTCCCACACTGTGTTTTTGTTCCTCTACAGTCAGGCAGGAGGTTCTGCAGTATCTGGAGCTGCACTGCAAGGCTCTGCAATAGCTTCTTCCCCAAGCTGTCAGAACCCTGACTACTCTGGTGCCACCCAACATCTCACCACTATAATCGTCTGAATGACAAAGGACTCAGGAACACAGAAATGACTGTGTGCTGTCTCTTTAAATAGACAAGGGGCATTAAAATACACTACTGTGCACCAATGCCTTATTGAGCTCCGCTCTGGTCAAATTGCACTACCTAGTGCTCCTTATCTGTCTGCTGGAAAATTGCACCATTTACTGCTATTGCTGTGTATTGTATGGTGCGTATCAGGTGAATGGTTGTGTTGGTCTGGCTATTATGACATTACAACTTATAACAACTATTGTTGCTGTCTATTCTTACACTGGTTATGCACATTTTGTTTGTATGAAATTATATTTTGTTCAGCTGTATACTTGCATGCGGAAGAATGACAATAAAGTTGACTTGACTTGATCATTGTTTGAGACAGAGTGATAAATTCATGTTACCCTCCTTAATGGCCCTGGTGATGCCACTGCAGCCCTGCCACAAAGGCATTTTTCTTACAACCTACTGACTTATTTCATGTCTTCTGTCTCATTTCAGCTTTTTGAATGGTACTTCGCTCATTCTGTGGAGAGTATGAAAAGTCTATGACATGCAGCAGTGACCTGGAGACACTAATTTACCTCTTGGTGTGAACGCCGCAGTCAATCTGCACGGTGTAACATTCCTCTACAGGCCAATGTTCACACAGGCCGTGGACTCCATCCAACAGGGCCCACCCTGCGCCTACCTACAACTGCTCGCCTTAGAGGCCCCCTCCTCCCCTCCCACAGTGACGAGTCTCTCCATCGTGGAGAGACTGTTCAGGAGGCAAAACAACAAAGCAACTTGGCCAGAGTCTGTCTTCCCATCCATCCTGAAGCACTGTGCCGACCAGCTGTCTCCGGTGTTCCCGGACATCTTCAACACCTCACTGCCGACATGCCGCATACCGGTCTATTTCAAGACATCCACCATCGTCCCGGTCCTCAACAATCCAAGGACCACAGGACTTAACGATTACAGACCCGTCGCCCTGACCACTATGGAAACGATTTGAATCTATCTCAAATATATGACATGATTAATATTGTTTATTCATATTTTATTATATGTTAATACTGCTCATAAAATATATTTAAATATTTATTTAAAACTGTTTTGTAAGGTCCTGAAAAACATCACAGGTGAAACTGGCTGTGGACGAACACTCTGAAGTCTCTCTCTCTCTCTCTCTCTCTCTCTCTCTCTCTCTCTCTCTGCATTAGCCATATAACTGATGCCACAACCATCCTGTGGTCTGTGGGTTGCTCTCTCTTTCTTCACCTCTCCATTTTTCCCTGCTCCTCTCTGTCTCTGTCTCTCTCTCTTGGTTTGTCAGGACACAGGGAGTTGTGGTCAGAGGGATTTGTGGGAGGAAGAGGCAAAGAAATAAACACCACATCCCTAAGCGGGTAATGTCAAATCTGCCTCATTATCAACATAAAACCTCTTTTCATCTGTGTGTGAATTTGAGTGTCTGTGTGTTTCTGTGTGTGTGTTTCTGTGTGTGCGTCTACTCTTACTTGTTGTACTTCTTTGAAAGTCTTTATTCATGACACATCAAATGCATTTGAAATTTGTAGTCGGCAGTTATCTATTATTATTTGGTTTGTACCAATAAAACATGAAACATGAGATGATCAGAATGTTTTCTCACGCTAAAATTCAGTTTTCCATAGTTTCTCAAAGTCAGTCCATCAAACACTTTGGCAACAGCAGTCTATTGACAAGGATTTAGCGACTGGCTAAATTGCTAGGGAAATTAAACGGTTCAGTTTTTGGTGATGACCTCACCTTTTTTCTGGCACCACATTCATTTGGGGGAACATTTATGCTCTCAAAAGAATAAACTTAAAATCTGGATCCTGCAGGAACTTTCCTATTGTGGCAGACTCACTCAGCTGCTGTATTCTGCATGAGCTGCAGAGGTCAGATGGCACATGCAGACAGACCAGCCAGGAGCGAGTTGCAGTAGGCCAGGCGCGAGATGACAAGAGCCTGCATCAGAACCTGTGGGGCTGTGGAGGAAGAATCTCCAGCGTGGGTGGCAGTGAAGGACGGCTGGCCACATGGTGTCACACCCCGGTTCCTTGTAGTCTGAGAAAGGGACATTACAGAGCTGTCACTGCTAATGGAGAGGTCACGGAGGGGTGACATCTTTCCTGGATGGAAGAGCAGCTCGGTCTTGTGAGCCACTGAGTGATGTCAGTCAGGCACGCAGACTTTCGCTGAGCAAATAAAACGCAACGATGAAACAGCTTCCAGATTCCTCCAATTTAAATTGTCCAGTTCTCTGTTCTCTCACAGGTCAGCACTGGTTGTGAAAATGTGTGAGTCAAAGCTCACCGCTGTGGAACTTGAGAAGATTTATTTCAATCTCATGAGTGACTTCATTTAATTATATAGATTTTTCTGTAAAATTTCAACTTTAAATGCCAGTATGACTGAACCTTTAGACTTAAAACAACTTACAGATTACTTTTTACAGTGTGAATTTTGTCCTTAAATGCAAGCATTTTTGTGAAATACACCTTTCTAGACACTGCAAAAACTTTGTCTTTCCCTTTGAACATAAATCTCATCAAGGTAGTAAAAGTTTCCCAGAGCCGTTGTGACTGACTGCCGCTAGCATGTGCCTTGCCCTTCAAACTCCAGTAGTAGATAGAGCTATTATGGTTACACAGATATGCAGATACTGATCAAAACATTTCATCAGAATATGTTCAGGTTAAGTGGGTTCCCAAAGCCAGTATAGGGATCATTTCTACAACAAATATGTGATCAGATGCTGTTTTGAATAACAAACAATCTAACTCTGCCTGTCTGCTACTTCAGAAAGAACAGGCAGACACACTCCCTGGTGTCTCTAAGCACATTTGCAGTTTACAGTTAGAGTCATCTCCTAACAAGGCAATTAAAACAAGAGCTGGCAGACACACAGAAACCTGCCAATCTCTCACACGCACACACTTCTCTTGTTTAAATGGGATCTGGCAAACATATGGACGTCTCTCTCTCTCTCTCTCCCTTTATTTCTCAGCCGTCTTCTATCTTGCACACCCTCAATCTCTTTTAATTACTTCTCTCCTCCTGCCATCTCTATTTTCTCTCTTCTGTCTCCCAGTTTTCATCCCCCCCCCCACTCCCTTACCTTACCCTCTTGCCAAAGCCAATGCCTAATGGCTTTGAGCAAGGCAGCCCACCCCCCACCCCTACCTCCATCTGAGATAGATTCAATTGGATTGGAAGCCAATCAATCACGGCGAGTATCGAGCTGTGATTGGATTTGGCTGGGGTTGACGGGGTAAGGTGGGTGGGCAGAGGGGGAGGGCCGGTTTGATTTTAGCTCCGCTCCAATGAAGGTAGATCTGATGTATTATTGCTATGGACGTACAGACAGGACGGACTGTGCGTGTGTGTAGGTGGCAGGGTGGATGGTGTGTGTGATTGCGGTTGACATGTGTCACTGTTTGAGGTTTTGAAGCAGTGCCAGCTCTGACTGATGTCTGCAGAAGTCCAGTGCTGGCTATCTGTCACACAGAGATGTACTGTACTCTGAGTCTCATGTTACATTTCATTTTACGCTAATGTGATCAAGAAGCAGCGCGACAGCAGAATTAGCCGGATTTTCTATATTACAGACATTTCAAGAAAACTGATTGGGAGCAAAAAATTTAAGAAGCTTGAATATAAATGAAAACCCTGCACAGGGGTCTGTTTTTAATTTTTGTTACAAACTATACCTTCAAAATTACACTATTCACCTTAAGATCACCAAAGCTCAAAGATCGAGTCTAAAACGAGTCTCAGCATCCTTCATCAGAATGCTGTTTGAAGAGTTCAGCTCACAATCACCTTCGTGAAACTGATTGAAACCCCAGTCGCAGCTACAGCCTGTTCACCGGGTGCCGTCTGGCCAGAGATACAGAAATATCTGCTGTCGCACTGCCAGACTACAGAGCAGCTTCTTCCCCCAGGCTGTGAGACTCCTCAGTTCGTCCTCACCACTGCGCCAAGCAAAATGCTTTTATTTCTGTCACTTGTTCTTCATCTACTCCTCTGGTGTATCACTTTTTGTAATATAACATCTGTTTTTGCAAGTTGCATAAAGGGAACTGAATCTTGATGTTATCCGCCCCAGTGTTGAAAAAAAGGTAAATAAATCTACCTTGTACCTTGAATTAAGGAGGTTAAACCAATCAGGTGGGCTTCAAGGAAACACAACAACACATACTCCCAATTCGTCACATTTAGACGCTTGGTCAAGACCTCTTTTTGATGCCCTGGGTACCCCATTAGCATTGTTTTTAGATGTTGTCAAGTTAGCAAAAAAATTTTGCAATTTTGGTTAGGTTTTGGCACTAAAACTGAAATCACCGTTTGGTTTAAAACAACAATGTTACTTATATTGCACAAGTTAAGTAACATTACTTGTGTAACATATTTAACTCATGTAATTTGTGTAACTAAAACAAAACATTCAGTGTGTGACTTTTAGTTTCACAAGGGACACAAACAACGCTCTCAAGGATTAAGATCAGGTTTCTGGCCTACCATCCACCTCAACCACATCCTTGGATGATGCTGTGAAATATCCTGCACCTACCGTAGCGTTAAAAAATGCGTTGAACTATGGTGCTAAAGGCATCCCCAATAGTCTTGACCATGCAGGAACAGCTTGGATACAACCACGTTTGCCTTAAAGACACAAGGACCAAGCCAAGGAAAGAGGAAAACAAGGTTCTTGCAGTGTCTCATTATTTCTGTTTGCTCTTTTAGCTGCGTATTCATGAGTACTTTAAAAGAAATGTCTTTATTAGCAAGTAGCCTACATACACCCTGGCATAATCATGTGGTGAAATTGTTCCACAAAACTAGATTACACAATGGGGCCCTTTTCATGATCTTGCCCAGGTCCCTAAATAAAACAGGAGCACCACTGAGTCTGGCTCTACATCTCTGCATTCTTTCCCTCTCGCTCTCTGTCACTGTGTGGACGTCTGTATTTCAGGCAAACTGAGATTAATCCTCCTTATGAAAACTCTCTGAGAAATGACAACCTACACACACACACACACACACACACAGACAAATGAGCCTCCTTGCCAGTGTATATGAGTGATGGCTGCATTAGGTCCGTAGAGAACTGGACCTCTATGACAGTTATGATGCTAAAGGATCTCCGTACATGCGAGACTGCAAAGAAGGTGGAATTTAAGTTTGAGAAAATTAAAAACTATGAATAATGAGATCATTATTTTTTCATGAAACCAATGTTATTTTACACTCTCTCCCTCCCTCTCTCTCTCTCTCTCACACACACACACACACACACACATTTTAGCGGTTCTGACACCAGTGGCAAGCTGTAGCCACAGATAATGCTGTAAGGAGCTGGTCAATACTAATTCACTAACCCTAACCTGCTTAGCACTGACCAGTCACTCTGCATGTGTGTGTTATTTATGTGTGTGTGTGTGTGTGTGAGAGAGAGAGAGGGGAAGAAGTGTGTTTGCATGTTTTCCTTTTTAGTGTAACTGAGTGTGTATGTGACAAAGCGTGTGTGTTTGTGTGTGAGAGTTGAACAACCTGTCTGTGTCCATTGTGTTTGTGTGTGTGTGTAACCCATTTAGTGTTCCCCATACATATTTCTTTGCTGTAACATGAGCTGTAGACCAGATCAATAGAAATGTTTCTTTGTTAATGAAGATGTGTGTGTATCTGTGTGTGTGTGTGTGTGTGTGTGTGTGGTAGGGGGGATACTTAAACTGACCACTGCGTCTGACCACAGTGGTCAGTCATTGGACAATTTATACAACCCACAAAAATCATCCACCTACACAGATACACACACACACAGAGGCACGACTGTGTTGTCATTCCAGGTCAAGGGCATCTGCCATTTATTAATTTATTAATATTCTCCCTGTGGAGTAATAATAGTACACAGTATAGTAAGTAAGTACAAAATCAGAATGCATTTTACAGTCTTTTTTGACATTTTGGGTCAGAAATTATGAATTTAAAAGGTTGAAATGTATAATTTTATTTTTGCATTTCAGGCTGCTCATACTTACGAATAAAAAAAAAAAATGATATGTGACTTCCAAACCTCATCAAACATCATATGTCTTATTGGCAGTCTGTGCAGCCTCATTAGAATATCTAATTCATGCATCGCTCACATGAAGTGTTGAGTATGCATAAAACCAGAAGGTCAATATTTCATTTATCCTGCTTTTGCACAGCCAGTGTATTTGTGAGTGAGAACAGGTGTGTGTGTGTGTGTGTGTGTGTGTGAGTGTACTGGGTATGTAGTCCTGTAGGTGTGTAGGTGTGATAAGAGGAAAGTTAATGATTGAAGTGTGATTAGATTTGGATCAGGAACACTATGGATGTGTTACTTGTAGTGGGTTGGAGTTCAAAGTGTAAAGGCCAACGTCTCACGTGGTTTCAGCAGCACTGAATGATCTACGCCATTAATCTTGAACATAGTAACAGTCTGCAAAGTATTCGTACCTCAGTTATTCAACACTGGAAGGCAGAGACGCCCACAGTTTAAATTGGTTAAGTCTAAAAGGGACTGCAGAGCCTCATTCAGTGGCTAAACTGGTTATAGTGGGAGAGAGTTGTAGAGGGGACTGGTTATAGTGGGACAGAGAGGCTGAGTGGACTGGTTATAGTGGGACAGAGAGGCTGAGTGGACTGGTTATAGTGGGACAGAGAGGCTGAGTGGACTGGTTAAAGTGGGGTAGAGTTGTAGAGGGGACTGGTTATAGTGGGAGAGAGAGGCTGAGAGGACTAGTTATAGTGGGACAGAGCAGCTGTGTGGACTGGCTTTACTGGGACAGAGCGGCTGAGAGGACTGGCTTTACTGGGACAGAGCGGCTGAGTGGACTGGTTTTAGTGGGGGAGAGAGGCTGAGTGGACTGGCTTCACTGGGACAGAGCAGCTGAGTGGACTGGTTTTAGTGGGAGAGAGAGGCTGAGTGGACTGGTTATAGTGGGACAGAGCAGCTGTGTGGACTGGCTTTACTGGGACAGAGCGGCTGAGAGGACTGGCTTTACTGGGACAGAGCGGCTGAGTGGACTGGTTTTAGTGGGGGAGAGAGGCTGAGTGGACTGGCTTTACTGGGACAGAGCAGCTGAGTGGACTGGTTTTAGTGGGAGAGAGAGGCTGAGTGGACTGGCTTATACTGGGACAGAGAGGATGAGAGGACTGGTTATAGTGGGACAGAGAGAAATTGATCAAGATACAAACAGAGCAAACATAAAACAACATGTTCAAATATCCATCCATCAACCGCTTATCCTGCGTACAGGGTCGTGGAGGGGCTGGAGCTAATCCCAGATGCCATTGGACAATAGGCGGGGTACAACCTGGACAGGTCGCCAATTCCATATTCAAATATCCACAATCTAAGGAAAGAAATGGAAACACCAGAAACCACAAGATTTTAAAGCCAAAGCAGAACCCAGTAGTTTATGGTCATGAATACAACCCAAACTGAATTGCAAGAATTTAAACATTTGCACATTTGTCTGGTTTCATGGAAAGATGAAGATTCCCTGCAAATTGGGGAAAATGCAGCCAAAAAGTTACAAAAAATAAGGAAAAAGCACTGATAAAGTGAGAGTGGTCAATGTCCTCCCCTTCCCTTCTTCCTTCCATCCATACATACATTCCTTCCACGACATGCATCAGTGGTTGTAATGTGCATGTATGTGTGTGTGACAGTCTCCATTGATCCCCTGTCATCCTGATCACATTACAACCCCCCTCCGATTAGATCTACATTTTTAATTTTGCTTCATGGATGACAAAAAAAGACATGAGGGCAGAATGGAGCGATGGAGGAATGAGTGGAGAATTCTAGATGTGGATGAATATAGAGGCCCGGGAGGGGTCAGCAGGGTCATCTGAGAGGGAGAGGAGAGGCAGACGAACAGCATGTCTTAACACTGGCTGACGTTAAAAGCCCGCACAGATGCTTTATCTTTGTGTTTCAACTGTTTCACATTTCGTGCACACTTATGTTCATGTTCTTTAACTATTTTCAAAGCAAACCATGCGCATTCAGACTTTCAGTTTATTTCAGTTTGTTATGAAACCCAACTTGCAACAATTAGAAGCTTGCTTATGGGTAAGCCATTACAGAGAACAGTTAATGATGAAGTTCTGTTATCATTGTCAGAAAAACAATTTTCTGTACGTGCACCAAATTTATAACTAAACATAAAAACTTTCTACCCAGTGCATGAACATAAGCATCACCTAAACTCCATATTTCATACTCGAAGAGATGCTCAGTTGTTTGTGTACAGCTGCTGGTGGTAAAATAGAGGCAATGTTTAGCAACACGACCGCTGTACTTCTTCCCCTCACTGCCAGTGTGTCATTCAAACAGCCCAACAGTAAAATCAGCTCCTGTATGAGCCTGAGGGTTAAGGCTGCACAATTAGTTTAAATGTGATCGAAATCGCAGAAGCTGCAATTTTCTGACGAATGTAAAATGTTTGAAAACTCCATTATAATGGCGTCAAAGGTCTGCACATCCTGTTCTCCACATGTATTAAGTCAGTTTGTTTGGTGCAGACATCATCAGGATTTAATCGCTTTGGGGTTTTTTTTGTGAAAATGAAAATTGCGATGCAAAATTGATCACTCCCACTGATCGCGAATGACATCGCAGATCCCAAAAACCACATTGTGCAGTCCTACTGTGGATGGTCACTCATTGACACTTCAAACAAGACTCATATTTTCTGATCTGCCACTTCTGTGGTTGAGGTTTGGTTAAGAAGAGGCAACTGAACCTAAAGGGTTAACATTGGGGAAAGATGGTGGTTAAAGTTAAAAGAAACCACCGACTACTGGGAAGAGATGAGATGTGAACATTGATCTCCAACATTAACTTCTTCAAACGAACCATACATCCCTTTGTCAGACACTAAATTTTCAAAAAAATAAAAAGTAAATGGAAGCCCACTGAGATCTTTTTTACCCACTTGGCAGCTAAAAATGTGAAACTATCCCAGTGTCGTGCTGTTAGCACATCAGTAATTCCAGCTGTTTTTGATGGAGGACACAAACAGTAATGTGTTGACCACAGAGAACTTTGTAAACATCTGTCTACAAGTGAGGACAGGGCAAGGCCGCTTTATTTAAACAGGACCTTTCAACAACAAGGCAATTCAAGGTGCTTAACATGAGACATAACAGGCATCAGGACATGCATAGAATTTTAAAAGATTTGTAGTAAGTAAAATGGAATAAAAATAAAGAAAATAATTAATACTGTAGTGTGAAAGCTGCAAATCTAATTTAATAAAAGGCAGTAGCAAACAGAAGTTTTAAGCCTCTTAAAGAGCAGATCAAGAAACAGAGTTTTCTGAGACTTTCCTTCATATCTGTGGTGTACAGAGAATGAACAATGTGTCTGCATGTTTACTTTTGACCCTGGGGACAGTAAGCAGATAACATAGGAGCAGATCAGAAATTGTTTTCTGCCCGAAGGTCAGAGTGAAACCTGACAGTCGTTCCATATGTTCTCCGTTTCAGAAAGGCTTTCCAGGCTTCAAAGCAAACAAATGTTGCGTATTATATGCAACACTGTTATGAGCTTTGTGCCTTCCAGTTTGCTGTCTTACACTAAACAGAAAGCATGTAAGCTCTCTAATCAAGATGATCACAAAATCACATCCATAAAAATAATTATGAATAAAAAATAACCCCATGGCAACTTAACAAAATACTGCAAACTAACCTGCACATATTTATGATCCTTGTCTTTCATTGTCTTTATGCAGAAACAAGCCTACTGGGCAGTTTTGTGTCGGGGCGACTGACTGAGGGAAGACTGCATTGGCTTTAATAGCACAACTCTGTCAGACAGATGGCTGCGGGCTGACCTGTGGAGGACACATCTACAGTACATCATCTCTCCCGGGGTAAACATACCTCACTTTAATGTTATTAATAATCATATTTATTATCATTACAGTCTGTGGCCACTCCAACCCCCCCCAACCCTAACATACACACATATGCTGCAGGAATACACACAAGCACATACAAGTAGAGGCAGCAGCCACGGTAAGTGATATAGATTACAACACTCGTCGCTCCCTGCAGAGTAAGAGTCACGACCTTGGAGCGAAATGTCATTACGAAGCTGAGCGTCTCTCCATTTTTCATCGTGCATCTTTTTAATTTCTTCTTCTTTGCTCCTTTTCTGCACTTCGTGCTTTTGTGTACTTCTTTAAGTGTTTAAATCCCGTGTTTATTAAAGGATTGGATGCCTTGAATGTAACTGTTCTCAATAATAATGGATATAATGTTATTAAAACATAGTTGTAAAGTACAAGAAAAGGAAAGTAAACACCAAACACACACACACACACATAGCAGTTACCACTTGTATTATCAGTGAACCAAAGGTTGCTCTGATTAGGTTTTTCTCCATGACTGTACATTTATTTTCATATAATGATAGCAGCCATGCCTTATAAAACAAAGTCTTATTGAAAGCAGTATAGAAGGTGCAAGTAAAAAAGATGAGAAACAGAAAGGATTATTAATCATTAATAAACATTTCTCTAAATGTTTGCCTGCCATCTAATTTTCAGCTGCTGTTCTTTGGCAAAACTCAAAAGGGTAAAAAACAATACAGTCATCAATAGGACGGTTAAGGTTTGTCACATTACACTTCTGTCCTTCCAACTTTTGCTCTGTGACTTATTAAAGTAGTAAATAAAGTAAGGGTGAGGTCCTGTAAGAGTAAAATATTAGATAAGACCATAAAACAGTAAAAAAGAATCAAGAAACATCAGCAAGATTACAAAACACGCGACAGTGCAAGTTGAGACAAAGGCCAGTCTTCAGCTGCTTTTAAAGGCGTCAACAGAGACCGCAGAACGTATATCTAATGGAAGAGCGTTCCACAGAGTGGGGCGCCACTACTGCAAAGGCACGGCCATCTTTTGTTTTCAGACAAATGTCAAGAACATTTAAGTCAAAAGACCTAAGTGACCTACTGGTTTAAGCACAGAGCAGGTGAGATTACCCAGGTGACTGACCATGCAGGGCTCTATGTGTAAAAACGGGACCAGTCCAGGGTTCTCCCAGAGACACCCACCCGCTTCCTGTGATCTACAAAACCTGCTCTGAGATCCAGCAGCAGCAGAACAGAGCGTTCACCTGGATCTGAGGACATCAGTGTCTTAGTGGAGACCTGGAAAAGGGGTTGTTTCAGTGTAAAGCTTCTTACAGAAACCAGATTAGAATTTATCTAAATTTTTTTCAGATTCTTTTTTCTCCTAGTATGCTTATTTTAGACAAGTTGTATTTAGCTGTATCATTTGGACGAAGTGTACTTCACTCCACTTTATTTAATTTAATTTAACTTCACTTTACTTTATTGACACTTCAAGGAATACTGACGTAGCAGCAATTGGAAGCGTAACCGAAGACATGCATAAATGCATCAACTAAATAAAGATTAGCATAATCTAAAAAACAACAACCCTTCATTCATTTTTTCTTCCTCAGCCCTTACTCTCACTTATCTTTTCACACCATCCTTACCTCCTTGTCCACTCCCCTGTACTCTTCCTCTCCCTCCCCACAGATAATCTCTTGTTCTTCTTCTCCCCGCTCTCCCCTCCCTCTGTCTTCCTCCTCTTCCTTATTTCTCCATCTGTCTCATCCTGGCAAGGCCATTAACTCATAAATCCAATACAGGCCACCTCAACACTATCTGTCTTCTGCCGATGGAGAGCAGGATGGGATGGAGGGAGCAGAGAGGAGAATCAATGGCTCCCCTGACTGTCAGTCTGCTCACTCGTTTTCACATCCATCTACCCATCGCCTCCTCCACCTCCTCCTCTCCCCCTTCCCCTCTCTTTTTCTTGTTTTGTTCCAAACCCAGTGGAGTGTTCACCAGGGTACTAAACGCTGACACAGCTTCTCCACACTCAGGCGCTCCTGGACAAAATCACTAATAATAGCAGAAAAATTACCAAATATTATTTCAGCGAGCTAGCCCTCAACATTAGGACACATTTAACAACAGAATCACTAAGTTCTGTGCGGATGAATTCTGACGCAGGCAGCACTATGGGCTGTTAGCCTCATCCTAGCACATTGACTTCAACTCATGTTCTTTTAAATCATGAATTTAGATGGATTGCACAGACGTTCATGGTATCAAGAGGATGAATCGTACTGAGTTGGGTCTTTGTTTTCCTCTAGCACCACCATTAGGTTCACGTGTGTGCGTATTGGATGGATTGCCATGACATTTGGTTCAGACAGTCATGCTCAGGCTTTTCCTCTGATGCCATCACCAAGTTAAAAACCTGCAGGACTGATGATGATGATCAGCTGTACGCTGTGTGCACTGCTAATTAGCTAATGTTAACATGCTAACACGCCAAACTCTGATGGTAAACATGGTGAACATTACCTACTAAACATCATCATGTTAGCAGTTGTCATTGTGAGCATGTTAGCTGTTGATACTAGCATTTAGCCCAGAGCTGCTAGCATGGCTTTAGACAAATAAGCTAGATTTGTGCTTTTGCGTTGTACCTAAGGCCGTTACTGACTGGGCAGGCAGTGTCACATACAAGTGACACAGAGATGCCACGTGGAGACAATGGCTGTAATTGGTCAGCTTTAGCTGTTTTTCTCCTACAATATTGCCTGTAGATGCCTGTAGCGATTCAGGCCCAGTAATCCATTTTCAGTAAAACACCCCTCGCAAAGCCATTTCCAAACAACAAGCGTTCTGCTCACCCCGATCAGCTCGTGAACGAAACATCAATAGAGCACCTGCACACAGTAGTCTTACATTCAGTAATGAAATAAGGTAACCCATCACTTGTATCACAAAGGAAATGAAACAATATAAACACAAACACCCCACATTTCTGTTAGAGCACCAGAACCAACATGTAGGTGTCTACAGCAGGACCCCTCAACCACACAGCTTCAGTTTTTCTATTGTAATACTGTGTCTGAAGTACCTGAACTTGTTATTTACTGGTGATTAGGAACAGTTAGAGTTAAAATAAAACAATCATCTCACCCATCACATTGGTTTGTGGTGTGGTTACGGGGCGCCTGCTGCCCCGTGTTCCTGCTCGACACCCATTGCTGCAATTATTATTATTAGTCCAGTGATTATTATCATTAATATTGCTAACATTATAGCACTAATATTCCTTTACGGTTAGGAATAGGAATAGTGTTTTTTAGACTTTCACTGTCATCCCACTACAATGGATGTTAAAGGATTTGGTTTGTGGTGTTACACTTGGAAACTTGAACAGTGTCGCTTTGGAAAGGATGCAATCAGAATCATGTTAAGTTGTAATTTTTATCTTTATTGTTTTTACAGTTTGCTTCCCTCTAAACATGCACACACGCACACAGGCAATGTTTTTCAATTTAAAGGCTGCCCACGACCTTCCTTCAATACTTGTATCTAACAAAACAGTCATATTAAGCTGCAATCGGTCATTTTAATTATAGCGGACATGAAAATCCACATTCTCTCTCTCTCACATACAGTCATAGCACTGTAACACATCATTGCTGTTATCTTTTGCTGGCACACCCACACAACAGCATTAAGTTTCAGAATAAATGTCTCAGCTCAGGTTGAAAGGTTAAAAAATGACAGTAGTTCGTGGTTTCTTCCTGTTTGCAGACACGCCGACACCACTTCCTCAGTGGGGAAATGTATTTCTATCACTTCAAATTTTGAATGTTGCCTTAGATGAAGACAGAATCCCTTTGTGTTTATATGTTAACCGGTTCTAAGTCAGGGAAGAGACGGGGAGCACCAGGCCCAAAGAAATATTGTTAAACACTGAGAGGATGGCTAGCAGCCAGCGGCTTTGGCCCATACACACACACACCCAGACACACACAGTGTGGTTAGAGTGTTTCAGCCCCCAGTGAACCACACTGGCCTCTGGTGAGCCACAGAATCCACGAGGTATAGAGTGACAGGCTCTCTCTGCACATACCCATAGAGCCACATTCTTTTTCCCTCACAGACCTGCAGAGCTGCAAGTGTGTTTCCTCTCGCTCACACATTCACGCAGCGCGACATTCATCAGGTCATTCGGTGACCTCTCCTCTCTCAATTATTTAGTCTGACATCTTTCTCAGTAGCTGGGTTTTTTTTTTGTCTCTTTCTTAATGGAGGATTTAAGTTTCTTTAACCAATCAGTGAGTTCATGACGTCACTATTTTAACCTGCTTACTATAAAATCTGCACGTACAGATTGCTAACAACCTTATTATGGAACCATGGACATATTTTGTTCTGAGCATTTGGAGTTCAGTGGGGAGAGGGTGCAATGTGTCACAGTGCAAATTTAATAAATAGTCTTCACTGACCATTGGAATACCTTCTTAAAGGCGCTGTGCTGCATGAATTTAAAAAAAAGAAAAGGAGGAACCTGATCCGAAACAAATAGTCAGACCAGATCCAAGTACACCTAAGTCCAAAATGTGTGTGATATGTGGTAGGAACAACGGGTCCCATCCCTAACCCATTATTATTCAAAAGTGGTCATTAAACACAGTCACTATTCTCTTTAAAACCATAAACACTAATTGCTCCCGACTTAGCCAGCCAGAGATGTGAAAAATGTCTTAATTATATTTATAAAAAATAGTAGAGATTAGTCAACACTCTGACCTCAGAGATCCTGATGACTCCTGCCCACGTTCATCATAAACCAACTTGTGAACAGTGAAATCTCATCCACCTGCCCTTCTGACTGCATCCCACAGGTTTTTAAAAGCTGTATTTCTAATGATCGTTCCAGATGGCCTACTGCTTGCAACCTGCAATCCATTTTAATTCCTTTTGACCTCAGCTCAGGCTCCTCACACAGTGGATCATGACGTCTTAATCAACCTTAAGACCTTTGCGTGCATCAGTGGCTCTGGATCGCTTCATCTTCTATCTGTTCAACAGGTCGTTCTCCTTCATACGTGGAGATAGCTCCCTCTCTTTTGTGGCAAATCATTCATTGACATAATATAAACAAGAGTTTGGGTTGGGTGTATCATTGTTTAAATTTTAGTGGAGGAAGGTGTATATACGTGAATGTACATCAGAGCCTGATCACTTGCCCCCTGGACCAGCTCAGATTCACATGTACTCTGTTTTGAATGTACATTAAATCTATAGTGCATTGAACTTTATTCATCTATATTTATATTTAAGAGCTTTATTGAAAAATAACTAAGCAGTGTGTGAGAGAACCTGTGTGGCCCAGCTGAGGTTTCTATGAGGGGCCATTAGGGACATTATTCAGAAATACCATGCATGTACATGTACTCTTTTTACCTCTCACATACACATATGAAACCAAACTCATTCACATCCTGAAAACTTCAGACACATACAAGTGAAATGCTTTTACATACATAACTGAAACACTCTAACACACAGTCCGCATTTCACATTTCAGTGTGTTTTGGGGAAAAACTGACAATGAGTTCTCCATGCCAAAGATGAAAAAGACCATCCAGATTTAGCAAAAGGTGCAAAAGCCAGGTGATGGTATGGGGTGCATTAGTCCCCACACATCGATAAGTTGCATGTGTGTGAAGTTACCATTGATGCAGAGCCATATATTGGGATCGGTTCATTTGGTCCGGACCAAGTGACTAAAAAAGTAACTTGTTGATTGAGCAGGGTTGGCGATTGTCATCCTGCATCATCAGGACCCACGTGGGGAAATCATATTCCGGTGACTTTATGCAGTACTTTAATGTTTCTGATCTGTATCGCAAAGAGCTCATGAAGAAAGCATGATTAGTCATTTTAGACAGCAAATCAACCACAAACCTTATTACGAATAATAACCTGAAAATAGTACAGTAATAATTCAGGGCTTATAACCTACTGTGGGATTGCTGTCAAAAATGTTTAATGGACTTAATGAACTGGAAAGGTAAACAGAGTACTACTGGCCCTCCTTTTTTAACAGCTTTTGAAAGCGTATCAAGACCACCTCTTCAAGGAGGTCTTGATACGCTTGTTTGGTCCACTTTTGGTGTGCATCTGAGCACTATTGCTGCATTCACACCTGGCCTAACGAACTGCACCTAGGGGGAAAATGAACTCTTGTGCGATTCAACTGAACTAAATGAGGCAGGTGTGAGAAACATGTTGCTATCAAGGTGACATCTCTTCCCGGGACATCCATGCTTATTTCAGCAGGACAATACCAGGCCTCATTGTTCATGGGCTATAACAGCGTGGCTTTGAAGACACAGAGTGCGAGTTTTCGACTGCCCTACTGCCAGTCCAGATGTGTCTCCTCTTGAAAATGTATGGCACATCATGAATCAGACAAATGACAGACAAACTGTGGTGCCATTGCAAAACTCGCACAATTAGTATCTTTATTTCCCAAACAATAAAGTGTAATTTAAAGAAAAGGAGATGTAACACAATGGTAAAGATACCTCTTTCCCTTTTTGTGTGTAACTTGTAATTTTTTTTATATGTACATAATACAATTGCACTGATCAGTAGAACTATTGAGTTAATTCATTTGAATTAACAAATCCCAAATTTTTGTATTTTATTGCATTTTGGAAAATATCACAATCTTTCTGGAAATGGGGTTTGTACATACTTTTTTGAAAATATAAAAATAAATATACATTGTGTAGCCACCTTCTCATCGTCTTAAGGGTAATGACTTTTATAGGAACATAATCCTCCTTATCAGTTATACAATTGTTTATCGTGAGGAGATTGACGTGTGGCGTGAGACCGTGTGAAAAGCGTCAGTCGTGCAAGTCTCATGATCAGTGCGTGAGAGGTGGGAGTTCTCGACTCGGCTTCAAATGAATTTTCAATGTCATACCTACCTGCAGCACAAACTACAATAGAAACGAACTGAACCAACCACGTCAAGCCAAATTTTGTCCGTTTGGACTGGACCCTGGTCTGGGGGAGTTTACGCACCTGTAATTCTGATTCAGATCAAAGTTAAACGCACGAAAGGCCTTTAGTACACGTTCTCTGCTAACAACATTAGCTAGACAGCGTTAGCCTGTGCCTGCTGCTGACATTGTATGACATGTCTCTATGTAAAGAATGAGATCATGAACATTTTTAAATGTTTTTCACACACACACACTGATGTTCTCTGAAGACTACTCTTCACCTTCCATCAATCCAAATGCTTTTATCTAACAAAATGCAGCACAGCCATAACATCGGACTCACATAAGCTACAAACGCACACACACAAACACACACACTGTGTCTAACGTTTTCATCATCGTGGGCATGGGCATCCACAGTCTCCCGCCCTCACACACACATACGCACACAGTGTCATATCAACACACAAAGCAACCCACACTTGATCTTATTCTCTCTCTATGTCACTCGCACGCACACACACACACACACACGCATACACACTTTCACACTCACGCGCACACAGTCAGGTCGTGCCCTTCTCATGTTTCCTTTGACACATGGTAATAGATTCCGCTGTAGCTCTACGCCTCGGCTAAGTGGCCTCACCTTTCACTGAAAACAAATCACTCTCTTTCTCTCCTGCCCGCTCACAAACACACACACACACACACACATTCGTCTTTTCCACCTCCAGCTCTCTCTTTCCACACTCTCTTCGTCTCTTTCCATTTTCTCTTTCACCCTCTCTCTCCTCATCATCCTCATCTCTGACCTTCCTCCTCTCCCTCTCTCTTCTCTCTCTCCCAAGGGTGCTCTCCTCTTCCTCCCCGTCACTCAGCCCATCATCCTTTTATTTTCATCCCATCTCTCCTTTTCTACCACCTTCTCTCTTTCTCGCTTTGTCTCTGTTTCTTCTTATCCTGGTCTTTCTGACACATTTCAGATTTTAGGGTTTGATTAAATGAGGAATTTAGGATTTTTGTCTATTACAAAATAAATGTACTATTGTTTTTCTATTAAAAATACAAAGATACAAAGTCTTCATCTGTATCACTGTATTACTTTTATCATCATTATAATTATTATTATTGTTTTGTTGGTATATGGTATATTTTGTAGGAGTTATAGAACTATGTATGTGTTCTAAACACACAAATAAAATATTGTTTTTTATGTTCTCATTGCGTACTTCTGTTTATGTCTGTAAAGTTTTTAAGTTCTTCATACGTAAAACATTTAATAATGATTTATGCAAAGGTTATTATGATCATTATCATTTTTATACATGTACAAACTTGCTTTTACAAATAATATCAACGTTTGTATTTTAATTTAATTTGTAATTTATTTTGCAACTGTTTGCTTTCTTTTGAGGAACAATTCTTTTCTCATTCATCATTTTTTTTATCTTAGTGTATTAAGGACTTAATAGTTCTTTTCTTGCTTTATTTGCAATGTTTGCAAATTGCAATTGTTCTTTGTTTATTATTTTAGAGCTGTTACTTTAGCATGTATAGATTGTTGTTCAAAGTGTGTTTATTGCAATGAATTATTTCCTTTGTCTTTGTGCTTCTGGTCATCAGTAATTGAGTTGATGTCTTCAGGTTCTTACATGAATGATCTTTATTGTCACCATTGTTTTCCCACTTTTCTGTCCTTTTAGGTAACTTCATGTTGTTAAACTGATCTTCTGAGAATTATTATTCCTGCTCATCATTCAGTGAAATTTTCAAAGCCAATATTCCATGTTATATGGTTGTGCACCACAAAAAGGTTTAATTATTAGCATTATTAATTTTGTAAAAATAGATAATCACATTATAAAACTTGTAAACACATACATCCACAACTTCCAGTCCATCTGCTCAGCCTTATATTTATTAGCATGTCTCTATTTTACCTTGTTGCCTGATGATATTCATTCTAATAAGTGCTGCTAGTAGTAGGCTACTATTGGAAATGACAAAGGTAATATTAGTATTAGTACTGGCATCCATTTTTTTGTTTGTGTGGTTTTTCTTTTTGTTCCACCGTGCTCTCCCTTAGCTCTCCACCTCCCAACCACTTTACAGGTTCCTTCCTGTTCTGACAGTGTGGAACACCAGAACATGTGTACATGCACACACACACATACATACACATATGTCAAATTATCAGAACACCCAACAATGAACTTCAACTTGTTCTCTAGCTAGACCTCCTTTGTAAATAATTATATAAATTAATTAGTCAATTAATATATATAATTTGTAATAATAATTTAGATTTCAATAAAAACATGGAAATGCATTGTAAATTGCTGTAGTATTGTCACTGACTTGATCACATGTAGCCCACTAGGGGCTGATACTCGATCTAACTTTGTGGGAAGTTTTCTTCATAGAAATTATATAGTTATAGTTATATAGTTTCTTCAGACATTACCTATGAGCCATTTATTTAGTTCTAAGATTTCACCCCACACTCTTCATTTCCATCCTTTGTAGTAGTAGACTTTTAGAATAAAATGACAGAAGGAAGACTTTGGAAAGTTTTGCTATTATTGTCCACGTGGGCAGTTTGATTGACAAATGATCAATACTAAATCTTAAACACAAGCTGCATGTAATGAGTTTTTTTTACATTCAATGGTTGTATTATTATTATTAGTAGTAGTAATAGTAGTAGTAGTAGTAGTAGCAGTAGTAGTAGTAGTAGTAGTACCATTGTTATTATTATTATTTTGTTCCCATTGTCAATTATTGTTTCAAGCTGTTTCCTATTTGTCCAAAAAGGTTTTCAGCATTCCAGTACAACCCTGTCCCTATAAACTTTGAATATCCTGAATGTGCCACCTCTGTAGGAAATGTGTATTTTTGGTTAGTGTGTTTCACTACAACTAAAAACATAAACTCTGTTGTATTTCCAAAGTCTTGAAAGGCAAAACTGTTTCTTACCTGAAGAGAATAAAATCCAGTACCCATCCAATACCCTACATTTAATTTATTTGCTTGTAAATGTTTATTAAAGGATGGAGCAATCTGGGTTTTTTTCAGACATAAATTAAATCACTTTGTTGTTGAACATATTAGGGTCTTGAAGTAAATTTTGATTCATTTTTGGTTTGAGAGGCTCTGGGAGAAAAGCAAGACTTAAAGAATGGATTCATTAATGAGACAAAAATTACAAAGCAACTTGAGGTGGTAATGTGCATCAAGCTGCTTCAAGGACTCGGACAAATGCTGATCTCTGCTTCTGTGGCTGAACCGAGGCCATCTATAGATAAAGACTGCCCTCTTGAGGTGACTGATTAAAAATACTCTGGAGGAGGCTGCTCTCCCTGCTGATGGGAGTGAGATGAAACTTTTGGTCTTGTTTTTGAAAACTCCTGGAAAGTCTTTAAGGAAGTACATGAAGCACATTGTGGATAAGTTGTCTTAAATATTTGCACAATGTGACGCAAAAGTGGACTGCTTTAAGACCCTGTTAATTCTGTTATGTAAATGGTTTCCCCAGTTTGGTGTGGAAGAGCTTGGCCTCCTCAGATCCCTGACCTCAGATCCCCAACCGTGCCTTTGGGACCAACTAGAACACAGACTCTGAGCCAGACCAGATCTCATAACACTGGTCATCGACCTGGACCTGGAAAGCCTGAAACTAGAATAGTGGAGGCTGTTATCAAAATGTGTCAATGCCCAGCAGAAAAGAAAACGCTGCTGGCTGGAAGGGAAACAGCTACAAATATGGTGACCTTACCGGAATGACTGTTTGAAGCCCTGTGTTTGCTCATGCTGACCTTTGCTTTCTTTCTCTGTCTTATTGGAAGTAGGTGACACATATCCCTGGCGAATGAACCAAACTAATCTTCAGGAGCATAATGAGTGCAGGGATCATGAACCAGAGATTTGATGAGACATTTCGAGTAAACAATATGTCAAAAACCGAACAGCAACAGCTAAACGCACGTTATGTAATGTTCACATTTGCAACCTTAATGTAGGTCATCGCATATCTGTCTTTAAAATTTCTGCTTCCACCTCAGCACACTTGAGGTGAATGAAATTTAACATTCATCACTTTGTCAGTAACTCTGGATAAACGTCAGACCTCAGAATGAATGTGTCCTCACTGATTGTCTAGTGGTTTCACCTGTGTGTCATTAAGTTCTCCTCTCCTGTTTTATTTAAGTGGTGTGGCTCAGTGCTGGTTGATTGTTTGTTTCATTCATGGTGCGAGTAGACCATGTTTCTGCGTGGAAAGGTCTGTTAAATTGTTTAAATGCAATTTAGATGAATTATCAAAGAAGGACATTTCAAAATAAAACCTAAATTATTATCTGCATCAATAGAAACCAATGGAGGAAAGTGAGAACATCTGTTTTTTCTGTGCATAATTGTTTGAACATAATTTGTTTTTTTATTCTATTATACTATATTTTATTCTTTGCACGGCAAACATCTCATTTTAACCAGAGACTGCTGACAGGAAACAGATTCTGATGATATTGTTTGTTTCGTCACAAGGAAAAGTCGCTGCTGCCTTGCATGAAGAAGCAAAGGATGACAAATAGGGAAGAAAGAGATAATTAAAAAGCATAAGTTGGATGTGCAAAGACATACAGAGACAGACAGACTGGAGGTTTCTAGAACAGAGAAGATGGATGAGGAGCTGGAAGAAAGAAGAAAATGCTTCTTTATTTTACTGAAACTCCTTCACTTCCTGTCGCTCTGCAGACAGACACAGAGCAGTAATGAATGAGTGGATGTTCTAAAGCTGAATTCTCTTCGCCCAGCAACTGACACACACACATACACACACACACACACACACACACACACACACACACACACACACACACACACCTCATATTATTCTTACTCTTTGCGATGTTCAGTATTTTGTCCTCTTTACCTCTCCTTCACCACGACTCCCAAATTAATTCATCTTTGTTTCATCCCTCCTTCACAAGTGTTGTTGGGTTTAGGTATTTGTGAAGGTGGCGTCCCACCGTCACTCTGTCAACTTCCTGTCTGAGGGATTAGTCGTCACAATGCTGAGCAAAGAGAAAGGCAAAAAACCTTCTTTAGAAAAACCTCTCTTTTGTCATTTGGACACGACTTCTCAGTCTTTCTGTGCCCTTTGATGTGCATCCCACGCTTCCTTTTACCATCTGTGTGTGTGTGTGTGTCTTCCACCTTTTCTTCGAAGTTCAAACTGACCCCAGGATTGTGTGTGTTTGTGTGTGTGTGTGTGTGTGTACATGAGTTTGCCATGTCGTTTTCTGTGTTTGAATGTTGTATTTTGCGAGCTTTGTGTGTGTGCGTGTTATGTGTGCAGTCAGTGTGGCTCCAGGCCCTCATGCGTCAGAGGGCCTTTCTCTTTTTGTGGCCCCTGAGCAAACATATTAAGAACTACCTTATCACTGCTTATACAGCCGGGGCACACACAGCACACACACGTTAAATACAATCATAAACACACACACACACACACACCGCATTCACAAAAAGATAGCTTTGACTCCATACACACAAAGCTTGCCGCCAAACTCCCGAAATGTCACCGATCCATCGAGGAGGAAGAGGTGGGGCTAGAGCGCCAGTCATTGGTTGATGCTGTGCCATCAGCCAACTCAGGTTTATAAAGGCAGGATTGGTCGGCTGCTTTAGGAAAAGGAACGCATTGACAAGCCTTCTTCAAGAGGCGCATCCATGGAAAATGAACAGAGCGACTAAATTTGCTATACAGATAAAAAGAAAGATTTTAAACTGTAAAGTCGAGAAGACGTGGAGCTAAAGTAGACGAATGTCTGGTTGAAAGACAGAAGAAAAGCGTAGAAACTTCTTGACCTATTTTAGCTGAAGAGGTTTTTTGGAATCAACAGAGCTTCAAGTAACTAAAAGAAGTCAAAACATCAAAGTAGGAGGTTCAGACTGTTTGATTTGAGATCAATAGACCTACATCGACCTTTAAATCATCTCAGCTAATGTCACCACCATCAGAAACATCAACAGAAAATCGGAAGGATGAGTTGAGCATAAGAAGAAACAACACAGTCTGACAACCCGCATAGCAGAAAGTCTTCTTGGAACAAAATTGTGACGCAGAGTTCAAAACTTCAGAAAGAAAATCTCATAGCGCACCACGTAAAGACCTGAGTGCTCCGTCGCCATGCCGAACAGTGCAAAGTCTGTGATCAAGGTAGTGATGATGATGCTGATGATTCTTGGGACAGGAGTGGAGGCAGCACCCTCCGAGAGAGGTAAGCAAGCTGTTCAGACACACAGGACACACTACCTCCTGCACTGGCAGTAAAAATTGGCTCTTGAGCACAATATGAGCACACAAAT
The DNA here is from genome assembly GCA_024633595.2 of Lepomis macrochirus. Classification (NCBI taxonomy): domain Eukaryota; kingdom Metazoa; phylum Chordata; class Actinopteri; order Centrarchiformes; family Centrarchidae; genus Lepomis; species Lepomis macrochirus. The sequence continues at coordinate 14,764,924 of JALXJV020000025.1, forward strand.
GTATTGGGGAGGTGATGGCACAATGGATAAGGCATATGCCTTTGGTGTTCAATCCCAGACCCATGTTCAATCCCCCACCATTGTGTCCCTGAGCAAGACACTTACCCTCTAGTTGCTCCAGAGTCGTGTGACCTCTGACATTTATAGCAATTGTAAGTTGCTTTGGATAAAAGCATCAGCTAAATGAATAAATCTAAATGTCAGGTTCCTTAATGAGCCTTAAGGCAGTGTTTTGAAGGCTGCTGTTGATTCACCAAATTAACTTATTCAGTATCCTGTCAGTTCATTTTAGAAAATTCCAACATGCCAGTGTTCAGTGCCAATGCAGGAAGAAGACTACTCTTTATGTAGGGAGGTGGAAACTGGATGGAGCTACAGCGCATCTGAAGTTCATGCAGGAGAGCTTGTGTATCATCACAGACCTGTACATAATGTTCACCTTTATATTACCTGTAATATAGCACAATCTTTGCCTAAACCTTAATCGATATTTTAGTTGCCACGTGCTGATATTGTAAGAAAGCAATACTTTGAAAACATTGGTATTGAACGTTACAAAGTATTGAAAGCAGTCTGGGATTTTGCATAATTATCTAATATCTTTCTTTCTGTCAGGTTGGCTTTATCATCTTGACCATACCAGTGTAATAATTGCAGCAGGAGTCAGTTGGTGTCTTAAAGTAAATTACTTGACTTTAAAACAGAGAATTATGAACTCCATTTCCATCCTAAATGTAATAAAGGATTATGTACAAGTATGTTACTGTAGGCTGATAAATATAACCTAACTATAACATTATCATAGACTTTAGTCCTCTTTGTATTAATTGTATGCAATATTATGTAATCAGCAAAATGTAGCCTGCACTAAATGTTGCTAATAGGCTGGTAAATTATCTATTAAACTATGGAACAAGAGAGGATGAGGTCTTTACCTTATCCTCATCTCTTTTGTTAACTGATTTAAAATAGATATACACATCTGTGCCATTTATTTCACAAGATATTATCACCAGATATTAATAACGTAGGCTTAAACAAATAAAGGCATGTCAGAAGGCTGCTATAGAAAAATTTTGTAATAGAGGTTGAACAAATTTGGCTTGAACTGATGCTCAAAATATCATGAGATAACAATCTGACAGCAACAAGTTTAGATCTGGACATTCAAAAGAACAACAGGGTTGCTGTAATTGCAAGGCTTTTTGGTTTAGCGTGACCAGCCGACATTCCTTTCATTACAAAACTACATGATTCAGAAGTGTGTGTGTGTGTGTGTGTGGAGGTGTCGTTTTGTCTGAACACAGGACAATGTTGAAAAACCCTGAGACATAATTATACACACACAAACACATCACAGCTGAAGGTCCCATAGCAACTCTTCCAGCAACCAGCAAAGCAGTGGAATCCCGCCAAAATAGCATGTGTGTTTGTGTGTGTATTTAGTACTATTTGAGGGTCATGGGAAACTAAATTTGTAATGGCAGTATGTCTACTATGTATAGCTGGCAGTCTTTAAAATAAGGCAACATTTATAGTCAAAATTGTAAAGGTCTGTGGCAGGGCCCAAGGCACATCCACCCCAGAACCACAGCCCTTGTACAGGGTGATTTTGATGACTTACCATTTATAAAGGTGGGAGAGAGTATACTGTGTTAATATAATTGTTTTTTTCCTACCAGGCTATGTGAACCCCCCACATCCTCTTCCCAGTCGCACTCATGCATCAGCTGCACCAGAGAAGTCTTCAGCACTAACTCCAAGCCAGTACCTGAAAAACTGGCTTCTGAGTACAAAAGCAGCTGGAGTGGCTGGAACAACAAGAATCAGTGACAAAACCACTACTAGGACTATCACTGCAGGCATCAGGGCAGGGGTCAACCCTGACACCGCTGGTCCGGGTAAACGAGCCCATATGCTGAAGATGATCTCAGCCCTGGAGGAGCTGCACAGGACATTCAACAGCACACTGAGTTCACGGATCAGCATCGTGCCACGAGGTGATGATACTGTGAACGTGTTCGGTTTACTAACTGAAAGCATTTTGACTCTCCATGAAAACGTTGTTTGTGACCGTGAGCTTAAAGACGAGTTCAGATAAAGTAAATGGAAAGGAAGCCTTAAGGCTTTAGCCTGAATTTTTTCAGTTTGAAGGAAAAATTTGCACCAATCTCTATATATTCATACATTGCATAATTATTTCAACATTGCAATTACACATAATCACTTTTAAACCATGCTGTGTGGTTGTAGCGATGGTGATGTTGGTCAGTTGCTTGACCACTTGGATGTATTTTCATTGCATGTCACGCAGACAGTCATGGTCCCCAGAAGATGAGCTTCATTGTTACTCTGACTTTTCATCTCATGCCATCATCAGGAAAAAACGTAATTTTGCTCAACACCGTCTGATGTAGGAACAGTATATAGCTTAACACTGCTGCTCCACTGGAGCTGTTTTCTCTTTCCCCACCAGCTCACAGCTATTTATCAGGGGATGATAAACATCCTCAGCCAGTTTCTGTTATATCTTCTTTATCTGAACAATAACCTTGTAGGCTATAAAATGGATAGGTTTTGCTACTTACTTTTCCCAGCATGCATTAGACCCTGTGACAGGATTATCAAGAAATGATCAATTGATTTTTGGACCAGCTACTGTCTCTTCATCTCCACATAAACCCAGGACTGAGCTGATGTGCTGCTTTTCATCAGAGGCATTTTCACGAAAGCCTGTTTTGTTTTTCATTTCAGCAAATGGACGAAATTCAGGAAGAAAAAATAAAGTGGTAAGTTCCTGTAAAATATTTGCACTCATAAATTTCAAAAGGAATACTTTGCCTTGAATTATTTCTCTTTCTTTTTCCTTTTTGATGGATCACTAATCACTGTATACCACAAGTTGTATTTGAATATTCAGTAATGTTTTCTATTTTTTTACATTCTTGATGAAACGGTTGAAGGTAGAATAATTATATTTAATTCATTTTTATTTATATAGTGCAAATTCAGAAGTTATCGCATTGCACTTTTCATGTAGAGCAGGTCTAGACCGTACTCTCGAGACCTAACAGTTACCCCCATGAACAAGCACGTGGCTACAGTGACAAGGAATAACTCAGTTAGGAACCTCAAGGAGTATCAAGACTCAGGTTGGTTGAGGTTGTGTTGAGAAAGAGAGAGCGACAGGAGACATAGCACAGTACTTTATCCAACAGTATAAATACAATGCAAAAGAGTCCAAGGGCCAGAGTATGACCGCCACCAACTTAGGATGTTTTGTGTGTGTCGCAGTCTTGAAAAGGATACAGGTTGTTGAGAATACTTGGTTTCAGTAATCACCCTCCTCTCCATTCATTCTTCTTCTGTGGTTGAAGGTTCCTGCTGCTGAGGGAGGCGTGAAGCCCACCACTGTGGCCCCAGCAGCAGACGACAGCACTGCATCCAGACCAAGTGCAGATGTCGTCGTCCCCAGTCTGACTGGTCGAAACTTCAAGAAGTCCCTCCCACCTCAGACCAAGAAGACCAACAAAAGAGGTGAATGTCAAGGGCCTAAACTTTACGAGGAATTTGTTTCCTGGGCAGCAAGAGCGTAGCATGGGTTGGTATTGTTAGCTACCCTCAGAAGATCACCAACATGACAACCACACTAGTGCCATTTCATCCTAGTAATCCTTTTTAAAAATATACACATAAATTATTCAAAAAGATTTGTCTGTGCCTTTAAAAGTGGCTTGCAGGTGCCCTTTGCTCATCCCAAGTGGGTCCTAGTGCCCCTCCGGTTGGCCTGTGCACAGTTGTGGTGCCCCTTTCACTTTGAGCCCTTCTTCTTTGGAAGACTGTCCACAGAGCTACCTACCTCGAGGGAAATATTACGTTACAATTCACATGGTGGTTGGAATAGAGAAGGCTGTCTAATAAGTTAATAGGTGACTCAACAATGAAAGTAGTGGGCATTCCGCAAGGCTCTATACTTGGCCCTTTGCTGTTTAGTCTCTTTATAAATGACTTACCTCTGCACTGCTCAGGTGCCAGTTGTCAGCTCTATGCGGATGATGCAGTTCTTTATGCACCCACCAAGTCACCTGAGCAGGCTGCAGCTACTTTCCACCAGTATGTCTGACATTCAACAGTGGCTCATCCAAAATCAGTTAGTTCTTAATCTCTCAAAAACATGTGTCTCCATGTGCTTTTTTCATTAAAAAAGTTAATTTAAAAGAAAGATTTAATATTAATTTACAAAATAAAGAAAATCATCCAGTTACAGAATTTAAATATCTAGGATTAGTTTTAATCCTAGATAATCCTAGATTTAATCCTTCAATCCTCAACTTAAATTTGACAAGCATATAAAGAAAATCTCAGAAACTATACAATACTATACATCTCAACTGTTTCAAACTAATCAGAAGCTACATACCAAACCAGGCAGCCATGCTGTACATACATGCTATGATTTTTTCTCATATATCATACTGCATGGCAGCATGGGCACAAGCCGCTCCCACTGCAACCAAACGCATAGGTTCTCTGTACAACCAAGCAATAAAAATTATGGATAAAAAAACAATACGGCATCATCACTGTGCCATCCTTAAGAAATATAACTTAATGAATTTTGATAGCTTTAGTAATCCTTGCTTTCTTAAATTGATTTACAAGTGCCTTAATCACCTCATTTAGCACCTGAGCCACTAAGTTCATTTGTTGAGAGACAAAACAGCATTCGAGTCATTAGAAGCTTCACAAATCATGACTGTAAAATACTATATTGTAGGACCAGCTTTGGACCGACGACCTTCTCTGTGAAGAGCTCTAAACTCTGGAACTCATTACTCATGACATCAAGACTGTACCTGACTTTTGACGAAATGTTTACATCCAGGCTTAAAAACTGGTTCAAGACAAACCAAAAGTGTACTCATTTTTAATTAAGTAGGTAAGAGTTGTATATGATATGCATGTTTATATATCATGTTTATATATTTTTTTTTTTTTTAAGTTGAAGTAGTGATGTATGTAAATTTTATTGTGTATAAAAGCCCAACCAGGGATAGGAGTTGAAAACTAGCATTAGCTATAAACTTTATATGCAGCACTTCAGTGACAAGCTTTGTTTTGACACTATGTTTGTTTGCATTGTCCCTGTCAAATAAATAAATAAATACTAAAAAACAGTGTACGCTCCCAGTTGTAATAAACCAGAATAATCCTCTAACTCTTGTCAAGCAACAATCTGATGATGTGAATTATTGACATGTTTATTATGCATACTCATGGTTGACAATGCCTCTTCCACTGTCACACAAGCTGTTTTTAACCCAATGTTCTTCGTCTCTGTCTCCAACAGTGTGTTTCTGGAAGTACTGCTCCCAGAACTGATCGTCTCTCAGCCAGTGTTGGCCTTCCCACCATTGGTCTCCCTCCATACTCTGTAAACTTTTCCTCCTCATCTGCCCATTATCTTCTCCCATCCATCCATCCATCCGTCCATACATACATACATACATACATACATACATACATACATATACATCCAACCATGTGACAATTAAAGGTCTTTTACAGGACGTATTTTTAGTTATGTAACACTGAACAAGCCAAGAAAGGTTTTGCCATTACTGCAATTGCATGGTGCTGATTCACATGATGTTATAAGTGATACTTTTTAAACCATGTTCTTTACTGCAGCTGAGTGAACTTAAAAGGATAGGTCAGACTTTTTTTCTGTTATGGAAGACATCCCTTCTCAATATGACGCCACTGTGCGTGACGGGGCGCAAAATCCACAGTCTTCCTTCTTTTTAACCGAAAGTTAGTAATTTACATGCCTCCTGTACCAATATATAACCTGTTACTTAGTGGGCTTTAAATGCACAGATTTTCTTACCATTTACCAGAGCCAGGCTAGTTTCCTCCTATTTCCACTTTTATGCTAAATTAAGCTAACCACCTGGAGGCTTCAAGGTGTAAAAATGTGTGATTTTATGGGGTGCTGGGCCCTGGTCTATTTTTTAGCTTGGAACATTAACTTCCTGGTGACCAAGAACACACACACTACCCTCTTAAAACCACAAATTTTCATTTTTAGACTTTGTTTTTTGCTATCAGCAATTAATATAGGAATTCAATTTTAGGATGTTGAATTTAAAAATGTTAAAGGTCATCAGAAGCTCATATTGCTTGAACCTTGCTTTCATCCACCCATCTGTCCATCCCTTCATCGAGTCTCTCTTCCTCGCCTGTGGCGCTTCTCAGACATCTGAGCCCAAGTAGACTGTTGCCGGGACATCAGGAAGCCCCACACCTCCCCTCCCTACACGGGCGCCAGCCTCGACTAGGACCTTTTCATTCACTCATTAATTAACAAGACTGACCAATCAAAGAAGACGATGTGTGCCCCTGGCCAGGCGCATGAACAAACATCCCTGTTAACCATTTATCTACTTTAGAAGACAGACACACGTCGTTTTTGTATGTGTGTGCCAACTTTAAAATAAAGTTGATTTCTAGCATGGGAAAAACCGATGTGACAAAAAAGATTGATATTTTATTTTTTATACAGTTACACTCTCTTTAGTTGATCATAGACAGACTCACACTCTGCTGAATCATGTCCAGTGAGAATGATACAACTTCAACTCCACGTTGGAAAAGTGCAGTAGCTCCAGTTAGTTTCTACATTTAATAAATCACACACATTGTGGGAACAAAGAGATCTGTTAAGACTGGTTTTATAAAGGTTCATGAAATGAGCGTTATGTATTCAAGTTTAAATTACATGCTCAGTGATGAGGGCAAGATTCAACAATATTTTGCGCTTTGTTAATTGGTTTTGTGAAATGTTGGTTGTGGTTTGTTGTTTAACTCGCTCACGCAATTTGTTTTGTCTTCTCCTACACACCTGTCAGTATACAGGTGTGCAGAATTTACAGCAAGCACCATTGTATAGCCACTAGAGGTCGATGCCACAATTAACATAAACAGAGGTTGTAATAATGTGCTGCACAAACAACCTATACTGTCGTTTTTCTTGTGAGGACAGTCTCTGAATTTAATTTATATTTACTTTATTTATTATTTGTATTATTTTTCACAAAACAATTTCTTTTCAGTTTTCTTAATTTGTACATTTTTATTGTATTTTATCAGTTATTATTTTCATTTGTAAAATGTGTTTTACTGAAATTTGGGGTTTTAGGTTTTGTTCAGTGGTTTTGTGAAATGTTGCGTTTTACGCATCCAGGCCTCCATAGTTGCAGATGTGTAGTAATAGATAATTTATCAACATATAAATATGTCTTTAGTTTTATACTATAAGTGACCTAACCATTACAATTGTGTCTAATTTGTGGTATTTTCACATAATTTAACACACATAGATAAAAACCTGCAAAACGTAAGTTCACTTAGCATCGGTTGCTAAACTGAAATCAGTTGCTCTATTTAAAGATCAGACCTTTAATGATGAACTCGAAGTAATTAATTTATCTCCCAAGCTGTCCATACATTGTGTTTTGTTCTAGAGCTCTACAATTACACTATTTGAAGTGTGACTTTACTCTGTGTTATTAGTTCACAGCACCACAATACGAACAGGACATTCCTCCTCAGGATGTTTCTATGGTAGTTGAGCTGTGTGTGTTTGCTGTCTGGGAGTGTAAACTCTTGGTCATTACATTCAGAGTGTTTCTACAGAAGTCACTATCACTGTCGCCCCAGAGATGAGTGTGGGTGTCTGCACACGTTTGAGTGTTTATGTGTGTGTATTGTGTTAAATACACCCGGTCAAAGAGTCGTAACACATTAGCAATCTGAACTGAAAGTTTAAGTGTTCATAATAAAAAAGCAGTGAAATATGAGATTTTATACGTAGAATGCGGCTAAATAAGTACATTTTATTTTCCACTAAAAGCTTTAATAATATGGAGTCTGTAGTGTGCCACTGAAAGAATAATTGACTTTTACAATGTATAATTAGTTAATTAAATCTTTTTTCAATTGGTGATTCAGTGTTTAAAGACATATGGTGAAAAATAAATATGGTTTTTCAAATTACATTTTTTTCCTTCAGCTCTTTGCTGCATAATCTGAATCCAATTTTAATGAATTGATTTATTATATGTTTATCAATGCAAATTTGGTAATTGGTTATGGTTTAATACTGTAAAGTATTCTCATGACGCATTCCAGACTTCATAAGACTGATGTTGCTGTCAGATCTAGAGAGAGACTTTGAGTCAAAACTTTAGAAGGCAGGCTTTGAGATTCGAACTTTTTGTCAGTCTGCATCAGATTATTTTGGTGATCCAAATCCAGAACCACAACACTTTTAACAAGGAAGTAGCATGCTGCACATCTCAGCTGAGCTGCAACAGTGCTTTCAGTCACCACTGAGAGGCGCTCCGATGTTAAGATCTGCTAATTGAGGGCTGTCAGTTCAGTTTAAGGGTTCTTTGTTAAAGATTTGTTTGTCCTGAACACCTCTACATCACATAATTGTGTTACACTGAAATATGATATGTTAACTCCACATGCTTGGCTTTAAAATGTAATTTACATTGTACACCACTTCGGCGTATAGATGCATTTACACGCCGACACCTGAATTCTGATGAAATGACAGAAACACAGAGACAACAAAAACATGAAAAACAATCCACATAGTGATAAAATCAGTTTAATAAAGATTCTCCCCAGAGAGGATATAAGGCCAGAACACAGCAGGCTGGTGTCAGA